>LR738714.1:855395395-855446950 GCA_902687465.1 Secale cereale | reverse complement strand
AGGATAAAAATGATGGACATTTTTGTAAGGCTTTACGGAATAACTCCAACCTCACAAAAATATTTCCAACAAAAGGGAAGTGCAAAACTAAAACATTTAGCTTGCAATAAAAGGAGTTTAGATAAATGGAGGAGCCTCGAAACAACGGAAAGAATTATTTGCAAGGTTTGGAAGGAGAAGCTCGAAGTGAAAGCATGGGAAAAAAATATGCAAGTGTGTTACGGTGAATTCCAACAAATGGAATATTTTAATATAGCTCCATACTATTTGGAGGATATGTTATAAAGAGAAGTCATTCTTCCCTCGATTTAAATGGACCGAAGGTCCACACGATTTATTTAGGTTGAGATGCAAAAATAAAATGACATGATGGCATGATGACATGATGCAATGCAAAAATAAATAACACAAGCTCAAAAGAAACCCACGGGCAACCCGGAACATCTGGAATCTTCGGGAATCTTCTGGAATCTTCTGGGACGTCGGTCTCGGGCGTCACATTGTGGCCTTGGAACAAATCTTAAACGAACATTAATAAGTGCGATACGCCTAAACTGACGAATGTTATCCGCACCTGCCATCTTAGGGATCAGCAAAAGGATCCCAAAGTTGAGCCGGAATATATCTACCGTCCCGCGCATAAAACCATTGCACATCTCAAACACTGACCCCTTCAGTATTGACCAAAAGTGTTTGAACATGGCCACAGGCCAGCCATCCGGGCCTGGCGCTGTATCAGTTTTCATGCTACTAAGGGCCGCATCAATCTCCTCTGGAAGGAAAGCTAGCCCCAGCTCTTCGTTTTCCCGCTCGGAGACGAGCTGGGAGGAGTCCCAAAGATCAGCTCGCACCCCAGCTCGCTGCTCCTCACTCGTCCCCATCAGGTGTACGTAGAAGTCATAAACGTGGCGCACAATGTCCACTTGGGTCAACAGCAACCCCTGCTCAGACTGCAAGCGAAGGATCACACATCTACACCGCCTCCCGTTGGCGTAGGCCTGGAAGTACTTTGTGTTAGCATCTCCTTTAAGAATCCACTTAAGGCCGCCCCGACGCCTCCAGTACTCCTCTTCCGTATGGAGTAAGGACCGCACCTGGTTTTCCAGAGCGTAACGACAAGCCCATTCTTGTTCAGAAAAAGGCCGCACATCCGCCTGATGGTCAAGGCTCGCGATCTCAGCTAGAATACCCTCCCTGAGCGTTCTATCCTGGCGGCCCAAGTTGCCCCACCAGCCCTTGAGACTAGCCCGAAGGCGGCTCCCTACCGCGATCCAGAAATCCATCGGGCCCCACTGAAAACCCACCTGTCTAATGCAGGAGTGCCACTTCTCCCTGAAGATGGAATCAAAGTCCGGGTTTTCAAACCATGCCGTTTCGAAAAAGAAACTAGGGCTACGTCAAATCATGTCCTCCCCGGAGGAGAGAATCAGAGGCACGTGGTCCGACCCGATCCTGGTCACCGCTACGAGCGAGCATAGAGGGTATAGCACTTCCCACTCTGGGGATATAAACACTCTATCCAGCACCGACCGCACCGGATCCAGCTGTTTGTTTGTCCACGTATATCGAGCGCCTGACCTGGCCACCTCACGAATAGCCATGGAGGCGATGGCATTGATGAACATAGACACCCTTGTCTAGTTGATATTGGAGTTGTTTTTGTCCGCTCTCGAGCGGATGAGGTTAAAATCGCCCTCGACCCGACCACGAGGGGAATGAGCGAAGAGCTCACCGCGAGCACCTTCGATTGCAATTCGTCTAGGAACGACCCTGATCTCGTGTGGTCCGACGGGCCATAGACCTGAATCACAACCAGCTCCCTCTGAGACTGACGGTGGCGAATATGGCTGGCCAGGAAAAAGGTGCCCGCATCCCATGCTAGCACCTCGAAAACTGCTTGGTCGAAGCCAAGAAGCATGACTAACCACGGCATATTGGCAATAGCATGTAAATCTCTTAACCGTTACCAAGTCAGGTGCTTGTCTTTCCATCTTGATTCTCCATACATTCCAGTAAACCTCCAAATTGCTTCATGTTCACTTCCAATATTAACGTCAATAAAATTTTCGGTCTTATACCGAAGAGAAATATCCGCCTCTTTCTTCCATAAAAGTAACAAACCACCACTCCGTCCATCACTACAAACCACTTCCTTACAGTCCATCTTCACTTCACGACGTAGACACTCTGCAGGCCACTCATCCATATGAGTTTCCAGCAGAAACACCACATCCGGCCTGCTCTGTTTAAGAACTTTCAGTAGAGCCCGGACTGCCGCAGCCCCAATGAGGCCACGACAATTATAGCTTAAGATTTTCAATGTGTCCGGCCAGCCTCTGACACAGAGGCCGCCGATATCATTTGTTTTGCAACATTTTCATCATCCATCTCAGAAATAGATTCATTAGTACCATCCTCTTTGTTGGAATTTTTGCTAGTAGGCCTTTGGCCCAAAGCCCAACTAAAATTCTGAAATTCTCTTGGCCCATTCATGCACACATGTGAGTGGAGTGAGTGAGGCTAAAGTTTAGTCCCACCTCATAAGTTGAGGGAGAGTTGCACCTCTTTATAAGGTGAGCTCTTCTACCACTTGTATGAGCATGAGAAGAGGAGACCTACACGCGCGCTCCTCCTCCTCGCTCGCCTCGCCACGCCTCGTCACGACGCGACGCGCCGCGCCGCGCTCATTAATTAATAATTAACCGACCTGCCCGGCCCGGCCCGCACTATATAGCCGCCGCCGCTTCGTATAGTTTCTCACCACCATTCCAGATCATTGCGCCGCCAAGCAAGTCTTCTTCATCCCTCTTTCGGCGTGCACCGCAAGAAGGGACAGCAGGCCTCCGGAACCCCGCCTCTCGTGATCCTGTACGGGTGAGGGGCGATCAGGTTTTTGGGGAGCGCACTCGCGCGACTGCTGGCAGCGACGACTTCTTCCCCAACCTCGGCAACCTCATCCTCGACGACATGGGCGACAACGTCAACGCTGGCGGTGCTGCTCCCGCTGCACCGTATGTGATTCTATCCTTCCTGTTCGAGATCGTGGTAGAATTCATGTTTCTAGTATGTGCCCTAGATGTGATCTGTTCATCTGCTATGCTAGTTCACATGATTAGTTTAATCTCTGTTGCTGCGGTCATGACTTATCTTCTGTTTATTCGGATTAAATCTCGTAGTAATTTGCTCATATTTCCAACAATCCAAAAACCTGATTATAGGCAATTTACTCCGAGTGGTTTTGCTGCACATCTGAAGCCGCCTGCATTTAAGGGGGCACAATATAAGAGGTGGCGCACGAGAGCAGTCTACTGGTTTCAGACCATGGGCTGCTATGACGCCACCAAGGGCAAGCCTGAGGGCGATCTTAATCCGGCACAGCTGGAAGCTTTTGAGAAGATCGATACCCTCTTTAAAGGTGCTCTTCTGAGTGTTCTTGATGACTCAATTGTGGATTCGTATATGTCGTTTGACAATTGCAAGGACATGTGGGCTGCGCTCGAGGCCAAGTTTGGTGCCTCGGACGCCGGCAGCGAGTTGTACGTCATGGAGCAATTCTATGACTACAAGATGACTGATGAGCGCGCTGTTGTACAGCAGGCTCATGAGATACAGTCGCTCGCAAAAGAACTTGAGTACTTCAAGTGTGTGTTGCCGGACAAATTTGTTGCCGGGGGCATCATTGCCAAGCTTCCACCTTCGTGGAACAATTTTGCTACTTCCCTGAAACACAAGAGACATGAGTTTTCCGTTGCGGATCTCATTGGTACTCTTGATGTTGAAGAGAAGGCGAGAGCAAAGGACACACGTGCTCGAGTTGCTGAGGGAGGTTCTAGTGCCCACATGGTACAGAAGAAGAACTTCCAGCCAAACAAGTTCAAAAACAACAAGAACAAAACTCAGGGCAAAGGCAAGTTTGATACAAAGAACAAGCCATCACATTCTACCAACTTCAAGAAGAATTCTCATAAGAAGGGGAAGGGACTTTGCCATGTCTGCGGTGATCCTAATCACTGGGCTCCGAAGTGTCCTAACCGCTTTGAGGAGCGTGAACATGAGAAGAGCGGCAAATCCGCTAATGTTGTCATCGGTGATACTGATATGAAGGAATCAGGGTACGGTATTTTTCCTACCATCCTTTCAGTATTTCAATCCCCTGATTGGTTAATTGACACCGGTGCCAATGTACATGTTTGTGCTGACGCCTCCATGTTTTCTTCTTACCAGGTCACTGGGACTTCTCCCGTGCTGATGGGGAACGGGTCACATGCCATCGTTCGAGGTGTTGGTACGGTCGATCTGAAGTTTACTTCGGGGAAGACCGTGCGTCTGAAGAACGTTCATCATGTGCCGTCCATCAATAAAAATCTCGTTAGCGGTTCCCGTTTATGTCGAGATGGTTTTAAGTTGGTTTTTGAATCCAATAAAGTTGTAATTTCTAAGTGTGGACAATTTGTTGGAAAAGGCTATGAGTGCGGAGGCTTGTTCCGCCTATCTTTGTCACATATTTGCACTAAAGTAATTAATAATGTTTGCCACAATAATGAGTCTGATATTTGGCATTCACGACTTTGTCATATTAACTTTGGATGCATGACGCGGCTAGCCAATATGGATTTAATTCCGAAAATCTCTACTGTCAAGAGCTCTAAGTGCCAAGTATGTGTGCAAGCTAAGCAACCTCGCAAGTCCCATAAGACTGCAGAGGCAAGAGACTTGGCGCCACTAGAGCTTATACATTCTGATCTTTGTGAGATGAATGGCGTGTTGACAAAAGGTGGAAAGAGATACTTCATGACGTTAATTGATGACTCCACTAGATATTGTTATGTGTATCTTCTGAAATCAAAAGATGAGGCTTTGACTTTCTTCAAAAACTATAAAGCTGAGGCAGAGAACCAACTTGATCGAAAAATTAAACGGCTTAGGTCCGATCGTGGTGGAGAGTATTTTTCCAATGAATTTGATCTGTTTTGTGCGGAACATGGTATAATCCATGAGAGGACGCCTCCCTACTCACCCCAGTCAAATGGGGTAGCCGAAAGAAAGAACCGAACTCTAACTGATATGGTTAACACCATGTTAGACACTTCGGGTCTATCCAAGGAATGGTGGGGGGAGGCACTAATGACTGCGTGTAATGTCCTAAACCGGGTTCCCACAAAGCATAAGACCATGACTCCATTTGAGGAATGGGAAAGGAAAAGGTTGAAACTCTCTTACCTACGTACTTGGGGTTGTTTGGCGAAAGTCAATATACCAATTCCCAAGAAGCGCAAGCTTGGACCAAAAACCGTGGATTGTGTTCTTCTGGGCTATGCTTTTCATAGCATCGGCTATAGATTTTTGATAATAAAATCTGAGGTGTCCGACATGCATGTTGGTACGATTATGGAGTCAAATGATGCAACTTTCTTTGAGGACATATTTCCTATGAAGGATATGTCGAGTTCATCAAATCTGGAGATACCTACTCCATCTAGTGAGGAATTCACTGTAATTCCTGAACCCACCATCGCGATGGAACACGTTGAGAATCCTGTTGAGGGTGACAATGGAACTCCTGTGAGGAGTAAGAGACAGAGGACTGCAAAGTCCTTTGGTGATGATTTCATTGTGTACCTAGTGGATGACACACCCAGGACTATTTCAGAAGCCTATGCATCTCCTGATGCTGACTACTGGAAGGAAGTTGTACGTAGCGAGATGGATTCCATCTTAGCTAATGGTACCTGGGAGATCACTGACCGTCCTTATGGGTGCAAACCTGTAGGATGTAAGTGGGTGTTCAAGAAGAAGCTTAGACCTGATGGTACGATTGAAAAGTACAAGGCACGGCTTGTGGCCAAGGGTTATACCCAGAAAGAAGGTGAAGACTTCTTTGATACTTACTCACCCGTGGCTAGACTGACCACAATACGGGTGCTACTATCACTGGCTGCCTCACATGGTCTTCTCGTTCATCAAATGGACGTTAAGACAGCTTTCCTCAATGGAGAGTTGAAGGAGGAAATTTACATGGATGAGCCAGATGGTTTTGTAGTATCTGGTCAGGAAGGAAAGGTGTGCAAGTTATTAAAGTCTTTATATGGCCTTAAACAAGCTCCTAAGGAGTGGCATGAGAAATTCGAAAGAACATTAACTGATGCCGGCTTTGTAGTAAACGATGGTGACAAGTGCGTGTACTATCGCTATGGTGGGGGCAAAGGAGTTATTCTTTGTCTGTATGTCGACGACATATTGATCTTTGGAACCAATCTTGATTTAATCAAGGAGGTTAAGGATTTCTTATCTCGCTGTTTTGAGATGAAGGATCTAGGAGTAGCTGATGTTATCTTAAACATCAAGCTGTTGAGAGATGAGAATGGTGGGATCACACTGCTTCAGTCTCACTATGTGGAAAAGGTCTTGAGTCGTTTTGGGTATAGCGACTGTACACCTTCTCCAACTCCATATGATGCTAGTGTGTTGCTTCGAAAGAATCGACGGATTGCTAGAGATCAACTGAGGTATTCTCAGATAATTGGTTCGCTTATGTATTTGGCCAGTGCCACGAGGCCTGACATCTCTTTTGCTGTGAGCAAGCTGAGTCGGTTTGTGTCAAAACCGGGAGATGATCATTGGCATGCGCTTGAGAGAGTTATGCGCTATTTGAAAGGCACCGCGAGCTATGGAATTCACTACACCGGGTATCCAAGGGTACTGGAGGGTTATAGTGACTCAAACTGGATATCTGATGCTGATGAGATAAAGGCCACAAGTGGTTATGTTTTTACACTTGGTGGTGGAGCTGTTTCCTGGAAGTCTTGCAAGCAGACTATCTTAACGAGGTCAACTATGGAAGCAGAACTCACAGCATTGGACACTGCCACTGTTGAAGCAGAGTGGCTTCGTGAACTCTTGATGGACTTACCTATGGTTGAAAAACCAATACCCCCTATCCTGATGAACTGTGATAATCAAACTGTGATCGTCAAGATAAACAGTTCGAAGGACAATATGAAGTCCTCAAGACATGTGAAGAGGAGACTAAAATCTGTCAGAAAATTGAGGAACTCCGGAGTTATTACGTTGGATTATATCCAAACGTTGAAAAACTTGGCAGATCCCTTCACAAAGGGTCTATCACGTAATGTGATAGACAATGCATCGATGGAGATGGGTTTGAGACCCACCGCATGAGTTGTCCATAGTGGTAACCCACTCTATGTGATCGGAGATCCCGTGAAGTAGAAGTGGGAGACAAGCTGTTGGTCAGCTGGGAGGAGAGTATCCCTATATTAACTATCCCACTCCGTGATGATGCAATACTCTTCTGATCTGCATGGCAGGTTGATACTTATCTTAATGTGTTCCAAGTGGCTTATTCGGGTAAGCAGAGATGTTGTCCTGCAGAACATCTTCTGAGGAACACACCTATATGAATTTGACTGTTAACGTCGCAGTCTGTGAGAATTGGGTGTTCTCTAATAAATTCATGAAAAGGCCCTGGAGTATGACGTATACGCTCCACCCGCGGGGAAGCCTTGCGGCAGCCAAGTATCGGTCAAGAACTTGTGTGAAACTAGTCTCGCAGAAAACTTGTAGTTCAAGGCATAGTCCACTATTCAAGTTGTGATCTAGTGTAGCATAAATCTCTAAGTTGAAGTTCAACTTCACAGTCTCCACTGAGCACCGGTATATAAACAATGTTTTGGAACTAAATGATGAGATGTGCCAATGAGACTTTGTGGGGGATTGTTGGAATTTTTGCTAGTAGGCCTTTGGCCCAAAGCCCAACTAAAATTCTGAAATTCTCTTGGCCCATTCATGCACACATGTGAGTGGAGTGAGTGAGGCTAAAGTTTAGTCCCACCTCATAAGTTGAGGGAGAGTTGCACCTCTTTATAAGGTGAGCTCTTCTACCACTTGTATGAGCATGAGAAGAGGAGACCTACACGCGCGCTCCTCCTCCTCGCTCGCCACGCCACGCCTCGTCACGACGCGCCGCGGGTTGCGGGATTGAGCCGAGCCGAGGACAGAGCTATGCACGTTGTCTATATTTTTGCTGCTCGGGAAAATTAATGAGTCATTAATTAATAATTAACGGACGCGTTAATTACTGAACCGTTTCCGATTCTTTTGGATCGTGACGACTCGGACGTGGGGTTTATTCCCACGACCTACCCGGCCCGGCCCGCACTATATAGTTCGGCAGACGTCTACCCTAGCCGCCGCCGCTTCGTATGGTTTCTCACCACCGTTCCAGATCATTGCGCCGCCAAGCAAGTCTTCTTCATCCCTCCTTTCGGCGTGCACCGCAAGAAGGGACAGCAGGCCTCCGGAACCCCGCCTCTCGTGATCCTGTACGGGTAAGGGGCGATCAGGTTTTTGGGGAGCGCACTCGCGCGACTGCTGGCAGCGACGACTTCGCGAACGACGACTTCTTCCCCGACCTCGGCAACCTCATCCTCGACGACATGGGCGACAACGTCAACGCTGGCGGTGCTGCTCCCGCTGCACCGTATGTGATTCTATCCTTCCTGTTCGAGATCGTGGTAGAATTCATGTTTCTAGTATGTGCCCTAGATGTGATCTGTTCATCTGCTATGCTAGTTCACATGATTAGTTTAATCTCTGTTGCTGCGGTCATGACTTATCTTCTGTTTATTCGGATTAAATCTCGTAGTAATTTGCTCATATTTCCAACACTCTTTCCTTCGAGGCTTCTTTCTGTTCTTGTTTTTCTGAGGAGTGCCAACAGTAGCTACAGCTGCTGTCTCAGAATTAGGCGGCTCAAACCGATCCACAATATTTGCAACCATTCCCTCGCCTCGGTTCCTTGATGATCCCGAGTTTCTACTGTCCACTGCTTGTCTCTTCCCCAATAAAGTCTGATTCTCCTCCGATGTGACTACCAAAGCTAAATTATTTTCACTAGTTGCTGCCCCATCCTTTCCCATACAATCATAATCCATAGCATTGGGATCATCAGCATTTTTTGTTGGGTCGTAATTCCACCTCCATGCAGCTGCACCGGCCCTTCCATTCATGCCCCTTCCTGCACCTACTCTCGGACCTCTGCCATTCATGCACCGCGTGCAGCACCAGCGTCTCGGCTTGTCTCGGCTTGGTCCTGTCCCTCTACCACCTCCCCTGTCTCTTCTAGAAGCCATGATAAAGGGACCCCATTCAAACTTTTTCTCATCATGATCACCCAAGCCACATTCTTCATGCCAATGGCCCATTTTCCAACAAGCATGGCAAAACGTCGGCAGTTTTTCGAACTTTACTTGATAGAACTCAGTCTCTCCCTTCCTTTTGTACAACTTATGAATCTAGTGAGTTTCTTGTGCACATCTAGTTTTATGCCGACTCGGATGAATTCACCTACGAATCCATTAGGGAGTGTAATCTGAACCTCCCCTATACGCTTTGCCATGTTTTCCAGAAAGTTCTTATTTTTCAAAACACCATCCGGCAACTTGTGGATTTGATACCACGTTTCCAACCTATCAATCTTGACTTTCTTTGGGCTTGAGAAACCATCATATTCAGTCATCAGAACAGCTGAACCTTTAAAATCCCAGGGACCCTGATGCAGGGCCTCATTCCAGTCCGCAAGACAATGAAACTGAATCGAGAAAAGGTTAGGGTTTATCCTTCTCCGGACTACACCCTGAGTCGGATTCCATGCCGCACGCATGTCAGATCAATGCACTTTGACTGAAGCTTTTGTCCGTCAGCAACCTGGCTAGCGCAAGCCACTTAGGCCTCTTCTCAGGTTCGTCAACCTCATCCTCCCATACGAGATCATCAATCTCCTCGTCCTGCAAGTGTAATCTCTCCAGTACATTGCTTGGATCGTCATCAGACACCCGCGTACCAGAGTTCTCCTCAAGACCCGCCATGCTACCTGTTCCTTTTCCTTCAGCCTCCAAACCCTGGATCGCCAGGAGCCCCGACTCGATCGGAAGAGACCAGATGGGGTGGGATCAAGGGCGACAAGATCACGCGGAAGAAATTAGTGAAGAGTAACTCACGAGTCACGGCGGCGCGCCGTCGGGAGGACTAAAGAACCCTAGGCTTGAACCCTAAGGGAAGCGACACGTTCTTCGGTGGTCCGGCGAAAAAATTGTTGAAACATACCTTTGGTAAGTTTTTTTAAAGGAAAACGTTCCCACCCGGTGCGCCGGCCTAAACGCTCGCGCCGGACGCACGCGGGCCTTGCGATCGCTCGATCGTGGGAGTAGTAGGCCCTGTTCGAATCGTTTTTTTTTCACTCCCGCATTGTTTTTTCATCCCCTTCCTTCGTCTAGCCATAGAGAGAGAAAAGAGCGAGGACCTTTTGAACCTGCGCCACACACTCCTACGACCTCGATATCGCGGTGCTACAACCAGCGTGCACTCGTGCTGGTGACCTTAGGACGGCGAGGATTGGGCGATGCTCCTCCGAGAAAACAATCAACGTCGTTATTTTTACTACATGCTTCAACCAGCGTCGGAATTTGCTACAACCGGCATACCATTTTGCTACAACCAGCGTCACGTTTTGCTACAACACACAGCCAACATCGCGGTTTTGCTACAACCAGCGTCGCTTTTTGCTACAACCGGCATCATGTTTTGCTACATCCATCACGACCGGGCTGGAACCCGCGGCTGTGGCGGAGGCATTGCAGAACCTGCTGCACGCGCTCATGCTACAACCGCTAACCGAAAAGCTTCAAACGAGATGAAAAAAGCTTCAACCAGATATATGAAAAGCTGCAAGCAGTCATTGCCATGGCGGGAATGCTATAACCATTGACATAAAATGCTACAACCCTTTATAAAAAAGTTTCATTGCAGCACATCGGATGTGTCTGATGCGACCGGCCGAAATTTCGGCCGGCGCACCGGCGCCTAGCGTTGCCCACACATATATCATGAAAAAGCACATATATACATCACGGTAACTTTTTGCCTCACGAAAAAGGTTGTTGAATAACAATACCCTGGTTGCTAATGTGTAAATAACAGCTTTAGGGACTTGAACAGTAAACCAAGAAGCTAATTTGTGAATAATAAGTGAACAGAAGGGACGATCCAATCTATTCGTTCCTCCATCACCGCAGTCCGCAGCCGCCAGCCAGGATCGAGAACGCCGAGAAAGGCTGCATCTCCGGCCAGGGCACGGACTCTGCTACACAATCGATCGCCATAAACCGCACGCATCGATCGCTCGTGCACAACTCGGACGGATCAAATCCATCCCCGGAAAGAACTCGAGTTGGACCTGGACGGCGATATGATATGGTCGATCGATGGCGATGCGAAGTCCCGGGAACTCAACGTACGCAATGACGGCAGCAATTTCCGTGTGCTTCGGCGGGAGGACGAGACGACCGTCCAAAGGGCGGCGGCTGGTGGCAGCGGCTGCGGGCCAGGTCGCACGGTGGGCGCGCCGACTCTGCTTCTCGCTCCCAAAACGACCAGCATCAGCGGTGATCCAACAGCTAGACGCTCATGGCGACAACGACCAGGACTGCTGGTCCGGGCTGCCGGAGGACGTGCTGCTCACGGCCATGGCGTTGATGGAGGTCACCGACGTCGTCCGCGCCGGGGCCGTCTGCTCTTCGTGGCGCTCCGCCTACGCTGAGTTCCGCCGCCTCCGCCTCCCCGCGAAGCCCAACCCACCGCCCTGCCTGATGCACGCCACCGCCGACGGTGCTGCCGCGATCTACTCCCCGTCCACCGGTGCCACCTTCCCATGCGGCGGTGGCGGTGACGGCTTCATCATCGCCGGTTCGGCACACGGATGGGTGTTGACCGCAGACGTGGCCACGGCCAACCCTTGCCTGCTCAACCCTCTCACGGGGGCGCGGGCCGCGCTCCCGGCCGTCGCCACCCTCGCGCGCGTCAAGGGCACCTTCTTTGACGACGACGGCACCGCCGTGTACGACGTCGACCACGCGTTCGGCAACGCCACCCCGGACATGCAGCTCGTCACGGCACGAACGGTCCGCAACTGGATGTTCCGCCACATCGCCATCTCTGCCGCCGGCGTCGTCCTCCTGGTGCACATGCCGCATGGGGAGGCCTCCTATGCCAGGCCAGGCGACGAGCGCTGGACCTCGCTCTCCTCCCACCTCGAACCCGATGCCATCGCCGTTGTCCACAATGACGGCGACGGTCTTTTCTACGTGCTATGCAAAGGCGGGGGCATCCTCTTCGCGGTGGTCGTTGATGGACCGGCGGCGCCGACGGCATGGCCCATGTCGTACCTATTCACAATCTTCGAGCCGAGGCACACTCACTACCTCGTCCTCCGCGGTGGCGAGCTCCTGCTGGTGACAAGGCAACTGCTGCTGACGAGACCACGGGAGAGCGAGAAGGTTGTCTCCACCACTGGCATCTGTATCGAGAAGGTTGGTCTTGGTAGGTCTAAGTTGGTGACACTGGACGGCATTGGGGAGGACTATGCCTTGTTCCTTGGATACGGATCGCCGATATGCCTTCCGGTGAAGGAATATCCCATGTTACGGCGTAATTGTGCCTATCTTGCCGACGACAGCGAGCAACACTTCCCGCCGATCACCCGACGAGACGTTGGCATCTGGGATTTTGAGAGCAAGAGCATGAGCCGGTTCGAGGATCTGCACCCTTGGCTGGATAACCAGCCCCCTATTTGGATCGCACCATCTCTTTACTAGCCGGCGCGAGCTGACAATGAAAATAGGGAAAAACAAGAAGATCCACGGGGCCAACGCTGGTGCGATTGCGGCAGGTGCTCTGCCGTTGGTTTTCATCGGATGTGTTTTTTTTTCCTTCTGTGGCTAACTTTTCGGAAACCGGTCGGTCACCGGTTACCGGCCTTACCGTTACCTGACGAAATATGCTGTAACTCGATGAATTATTGTTGAAAATTTTGAATTTAAACTCAAGAACCGGATCGCATAGGGTGTGTTTGGTTTCCTGGGTTGCATATGGCTCCACGGCCGGCCCTAAGATTTTGGGGGCCCAGGGGCGAATTTAGACTAGTATATATGAAATCTTACTGATAAACATTTAAATGCATCCAAAATAATATTCATTTCAACTTATTTGTAGATATTATCAGGAAAAAAATAACATACTTACATGCAAAGTCACTAATGACGTTGTTATCTGCAAAAGAAAAATAAGAAACAAACTTTATCGTAGAATCTCGTTGTTGCAGCGACCGATTGGTATGTGTCGTCCTGTTCATGGGCTTCAATGCAAGTGGTTTCAGTTTGGAAACTTGGCTTCCATGTTCATCGGCAGTCCAAATCCCCATTGAACATATGAACCCTGCTGAGCTACCCGCCCAGCCAGGGGCATTGCGCTCCCGCGATGCGTTCCACCGCCCGATCGATCTACTACAGTCCTTTTTTGGCTGCTGGCGTCTGGTCAACCGACCATTTTTTTTTACTTTTACGTATGCTTCATTAGAGGATGACATGTAGGGCTCGTTAGCTGTGGGGTCGCGGGATATATGTGAGTTTTCTGCAGCTTTTGGTACACTACGACTGTCCCATGCTCGCCGACCACGATCTGAAAAAATAGGAACCCTACACCCACGGGCCAATCCCGCAGCCGCCTCCCTCGCTTCCTCCGCAATCCCGCAGCCACCGCCTCCGCTTCTCCGCGCCTCGCCCCGTTCCACCCATCTCCGCCTCCTCTCCCATATCCTCCCTGCTGCCCCATCTCCGCCTCCTTTCCCATCTCCTCCCTGCTGCTGCTGGCCATCGCACCCTCGCCGTCGACCTCCCCGAGCTCTCTCTCTTTCTCTGGGGGGGAGCTTCTTACCAGGATCTGAACGAGGAAAAGGAGACCCCAGACGGTGTCTTGGTGGGGGCTCGATTGAAGCGAACGACAGCGAGCGCCAGTTGGGCAGATGGCGGCCATCCAAGTTTCTTCAGTTGATCTGGACAGGGCCATGGCAGCGTACGCGAGGGGTGGAGGCGAGCGACTCTCTGGAACCGCGCACGTCGAGAGGTAGTAGCCATGCCCCTCCTCCTTCCCTTCTCTTTTCCCCTCCTCCTCTCCAATCAAGCCTGCTGTCCTCAGCTTCCTCTTCCAGTTTTTTAGTTCTTAATTTTCTGATCCTCTGATAATCTAATGTGATTTCTGAATTTCTGGTTACTTCTGAACAGTAGAAGAATTTTGATGAAGAAGAACATGGTGAATTCTCTCTCTCTCTCTCTCTCTCTCTCTCTCGAATACAATCATGTTTGTTCCTGCATTTTGACGTTTGATTTTTTTCTGTGTAATACTCTGGACATGGACAAAAGCTAGATTTGTAAATGAAGATCTTGAATACAATCATGTTTATTCCTGCATTTTGGTGTTGGTCATGCCTCTGTATGAGCTAGCTGTAATATTTTTCCATGGAATATGATGATTCAGATTCATCTTCGATATGGTTGTTTTCACCATATACCAAATTACATGGAAATCTAGGCTTGCAGATTAATATAGCTTCAGATGCTTTGTTTTGGGGAGGAGGTAGACGCCAGTGGTTGTGCTTAAGGTTTTGTTCTTTATTTACCTTTGAGGCATAAATTCAAGGCTCAAATAATCAGTGTATGCATGGTAATCTTTGTGCTTTTGACAACCACTAGAGGACCGTGCGACAGCTAATTTATGCTTGATTATCTGCTTCTTTTTATTCCTGACATGAGCTCTTGCCCTTAATCATTTCTTTTGAAAGGAGCTCTTCCTCGGCCTCTGCCTGGGCGCGATCTACACTGTCAGTATGTATGTTGTGGCCATGCCAACAAAAACCGCTTAATTAGATTTCTATTTTTAACTAATCCCTCTTCTGTTTCAGTCATGTTAATGTTCAAGTTTGAATACCTTTTCTCCTATATATATTATACATCGGGTGATGGCATAATTTAGTTAATGGTATTATGGAAGGACTCATGTAGTCATTGGTTATAATGCTGGCTCATGAAGTTTAAAGAATGTGTTCTTTACAGATTTGAGATGATCGAACAATGAGCTTTGTTATTTATAGCGGATCTGTTTATTATTGCCGGTCCAGCTTAGGATAAGCATTAGGAATGACATGTTGTTTCATCTTTTTTTTGTCTAGAACTGAACATTTAGAGAACTTCCCTGTCTTCTCTTAAATTCTACATGTATGGCAGCTCCCTGCGCGCTCATATGTTTTTTCTCTCTTCTCATTCTATACAACTGTCCGTTCCTCTTTAGGTGGCGTATTTTGGAATCCTCTAACACCAAGGAGTTTTGTATTTGTTGGAACTTTGTACTGTTCTTTCGATAAGTAATAGAATTGTTCAGACTGAGCCAAGTTTCGCTTTTGTTCAGTCATATATATGGCCAAATGCAAAATCCATCTTCTATTATATATCTCACTGCATACATTTCATACTCGGAACAGTAAACAAAAATGTGTGTTATACTCCCTCCGTTCCTAAATATAAGTCTTTTTAGAGATTTCACTGCAAACTACATACGGATGTATATAGACATATTTTAGAGTGTAGATTCACTCATTTTGCTCCGTACGTAGTCCATAGTGTAATCTTTTAAAAGACTTATATTTAGAAACGGAGGGAGTAGTAAAGAGCAATACTAGCGTGACTTTTTCAATGTGAGGCATTGTTCTTTACTGAAGATATTTTGTGATGATGCAGCATGGACTTTTTCAAAACAGATTTAGCAAGGGCAATAGAGACTAGACAATTCAGGCCACATAAAGGGGCATCAAGTTATTTGGGCACGTATTATAAATCATAGATAGTTTGATTTTCAGTAAATGCATGAACATATTACAAAATAATTAGGGTTACGACATAAGAGAAAAAAGTGAAGCTTCTGTAAGCTATGAGAATGCATAACACTTGAAAAGTATTCTTCAGGATTTAAGAAGTATGTTTTGCCCCATTTCAGATGGCAGATATTCTCTCTGGACACTGTGACATGTTCCATTAGACGAGTAACTTCATCTTGACTATCTTGCATTTGTCCAAGATTTTCCTGTTTACAAGCATAGTCATATCCAGGGGTCATGCTTGGATCGTGCCGAACGCAAGGTCAGGCCATGCCAAGCCCTTGGAGGCATATGGCTTCGTGGGGTCCATCATGGCGCCTACGCTGTGCTTGCGCGCATCGTGTCTGCGTATGTTCTGGAGCCGTGACTCCTCCTACATCGGCGCCACTGGCTACCCCAAGAAGTACTCGCCTTCTCCTCCTCCCACCGTGACTACGGTTTTCTATGTTCCCTGATGGTCCTCGCCAATCCAGGAGCTGACTATGCTGATTTATAAGCTCATTCATAGCAATAATTCGAGCCCTATATTTTCAAATCTTCTTAGGTTTACCAAACTTGCAGTACTATAATTTTTTATCAAAATTATAAAAGATTGTGTATTGACTATGTATCTGATAGTTATTTTATACATAGGTGCAAAATCTTGCTCATGGAGGGATTACTGTAAAAGACATATAGCAAGACACTTATAGTAGATGAAGCTCACTTTTAGGGAGAAGAGAGAAATTAGGGGGATTTTAAGTTGGAAACTGCTCTTTCAAGACCCTTTATTTTTCCTTAAATGCACGAATTTCGTCCCGTTTGTGGCGAAATCAGGAGAGGGGAGACACTATTTTAACACCGAGGGGGATTGCTCGACGTACTCAGTTCATCATACAGGAAAAAAGCCTCTGTCGTCCTATCGGGTTTTATTGTCTAGACCTGCTAGTTCAGTGAATAGGGGAGAGAAGGAGAGGAAAGGGGAGATGGAGGAGGTAGGAAAGAGTTCCGGAAGTGTGCCGGCGATTACGGAGGAAAATGCTCCTGCTCCGGCCTCCTCGCCTGAGGGCGTGGGGAAAATGGTGCCGAGGCGGCCCCGTGGAGATGGCTCCCCTCTGATCATCGACATGGAGGCCGCGAGGAGAGCGGTCAGAGGATACTTGGTGGTAGGGCGTTTCCTCTCGCCTTTCCAAGTTAATCCTCGGATCCTCGTCGACGACCTTCGTGTATCGTCGGCCTGGAGGTTGCAAGGCGGGGTCACCGTTCAGGAGGTGGCCAGCGCCGACGGGAGGTTCATCCTCAACTTCTCCAGCGACGTAGACAGACGTTTCGTGTTGAAGGCCCAGCCATGGCACCACAACTGCGACGGGATCATCTTCGCCGAGTTCGATGGCAAGGGCGACCCGGCGGAGGTGGACCTTGGATCCATGGCTATATAGGCCCAGGTTCGTGACCTACCATTTGAGCTTAAAACTGAGGATATGGGTCGGTCTCTAGGGGACCAACTCGGTGAAGTGATCACCGTTTCACACCAGGATCACTTGATTGTTGAGAAGTACTTGCGTGTGCGTGTGAAAATCCCGCTACATGAGCCAATCAAGAGTATGGTAGAATTCACCCCTTTAGGTGGTAAAGAAAAGCGTCGGTTTGATGTTCGCTATGAAAAATTACCATCGTATTGTGAATGTTGTGGGCTAGTAGGACATATGTCAGAGAGGTTTTGTAGTATCCCTAAGGAGAGTAGAATAGCTAAATTTGCAAAAAATCTCAGTGTAGAGGCTTACTGGAAAGGTCAAACATCTAGTAGAAGAGCTATGTTCACTGGTTATAGTAACATTAGCATGTCCAGGGCCACCGAAGGAATGGTGGTCAAAGTAACAAAAGCTGTAAATGGTCTCACTGTGCAAGAAAAAGGGGCTGCGTCGTCCACGGCGACGACTATCCTGATGACTGGAGGTCAAGTCCAGGGAGGGCATTCACTCGGCCAGGAGGGTCGGGGTCATATGCTCTCCTTGGCGGCTTCAGGCAAGGTGGTCCGGACTGGAGGGCCGCCCGTCCACGCTAGTCTTGGCCAGGAGGGCCAAGGTTTGGCGATAAGGGGGGCTTCCAACAAGGGAGTGCAGCAGCTCGGCCAGGTGGGCCGACCCCCTGCTGCATCCGCGAGCTCCCTGGGGGGAGTGTCCCTGGTCAGGAGGACCGGGGGGCAGCTCCAGCCCCTGTTCCTGCCGCTAGCCAAGGCCAGGATGGCCAAGGGTAGATGGCTATGACCGCTCACCCCACTGCTGTTGTGCCTGGCCAGGAGGGCCAAGGGCAGATGGCGACGACTGCTCACTCCAATGCTGTTGTGCCTGACCAGGATGGCCAGGATGGGGTGCTGGTGGGGTTTGAAAACCCACCAAACAAGTCTGTTGCTGCTTTGGCTGGGTTCCAGCAGAGAGTTACTAGCCAGGAGGGTCAGGGGGTCATGCAGCTGGGTAATCCTGAACTTTTGCTCTTTAAACCCGGCGTGCTGGAGGCTCTCTCGGGAGCCGTTGCTGCAAGACTAGCTACTCAAAATGCCACTGATAACCCAGTTTTCACTTTCAATGCTTCCAAGAATTCCATGCAGGGCAAAATAAAAGGAAAGGGAA
The DNA here is from genome assembly GCA_902687465.1 of Secale cereale. NCBI lineage: Eukaryota > Viridiplantae > Streptophyta > Magnoliopsida > Poales > Poaceae > Secale > Secale cereale. The sequence continues at coordinate 855,428,560 of LR738714.1, read as the reverse complement.
GGAAGGGAAAGAGAGGAGGAGGAACTGGGTGTCCAGAGGAAGCACACAAAAACATCATAGGTAAAAAAAGAAATCTATTTGAAGCCCCAGCAGATGGTAGTGAGCAGGATTTCTCTTTTGAGAAACACATGGATAGTTATGAGCGTATGTTGTACGGGGATATAAATGTATCTTCTAAGAGAGTGTGTACAGGTAGAGTGGAAACAGTGAGAGATGGGAATGGGATGATAACACACGTAGCTAAAGAGGTTGAGGAGAAAGAAGATGTTGTTGGGCAGCAGGGAAGGGAATCGGTTGGAGATGATGGCGCATCGGCGGCCTCCGAAGAGGAGGTACGCCGGGCCAAATGAAAATAATCGGTTGGAACTGTCGTGGTATGCTCTCGCCCACGGCAGTTCGCGAGCTCTTGGACCTGCAGGAGCGCACCAAAGCAGAGTTAATTTTTCTTTCAGAGTCTCATTTGAATAAATGTAAAGCTGATGAGCTCCGTCGTGTTTTGAATTTTGATTCTATGTTCGTAGTGGAGAGTGATGGCCGAGCAGGTGGCCTTGTCTTGTTTTATCAGAAAGTGAATAAAGTTGATTTGAACTATGTGTCGAATAATTTCATTGATGTTCTTTTTATGAATGAGAATACTGTACAGTGGCGCTTCACAGGTTTTTATGGCCATCCGAACTGGAGTGACCGTGCTTTGTCATGGGATGATATTCGAAACTTGTATAACAAGGGCGACCACCCCTGGGTAGTTTTAGGATATTTCAATGAAATTTTGTTCTCATCAGAGAAAGAGGGAGGGAATGCGAGACCAAATGCGATGATGCGAGATTTTCGGAATTGTTTGGGAGATTGTGGACTAGCAGATATGGGATGTATGGGTGATTTATTTACATGGAGGAGGGGCGAAATCAGGGAAAGACTGGATCGAGCGGTCTGTAATGTGGATTGGGCGAATAAATTCCCTCGAGCGGCGATTATAAACGAAGAGCATGTACACTCAGACCATCGCCCTATTATTTTAGACACGGAGTATTTTGACAATAATATTTTTGACCGCTCAAAAACTAGAAGGAAACTTTTTGAAGCTCGATGGCTGAAAGAAGAGACGGTTACGGAAGTTGTACGTACAGCTTGGGAAAAAGCAAAGATGTTGGGCATAGGGCCGTCTCTCGCTGATCGCACACGAGCAGTTCACGCAGATTTGCATACTTGGGATCGTGATATCCTCAAGGGTCCGAGAAAAAGAATTAATAAACTAAAAAAAGATTTAGAAAAATTACGGAGGGGGCCTATGAATGTCAACTCTCTCGCACGTCAAAAGGAGACTATTGTACTGATTGAAAATTTATTGGAACAAGAAGAGATACACTGGCTACAACGGGGTCGAGCTAACTGGTTATTGCATGGTGACCGCAATACTTCTTTTTTCCATAACGCCGCAACAGCTAGAAAGAAGAGAAATCAGATAAAAAAATTGCTTGATGATAATGGGGTTTGGGTAAAAGACACGGAAATGAAGAATCATATTCTGGGGTATTTTTCTAACCTATTTACTTCAGAAGTTAATGAACCGAACCAGGAGGTTCTCTCCCTTGTAAAAAGGAAAGTAACAAATGAGATGAATAGGGCTCTCCTTGCCCCCTACACAGCAGAAGAGGTTCGGAAAGCCCTCTTTGACATTGGTGATTTAAAGGCGCCGGGGCCAGATGGTCTTCATGCAATTTTTTATAAGAGATTTTGGACTATGTTAGGGGATGATTTGACTGAAGAGGTTCTCCAAGCAGTGAATACCTGTACTATACCTGATGGTTGGAATGATACTACAATAGTAATGATCCCAAAAGTTAACTCCCCGGAAAAGGTAACTCAATTTAGACCAATCAGTTTATGCAATGTGGTGTATAAGGTCATTTCAAAGATGATTGCTTCTCGTCTAAAGACAATCCTCCCAAATATTATTAGCCCTACCCAAAGTGCTTTTGTGCCTGGAAGAATGATTACAGATAACATCTTAGTGGCTTATGAATGTTTCCATAAAATAAAAAATAAAAGGAACGGGAAAGAGGGCTTGTGTGCAATTAAACTGGACATGCACAAAGCATATGACCGAGTGGAGTGGCCCTTTTTACAGGAAATCATGTTGAGACTAGGTTTTCAGCAGGATTGGGTGAATTTAGTTATGCAATGTGTGTCCTCGGTGGATTATCGAGTTCGTTTTAACACGGAAGAAACGGAGAGCTTCAAACCATCTAGAGGATTGAGGCAGGGAGACCCTCTATCCCCGTATTTATTTTTGTTATGTACGGAAGGCTTGACTGCACTCTTAGCTAATGCGGAGGAGAATGGAAGTATTTCCGGAATAAAAGTTAGCAGAGATGCCCCATCTGTTTCAAATCTCCTCTTCGCGGACGATTCTTTAATCCTGATGCAAGCTAATTCGATGAATGCAGAGGCGCTAAAATCAGTTTTGGATGCTTATTGTGCTGCATCGGGGCAAATGGTGAGTGTTGAAAAATCTAGTATATTTTTTAGCCCCAACACGAAGGTGGAAGATAAGGCGCATATATGTACTATTCTAAACATTATGACTGAAGCTCTCAGTGACAAATATTTGGGTTTGCCTTCAAATGTGGGTATGGACAAAAGTGATTGTTTCCAATTCTTAATAGATCGAATTGTTATGAAAATCAGTGGTTGGAAGGAAAAGCTGCTATCAGCAGGAGGAAAGGAAATCCTTCTCAAATCGGTTGTACAAGCTATCCCAACTTATGCGATGTCCGTCTTTAAAATTCCTAAAAAAATATGTAAAGGAATCATTGACGCGATGTCGGATTTTTGGTGGGGTGACGAAGACAATCAGAAGAGAATGCATTGGATGGCATGGTGGAAAATGTGTGTACCAAAAGACCAAGGAGGAATGGGTTTTCGAGACATACATTGCTTCAATTTGGCCTTGTTAGCCAAACAAGCGTGGCGCCTACTTGATAATCCTGATTCTCTATGTGCCACCATTTTAAGAGCCAAATATTTTCCGGATGGAGATTTAATGAATGCGAGTCTTAAAAAAGGATCTTCTTTCACTTGGCAAAGCATTATGGCGGGAGTGGATTCTCTAAAAAATGGTTATATTTGGAGAGTTGGAAATGGAGAAAATATAGATATTTGGAGAGATGTATGGATCCCGAATGGGGCCAATAGGAAAATTATCACTCCTAGAAGAGGGCAACTTCTAACAAAAGTTGCTGATCTCATAGATCCAATCAATAATTGTTGGGATGAAGATTTGGTAAGACAAACGTTGTGGCCAATTGATGTCCAGAGGGTGCTTGCAATCCCCCTCCCCACGTATAACATGTTGGATTTCATAGCCTGGAGTTTTACAAAGAATGGATTGTTCACGGTTCGTTCTGCTTATCTGGAGGAATGGAAAAAACAACATGGGAAGAAATTGCAACATTCTAATGGCATGGGAGGAATAAATGTCAATACTATTTGGAGCAAAATTTGGAAATTATCTTGCCCAGCAAAAGTGAAGATTTTTATTTGGCGTACCTTACATGGAACCCTCCCGTGTCGTGTTACACTTTCTAATAGACATATGAAAATCTCGTCTACCTGTCCATTATGTTTGAACGGGCCTGAAGATACTAAACACTTGTTATTTATGTGTCAAAAGGCAAAAGAGGTATGGGAGAAGCTGGGATTGCACAAAGCCATTAAAAAAGCTTGTGCAGTCGATCGTGCGGGAGAGGCAGTACTCGAGTTTCTACTTCTTATGCCAGAACACGAGCTATCTACAGCGGGCATACAGAATGTTCGCGAACTGGTCGCTATAACAACCTGGTACTTATGGTGGGAAAGACGTTCGCTAGTCCATCAGGGGAAGACCCAAGATGCATACCAAATTTCGATGGGAACACGTGCGATAACGACAAACTATGTTATTGCCCAATCCTCTACGGCTACAAATAGAATAGAGGGATGGACGAGACCCCCTCTAGGTTTTGTGAAATTAAATGTCGATGCTTCATTCGATCAAGACATGCTTAGAGGCACAGCGGGAGCTGTACTTAGAGATGATAAAGGAAGATTTATTGTTGGAGGAAATTGGAAGATGGAATGGTGCGCAGATGTTTTAACAGCGGAAGCCATGGCACTACGCTTTGGCATATTACTTGCACAAAAGGCGGGAAGCAACCGACTTGTTGTTAACTCCGACAACTTGGAAGTAATTGACACAATGAAGAATGGAGGAAATACAGCGGGAGCGGCGGCGGCTGTGTTTGATGATTGTTATTTTATGGCTTGTGATTTTCCGTTAATTAGATTTGAACATTGTAATAGGGAGGCAAATAAAGTAGCTCATGAAATTGCTAGAGTAGCTAAATTTTCTGAGACAAGGGACTGGTTTGAGGAACCTATGAGTGATATTGTCAATTTTCTGATAGACGATGTAACCATTATTAATAATAAATAAAAGGATGTTTCATTTCAAAAAAAAAAGATGAAGCTCACTGTTCGTATCATGAGAATGTGGGAACACTCTAATATCGATTCTACTGTGTTATATGGTCCAAATTTCCTTATGGTTGTTCACAAGGTAAAATTCATAACTGAACTACAGTCTCACATCTCATTGCAGCAGATTATATGATTCAGTCTATGTACAACTTTTCAGGGCAACACAACGGAAGGAACAATCCCCACATATAGGATGTGTACCTATGAAAATGAGTTCCAAAAAGGGGTCATATATATGATTGAAAACGTTTATGATACGTACAGCCAGGAAAAAGATACAAGGTGGTGGAGCATATGGCTTCGTGGGGTCCATCATGGCGCCTAAGCTGTGCTTGCACGCATCGTGTCTGCGTATGTTCCGGAGCCGTGACTCCTCCTACATCGGCGCCACTGGCTACCCCAAGAAGTACTCGCCTTCTCCTCCTCCCACCGTGACTACCGTTTTCTATGTTCCCTGATGGTCCTCGCCAACCCAGGAGCTGACTATGCTGATTTATAAGCTCATTCATAGTAATAATTTGAGCCCTATATTTTCCATGTAGGAGGAGTCACGGCTCCAGAAGAACCCAGGAGCTGACTATGCTAACCATGGTCTTCTATATTTGTATGGATAGAAGAACACCGAGAGGCATGTGCGATGTGATTTCCCTGTAGACAACATGTCGGACAGTACCTCATTCGAGGATGGTCTCTTTGTCGCACAGTCAACGACACCGTGGGGCTCTGCAGGATGTTTTCCCATGAAAAACCGGAGACTGCGTGCTTCATTACCGATAATCTGCTCCACCTTCTAAAGAGGAAGTATGCATCTTTATCTTTGTGCAAAAAGGTGAGGGACAAATTTATTGATTATATGGTTTCATGAAGAAATCGACTTATCTTCGGTCTCCAAAAATATACGACTAACCTTACAATATGGCACTTTATCCTAAATATTGGTTCCCTAAAACCTAATTTCATTTTAGATGAATATATCGAGTTGTTAGTTCATTACTCATAACTCATTGATTGTTGCATTGTCGTATACTTTTGGTTCTGCTAGATTCTACTCAATTTGGCCCTTGCTGTACTTGGAATATCAAATAACTGAACTTGTTTTATTTCAGTTCTCTGTAGTTGTATAAACCCTGTATATGAAAATGAACTGTCAGTTAGTTCATTACTCACAACTGATTGAGGGTTGTTTTGTCGTATACTTTTGGTTCTGCTTGATTCTACTAAATTTTGCCCTTGCTGTACTTGAAAAATCAAATAACCAAACTTGCTTTATTTCAGTTCTCTGTAGTTGTATAAACCCGGTATATGCAAATGGTGCCTATCGGTAGGTTTTGACTATGCTACATTATGCCCTTACAGAAACTTGAAATATCAAGCAACCGAACTTGCCTTATCTCAGTTCTCGGTAGTTGTATGAACTCTGTAGATGCATCACAATGTGTTCATCAGTGCAATGTTTTTTCTGGGGTTCATTTCTGATATATTTGATGTATAAGCACAAGATCCAAGCTATAAAGAGCGCAAATTACTTCTTACCGCTTTTATAAAGGCTATTTATTCCATTTAGATTGAGGTAGTTTCAACTTATAAACCTTTTGTGACCAAATGGCATATGGTGTTAGATATCAGACAACAATTGCCTCAATGCCTTCAATGTTTTGGGCATTTTTTCATTGCATTCCGAATCAGAAGACGGAGCTAAAAAAGGAGCAAAATGTTACAAATTGCCAGGTAAAAAGGGAGCTAAATGTTAAACACTGCCAATTAAAAATAAACCTTTGGATTACGGGATGCAGCCATGAGGCTGCTCGCACGTAAAGTGCAGCGCAAGAGAATCAAGCCAACTTTTGATATGCTATTGTCCAAGTATGCCAATCAAGCGGCCAGTTCTAGCTCTAACCGGTCATCAAATTTGAAGCGCTCAAGATCACCTCCGAGGGAAGAATCTCATCATCACGCAAGGCCATATGGGTCATGGGCACCAGGACCATGGATGGCGCCGCCCCCCTATGTGCCATACTAAATGGGAGGCTTCAATGGAGGATGGGGGCAGCCTCCAATGGCCCCTTATGCTTTTCATCCGGGTTGGGCAGAAACAAGGAGGCCCGTTCTTGAGAGGCTTTCTTATCCCACACGAGGCCGTTTGAACAATTGTGTCAATCGGCCAATGCAAGATAATGAAAAAAGGGTCAACCGGCAAGTGTGGCGTGCCAAATCATCAAGTGCTGAAATTTCAGAGCCTAGCAAGCAAAAGGAGAAGAATGCTAGTGGTGAAACTATTATGATAGGCATTAAAGAATTAATAATCAAAGAGCCGATTATTGTTGATAATCCGGCTGATTCTAATAAAGATGTGTCTGCGGTCCAGCAAGGCCCCATGGCTAATGATCATGAAGCTAGCATAAGCAAGGCGAAGTCGACGGATCCAAAATATACTCAGCCTAAGTGGTGTCCTTCCGGTCTGACCAAGGCGCAAAAAAGGAGATTGCAGCGCATGAGGAGTCATGAGAAGGAGGAACAAGAAGCAGAAAAGCTAAGGGATAAATTATTCAATGAAAGTCGTCCCATGGTACCCCCAAAACAAGTGTGCAGGCCAAAGCAAAAGGAAAACATTGCAGCTTCTGCATTGATCATAGTAACACCTACACCACCAACGGAGGACGATGCGGCTACTATTACATCGTCCACTTTGCCTACTACTTCCCCTTCCCTTGAAGATATTTCGGAGTCAGTGGGCATGCTTGCGGAAGGAGATGAAATGCTTGATTATGAGTCTACACCAGTTCATGAAGGTATGGATATTAATATGGTGTATTACTTACCCGCTGAATTTCGTGCTACAGATGAAGAAGGGGAAGTAGCTCAGCTAGATTTTGGTCCTAAAAATGCTATATTCGAGAAGCCAAAAGAACCGGTGACGCACTTGAAGCCATTGTTCCTTAAAGGTCATATTAATGGATCGCCGGTTGCTAGAATGCTTGTCGATGGTGGTGCTGTGGTGAATCTTATGCCATATTCGGTCTTCAAAAAATTGGGGCTGCGTGATGAAGAGTTAATAAAGACCAACATGGTGCTTAATGGATTTGAAGGCAAAGAGAAAACTGAAGCCAAAGGTGTGATGTATGTGGAGCTTACGGTGGGAAGCAAAACTTTGGCTACCGCATTCTTTGTCGCCGAGGTGCAAGGTAACTACAATGTGATATTAGGCCGCGATTGGGTTCATGCGAACCAATGCGTGCCATCTACTATGCACCAGTTTTTGATTCAATGGGTTGATGATGAAGTAGAAGTCATTCATGCGGATAATTCAGCTTGTGTTGCTTTGGCCGATGCATCGGTGGATTGGCAACATCCCAATGCTACTTGCTTGACGGGGCGCGACTTATCAGAATATGATTTTCTTAGCGCCACAAAAAGTGGTTTCGTGCCCGTTTCTTTAGGTATGATGTATTTAAATGGATCCTAACTCAGAGTGGTTACAAAAGCGTCTTGTAGAATATCGGTCCAATGAGAACGATATGTATGAGTCCATAGAAGAGTTAGATGATATGGATAAGTTAGGACAAGGTTTTACATCGGCCGATCCATTAGAAGAGATAGATATAGGAGATGGTTCAATTCCTAGGCCGACATTTGTAAACGAAAATTTAAGAGCTGATCATAAGGCTAAGTTGATCGAGTTATTAAAAGAATATGTTTGTTGCTTTGCATGGGAATATCATGAGATGCCGGGTTTAAGCCGAGAGCTAGTGGAGCATCGGTTACCTATAAAGGCCGGTTTTAGACCATACAAGCAATCGGCCAGAAAGTTTAATCCAAAAACGTATGACCGGATCAAGGAAGAGATCGGTCGTTTGCTTAAAGCTAATTTTATTAGACCTTGCAGGTATGACGAGTGGATTTCTAACATTGTACCAGTAGAGAAGAAATGCTCTGGCAAGTTGAGGGTGTGCATTGATTTCAGAGATTTGAATAGAGCTACACCTAAAGATGAGTATCCCATGCCAATAGCCGATATGCTTATTAATGATGCTTCTGGACATAAGGTCATTAGCTTTCTTGATGGTAATGCGGGGTATAACCAGATTTTTATGGCCGAAGAGGACATGTCCAAAACGGTTTTCCGATGTCCCGGTTTTCTTGGTTTATTTGAGTGGACAGTGATGACCTTTGGATTAAAAAATGCCGGTGCCACGTATCAAAGGGCTATGAATTTAATTTTTCATGATTTACTTGGTGTTATACTTGAGGTTTATATTGACGATATTGTTGTCAAATCGGATGCTTTTGAATCTCACTTAGCCGATTTGCATTTGGCTTTTGAAAGAATGAAGAAATATGGGCTGAAAATGAATCCTTTGAAGTGTGCCTTTGGTGTATCGGCTGGGAAGTTTCTGGGTTTCATTATTCATGAAGATGGCGTGGAAATTGATCCCAAAAAGATAGAAGCTATACAGAAAGTAGGGGCTCCAACATGCAAAAGAGATATGCAAAAATTCCTTGGCAAGGTCAATTATTTTAGGAGGTTCATAGCCAATCTATCAGGGAAGGTTGATGCATTTACTCCTATCCTTCGGTTAAAGAATGATGTTGATTTTACTTGGGGGGCAAAACAGCAAGAGGCATTTGATATGATTAAGAAATATTTGTGCACTCCTCCGGTTATGAAAGCGCCCAGGCACAGGGAGCCATTTAGACTTTACGTTGCAGCGGAGGAAGGTGTTATTGGTGCTGTTTTGACTCAAGAGACGGAAGGAAAGGAGCATGCTATTACTTATTTGAGCCGACGGTTATTGGACGCCGAGACAAGATTTGGATTATTTTAGCATTGCTCATATATCTAGACACGACAATTGGAGAGCAAATGAGTTGGCACAACAAGCATCCGGCTATCATGTTGATCGTGGCATGTTTCATATTTCTCAAAGGCCGATGTCTAGTCTTGCCAACATAGGGGAGGCCGCACCAGAGCCCACCGTTTCGGCCACTAATGAAAAATTTAATGCAGGAGAAAATCAAGACTGGAGGAAACCCATTATTGATTATTTGTGTGATCCTAGTAAAAGGGTGGACAGGACTGTTCGGCGTATGGCTTTCAAATACACAATGAGAGATGATGGTCTCTATCGCCGAACGGTTGATGATGTTCTTTTAAAGTGCTTGAACGAGGACCAAGCGAGAGTTGTTATGGGAGAGGTCCATGAAGGTATTTGTGGCACTCATCAGTCGGCTCCCAAGATGAAATGGCTATTACGACGTGCTGGGTTTTATTGGCCGACGATGGTTAATGATTGCTTCCGGTATTATAAAGGATGTGAAGCTTGTCAAAAGTTTGGTGATATTCAGTTGGCTCCCGCTGCTATGTTACATCCTATTATCAAGCCATGGCCTTTTAGAGGTTGGGGATTAGACTTTATTGGAGAGATTCATCCTTCTTCTTCAAAGGGGCATCGGTTCGTGTTGGTGGCGACTGATTATTTCACTAAATGGTCTGAAGCAATACCACTCAAAAATATGACGCATACAGAGGTAATTCAATTCATAACTGAGCATATTATTCATGGATTCGGCATTCCTCAAACATTAACTACGGACCAAGGTTCATCCTTTATGTCACATCAAGTCAGAGAATTTGCTGAATCGTATAAGATAAAGTTGCTCAATTCCTCTCCATATTATGCCCAAGCCAATGGACAAGCTGAGTCTAGTAATAAAATATTAATCAAGCTCATCAAGAAGAAGATTGAGGATAATCCAAGGAGATGGCATGAGCTATTGTCCGAAGCTTTGTGGGCACATAGGATCTCAAGGCATGGTGCTACAAAGGTGACTCCATATGAGCTCGTATATGGTCAGGAGGCCGTTTTACCAGTGGAAGTGAATTTGAATGCTTTGAGAATAGCCAAACAAAATGATTTGTCGGCTATAGACTTCTATAACTTGATGATGGACAATATTGATGAAGTTGCCGATAAACGTTTGGTTGCTTTAAAGGCCATAGAGAGGGATAAGTTGAGGGTGGCAAGAGCTTACAATAAGAAGGTCAAGTTGAAGAATTTTCAAGTTGGCGATCTCGTGTGGAAGGTGATTCTACCAATTGGTTCAAGAGATAGAAAGTTCGGGAAGTGGTCTCCAAGTTGGGAAGGTCCTTTTAAGATTACAAGAGTGGTTCCCGGAAACTCATACTTGGTGGAATCCATACAAGGCACATTATTACCTCAAGCTCTCAATGGCAAATATTTAAAGAAGTATCACCCAAGTGTGTGGCAAGAAGCCTAGATAGGCAAACGGCCGATATATGACTATCGCCCTTAGCATAAACATGGCCGATATATAATTATCCTCCTAAACATATAAATGGCCGATGGGGTGTTGACATCGTCCTTAGAACCAACATGGTACAAATTATTTTTCGGCACGCTTCCTTTGCCGAAAAACAGGGGGGGGCATGTGTTGACGCTCAAAAGTGGCACCATCGTAAAAGTTACTTTAATCTATGTCAAGATTACTTAAAACTTATGATTGGAAGTCACCATGAGATGGCTTTCTTTGAGAAGATCAAGATGGATATGAAAGTGGTCTAAAACGGAGTCCGGATGCAAAAGTTATGACAAGTTCAGAGATGCTCATGGTGACACCAGATTAAAGAATGACTTGAAACCCAATTAAGATTACTTCAAATGGAAAAAGTTTCAACATGAAAGTTGTGCGTCTCGTCGAAACGGTCCATTTTGATATAAAAATCGTCCCAATCCGAGTTCATATGCTAAAGTTACAGCCATCCGAATACAGCCCTGTCACAGAGCCATAAGTGGCGCGCCCCACAAGCCATGTGTCTGATGGGTAGCGCGAATAACAGCCTGTATTGCCTGACCGTTTTGGCCTAGAAGATGGCTTTAAATCGAAAAACGTTCAACATGAAAGTTGTTCGTCTCGTCGAAACAGTCAAAATTGCTTTTGGGCTCTTTTCTATCCGAGGTCGTTTACCACCTCAAAAATTACCCGCAAGGTACAGCCAATTTAAACCGAACAGTTTTGGAAAGTTCGGACAAAACCAATCCAAATTTGGCTAAGGTTTTGGACGTGAATCCAAGCCTTTTCCTTGCACGGGTAGTCCAGCCGCCTCTTATATACTCAAGGGGTGATGGCCGATTGAACAACAACACACAATCGCAAACGCATCTACAACTTTTTCATCTACGTTTTGTTCCTCCCTCGTTCTTCGTCGTTCTTCGTGTTGGAGAGCTGCAAATACCGAGGCTCTAGGGGCGGCTTGACCGACCTAGGGCAGCCCATAGCCGCCGCACTCCCCGACGGGGTCCCTCCCGGGAGTGTAGGGTTTCGGGTCTTCAAAAGCTCTCGCCGGTCGACTTGCGAATCGCGCTTCCGGTGAGACTCCTTCGACGTGAGCTGCCGTGCACCACCCCCGGCGTCGAGGGTACACGTGACATGTTCGTGTGCGAACAGAGTTTTGTCTGAATGGTGATAACCCTCAACCGTAAGGGATCGAGATAGTCTTCGCGGGTAAGAATAAACCAATTTATTGATTCGACACACGGGGAGCCAAAGAGTATTTATAAGCTTTGATAGTTGAGTTGTCAATTCAACCGCACCTGAAATATACTTACTTGCAACAAAAGATAAATGGTAACAGTGATATGATAGTGATGATAATGATAGTAAAAGTAAACAGCAACAGTAAATAGTAAAGGTAAATGGCAAAAGTAGCAACTAGTGACAAGCAGGATTTAAAACACTGTAGGCTAGGGAGATGGATGGTTGGGCGTTGCATGGATGAGATATATCATGATTCTAACTTGGGGCACGGCACACGGAAAAGTAATGATCATCTAGGCAAATATCAAACATTAGGCATGTATCCCGTAGGTAGTTGTGCGTGCTTGCAATAAGAACTTGCACAACATCTTTTGTCCTACCATCCCGCTACGAACGGGGCCAAAAGGAACTTATGGAGATTAAGGTGCTCCTGTCAAAGAGCACCGGAACAAAGCAATGAACTCAATGGATACATGTAATCCTCAAACTACGGACCATCCCCTTTGGTGTCCCAAGTTGTCACTTTTGGGATCGCCGGCTCCGAACCGTAACAGGTGCAAACAACTCATAGATAGGATCAAGAACACAAATATATTCATGCAAACACATATGGTTCAGATATGAAATCATGGCACTCGGGCCCTAAGTGTCGAGCATTAAGAATAACAAGTTGAAGCAAAGATGATAAACACCATAGTAGATGATAGGCAACATGCCCCCAACGATCTGACAAACTATTACATGATCTAACTCATCCAATCCCTACCATCCCCTTCGCCTACAGCAGGGGAATTACTCACACATGGAAGGAGAAGTCATGGAGGGATGATGGAGTGGTGATGATGATGACGATGGCGACGATCTCCCCTCTCCGGAGGCCAATTCAGCCTCCAGATTAGCCCTCCCGAAGAAGAACAGAGGGTGGCGGCGGCTCCGCGACGAAAACTGCGAAAATAACTTCTGATCTGGGGTTTTTTCGTCACGGGTAAAAATACGAGTCAAAGTAGGGCACCAGGGGGCGTGGGGCCCACCCAGGCGACCCCCCGGCGCGGCCAGGGGCTGGGCCGCGCCACCAGGGCGCCTGGGCCCCCCTGGTCCCCCTTCTGGCTCCTGGTTCCTTCGGGTGCGTGGATTTTCTGTGATTTTTCGTGGATTTTTCTGAGATACCTAAAAATCCGTTTTACTGCACACAATAAAACCATACAGGCAGCTCTGCTGAAAACAGTGTCAGTCCGGGTTAGTTTAGTTCAAATCATGCAAGAATGAGGTCAAAACAATATCAAAAGTGTTTGGAAAAGTAGATACGTTTGAGACGTATCAACTCCCCCAAGCTTAGCATATTGCTTGTCCTCAAGCAATTCAGTTCAACGAACTGGACGCGACAAAGAAAACTTTGACAAACTCTTTTGCTTCATTAGATGTATATAAGCATGTACTACGAAAAGAGTCTAGCAAGTATTGAAACAGTACTATGAGGACAATGCAAGGAGCAATCCTTCTTTCAAGTGACCAGTCACAAATACTTAAAAGTAAATAATATATTACTGAAAATCAAGACAAGATTACATTGCACACAGCTTGAGCATATTAGGGTGGTATCTCGCTAGCCTCCATGAGTGAAGCAAACCATAAATGCAGAAACTCCTCCAGAGTTTTAAAGGAGACTAGAACTAAGGATTTCAGAATAAATCATATCACAAGCATGCAGAAGACAATGTAATACTTTGGGACAATGCACATTTCACTCAGAATGACAATTATACTCTCCTAGTTAGTGCTTTGAAGAAAGAGGATGGAGACTCTCGAACCGTGGCTTTTGTTGGCAAAGTTGAAAACCCGTGGTCGGAAACAAAAACTAAACATGTACCAGAGCTCTTGGTTTTAAAAACAGAGGTAAAAACGTTTTTTGAGAGGTGCATATTTCGTCAACGAATGCTAGCAGATAACTCAATCACTTCTTGAGCTGGACAAGTCTCGAGGAACGGCTCCCGCATGAGGACGATCACATCCTCTTAATCTCCTTTGTTTATCAGTGCCAAAGTTTTCTGATTTCTCATGAACAAAGCGTGAAGGAGGGTTTGTTTGTTATATTATCTTTTTGAGCCGGGCGCACTCTATGCCAGTTCCTTCTCGTATTAGGGGTTTGCACATTAGACATGCAATCCAGGGGTGAAACTTGTCCAACTTACAAAAATCATGAATTAACTACTACTTCCTCATGAGCTAAAACATAGGCACAAAAAGAGAAATGCTTTTGATTAATTTCGAGGTGGTACACGAAAGTCTTCGTTAGGAATGGCAGGTAAATACCATGTATAGGAAGGTATGGTGGACTCATATGGCATAACAGGTTTTAAGGATTTTGGATGCACAAGCAGTCAGTCCGCTTAGTACAGGTGGAGGTTTAGCAAAAGACTGGGAAGCGACCAACTAGAGAGCAATAACGGCCATAATCATGCAGAGCGACAAAGCAACATTGAATCGGGCATGAAAGTGATATAACTATTCTGAAACTCAAAGATTATCAAGGCAGAGTAGACTTTTTAGTCTTAAACATGTGTAAACATGCGCCAAGTCAATCCAAAAATTTCCTAAAGGGATATACCACCTTAGTATACCGAACTATGAACAATGCAATGCATGTAGATCATTTTAATAACACATTATATACTCTAGTTATTCGAGACTAGCCACAAGGAAAGCACGAACCACTGAAGGAGCATTGTAAACATAGCACTATGTCGCTACAAGTTGGTCTCTAGATCATAAGTACAGGCATATGTACAAAAGTAGAAACAAGAAGAGTTCATACCGGTCTTCCTTGTTGCTTCCCTTCAGTCGATCTTTGTCATTACTGCTTGTCACTTGCACGACCGAACGTAGGAAATATAATTAAATGCCATCACGGACTCGAGCTGAACTCTGAAAACAAAGCAAACTAAACAGAAAAGGAAATCTTTTTGGATTATTTTAAAGGTTGAACGAAAGCAAAAGAAAAAGAAAAATCTTTTTGTTGTTTTTGCAAAGAGGGAAATAAAGAAGAACGGGCAAAAACTTCGAAAAGATCAAAGCGAATAAAATGGATGATACAATGGAAAAGTGAGAGGGGCACGTACTCCCGCAAGCTTAGGCTTTTGGCCTAAGTTGGTAGCACCTACTGCCCCCAGGAGCCTCCTGCTCCGGGGGTATGGTGGTGAGTCCAAGGGTCGTAGAAGGATGCTGGCGCGTACACCGAACTCCTCGGAGTCTCCCACGAGGAAGGTTCCGCACGCCAAACAGAGGAAGACCCTTCACCAAACTCGGTGGCGGTTTCTTCCTGAAAAGGTGGTAACTCACCATGCTCCTCCCCGTCGGGCACAACCCCCTCCATGGGGTTATGAAACTGATACTGGACCATGAACTCATCGAACTGGACAACATCAAAGGACCATCCGTTCCTGCGAGAAAAATCAAACAAAAGAGGTGCAGGTAGACGGATCTCGCGTTCCGCAGTAGTTCCGAAACGTAAGATATAAACAAGATTATCCAGCTCAGAAGCCATGGTAACAAACTTATGCCTTATCATAGCAGCAAGATCAAAGCTTAAATAAGTAAAAGGATTATCATCAGGGTGTGGGGTGCCTCCAAGATGTTCTAAGATAAGTGTGGCATAAACGCCACCATATAAGTCTCCCTTGTTACCGTTCATAGCAAGGCGTCGAGCAATTAAGGTACCCAGATTATAATCAGACCTCCCTGGGAGGGCTGCTGCCAGGATAGCAATATCCGGAGCAGAAATGTTGCACGTGTTGTCACGAGCTAACACCCCTCTAGCAACATAATATGCAAAATACCTGAGGTGATGAAATAAGATGCTGGAGATCTTCGACCGATGAATATCCCTCGTACCCATGCTGCAGAGAGAGTTGATGATGGTTTTCAGCTCAGAGGGCTGAGTGGCCATCCTAGCTGTCCTCCCAACGTTCGGCACACCTATTATTTCACAAAACTTTCCCAAAGTCATGGTGATAAGATCATTGTAAATTTTAAACTCAATAGCACCTGAATCAGGATTATATCTAAAACTGTTAATGAAAGTGGAGGTGAGTTTTTGATACTGAGTAACACGGCACGTGACGAGCCGTGTCAAACCTGCATTAGCACAAAGATTATAAAACTCCTCCTTAATTCCCGCAGCTTCAAGGAATTCATCACATGGAAATGTCATTGCACGTGCTGGACTTGTGTCTTCCAACAACTCCAGGGGCACATGATCTTCATTATAGCTCACCCTAGCAGTTGAGGGTGAAGCTGCGGCTCTAGTAACTCGATCGGAGTGTGCAGGCCTCCTCTTCTCAAGCCACCCTTTTGCCCTTCCTAACAAACTCATTTCTGAAATTTTTGGCAATTTACAAAAACGAGGATTAAAACAAGATGAGTTAAGGCAAACTACTCAACTCACTTGCCCAAGGCATAAACTTGCATCAAAACTTGGAAAATAACTTTCTACACATGCATGCAAGCTCATCTATAAAGCACCAAGAACTACTAAATACTCAAAAATGAAGCCACCAATCAAAAATCTAATTGGAGGGGTGGAGGAGTCACATACCAGGGAGTATTTTTTCAAAATCTCAGCTCAAATGATGAGCTGTAGAGAGAGATCGAAGAATCGCCTCCAAGAACAGCAAGAACACAAGAACAAGTGCAGAACTCGCGTTTTTGGAGAAAAAGAGAGAGGGAGGAAGAAGACATACCTGGAGGGGGCATGTGGGCCCCAGGCGCCCTGTGGGCGCGGCCAGGGGCTGGGCCGCGCCAGCTGGCCGCCTGGGCCACTGGTGGGTCCCCTGGCTGGCCCCAGGCACCTCTGGGTCACTCCCGCGTGGAAATTTTTATTTTAATTTTTCTGGAATTTTTCTGAAAACTTCACTGTTGAAAATTTTTCGAAGTTCAAAAAGCTGCGAAACTCTCTGAAAACTTGAAGCAGTTAGTAGTATTGTGAAGCTTCAAAACATAGATACTTGGTACAGCAAGTAGAACAAAAACTAAAAACAAATGAAAACATAACAAGCTCAACTTTTTATCCATATAAAACATGTTTACTAGTAAGGTTGATAAAGTCTTACCAACAAACAGGCGATACATAGAGCAAAAAGTCTCACCTCTTACAAAGTAATCACTGAACCTTTACCTTGATGGACATTGTCCCCACCATGATAGTTTTGTATTTGTGAGGCACATGTAGTGGACAGTCCCATTCTCCAATCTTCACGGTCTCGATATTTTCTATAGAGTTGAGGCCATGCCTCCTGTCGGTCTTCTTTGGAAAATATACCGTGTGTTCTTTATCATTCACTTGGAAGGTAACCTTCCCTTTATTGCAATCAATAATAGCACCTGCGGTGTTAAGGAAAGGTCTACCAAGAATAATGGACATGCTCCCATCCTCGGGCATGTCAAGCACAACAAAATCAGTAAGAATCAAACAATTAGCAACTTCTACGGGAACATCCTCACAAATACCTACCGGAACAGCGGTTGACTTGTCAGCCATCTGGAGAGAGATTCTGTAGGAATTAGTTTCTCTAAACAAAGCCTCTTATAAAGAGAGAGAGGCATAAGACTCACTCCTGCTCCAAGATCACATAAAGCAGTTTTGACATAATTATTCATTATGGAGCAAGGAATGGTGGGTATACCTGGATCACCGAGCTTCTATCTTGCCACTGAAAGAGTAGTTAGCAAGCATAGTAGATATTGCTTCATTAGGAACTTTTCTTTTATTAGTGACAATATATTTCATATATTTTGAATAAGGAGGTAACTTAATAGCTTCAGTCAAAGGGATTTGAAGAAAAAGAGGTTTAATCCACTCACAAAACTTATTGTAATGCTCTTCTTCTTTAGATTTGATGGAGTTACCTGGAAAGGGCATGGGTTTCTGTACCCATGGTTCTCTTTCTTTCCCATGTTTTCTTGCGATGAAGTCTTCTTTAGTGTACCTCTTACGTTTGTCAGGTGCTTCTTCTTCTCGAACTTCAGGCGGATCATTCTCATTATCCTTACCTTCAGGTTCAGCACCGTCTTCAGTCTCAGCATCGGAGATAGATACACTGTTGGGATCAACAGCTGGCTCTTCATCTGCAATAGGATCATTAGAATTGTCAGTCTCCTTATGTTTCTTCTTCTTCTTTGGAGAGCCAACAATTTCTTCTTCCTGCATTTGAGAATCCTGCTCGATTCTCTTCGGATGCCCCTCTAGATAGAGAGGATCTTGAGTGCTAGTTCCTCCTCGGGTCTTAATCCCGAAAGCCTGCAAATTATCTTGTTTGGCATTGTTAGCAAGCAAATCTCTTTGCACATTAGAAATTTGGTCAAGCTGAGTTTTAACCATATGAAAATGTTTCACAAGACATTGAACATCATTAACTGTTCTACCTAGAACATCAAGCAAACTTTTGATAGCAAGGGAATTATCATGCAACTGACTTTGTATCCTCTCATTAAAATGATTTTGTTTCATAATAAAATTATCAAACTTATCTAAAAATTGATCAGGAGGCTTACCATGAGGGATGTCACTTGCGTTGAAATCTAAAAGAGAGTGTACCTCTACCATAGGAGGGTGAGTGGTAGGCTCACATAGCTTCTCAATACGGGGTAGATTCTTCACGTCTTCAGTTTTAATACCTTTCTCTTTAATAGACTTCTTTGCTTCTCGCATATCTTCGGGGCTTAGAACAAACATGCCCCTCTTCTTTGGTGGTGGAGGTGGTTCAGGGACGGACCAATCTTCATGGTTTTTGGCAATCCTGCCCATCAAATCTTCTGCATCTTCCGGCATCCTTTTCCTGAAAACATAACCAGCACAACTCTCCAAATAGGACCTGGATTCATCAGTTAAACCAGCATAGAATATATCGATTAATTCGTTCTTAGGGACTTCATGTCCTGGTCTAGCCCGAATCAGACCGCAGTACCTCCCCCAAGCTTTAGGGAGGGACTCATCCTGCAACTGTTTAAAGTTATAAATTCTTTGTAAAGCAGCATGTTGCATGTGAGCAGGAAAGTACTTATCGACAAAAGAGTGAGCTAAGTCTTGAGGACTCTTAATGGAACCGCATGGAAGCGAATCATACCATGCTTTAGCACCTTCTTTCAAAGAGAAAGGAAGAAGCTTGGTGATATAAAAGTATCGTATCTTCTCATCTGTGGTAAACAGGCCACCCAACTCACCGAGTTTTGTTAGGTGTGCAATAGCATCATCATTTTCTCTGCCATAAAAGGGGTCAGCTTCAACCATAGGTATAAGTGAAAGATCAACAGAGAAATCATAACCAGGATCATCAATGCATATAGGAGATGTAGCAAATTCAGGATCAGGAACTGTTTTGTTCTTCAAAGAGTGTTTTTCAAATAGTTTCTTAATAACTTCAGGGTCAGAGCCAGAAAACTCTGTCAGTTCCCTGGATAAATCTTCATCAAGCATATAGTAATCATCATCAAGGAGTCTCTCCTTGAGTTTACTCAAATCAGGATAATCATAAGTTTCACCAATAGGGTAGCGAGTAACAGGAATTTCAATTCCAGACTTTTTAGCAGCAGCAGCAATTTGTTTTTCAAGAGCATAACTAAGTGAGCTAATATCATCAACAGTAGTAGAAGCATCATCAAGAGTATCGGACATAGTAACTGATTCAGTAGGAGCATCATGTGGTGGTGGTGAGGCAAACTTACTCATAACAGAAGGCGAATCAAGTGTAGCACTAGTGCTCAGAACAGTACCTCTTCTTGTAGTAGATAGTAAGATCGGAACCTTGTGGTCTCCTTTCTTACCCATAGTGGATGAACTGCAGCAGGTAGGATACTTCAAGTAGACTTGTAAATATTGCTATGCTCCCCGGCAACGGCGCCAGAAAACGGTACTTGATAACCCTCAACCGTAAGGGATCGAGATAGTCTTCGCGGGTAAGAATAACCCAATTTATTGATTCGACACACGGGGAGCCAAAGAGTATTTATAAGCTTTGACAATTGAGTTGTCAATTCAACCGCACGTGAAATATACTTACTTGCAACAAAAGATAAATGGTAACAGTGATATGATAGTGATGATAGTGATAGTAAAAGTAAACAGCAACAGTAAATAGTAAAGGTAAATGGCAAAAGTAGCAACTAGTGACAAGCAGGATTTAAAACACTGTAGGCTAGGGAGATGGATGGTTGGGAGTTGCATGGATGAGATATATCATGATTCTAACTTGGGGCACGGCACATGGAAAAGTAATGATCATCTAGGCAAATATCAAACATTAGGCATGTATCCCGTAGGTAGTTGTGCGTGCTTGCAATAAGAACTTGCACAACATCTTTTGTCCTACCATCCCGCTACGAACGGGGCCAAAAGGAACTTATGGAGATTAAGGTGCTCCTGTCAAAGAGCACCGGAACAAAGCAATGAACTCAATGGATACATGTAATCCTCAAACTACGGACCATCCCCTTTGGTGTCCCAAGCTGTCACTTTTGGAATCGCCGGTTCCGAACCGTAACAGGTGCAAACAACTCATAGATAGGATCAAGAACACAAATATATTCATGCAAACACATATGGTTCAGATCTGAAATCATGGCACTCGGGCCTTAAGTGTCAAGCATTAAGAATAACAAGTTGAAGCAAAGATGATAAACACCATAGTAGATGATAGGCAACACGCCCCCAACGATCTGACAAACTATTACATGATCTAACTCATCCAATCCCTACCATCCCCTTCGCCTACAGCAGGGGAATTACTCACACATGGAAGGAGAAGTCATGGAGGGATGATGGAGTGGTGATGATGATGACGATGGCGACGATCTCCCCTCTCCGGAGGCCAATTCAGCCTCCAGATTAGCCCTCCCGAAGAAGAACAGAGGGTGGCGGCGGCTCCGCGACGGAAAACTGTGAAAAGAACTTCTGATCTGGGGTTTTTTCGTCACGGGTAAAAATACGAGTCAAAGTAGGGCACCAGGGGGCATGGGGCCCACCCAGGCGACCCCCCGGCGCGGCCAGGGGCTGGGCCGCGCCACCAGGGCGCCTGGGCCCCACTGGTCCCCCTCTGGTCCCCCTTCTGGCTCCTGGTTCCTTCGGGTGCATGGATTTTCTGTGATTTTTCGTGGATTTTTTCTGAGATACCTAAAAATCCGTTTTCCTGCACACAATAAAACCATACAGGCAGCTCTGCTGAAAACAGCGTCAGTCCGGGTTAGGTTAGTTCAAATCATGCAAGAATGAGGTCAAACAATATCAAAAGTGTTTGGAAAAGTAGATACATTTGAGACGTATCAAATGGGCATCCGGAAAAGAAGGAATTCCTTATTGATATGAGTAGTCTATCATCCCTATTAAGCCAGGCTATCACAGAAGGGTCCATGAAGAAGCAACCTTATCTATCCCACCATGGTCATCACCCATGAAGGACTTGCCTCACTAGGGTAGATCTTCACGAAGTAGGCGATCTCCTTGCCCATACAAACTCTGTGGTTCAACTCTACAATCTTGTCGAAGGCTCCCAAGTGACACCTAACCAATCTAGGAGACACCACTCTCCAAAAGGTAATAGACGGTGTGTTGATGATGAACTCTTTGCTCTTGTGCTTCAAATGATAGTCTCCCCAACAGTCAGCTCTCTTTCATAGCATTGGATTTGGTGGAAAGATGATTTGAGTGGAAAGCAACTTGGGGAAGGCTAGAGATCAAGATTTATGTGGTTGGAATGGAATATCTTGACCTCAACACAAGTGTAGGTGGTTCTCTCTCAGAAAATGTATGTTGGAAGTGTACGCATGTTCGATGGCTCTCTCTACGAATGAAGAGTGGGTGGAGGGGTATATATAGCCTCCACACAAAATCTAACCGTTACACACAATTTACCAAACTTGGTGGGACCAAATCAGAGAACTCGGTCAGACCGATTTAGTTCATAATGTGACCGTTAGGCATTTCGGTGGGACCGATATTATCAACTCCGTAGGACCGATTTCATTAGGGTTAGGGCATAACGTAATCTTGGTGAGACCGATTACACAAACTCGGTAGGACCGATTTTGGTAATAAGCTAACCAGAGAGTTGGTCAGGCAAACACGGTGGGACCGATTCGCTCGTTTCGGTTGGACCGAAACGTTATGAAGGGGAAACAGAGAGTTTCCATTGCAAACTCGGTGGGACCGATCGCTCATCTCGGTTGGACCGAAACGTTACAAAGGGAAACAAAGAGTTTGCAATCCCATCTCTGTGAGACCAAGATCCCTATCGGTAAGAACGAAGTGATTAGGGTTTGTGGCAGTGGTTATGTCAACTGAACTCGGTGGCGCTGGATAGAAAGTTTCGATGGGGCCGAGTTTGACTTTTGGTTTGGGACATATGTGGATGTGAGAAAGTGGTAGAGGGTTTTGGAGCATATCACTAAGCATTTTGAGCAAGAAACCCATTAAGCAACACCTCATCCCCTTTTAATAGTATTGGCTTTCCTATGGACTCAATGTGATCTTGGATCACTAAAATAGAAAATGTAGAGTATTGAGCTTGAGCCAATATGTGTCCTTAACATTTTGAGGGGTCCATATTTCTAATCCATGCCATGCCAATCATTGAACTTTCCTGAAATATTTATCTTGAGATAGCATTAGTTCAATGAGCTATATGTTGTTAGTAATTACCAAAACCACCTAGGGATAGTCCGGTTTGGGTCGGCATCACTGGAACGAGAAAGAGGTCAGGCTAGCACAAGGATGAAAGACTCTCCTTGAGCCCGACAAAATATATCGTGTGACAAAGGAAATGGAAGTGTGACATGTTGTACAGGTTCGCTAGCCAGCTTCATAGTCTGCTTGGTGGTTGGCACGCCTTGCTAGAGGACGCTACCAACTGTACAGGTCGGAGGTGATCCAAAGTGTGACCAAGCCGACTTGAACCTAAGGGGTCGTAAGGAACCTGTGAGGTTGGATCCGACTCCACGAGTCAGACTTGGTCCTACTCGGACTCGGATACAGACCGAACATACTTTGGGCTTTAGGCTCCGTGCGAGACCCAAGTGTTGAGCCCGCGACGGATGCCTATATATAGTGGACATGTGGCACACTCATTTGATTGATCGCTTCGGCGCAGACACTAGGGTTTGCATGTGTTGCGAATAGCCACCACCACTCGCCGCCGGTTGTGTGATCGGACCTAGCAGTCCGCCACACGATGTTCCTCCTGCACGTGCGGATAACGTTAGAGGCGGTGCACCTGCGCCGCTCCGGCGAACCTGTTCGCGGGATCTGATCGGCTACGTGAGGGACCGACGAGGAGGAGACAACTCCGGAGACGCGCTGCCCGAACTCTACTTCCACTGCACGGCACCGCGCGTCTAGTGGTAACGATCTGTGATCCATCTCCCCTAGCATGTTCCTGGATATTCTACGCGTAGGAAAATTTTAATTTGTAGTCGACGCACCCTACTGTAGAACACAACATTTTTTGATCAAGACGGGCCTCTCAAATGGCCCGCAAACACCCGGGCTGATGGGCACCCCCCATATCCTGCCCGAATATGGGGCGGATATGGGGAGACCGCGCGCGCCCGGACACGCCCGTCTCGTTGGATCCGACAGCCCGTCCCTACCCCAAATTGCACCAAATCCACCCCCCGATCTGCCAAATACATTTGCTCCCTCATCTCTTCTTCCCCCTCCGCGTCGTCCGGCTCGCAGCTCTGACGCCACAACCGCTCCGTAGCCGTTCCAAGGCTCTCTGCCGCCAGCTCCGGAAGAGCACTCTCGGGGGACATTCGCTAACGAGGTTACAGACCTAGGGTAGGGTCATAGGCCTGACCTAAAGGTTCCTCCCAAGGTCACTATCCTAAGAGATCAAAAGACAAGACCTACGAAGGTGGAGACGGTCGACTAAGATGGTCTAAGGTGACACTTCACTCGACTGGTTCACGTACCCAGGACGACTCAACTCCACTCGACTGGATCAGGCACTCAACCCCCAAAGACTAAACGCCTCTCAGACGGCAACGGTCATATATTTACTCACTGTAGTAAACCCCATAACTACCCTTTACTGCAGGCGTTATCAGTAACGCCTACCTTAATGTACCTTTAAGCCCTTGGTAACGTGGAGCATGGCTGGGGTCTTGGCATACTATATAAGCCACCCCCCTCCTCTAGAACAAGGGTACGCACCTCTGTAACACATACATACACACATCAGTCGATCAAGCCTTCGGGCAACGAGACGTAGGGCTTTTACTTCCTCCGAGAAGGGCCTGAACTCGCAAAACACCTTGTGTACAACTGCGCCATAGCTAGGACCTTGCCTCTCCATTCGTACCCCCTATCCTCACTGTCAGACCTAGAACCACGACAGTTGGCGCCCACCTTGGGGCAGGCGTCTTAGCGACATATTGGTGAAGTTGCAATCCATTCCCCGACCACTTTCATCACGGTGTCAGGCGGCGTTTTGGCGTCGGGCCACGAGATCAGGCTCGATGCGCTGATCTTCGTCGCCGACAACTCCGCGTGGCTTCAGGAAGCCCCGCTCGACGTTGAGGCCCTACCTGCTCGCGGAGCCACTCACTTTTGCGCCAGAGCCGGCAGCGTCCTCCTTCTCCAGCCGTCGAGCCGGTACTCATCGTCCACCATCCCCGCTGGACGCCGCCGTAAGTGATCCGGTCGCTCACGGCACCAGCGGTGGGTAAAACATGCGGTGGCTCGTCAAACGGCCACCCCGCAAGTCGCGTCCATCGAGCCCGACGGCCATCTTTACGGGTCGGCCGATCAGTCGACCGGGCTCGAAGATTCCGTTTCCGAGTGCGGGAGCAGTGACCCCACGGCGGAAATACTCATGGTCGATCCGCGCCGTAGCCCGCCAGGTTTTCCTCGCGGAGAGAATGGCGGCAGCGGCGGCGATCGAGCGCATGACAACGACGGCTACATCCCTCAGCCCCTCACCTCCGAGCAGAGGGCTGAGCTCTGTCGCCGCAACGGAGATGCGCTCTTCACCCCCATCGTGGGGGATTCCCCAGAAGCTTTGGCCCTCGAAGCCATGCGCGTGGCCACCTTGGCCGAGCGCGCGCGCCTGGAAAACATCCAATCCTGAACAAGCCCGCCGACTGGCCCCCGAGTCCAGTCGACGGCCGCGGCAATCACGTCAGCGTGAGACTCAGGTGTTCCGTACACCAGTCCAAAACCTCGAAGCCGCGGCTCGTATCGCGGAGTCGATTCAGCCCTCCCAGTCGGAGGCTGGAAGAGGCCTTCAGCAGATCCGAGCTTTGCTCCGAACGGCTGAAGAGCAAAACGCGGCTGTCTCTCAGTCGCGCAACAGGATTCATAGCAGATCGGTGGCTGCAGACACCGTATGGTCGGCCCACAGTCCGAGATCGCCCCTGAGGCGTGAGGAACGTGGTCCGCGGCATGACCGGCACCTGGGTCGGAACGATGACCCACTCGATCGTCGACACGGGCGCAACGACCGCCGTCAAGTGCCTACCCCTCCTCCGGGGAGTGGGTCACACTCGCCTCCGCGGCACGTGGGCAGGCGCCTGCGAGACGACGAGCGTAGGATTCCCCCAGATCCCCGGCAGCAAGGCTTCGACGCGAGGTCCATCCTTGTGCAGGGCCGGGTCGACCGTAACCGGGCATCCAGGGACGAGCGAGGCGGAGACCAACCTCCGGCAGCCGAGCGCCGGCCTCCGGGCCCGAGTGTTTCTGCAGCGCAATCAGGGCTGCGGAGATCCCCCCGAACTTCAGGCTGGCGGCCAGAGTAAGCAAATTCACCGGTGAGTCAAAGCTGGACACGTGGCTGGAAGACTACCGAGTGGCCGTGCAGATCGGGGGAGGCAACGACGACGTGGCCATGAAGCACCTCCCCTTGATGCTGGGAGGATCCGCTCGGCCATGGATAAATCAGTTAGCCCCCAGGAGCATATATAGTTGGGAAGAGCTCGCTCGGGTGTTCGTTCGGACCTTCGAAGGCACCTGCAAACGACCTGCCTATCTCGCCGAGCTTCAGCATTTCACGCAGAAGCCAAGTGAAACTTTGAGGGACTACATTCAGCGGTGAACCACTTTGCATCACGGGGTGGAAAACGTCTCCGAGCACCAGGCGGTGTGCGCTTTCAAGGAAGGCGTGCGCAATCGGGAGCTGAATCTGAAGTTTGGACGAACAGGCGACATGTCCCTGTCGCGTATGATGGAAATTGCCAGTCGGTACGCCAACGGCGAAGAGGCCGACCGGCTCCGTAGCGGCAAGAAACCAGTCGGGCAGGACGACCAGAATCACAATCGGAAGAACAAGCGCAAGGCCGACCCAGTTGCTCAGGGAGAGGCCGCGGTGGTCAACCAAGGGAAGGGCAAAGGAAAGCCCAAAGGCTCCTGGGCCCCCAAGAAAGGAAAGGGTCAGGCTGGAGATGATATGCTCGACCAGCCGTGTCCCATACACACTAAGAAGGATGATGAGGGAAACTTGGTATACCCCAAGCACACCACTCGACAGTGTCGACTGATGGGCCTCTAACCCCTCGTTGGTTACCCCAAGTGGAAGGTGTGAGATGCAGTGTTGTGGAAGTTTTTCCCTTAGCAAAGATGCCAAGGATCGAATCCCCAGAGACTCCTAGGTTCAACAAGTAGGTGTCAACTGCTAACGGCGCCAGATATTAGCAATCAACGTGGACCTGCACACAGATACAAATAACTTTGCTCCCAACGAGTACAGAGAGGTTGTCAATCCCTCCGGCCTTGTAGTTCACAAAGGATTAAACGCAAATGATAGTAGTGATAGATAATGTTTGCAATAGTAAGTAAAAGCGAAAAGTAAATAGCGGATATGATCAATGATGGTAATATGGACCAGAGTCTCATGATGTTCACTAGTGATGTCTCTCTCCCAAAAGACGATAAAACAGCTATGTGAGGTAAACGAATTATAGCTGGGCAATTGACAGGACCACGAACGCAAACCAATGCTGACTACATTGCAAGAAAGGTTGAGGTTCAAAGCATGGGCGGTACGCCAAAGTAAGTAGACCGAAATCCATCAATATCTACTACTAATCATCCACCTTGAGATATCTATCCAGAACATCTCGCTGGTATTAAGTTGCGAGTCCCACCCAGAGTGTAAACTCAATGCAACAGACAACTGCATTAAAAGAACTTTGCGTAAAGTAAACAATCCTTGCACCCGCGGGCACAAGCACCGTTGTTTTCCCCCTTGTGGCAACAGCACATCCCCTAGACTCATGTTTCTGTCACTCAAGCTAGTCATCGAGGGGCATGAACCCACAATCAAGCATAACGTTCCCTCTTGGAGTCACTACCTACTACTTGGCCAAAGCAATAAATAACAACGAAGAACATGCAAGAATTACTTATGAACATAAATATAAAAGAGGTAGATCAAATATATTACTCAATCACAATCTGAACATAATCTCATAATCCATCGGATCCCAGCAAACTCAACATAGCAACAACATAAGGATTACATATGTGCCTCGATCATGTAGGGCAGCTCACGAGGACTAATTAGTGAAGCACAAGAACGGGAGGAGAACATCACATAGCTACTGGTCATGGACTCATGGTCCAAGGGAGACTACTCACAACTCATCCGGGAGGCGTCCATGGTGGTGGAGAGACTCCCGATGGTGATCCTCCCCTCCGGCAGGCTGCCGGGAAGAGTTCTCCTGGTGCTCCCGATCTTGGAAGCGGCGGCGGCGGCGGAACAGAGATGAGATCGCGAAAAAGAGTTCCCGTCCCGAGGGTTTCGAAGGACGCTCTAAATATATGCCAAAGGGGGGCACCAGACGGGGCTCGGGGGGCCCAGGCGCCCCCCCGGTGCGGCCCAGGGGGGGCGCGCCGCCAGGGCGTCTGGGGCCCTGGTGCCCCCCCCCCCCCGGCTGTACTTCGGGCGCAAGGTAGGTTCTGGAACACTTATTTTTTACATATTTTCTGGATTTTTCCTGACAGTTCTCGTAATGTGAAAACCTGAAATACAAAAACAGCCGAAAACAGAAACTGGCACTGGGGTGCACTGGATTAGTAGGTTAGTCCAAATATGATCAAAAGTGTATGGAAGTGTATAAATATCATAGCAATATCACCCAAAAGTGGCATGGAGCAAGCAAAAATTATAGATACGTTTTGGACGTATCAACATCCCCAAGCTTAATTCCTGCTCGTCCTCAAGTAGGTAAATGATAACAATAATAATTTTTGTGGTGACATGCTATTAACCATATAGGACTTTTTATAGTCATATGACAAATGCTTACTGAGACAATGATTCTATAGTAATTAAGTTGCCTCATGAGAAAATCACAAATGACTGAAAGTTTTATAGCATGACATTGAAACATCAAAAAGATTTGCAATGAACATGGTGTGCAAATATGATAAAGTGATATCTAGCTTGCCCCCTTTAGTGAAGCAAAACATAAATGCAGGGGCACCTTCAAGGTTTAAGTGATGACTAGATACAATGATTTCAAAATAAACGATATCACAATCATGCAAAAGACAATGCTACTTTGGAACAATGCACATTACACTTAGAATGACAATCATGCTCTCAGTAGTTGGTGCTTGAAGAAAGAAGGTGGAGACTCAACATAAAAGTAAAAGAATGGTTATGTGCTAGAGATTTTTTATTTTGAAAACATAGAAGCAATTTTGTCAACGGTAGTAGTACTTCATATGTGTCATGCATAAGACATCCTATAAGTTGCAAGCCTCATGCATCGAATACCAATAGTGCTCGCACCTTGTCCTAATTAGCTCGGATTTCCATGGGTTATCATTGCATTACATATGTTTCAACCAAGTGTCACAAAGGGGTACCTCTATGCCACCTGTAGAAAGGTCCAAGGAGATAAATCGCATTTGATTTCTCGTTTTTGATAGATCTCAACTTGAGGACATCCATACCGGGACAACATAGAAAATAGATGATGGACTCCTCTTTAATGCATAAGCATATTCTCATAAGAGATTGAGGATTAATGTCCAAGCTAAAACTTCCACCATGATACATGGCTTTGGTTGGCGGCCCAATGTTCTTCTCTAACAATATGCATACTCAACCATTCAACCCATGGCAAATCACCCTTACTTCAGACAAGACGAACATGCATAGCAACTCACATGATATTCAACAAAAGTGTGACAGTTGATGGCGTCCCCAGAAACATGGTTACCGCTCAGCAAGCAACTTATAAGAAATAAGATACATAGGCAACATATTCTTTACCACAATAGTTTTTAAGCTACTTTCCCATGAGCTATGTATTGCAAAGTTAGTCCTCTTATTACAGGTGGAGGTTAGCAAAAGACTGGGAGCGACCAACTAAGAGAGAAATGACGGTCATAATCATGCAGAGCGACAAAGCAACATTGAATCAGGCATGGAAGTTATATCGCTACTCAGAAATAAAAGATCATCAAGGCTTGACAGACTTTCTTTACAGTCTTAAATATGCGTGAGCATGCGCCAAGTCAATCAAAATAAATTCTCGAAGGAAGATATTACTAAACCATACCACATCATAGGCAAACAAATCATGTTGGTACTCCAATAACACATTGGGAACCCCCCAGCTATTTGAGACTAACCATAAGAAAACCTGAACTACTAAGCGACATTATGCACGTAGCATCTTTATCATAGACATATTAACCAATGCAACGGAAGAAAACTCTCTTAATAAGGTGAGCATGATAATTAAAGAGAGTTCAAGCAACCAACAAAAGCTCTTTGAAAAGATAAGCATGAATACTAAGAGCTGAACATGATAGTAGCTATTTAAAGACAAAGAACACACATAGCAAAGATAGACATGAAAATTCTATGTTATGTTCTAGGTAGAAGTGGAGCGTGTTTCTCTCCCACATAAAGAACGCTGAGTTCCGACTCGTTATGAAAAACTAAAAAGGAAACTAAAAGCAAGACGCTCCAAGCATAGCACATAACACATGAAGTGATAAAAATATAGTGGAACGAAAGACGAACTGATAATGTTGATGGAGAAGGGGATGCACGGGGGCATCCCCAAGCTTAGTCGCTTGAGTCTCCTTGAATATTTATTGGGGGTGCACGGGGGCATCCCCAAGCTTGAGCGCTTGACACTCCTGAATCTTTTTATCATCTTCCCTCGCACACTTGAAAACTCCCTTCATACATAACTCATCATAATCTGATTAGCGAGGTTAGTACCCTTAACAAAATAATTGTTCCTTGCTGGAAATAAAGATATTCTTGAAGTTCTACTGTTTCTCAAGATTGCCAAAAGGTTTTTGCAAAGAAAAAGCAAGCTCTTCGTTTGCAAAATTAAGGAAAGGCAAAACAGGACAGAATCTGTGAAAAACAGAACATCAGGTAGTAAATGATTTTTTCGGGGTACTTCTGCACCTCAAATTAAAAAACTCAGAACAGATGCACGAAAGACAATTATATAGAGAACGCTGTCGAAAAAATTCAGACCAAAAAGATGATCTGGTGATTTTATACGAATTTTTCTATCCAAGGACAGAATCTGTTTCCTGGACAGCACCTCACAACTTTTGAACTTTCTAGCAATCAGAGGCTATACTTGGCACAAATATGAAAAGCAAAGATACAATGATGATGCTACTGTAGTAAACAACATCAAGACACAACAAAAGCAAAATATAAAAATTTATTCATGTGGGCTGCCTCCCAAAAGCGCTTTCTTTTATGCCTTTAAGCTAGGCATAATGCATATAGATCAAGTTGTATCAATTGAACCATCATCAAGATCATCAAAATGCTCTTCAATAATACAACTAGTCTTAAGAGGACTCACAAATAAAGGCCTCATAGAGATACTCCTAGGTAGAAGACCAAAAGGATAAAAGTCAAGGGAAGATTCATTTATAAATTTATCAAAGACAGGTGTTTCTTCCAAGGTCTTTACAGTTTCAACCCCTTTGGAAATAGATGGATTACTTTTAGAACGGGGAGCCTTTGGAACGTGAACGAACTTAGGCTCCCTCTTGGCCGGAGTTTCTACCTTTTTGGTTTTGATCGAGGAGAAGGTAGTTCCTAGGGTATCAAATATTTCCTCAATCTTTTCTATCCTAGAAGAGTCCAAGTCATGGAATTTGACGGTCTCCAAAATTTTAAAAAATTTATGCATGGAGCTATCAAGTCTATTCAAATTCCCTTGGATCTTACGATCCAACTCATTTATCTTATTAATGCTTGGCATCTCTAGCTCTATCTTTTCAAGTTTTTTCATAATGTGAGCTAGGGTGATGTCCTCTCGAATGCTAACAACAGGGAGATTCCCAACAAGATTTTCAATAATACTAAGGGACTCCCAAACTGGGGCCTCTAGGAAATTCCCATTGATAGCAGTATCTAGAATAAACCAATTCCAAGAAGTAATTCCAACATAAAAATTTCTAAGCAGGATAGTAGTAGGTTGCTTCTTGGTGGCTCTTTTTTGTGAATCATTAATTCTATAACAAGCATCTTTCAAACTTTCCCCACCTCTTTGTTTAAAGGTGAGAACTTCTGCCTCGTCAAAGAAAAAAGGACCCGACATAATGACAACTAAAGAACGAGATAACTATTTTTGTGATTTTCGATAAAAGGTACTAAAGCAAAAACTGAAAGGTAAACTAACAAGACTAAAAAGCAAAGGTAAAAGATAGCATGCAACTCCCCTATCCTGAAGAGTGGAGTCCCCGGCAACGGCGCCAGAAAAACTCCTTGATGGGCCTCTAACCCCTCGTTGGTTACCCCAAGTGGAAGGTGTGAGATGCAGTGTTGTGGAAGTTTTTCCCTTAGCAAAGATGCCAAGGATCGAATCCCCAGAGACTCCTAGGTTCAACAAGTAGGTGTCAACTGCTAACGGCGCCAGATATTAGCAATCAACATGGACCTGCACACAGATACAAATAACTTTGCTCCCAACGAGTACAGAGAGGTTGTCAATCCCTCCGGCCTTGTAGTTCACAAAGGATTAAACGCAAATGATAGTAGTGATAGATAAGGTTTGCAATAGTAAGTAAAAGCGAAAAGTAAATAGCAGATATGATCAATGATGGTAACATGGACTGGATTCTCATGATGTTCACTAGTGATGTCTCTCTCCCAACAGATGATAAAACAGCTATGTGAGGTAAACGAATTACAGCTGGGCAATTGACAGGACCACGAACGCAAACCAATGCTGACTACATTGCAAGAAAGGTTGAGGTTCAAAGCATGGGCGGTACACCAAAGTAAGTAGACCGAAATCCATCAATATCTACTACTAATCATCCACCTTGAGATAACTATCCAGAACATCTCACTGGTATTAAGTTGCGAGTCCCACCCATAGTGTAAACTCAATGCAACAGACAACTGCATTATAAGAACTTTGCGTAAAGTAAACAATCCTTGCACCCGCGGGCACAAGCACCGTTGTTTTCCCCCTTGTGGCAACAACACATCCCCTAGACTCATGTTTCTGTCACTCAAGCTAGTCATCGAGGGGCATGAACCCACAATCAAGCATAACGTTCCCTCTTGGAGTCACTACCTACTACTTGGCCAAAGCAATAAATAACAACGGAGAACATGCAAGAATTACTTATGAACATAAATATAAAAGAGGTAGATCAAATATATTACTCAATCACAATCTGAACATAATCTCATAATCCATCGGATCCCAGCAAACTCAACATAGCAACAGCATAAGGATTACATATGTGCCTCGATCATGTAGGGCAGCTCACGAGGACTAATTAGTGAAGCACAAGAACGGGAGGAGAACATCACATAGCTACTGGTCATGGACTCATGGTCCAAGGGAGACTACTCACAACTCATCCGGGAGGCGTCCATGGTGGTGGAGAGACTCCCGATGGTGATCCTCCCCTCCGGCAGGGTGCCGGGAAGAGTTCTCCTGGCGCTCCCGATCTTGGAAGCGGCGGCGGCGGCGGAACAGAGATGAGATCGCGAAAAAGAGTTCCCGTCCCGAGGGTTTCGAAGGACGCTCTAAATATATGCCAAAGGGGGGCACCAGATGGGGCTCGGGGGGCCCAGGCGCCCCCCCCCCCCCCCGCCC
>LR738714.1:855378089-855390171 GCA_902687465.1 Secale cereale | reverse complement strand
AGTGAAGAGCAACCCTCTCGCTCGGGGGCTTAGTTGCGATCCTCCGAGCTACGTCACAAATACAAGGCGGTTCGGTCCTCCGAACTCCGCCACAAGTACAACGTAGCTTGGAATCGCCTAAGTTATAAACATTCTACTCCGATTGAAGAGCGACCCTCTCACTCGGGGGCTTAGCTGCGACCCCGTGACTCGCCTAAGTTACAACTATCTACTCCGTGTGAAGAGCAACCCTCTCACTCGGGGGTTTAGCTGCGGTCCTCCGAGCTACGTCACAAATACAA
The DNA here is from genome assembly GCA_902687465.1 of Secale cereale. NCBI lineage: Eukaryota > Viridiplantae > Streptophyta > Magnoliopsida > Poales > Poaceae > Secale > Secale cereale. The sequence continues at coordinate 855,389,890 of LR738714.1, read as the reverse complement.
GGCGGTTCGGTCCTCCGAACTCCGCCACAAGTACAACGTAGCTTGGAATCGCCTAAGTCATGAACATTCCGCTCCGAGTGAAGAGCGACCCTCTCACTCGGGGGCTTAGCTGTGACCCCGTGACTCGCCTAAGTTACAACTACCTACTCTGAGTGAAGGGCGACCTTCCCACTCAGGGACCCGACTACAGACGTCAACTCAAAGATTCCAAGCAATCAAAAGAAAAGCGTCAAACCGAAGGATCAAAATCAAATAAAAAGCCCCGCAAGGTTCGGGCAAGAGTACTTGGGCCACAGACCCACCAGAATTTAACAAGTGCAGATCCACGCGGCATTCCGCGGCAAATAAAGTCAATGTATCAAAGTCATGGCTCGGGAGGAGGCGGGCTTGTAGGCACGACAAATTCGTCCAAATCAATCCCGTCGGCGATGCGAGTGGCAGCCTCCAAGAAAGTCTCCATGAAGGTCTGGAATTGGAGCTCCTTCGTGTTTGTGACCTTCATCGCAGCAAGCTTCCTCTCCTTCACCTCCTTGCAGTGCACTCGGACCAAAGCCAGCGCCACGTCTCCTCCTCCCCGGGCGGCCGACTTCTTCCATCATGCACTCGGTCGGGGACCTCATTGAGTCGAGTCATCAAAGACTCGAGGTCGTTCTCCTGCACGACTCCCCTCCAGAGTGCAGTGTCGATTCGGGCCATCACCGCCTTGAGTCGTCCCAGATAATCAGTGGTCGCAGTGAGGCGAGACTCCAGCCTCAGTATGGTCATGGAAACCTCGTCCTTCACAATGGAGTTGGCGCGGTCCAACCCAGGCTCGACCCGGCTAGTCTCCTCTCCGAAGTTGCGGCAGAACTCTGCACCAAGAACAGCAGTCGAGTTAGCAGATGCAACACGGGTCGACCAGCCCAATATCAACCAATCAAAAGGGGACATACCTTCGAGAACGAGGTACCATTTTTTGGTGAGGTCGCCCAATACGCCTCAAGATCAAGCCTCTTCCTAAACAGAGCCTCATACTTGTCATTCAAGTCGGCCCTGGACTTCTTCAGCTGAGCCACTTCCTTGTTGGCCGTGTCGAGTGAAACCTTCAGTCGGATGAACTCCGCCTCGAGTGCGCCCACAGAAGCCAGCTTCTTCTCCGCCAGCTCCGACTTCTCCTGGGCCGCCTGCTGCGCCGCCGCCAAGTCAAGATCCTTTTGCTCCAAAGTTGCTCGCAGTTGACCTACCAAGGCCGCCACTGGGCAGATGAACATGAAGGAACACTCTAAGCGAAAAATCAGTCGACGGGAGACAGAAGTAAGTTACCAGCCGCATCGTCTTGCGTCTTCTTCAGATAGTCCCGGGCCAACTCCAAGTCAAGATTGAGCTGGATTTGCTTCTGCTCAAGATCCGCAAACTTGGCCCCGAACTCGCAAGTTTTCTGCATCAACAAGACAAAGCAAAGATTATAAAACTACAGTCGAGTCAGATCACTCAACCGCAGCCTCGGGGACTACACCCAGTGGGTGCACTGAGCGTGCCCCCACTAGTTTCACTCGGCCAAGATCAGTCTGGCGCGAGCAAAAAAAAACAAAACATGGAAGTTCTATAGAAAGACCATGGCCGACTGCAATCAGTCGACCACGGTCTCGGGGGCTACACCCAGTGGGTGCACTGAGCGTGCCCCCACTGGTTTCACTCGGCCGAGATCAGTCCAGCGCGAGCTCAAGGAAGACAGGAAAAGAAGAACATCCAGTGGGTGGTGTGATAACTCACAAAGCAAAACAAGCAGATTTTTTCCCGAAATCAGAAAGTACTCCGACAATATACTTGGACGTTGGCCCGAAGAGCAGAGCTGGCGTCGTAAGCCGCCATGCTGGCTTCATATGCCGCCTTCGTCCGCCCCATCATCACCTCCGCCTGGCGAACGGCCTCTTGTGCCGCCCCCACAGGATCCTCCGGGAGGCGATAGGTGGAGAAAAGGACAGACGAAGCAGCGGGTGTCGAGCCGGCCGCAGGCGCGGGCGCTGGATCGACGACGCGAATCGGCGCTGAGTCGACAATCGGAGTGAACGCTGGGTTGACAGCCGGGGCGGGCACTGGGTCGACGCTCGGCGCAGACGGTGGGTCGACGACGGGCACGGTTGACACAGGGGCAGCAAACGAGACCGCGGTTCGGGCCGCGTCCTCGGGTCGCTGGGCCTCCGAGCCAGAAGGCGTCTTCCGGCCCTTCCTCCTTGCGCGCCGGTAGTCCTCGCAAAGCCGCTCCTCGTCCTCGTCCTCGTCCGGCAGCTCTATAACAAGGCGCGGCGCTTCAGATCAAACAGGGAACCAAGTCAATCGACTATCGCCCGCGAAAGAAAAGAAGCACAAAAACGAGTCTCATGGAGCTCATACCTGCTCGAGATGTCGCGGCATCCGCAACCTCCTCGTCATCTCGACCCCGGTCGATGTCCTTGAAGGTCGTGGAAGCGGCAGCTCTGGAAAATTCGGTCAAGAAATGAGTCGACCAAAACTGCAGTCGACCCCCAAGAAACAAAGAAAAGCAAGCCCGAGCGACACTTACGTGGAGGCGATGGGTACATCCACCTTGATCCTTGGCAGAGCCTTCCGGGGCTTGGCGGTGGTGACTCTGGGCTGCTTGGGCGTCTTCTCAGCCGGCTCGGGGGTAGTCGTGCGGGTGCGCTTGGGCGTCCGGGGCCCTGAGGGGCCCACGCGAGGTCGAGCGGCCCCTGGGTCGTTCTTCTCCTTGGAGCGGCGCTCGGCACGGGGAGGTGACTCGACCTCTTCCCCGTTGCTGTACTCCTCGCTCTCCTCGGTCTCCTCCTCCGATTTCCACTCCGCGGCGTCACCCGGACCTTCCTCGACTCCTTGGCCCGAGTCCCCGTTGGGCAGCGAATACATCTCCGTATATATCTGCAAAGAAAGGAAGTTCACCAAATACCAGTCGGAATCATCAGTAAAGATCGCGAATCAATCGACAGATACATCACTCGGAAGCGGAAGGCTAACCTTGTCTGGCAGATGGTCAGCGTCGAATGGGATGATCCTCCCCGACCCCCTAGGGTTGTCCTTGTTTCCGGTGACGCTCTTCAAGCACTGCACTACGTACTTCGGGTCGTCCGCCTCCGGGTAGACTCGCGACGTGTCGTCAGTGCCGGAGTACAGCCACATCGGGTGGTCCCGGGCTTGGAGCGGTTGGATCCTCCGCGAGATATACACCTCGAGCAAATCCATCCCCGTGACCCCCTCGCGGACTAGCTGGATGACCCTCTCCATCAGCATGTCAACCTTGGCCCTCTCGGCCTTGCTCACCACCATCGAAGGAGGCGGACTGGCTCGACCTAGGGTAAATGGAGGAAGACTAGTCGACTGACCCGGAGTCGGACTGTCCCTGTAGTAAAACCAGGTCGACTGCCAGCCCCGGATCGAATCTGGAAGGTTCATGGGGGGAAGGCACTCCTGTTCCTAAGCTGAATCCCGAGCCCGCCGCACGCCTGAAGGACATGCGTCTTGCCGTCACTCGGGTTCACTCTCTTAACGGTCTGGGAGCGGCAGGTGCAGATATGTTTGAACAATCCCCAGTGCGGTCGGCAACCGAGGAAGTTCTCACACATGGAGACGAAAGCGGAGAGAAAGGCGATGGAGTTGGGCGTGAAATAATGCAGCTGAGTACCGAAGAAGATCAGAAATGCGCGGAAGAAAGGGTGCGGAGGAGTCGAAAAACCTCGGTCGACGTGGGTGGCGTGGAGTACACACTCGCCCTCCCGCGGCTGGGGCTCGAGCTCTCCTCCCGGCATCCGCCAGGAGCCGCCGGCGATCAGCCCCTCCTCCTCCAGCTCCTCCAGATCCTCCACCACGACGGTGGACCGGATCCAATCCCCCTGGATCCATCCAGCGGGGAGCCCGGACCTCGACGACGATCCGACCCGGCCGGCTCGCCGCCCCTTCCCTGACGCCGCCTTCTTGGAGCGCTCCATGGCGGCAGTCTTGTCCTTAACCATGGCTCACGGGACGGCGGTTGCGGCGGAGAGAAGCATGGAGGATTGGGGACGCGGCAGAGAAGCAAAGACGCTGCGGAGAAGACAAGGCGAACGGGGGATAGCTGGGCGCACAGTACCCCCCCGCAGCAGACTCAGCGCGCTTTTATAACGAATCGGTCGAGTGGCTGACCGGTGGCCCCAGACGATCTTATCCGATCCCGTAACAGGCGCTGGCGCGATACGTGGCAAAAAAGGAGAAGCGGGAATCGAGGCGTTCGAACCGCACCCCTCCGATTGATGCGGCACGCCCCGTCCCGCGCGCTTCCCCAAATTTCGAAAGCCCCGCCGAATCCGGCGGACAGAGGGCAACCGATTCCGTCGAAAATGGCACGCACTCGTGGCGCCCGACGCCCGGCGCAAAACCCAGTCGACGCAAGACGTCCAGTCGACGCGAAGACAACTGATTCACCAATGGCTTCAGAATCGATCGAGGCGACCAAGACACAATTGAGGGACCGAGTCACAAGCTCCAAAGCGATCTGCCTCGAGGACGTCGAGTCAATACCCGAGCTTCCCTCAGCATCCCCTTGCTCAAGCCCCGATCCATTCGGGGACTACTGACGAGGTTACGGACCTAGGGTAGGGTCATAGGCCTGACCTAAAGGTCCCTCCCAAGGTCACTATCCTAAGAGATCAAAAGACAAGACCTACGACGGTGGAGACTGTCGACTGAGATGGTCTAAGGTGACACTTCACTCGACTGACTCACGTACCCAGGACGACTCAACTCCACTCGACTGGATCAGGCACTCGACCCCCGAAGACTAAACGCCTCTCAGACGGCAACGGTCATATATTTACTCACTATAGTAAACCCCATAACTACCCTTTACTGCAGGCGTTATCAGTAACGCCTGCCTTAATGTACCTTTAAGCCCTTGGTAACGTGGAGCATGGCTGGTGTCTTGGCATACTATATAAGCCACCCCCCTCCTCCAGAACAAGGGTTCGCACCTCTGTAACACATACATACACACATCAGTCGACCAAGCCTCTGGGCAACGAGACGTAGGGCTATTACTTCCTCCGAGAAGGGTCTGAACTCGCAAAACACCTTGTGTACAACTGCGCCATAGCTAGGACCTTGCCTCTCCATTCGTACCCCCTATCCTCACTGTCAGACCTAGAACCACGACATCCGCCGGCCCGGACGCCGCCGTGGTATGTCCGGCAACTCTCCGGCTCCGCCCTGCGCTTGACGTGTTTGACGCATTGACCGACGGAATTATTTTGATTTTAGTTAGGTAAATGATGGATTCCGATTCTTCGTCGGACGAGGAGTATGGACCGATGGAGCTTGACCAAATGATTCAAGATGAGTTCTTCGATTGATCGAATTCGGGTGAAGAAGTGGACATGATCATGCTCATGAGCATGCAAGAGGAAATGGATCGGCAAGTGGAGCGTATTATCAATTTTAAGGGCTCAATCAAAAGGAGAAGAATGATCAACAGGGACAGGGTGTCCGAAGCAAAGCTACTGCACAATGACTACTTTGCTCCCACACATGCTTTCCCAGATGATCCATGTTTTCGTCGCCGTTTTCGCATGCGGAAACCATTATTTTTTGCGCAATGTGGAGGGAGTGGAGGCACACGACGACTACTTCAAGCTGAGAAGGGATTGCTGCGGCCAACTCTCTTTATCAGCCAAGCACAAAACGAGCTACACCGTTTACCCAGGTTCGGCCCCCCGCGGTGGAGATAAAAGCCTACTCCTACTTTTCTGCTTATTGCTCGAGTATCAATTATAAAGGAGCGGGTTGTATCGTGGGGTTATATCCCAACACCATGGTAATTTTTTATCTCACGAAAAAGGTTGTTGAATAACATACCCTGGTTGCTAATGTGTAAATAACAACTTTAGGGACTGAACAGTACACCACGTAGCTAATTTATGAATAATAAGTTAACAGAAGGGACTACAGTGTTATACTACTTAATAGCCAAAGAGATAAGAGTTCTCTCGTATTCTTGTCAAACGTACGATCCAATCTATTCGTTCCTCCACCACCGCAGCCGCCAGCCAGGATCGAGAACGCCGAGAAGGGCTGCATCTCCGGCCAGGGCACGGACTCTGCTACACAATCGATCGCCATAAACCGCACGCATCGATCGCTCGTGCACAACTCGGACGGATCAAATCCATCCCCGGAAAGAACTCGAGTTGGACCTGGACGGCGATATGATATGGTCGATCGATGGCGATGCGAAGTCCCGGGAACTCAACGTACGCAATGACGACAGCAATTTCCGTGTGCTTCGGCGGGAGGACGAGACGACCGTCCAAAGGGCGCCGGCTGGTGGCAGCGGCTGCGGGCCAGGTCGCACGGTGGGCGCGCCGACTCTGCTTCTCGTTCCCAAAACGACCAGCATCAGCGGTGATCCAACAGCTAGACGCTCATGGCGACAACGACCAGGACTGCTGGTCCGGGCTGCCGGAGGACGTGCTGCTCACGGCCATGGCGTTGATGGAGGTCACCGACGTCGTCCGCGCCGGGGCCGTCTGCTCTTCGTGGCGCTCCGCCTACGCTGAGTTCCGCCGCCTCCGCCTCCCCGCGAAGCCCAACCCACCGCCCTGCCTGATGCACGCCACCGCCGACGGTGCTGCCGCGATCTACTCCCCGTCCACTGGTGCCACCTTCCCATGCGGCGGTGGCGGTGACGGCTTCATCATCGCCGGTTCGGCACACGGGTGGGTGTTGGCCGCAGACGTGGCCACGGCCAACCCTTGCCTGCTCAACCCTCTCACGGGGGCGCGGGCCGTGCTCCCGGCCGTCGCCACCCTCGCGCGCGTCAAGGGCACCTTCTTTGACGACGACGGCACCGCCGTGTACGACGTCGACCACGCGTTCGGCAACGCCACCCCGGACATGCAGCTCGTCACGGCACGAACGGTCCGCAACTGGATGTTCCGCCACATCGTCATCTCTGCCGCCGGCGTCGTCCTCCTGGTGCACATGCCGCATGGGGAGGCCTCCTATGCCAGGCCAGGCGACGAGCGCTGGACCTCGCTCTCCTCCCACCTCGAACCCGATGCCATCGCCGTTGTCCACAACGACGGCGACGGTCTTTTCTACGTGCTATGCAAAGGCGGGGGCATCCTCTTCGCGGTGGTCGTTGATGGACCGGCGGCGCCGACGGCATGGCCCATGTCGTACCTGTTCACAATCTTCGAGCCGAGGCACACTCACTACCTCGTCCTCCGCGGTGGCGAGCTCCTGCTGGTGACAAGGCAACTGCTGCTGACGAGACCACGGGAGAGCGAGAAGGTTGTCTCCACCACTGGCATCTGTATCGAGAAGGTTGGTCTTGGTAGGTCTAAGTTGGTGACACTGGACGGCATTGGGGAGGACTATGCCTTGTTCCTTGGATACGGATCGCCGATATGCCTTCCGGTGAAGGAATATCCCATGTTACGGCGTAATTGTGCCTATCTTGCCGACGACAGCGAGCAACACTTCCCGCCGACCACCCGACGAGACGTTGGCATCTGGGATTTTGAGAGCAAGAGCATGAGCCGGTTCGAGGATCTGCACCCTTGGCTGGATAACCAGCCCCCTATTTGGATCGCACCATCTCTTTACTAGCCGGCGCGGGCTGACAATGAAAATAGGGAAAAACAAGAAGATCCACGGGGCCAACGCTGGTGCGATTGCGGCAGGTGCTCTGCCGTTGGTTTTCATCGGATGTGTTTTTTTTTTCCTTCTGTGGCTAACTTTTCGGAAACCGGTCGGTCACCGGTTACCGGCCTTACCGTTACCTGACGAAATATGTTGTAACTCGATGAATTATTGTTGAAAATTTTGAATTTAAACTCAAGAACCGGATCGCATAGGGTGTGTTTGGTTTCCTGGGTTGCATGTGGCTCCACGGCCGGCCCTAAGATTTTGGGGGCCCAGGGGCGAATTTAGACTAGTATATATGAAATCTTACTGATAAACATTTAAATGCATCCAAAATAATATTCATTTCAACTTATTTGTAGATATTATCAGGAAAAAAATAACATACTTACATGCAAAGTCACTAATGACGTTGTTATCTGCAAAAGAAAAATAAGAAACAAACTTTATCGTAGAATCTCGTTGTTGCAGCGACCGATGGGTATGTGTCGTCCTGTTCATGGGCTTCAATGCAAGTGGTTTCAGTTTGGAAACTTGGCTTCCATGTTCATCGGCAGTCCAAATCCCCATAGAGACAACAGCTGGATTGGTGGATGCCGCCTGAGCATAAGCCATGCGCAGGGCTGCTCCGCTCATTTACACAAAAGACCCCGCAATGATCTAAAAGACTGAAACTACGTCAAACGTCCCCTAGAGAGGAGAAAATAACGAGATGAACCCCTGCCGCTGCTGAATGCCGCGTGATTTTTGCCCTTGTCATTTCTCTGGCGACCCATCTGGTTCAAAGTCACGTTGGCAACCTTCTCCTCATCGCTGACGACCATGGCTTTGGCCATTGGAGCCTGTTTATCGTTCTGATTACTGCGACTCGCCACCGGATTACGGTAATCACCCATTCCTCCTCGTCCCGATTCCCTGCTGCACGAACGTAGGGTTTATGTACGGTTTGGGAAGGGGTATGAGCGGGGTACCCGAAGAAGCTATCGTGCGGATGTAGGTTTTACACATGGGTTTGGGCAGGTGGCTGAAGCCGGCGTGTTGCACGGCTGCACCATGAAGTGCCCCCACCCAACCCCTAGTTAGCGAAGTTTGCTTCAGTTGCTATTTGGGATGATTCCACATGAGTTTCTTCATCCACTGTTGTTGTGTCATCTCTCATAAATATGGCCTTCTAATTATGTACAAGGGGTACTGCATGTATATTGATCCATGGATGGGGTACTGCATGTATATTGATCCATGGATGGGGTACTGCATGTATACTGATCTGGAACTTTGACGGAACAATCATGGTCGGTCCATGCATATTCGGGGCCCTGGGCGAGACCACAAAATGGAGCCCTTATGGACAAATAAAGATTCAGAATGTATTATATATGGAAAAGAGTCTATGTCTCCAACAAACTCGAAAATATCCATAACAGGCAATGGCACATCAGATTCTGGTATAGTCAATTTGTCATAGTCATAATTCCGAGAAGAGATCATCTAATTCAACATAACTTTGAGAAACCGTTTCTAGAAATTTAGCACATCATTTGCGTAATTAAATACCATTCAATAAAAGTCTTTTGAGCTAAGTAATAAGCCAAATATACTTTTGAACATTTTAAGTTCTTCGAAGAACTACCGTTTCTAAAAAATCAATGAAGCCTTTTTGGGATTCTACCAGTACCAGTTCATCTCTACGTTTTTTCACTTCCTGTTCTCACTGGTAAACATTTTTTAGAAGATATGTCACCAAATAATTGCAAAAAACAGTCAATACTGGGAACAAAAGCACCTGAATATATGGCTTGATGTCGAATTGTCGATGTAGCTTCCCAGATCTGCAAGGCTGCAACACTCATTCCCCGTCCTCCCCTCAACTCCCCGGCACGGCGTAGCTCGGTGTTCCAAGTGGTGGTGGCAGCTAGCCCGAGTATCGTGTGTCTCCAGGAGACGAAAATGGAGTCCATTTCAGCTCATATTGTACGACAGTGCTTGGGTAATAAATATGTGAATTTCTACTTCTTGCCCGCGGAGGGCACACGTGGGGGCATTATCATTTCTTGGGATGCGCTTCTCGTTTCCCTTTCTACCCCGCATCCAACGCGGAACACACTGACGACATGTGTGAAACTGGTAGGAGCGCCCGAATGGTGGATCACTGGGGTCTATGGGCCCGGCCCAGTTGGACGTGGACAAGATTCAATTCACGGAGGAATTCGTGGAGATACGTGATCTTCATGCCGGGTCGTGGGTACTGCTTGGGGACTTCAACCTTATAGTTAGCCCAAAGGCAAGAGTAACAACTCCATTAATAGGAGGATGATTGCGCGATTTCGGTCTAAGTTAAACCGCCTCGAGCTCAAGGAGATGTACCTAAATGGGAGGAGATTTACTTGGTCTAATGAGCGGGAGAACGTGACCCTTGAGAAGATCGACCATGTTTTCACTACGTGTGACTGGGAGGACTTATATCCTGCATCCTTCCTTTCCGCAATTGGATCAGCGATCTCGGATCATTGCCCATTGTTGATAGATCTACATGCGGACTTTCACATGAGGAGGCGTTTCAAGTTTGAGTCCTTCTGGCCGAAGGCAGAGGGGTTCATGGATACGGTCTCCTTGGCATGGCACTCCATGCCTTCGTTAGGGAATCCGTTCGTGGCTCTCAACAGCAAACTCTGGGCCACGGCCAAGCAGTTGCAGTCGTGGAGTGATAGGTGGATCGGCAACATGAAGCTCCAAATTTCTATCGCTATGGAGGTGATCCTACGGTTGGACGTGGCTTCGAAATCCAGGCCGCTGTCGCATGCGGAATTTGACCTAAGGAAAGTGTTGAAGCGCAAGTGATGGGCCTCGAACCCCTCGTTGGATTACCCCAAGTGGAAGGTGTAAGATGCAGTAAGTAGAAGTGTTTTCCCTTAGCAAAGATGCCAAGGATCGAATCCCCAGAGACTCCTAGGTTCAACAGGTAGGTGTCAACTGCTAACGGCGCAATTAGCAATCAACGTGGACCTGCACACAGATACAAATAACTTTGCTCCCAACGAGTACAGAGAGGTTGTCAATCTCTCCGGCCTTGTAGTTCACAAAGGGTTAAAAGCAATATGATAGTAGTGATAGATAGTATTTTGCAATAGTAAATAAAATAGCGAAAAGTAAAATAGTGTATGTGATCAATGATGGTAATATGGACCGGAGTCACATGATGTTCACTAGTGATGTCTCTCTCCCAAAAGACGATAAAACAGCTATGCGAGGTAACAAATTACAGCTGGGCAATTGACAGGACCACGAACGCAAACCAATGCTGACTACATTGCAAGAAAGGTTGAGGTTCAAAGCATGGGCGGTATGCCAAAGTAAGTAGACCGAAATCCATCAATATCTACTATTAATCATCCACCTTGAGATATCTATCCAGAACATCTCGCTGGTATTAAGTTGCGAGTCCCACCCATAGTGTAAACTCAATGCAACAGACAACTGCATTAAAAGAACTTTGCGTAAAGTAAACAATCCTTGCACCCGCGGGCACAAGCACCGTTGTTTTCCCCCTTGTGGCAACAGCACATCCCCTAGACTCATGTTTCTGTCACTCAAGCTAGTCATCGAGGGGCATGAACCCACAATCGAGCATAACGTTCCCTCTTGGAGTCACTACCTATTACTCGGACAAAGCAATAAATAACAACGGAGAACATGCAAGAATTACTTATGAACTAAAATATAAAAGAGGTGAATCAAATATATTACTCAAGATCAATCTGAACATAATCTCATGATCCATCGGATCCCAGCAAACTCAACATAGCAACAGCATAAGGATTACATAGGTGCCTCGATCATGTAGGGCAGCTCACGAGGACTAATTAGTGAAGCACAAGAACGGGAGGAGAACATCACATAGCTACTGGTCATGGACTCATGGTCCAAGGGAGACTACTCACGAGTCATCCGGGAGGCGTCCATGGTGGTGGAGAAGCTCCCGGTGGTGATCCTCCCCTCCGGCAGGGTGTCGGGAAGAGTTCTCCTGGTGCTCCCGATCTTGGAAGCGGCGGCGGCGGTGGAACAGAGATGGGATCGCGAAAAGAAGTCCTGTTTCAAGGGTTACGGGGGACCCTTTAAATATCTGTCAAAGTAGGGCACCGGGGGGCTCTCGGGGGGCC
>LR738714.1:855339503-855349683 GCA_902687465.1 Secale cereale | reverse complement strand
ATTCATGCATGACTTGTCATCATATGCAAAACTCATTATTTCATGTGACATAAACATAGCTTACTACTCCTAGCAAGCATTCAACAAAATATCATATCTGTGTTCAAGATGCTTGCCTTCAAGGTGCAGAGAGGTGAGGGCACTCCAAAACTTTTGAAAGTTTTGATCTTCCCTCCAATTTCCTATTTTTGAAAATATTCAAATTAACACAAACTTTAAAAACAGTACAAAAAAGTTGTTTAAAATTTTTCTAATCAATCTGAAAATAAACTAGGCAAAATTTTAGAAATAACAGAAAAAGAATCAAGTCAAAAGGACTTGTATTTAAAAAGTTATAGCCAGTCAAAGTTTGGGTCAAACTCTGTTTTAAAATAAACAGAAAAAGGAAAACGTTTCGATGGGGAAAGCGTTTTCGGCAGAGAGAAAGCGTACCCGACGCTTTACGCCTTCACTTATGCGCCTCGGCGGAACGACCAGAGCCACTGACGGTGGGCCCGCGGGTCCACCCGTCAGATTTGACTGGTCCAACCAGTCTTCTTCCTCCTCTGGCCGAAAGGAGGCGGAGCTCTGGTGCTCCTCGCCAGCGAATGGCTACGGTTGTCGAGCATTTGGGTGCGGGGATGGATCCAGCAGGTCCTGGCGGTCCTCCCGGTGGTTGCCAGGTCCGCGGGAGTGGAGGGAGTCGCCGGCGGCGAACTCTGCGGCGGACGTCGTCTCGGGAGGATTTGGGTTTTCGAGCTACGGTGGTTCTTGATCGGGCTAGAGAGGTGGGGCGGCTCCGTACGGTCGAGGGGAGGCGGATGGCGGCGACAGAAGGACTAGGGGGGGCTCTGCTCGCGGTGGGTTGGACCGGAGTGCGGCGGCGGCCGAAGCTGCCGGAGGCGGGGAAGACGGCCTTCTCCAGATGATTTTGAGCGAGGGGGAGAACTCTACGGCTTGCCTGAGGATCTGGACGAGCTCGGGGGCTCCTTTTATAGCGCCAGAAGGTCGGTTCCGCGGCTCCGAGGATAAGAACGGCGGCGTCCGAGGATAAGATCGGCGAACCGCCTGTTCAGTTGCGGCAGGGCGACGTGGCGAAGGCTAGCGGTGGCTGCAGTGACCTCGCGGATGTGATCGTGCTGTTCAAGGGGCAGCTGGCGCGCACGCGTGGCTGGGGCGGTGCTGCCATGGCAGGAGACCTGCTGCCGTCGCCGGCGTAGCGCCAAGATGCTTGCTGCGGCGGTGCTGCAGGGCACCAGGGGGCGGTCGAGTGCGGCCGAGACACGGCGGCACCAGTGGATCAGATCGAGCTCGAGGGAGGGGTCAACCTGGGACGCGGCAGCTCGGACGCACGCACGTGCAAAACGCGCGCTCTGGCCGCGCCCAGAGCACGCACGCCATGTGCTCGACAAAATGCCAAAGCATGCTGGGGGGCTCGGGTGCAGCTGCAAATTAACAGGAGAGTTAGGGTGAAAGCAATAGGTCTAATAGACATGGTTGTTGGGTCAGGGAATCAAGTTCACAAAGTAATCACAAAACTATGCCAAATCTGGCAAGACACACAAAGTGCTCGACAGAATGCCATGGGCATCTAGGCATTTCTTCTGGTGGCCAAAAACTCCAGGTTGGGGTCTCTTTAGATGATAAAGAGGGTGGCAAGGTTAGTTTGTCAAAAGCAAAAACTTCCTAGTGCAAGTTTTTGAGAAAACCAAAACTGGACAGAAGAGAAAAGCTATTATTGCATGGACCAAAAATATTCCAATGGGTCCAATCTCCTGGACTTAAGAGTTTGGTAGGGTGGACTATAAGCAGGAGAAAAACCATGGGCAATAGGGCAAGATAAAATGGGATGGCAGTAGAAAATGCCAAACTGGACCAGAGAGCAAAAGAGGATGGTTTGCTCAAATTTTCCAAAGAACACCAATGGGTTTTTGCATAGAAATGAATTATATACTTCTACCAACATCTCCAAATTTTGGTGGAATTTTTAAATGCATTTATCAAAGGGTTGCAGTGCAAAAGAGACTACAAAACTTATGAGAAACCAATTTAAAAGCAATAAAGCTTTAGGAAAACATTTATAGAAATAATTCCACTGATAAAAGAAATGATCTTGAGAAGGTATACAAGTCCAACAATATTTTTGAAAAGTTCCCCTTGGAGGAAAAACTCCACAATTCAGAAGAAAAGAATGGTTCTGAAATCAAAAGAAAAATCCAGAAAATAAAAATTTAATTACCTTGCAGAATTTTAATAAATAAATCATGGTTAAATTTTTGGGGTGTTACAGCTGACGGAACTCTTCCTCGACACTCGGCTGGATCGGAGTTCGAGGGACGTCATCGAGTTGAACGTGTGCTAGAACTCGGAGGTGCCGTAGTTTCGGTGCTTGATCGGTCGGGCCGTGAAGACGTACGACTACATCAACCGCGTTGTTCTAACGCTTCCGCTTCCGGTCTACGAGGTGGTATCAGAGCCAGGTCTATGCGTAGATGATATGCATGAGTAGAACACAATGAGTTGTGGGCGATACTAGTCATACTGCTTACCAGCATGTCATACTTTGCTTCGGCGGTATTGTGAGATGAAGCGGCCCGGACCGACATTACGCGTACGCTTACGCGAGACTGGTTTCACCGTTACGAGCACTCGTTGCTTAAAGGTGACTGGCGGGTGTCTGTCTCTCTCACTTTAGCTGAAACAAGTGTGGCTACGCCCTGTCCTTGTGAAGGTTAATACAGCACATACTTGACGAAACATCGTTGTGGTTTTTGTATGCGTAGGTAAGAACGGTTCTTGCTAAGCCCGTAGCAGCCACGTAAAACTTGCAACAACAAAGTAGAGGACGTCTAACTTGTTTTTGCAGGGCATGTTGTGTTGTGATATGGTCAAGACATGATGAGTTATACGGTTTTGTATGAGATGATCATGTTTTGTAATGTTATCGGCAACTGGCAGGAGCCATATGGTTGTCGCTTTATTGTATGAAATGCAATCGCCATGTAATTGCTTTACTTTATCACTAAGCGGTAGCGATAGTCGTAGAAGCAATAGTTGGCGAGACGACAACGATGCTACGATGGAGATCAAGGTGTCGCGCCGGTGACGAAGGTGATCATGACGGTGCTTTGGAGATGGAGATCAAAAGCACAAGATGATGATGGCCATATCATGTCACATATTTTGATTGCATGTGATGTTTATCTTATTATGCTTCTTATTTTTGCTTAGAACGACGGTAGCATTATAAGATGATCCCTTACTAAATTTCAAGGTATAAGTGTTCTCCCTGAGTATGCACCGTTGCGAAAGTTCGTCGTGCCGAGACACCACGTGATGATCGGGTGTGATAAGCTCTACGTTCAAATACAACGGGTGTAAGCCAGTTTTGCACACGCAGAATACTCGGGTTAAACTTGACGAGCCTAGCATATGCAGATATGGCCTCGGAACACTGGAGACCGAAAGGTCGAGCGTGAATCATATAGTAGATATGATCAACATAAGATGTTCACCATTGAAACTACTCCATCTCATGTGATGATCGGACATGGTTTAGTTGATTTGGATCACGTGATCATTTAGATGACCGGAGGGATGTCTATCTAAGTGGGAGTTCTTAAGTAGTATGATTAAATTGAACTTTAATTTATCATGAAGTTAGTCCTGGTAGTATTAGCATATCTATGTTGTAGATCAATAGCTCGCGATGTTACTCCCCGTTTATTTTTCATATGTTCCTAGAGAAAACCAAGTTGAAAGATGTTAGTAGCAATGATGCGGAATTGTTCCGTGATCTGAGGATTATCCTCATTGTTGCACAGAAGAATTATGTCCTTGATGCACCGCTAGGTGACAGACCTATTGCAGGAGCAGATGTAGACGTTATGAACGTTTTGACAAAAGCTCGATATGATGACTACTTGATAGTTTAGTGCACCATGCTTTATGGCTTATAACCGGGACTTCAAAAATGTTTTGAAACGCCACGGAGCATATGAGATGTTCCAAGAGTTGAAATTAGTATTTCATACTCATGCCCGTGTCGAGAGGTATAAGACCTCTGACAGTACTTTGCCTACAAGATGAAGGAGAATAGCTCAACCAGTGAGCATGTGCTCAGATTGTCTGGGTACTACAATTACTGGAATCAAGTGGGAGTTAATCTTCTAGATAAGATAGTAATTGACAAAGTTCTCTAGACACTATCACCAAGTTAGTAGAACTTCATGATGAACTATAATATGCAAGGGATGACGAAAGTAATTCCCGAGCTCTTCACGATGCTGAAATCGGCGAAGGTAGAAATCAAGAAAGAGCATCAAGTGTTGATGGTTAACCAGACCACTTGTTTCAAGTAAAGGGCAAAGGGATAGAAGGGGAACTTCAAGAAGAATGACAAGCAAGTTGTCACTCCCGTGAAGAAAACCCAAAGCTAAACTCAAGCCTGAAACAAGTGCTTCTACTGCAAAGGAAATGGTCACTAGAAGTGGAACTGCCCTAGATATTTGGCGGATAAGAAGGATGGCAAAGTGAACAAAGGTATATTTGATATACAAATTATTGATGTGTATTTTACTAGTGTTCATAGCAACCCCTCGGTATTTGATATTGGTTCAGTTGCTAAAGAGTAGTAACTCGAAATGGGAGTTGCATAATAAACAGAAACTAGTTAAAGGATGAAGTGACGATGTGTATTGGAAGTAGTTCCAAGATTGATATGATCATCATCGCACACTCCCTATACTTTCGAGATTAGTGTTGAACCTAAATAAGTGTTATTTGGTGTTTGTGTTGAACATGAATATGATTTGATCATGTTTATTGCAATACGGTTATTCATGTAAGTTAGAGAATAATTGTTGTTCTGTTTACATGAATAAAACCTTCTATGGTCATACACCCAATGAAAATGGTTTGTTGGATCTCGATCGTGTGATACACATATTCATAGTATTGAAGCCAAAAGATGCAAGGTTAATAATGATAGTGCAACTTATTTGTGGCACTGCCGTTTAGGTCATATTGGTGTAAAACGCATGAAGAAACTCCATTATAATGGACTTTTGGAATCACTTGATTATGAATCACTTGGTGCTTGCGAACCATGCCTCATGGGCAAGATGACTAAAACTCCGTTCTCCGGAACTGTGGAGTGAGCAACAGAGTTGTTGGAAATCATACATACTGATGTATGCGGACCAATGAGTGCTGAAGCTCGCGGCGGGTATCGTTATTTTCTGACCTTCACTGATGATTTGAGCAGATATGGGTATATCTACTTAATGAAGCACAAGTCTGAAACATTTGAAAAGTTCAAAGAATTTCAGAGTGAAGTAGAGAATCATCGTAACAAGAAAATAAAGTTTCTACGATCTAATCGTGGAGGAGAATATTTGAGTTACGAGTTTGGTCTTCATTTGAAACAATGTGGAATAGTTTCACAACTCACGCCACCCGGAACACCACAGCGTAATGGTGTGTCCGAACGTCATAACCGTACTTTATTAGATATGGTGCGATCGATGATGTCTCTTAACCGATCTACAACTATCGCTTTTGGGGTTATGCATTAGAGACAGCTACATTCACGTTAAATAGGGCACCATCTAAATCCGTGGAGATGACATCGTATGAACTGTGGTTTGACGAGAAACCTAAGCTGTCATTTCTCTAAGTTTGGGACTGCGATGCTTATGTGAAATAGTTTCAACATGATAAGCTCGAACCCAAATCGGAGAAGTAAATCTTCATAGGATACCCAAAAGAAACTGTTGGGTACACCTTCTATCACAGATCCGAAGGCAAGGTCTTTGTTGCTAAGAGTGGATCCTTTCTAGAGAAGGAGTTTCTCTCGAAAGAAGTGAGTGGGAGGAAAGTAGAACTTGATGAGGTAATTGTACCTTCTCCTGAATTGGAAAGTAGTACATCACAGAAAATTGTTCCAGTGATTCCTACACCAATCAGTGAGGAAGCTAATGATGATGATCATGAAACTTCGGATCAAGTTTCTGCTGAACGTCGTAGATCAACCAGAGTACGTTCCACACCAGAGTGGTACGACAACCCAGTTCTGGAAGTCATGTTACTAGACCATGATGAACCTACAAACTATGAGGAAGCGATGATGAGCCCAGATTCTGCAAAATGGCTTGAGGCCATGAAATCTGAGATGGGATCCATGTATGAGAACAAAGTGTGGACTTTGGTTGACTTGCCCGATGATCGGCAAGCCATCAAAAATAAATGGATCTTCAAGAGGAAGACCGACGCAGACGGTAATGTTACTGTTTACAAGGCTCGACTTGTTGCGAAAGGTTTTCGACAAGTTCAAGGAGTTGACTGCGATGAGACTTTCTCACCCGTAGCGATGCTTAAGTCTGTCCGAATCATGTTAGCAATTGCCGCATTTTTTTTTGAAATCTGGCAAATGGATAACAAAACTGCATTCTTTAATGGATTTATTAAAGAAGAATTGTATATGATGCAACCAGAAGGTTTTGTCAATCCTAAAGGTGCTAACAAAATGTGCAAGCTCCAGCGATCCATCTATGGACTGGTGCAAGCATCTCGGAGTTGGAATATACGCTTTGATAAGTTGATCAAAGCATATAGATTTATACAGACTTGCGGTGAAGCCTGTATTTACAAGAAGTGAGTGGGAGCACTACAACCTTTCTGATAAGTATATGTGAATGACATATTGTCGATCGGAAATGATGTAGAATTTTCTGGAAAGCATAAAGGAGTGTTTGAAAGGAGTTTTTCAAAGAAAGACCTTGGTGAAGCTGCTTACAAATTGAGCATCAAGATCTATAGAGATAGATCAAGACGCTTGATAAGACTTTCGATAAGTACATACCTTGATAAGATTTTGAATTAGTCAAAGAAGGAGTTCTTGCCTGACTTGTAAGGTGTGAAGTTGAGTAAGACTCAAAGCCAGACCACGGCAGAAAAATATAGAGAGAATGAAAGTCATTCCCTATGCCTCAGCCATAGGTTCTATAAAGTATGCCATGCTGTGTACCAAACATTTTGTGTACCTTGCCATAAGTTTGACAAGGAGGTACAATAGTGATCCAGGAGTAGATCACTGTACAGCGGTCAAAATTATCCTTAGTAACTGGATGACTAAGGAAATGTTTCTCGATTATGGAGGTGATAAAGAGTTCGTCGTAAAGGGCTACGCTGATGCAAGCTTTGACACTAAATCCAGATGACTCTAAGTATCAATATGGATGCGTATTGAAAGTGGGAGCAATTAGCTAGAGTAGCTCCATGCAGAGCATTGTAGACATAGAAATCTGCAAAATACATACGGATCTGAATATAACAGACCCGCTGACTAAACTTCTCTCACGAAGCAAAATATGATCACACCTTAGTACTCTTTGGGTGTTAATCACATGGCGATGTGAACTAGATTGTTGACTCTAGTAAACCCTTTTGGGTATTGGTCGCATGGCGATGAGAACTATGGGTGTTAGTCACATGGTGATGTGAACTATTGGTGTTAATCACATGGTGATGTGATCTAGATTATTGACTCTAGTGCAAGTGGGAGACTGAAGGAAATATGCCCTAGAGGCAATAATAAAGTTATTATTTATTTCCTTATATCATGATAAATGTTTATTATTCATGCTAGAATTGTATTAACTGGAAACTTAGTACATGTGTGAATACATAGACAAAACAGAGTGTCCCTAGTATGCCTCTACTAGACTAGCTCATTGATCAAAGATGGTTATGTTTCCTAGCCATAGACATGAGTTGTCATTTGATCAACGGGGTCACGTCAATAGGAGAATGATGTGATGGACAAGACCCATCCGTTAGCTTAGCAACTTGATCGTTTAGTTTTATTGCTATTGCTTTCTTCATGACTTATACATGTTCCTATGACTATGAGATTATGCAACTCCCGAATACCGGAGGAACACTTTGTGTGCTACCAAACGTCACAACGTAACTGGGTGATTATAAAGGTACTCTACAGGTGTCTCCAAAGGTACTTGTTGGGTTGGCGTATTTCGAGATTAGGATTTGTCACTCCGATTGTCGGAGAGGTATCTCTGGGCCCACTCGGTAATGCACATCACTATAAGCCTTGCAAGCATTGCAGCTAATGAGTTAGTTGCGGGATAATGTATTACGGAACAAGTAAAGAGACTTGCCGGTAACGAGATTGAACTAGGTATTGAGATACCGACGATCGAATCTCGGGCTAGTAACATACCGATGACAAAGGGAACAACGTATGTTGTTATGCGGTTTGACCGATAAAGATCTTCGTAGAATATGTGGGAGCCAATATGAGCATCCAGGTTCCGCTATTGGTTATTGACCGGAGACGTGTCTCGGTCATGTCTACATAGTTCTCGAACTCGTAGGGTCCGCATGCTTAAGGTTTCGATGATAGTTTTATTATGAGTTTATGAGTTTTGATGTACCGAAGGAGTTCGGAGTCCCGGATGAGATCGGGGACATGACGAGGAGTCTCGAAATGGTCGAGACGTAAAAATCGATATATTGGACGACTATATTCGGACATCGGAAAGGTTCCGAGTGATTCGGGTATTTTCGGAGTACCGGGGAGTTACGGGAATAGAGGAGAGAGGCCAAAAGGAAGGAGGCGCGTGGCCCCCTTCTGGTCCGAATTGGACAAGGGGTGCAGCCCCCTTTTCCTTCTCCCTCTCCCCCTCTTTCCTTCTCTCCTACTCCGGAAAGGAAAGGGGAATCCTACTAGGACTTGGGAGTCCTAGTAGGACTCCCAACACTTGGGGCGCCCTTTCTAGGGCCGACCTCTCCCTCCCTCCTTTATATACGGGGGCAGGGGGGCACCTCTAGACACAACAGTTGATCTCATGATCTCTTAGCCGTGTGCGGTGCCCCCCTCCACCACAGTTCTCCTCGATAATATTGTAGCGGTGCTTAGGCGAAGCCCTGCGACGGTAGAACATCAAAATCGTCACCACGCCGTCGTGCTGACGGAACTCTTCCTCGACACTCGGCTGGATCGGAGTTCGAGGGACGTCATCGAGCTGAACGTGTGCTAGAACTCGGAGGTGCCGTAGTTTCGGTGCTTGATCGGTCGGGCCGTGAAGACGTACGACTACATCAACCGCGTTGTTCTAACGCTTCCGCTTCCGGTCTACGAGGGTACGTAGACACACTCTTCCCTCTCGTTGCTATGCATCTGGTAGATAGATCTTGCGTGATCGTAGGAAAATTTTAAAAATACTACGTTCCCCAACAATTACAGCTGGGCAATTGACAGGACCACGAACGCAAACCAATGCTGACTACATTGCAAGAAAGGTTGAGGTTCAAAGCATGGGCGGTACGCCAAAGTAAGTACACCGAAATCCATCAATATCTACTACTAATCATCCACCTTGAGATATCTATCCAGAACATCTTGCTGGTATTAAGTTGTGAGTCCCACCCATAGTGTAAACTCAATGCAACAGACAACTGCATTAAAAGAACTTTGCATAAAGTAAACAATCCTTGCACCCGCGGGCACAAGCACCGTTGTTTTCCCTCTTGTGGCAACAACACATCCCCTAGACTCATGTTTCTGTCACTCAAGCTAGTCATCGAGGGGCATGAACCCACAATCGAGCATAATGTTCCCTCTTGGAGTCACTACCTATTACTCGGCCAAAGCAATAAATAACAACGGAGAACATGCAAGAATTACTTATGAACTAAAATATAAAAGAGGTGCATCAAATATATTACTCAAGATCAATCTGAACATAATCTCATAATCCATCGGATCCCAGCAAACTCAACATAGCAACGGCATAAGGATTACATAGGTGCCTCGATCATGTAGGGCAGCTCACGAGGACTAATTAGTGAAGCACAAGAACGAGAGGAGAACATCACATAGCTACTGGTCATGGACTCATGGTCCAAGGGAGACTACTCACGAGTCATCCGGGAGGCGTCCATGGTGGTGGAGAAGCTCCCGGTGGTGATCCTCCCCTCCGGCAGGGTGCCGGGAAGAGTTCTCGTGGTGCTCCCGATCTTGGAAGCGGCGGCGGCGGCGGAACAGAGATGGGATCGCGAAAAGAAGTCCTGTTTCAAGGGTTACGGGGGACCCTTTAAATATCTGCCAAAGTAGGGCACCGGGGGGCTCTCGGGGGGCCGAGGCGCCCCCCCGGCGTGGCCCAGGGGGGGGGGCGCCCAC
>LR738714.1:855195809-855339466 GCA_902687465.1 Secale cereale | reverse complement strand
CCCCCCCAGGCTCCCCTTCGAAAGCAGTGTCGTTCCCGGATCGCTGATTTTTTATATATTTTCTCTGTATTTTTCTGGGCAGTTCTCGAAACATGAAAACCTGAAATACAAAAACAGCCGAAAACAGAAACTGGCACTGGGGTGCACTGAATTAGTAAGTTAGTCCAAATATGATCAAAAGTGTATGGAAGTGTATGAATATCATAGCAATATCACCCAAAAGTGGCATGGAGCAAGCAGAAATTATAGATACGTTTTGGACGTATCAGCAAGCTGTTGGGTTTGTGCTCCCTGGAAAGGACGATAGCAAGGCTGAGATCGAGGATGCTCTACTTGAAGGAGGGCGACGCAAACACGAAGTTCTTTCACCGCCATGCGAGACAAAGACAAAGGCGGAATATCATTACGACCATTAAGAAGGATGGGTAGTTCCTGACCGGCCATGAGTCCATTGCTGCTGCGGTGGATGAGTACTACGAGAGCGTTTTTGGGATTGCACCGGAGCGGGAGTTTGCAGTAAACCTCCAAGCCCTGAACCTGCCGCGTTGAGATTTGTCACACCTGGAGAGGCCCTTCACAAAAGAGGAGGTCGAGAGGGTTATCAAATCCATGCCCCTAGACAAGGCGCCCGGACCCGATGGATTTACTGGTCGCTTCTATGCGAGTTGTTGGCAGATCATAAAGATGGATTTCATGAGAGCAATGGAGGCGTTTTACCATGGGGATATGCATGGCATGGGGTGCATTGACAAAGCCATAGTTGCTTTGTTGCCAAAGTTGGATGGTGCTGAGGAGTTGTGGGATTTTCGTCTAGTCAGTCTCGCGCATGGTGATGTGAAGATTTTCGATAAGGCAATGGCAGAACTACCACTCCGGGTGTGCAAACATCAAAGTGCGTTCGTCAAGGGGCGATCACTACATGATAATTTCATGCTAGTGCAGTGTATTGCCAGGAGATTACACGCATTGAAAGAACCCACGGTAATGCTCAAATTGGATATTTCTAAAGCTTTCGTCTCGGTTCAGTGGCCGTTTTTACTAGAGGTTTTGGAGCACATGGGGTTTGGCCGGCGATGGATCTCCTTGGTTAGCGGTCTAATGGCAACTTCGTCCACCCGGATCATGATCAATGGAGTACCGGGCAAGCCAATTCTAAGTAGTCGTGGATTTCGGCAAAGGCGCCCGTTGTCACCAATGTTGTTCATCCTCATCATGGAACCACTTCAGAAGCTCTTGGAGAAGGATGGGACGGATGGAATCCTTGCGCCCTTGGACGTGCGTGGGTTGGAGCAGAAGATGTCCATCTTCGCGGACGATGTGATGATTTTCCTGAAATCGCATGTCGTAGACGTAGTGGGGTGCCGAGCCATACTTCAGACTTTTGGGATGGCATCGGGTTTGCAAACGAACATGAGGAAGAGCGATGTCATCCCCATTCACTGCTCACAGCAGCAGATACAAGAGGTAGGGGAGATTCTTGGCTGCTCAGTGGGAGGCTTTCCATGCAAGTACCTTGGTTTGCCACTATCACTTCGGAAACTGTCGGCCTTGCAGCTGCAGTATTTGGTGGATAGGATCGGAGCATGCCTACCGGCTTGGCGGGCCTCAGCATTGCCCAAAAGCGGACGCCCTCTCCTCGTGCTTTCGGTCCTCAGCACAATGCCTATACACGCAATGATGGCCATGGAATTGCCCGAGAAAACTATCAACGCCATCAACAAGATCATACGCGGTTTTCTTTGGTGTGGGAAGAAGGAGGCAAGGGGTGATAACTGCTCAGTGGCGTGGACGGCAGTGTGTGCGCCCAAATGGGCTAGTGGTCTCGGAATCCCGGACCTAAGGTGGATGAACATCGCCATGCAGGCGCAGTGGCCATGGTTGCAACGAGCCAGTGAAGACAGGTGTTGGCAGGAGTTCAGGATCCCGGTGCCAAAGGAATCCATGCAATTATTCAAGGTGGTGACTCGGATGCAACTAGGCAACGGACGCAGTGCACTCTTCTGGGAGGATCGGTGGTTTGATGGGTACCACATCCTGGAGTTGGCCCCGACGGTCTACGCTTCTGTGCCGCCTAGGCTGAGACGTGCTCGGACGGTGGCCGACGTCATTGAGGGTAACACATGGGCAAGAGATATTGGGCCGGACCTGCAGATCGACACTATAAGAGAATATCTTTGACTGTGGACTAGGATCAGTGATGTTGAGCTACATGAGGATCTCCCAGACGTGGCTACCTGGTCCTGGGAGAGGGGTGGCGTATTCTCAGTAAGATCGGTGTACGCGACCAAGTTTGCAGGTCGTGAGGTCGTTCCCATAGCAGACTTCTCGTGGAAATCTCGGGCGCCTTTGCAGTGTCGTATGTTCTAATGGTTGGCCCTTCGCAACATGTGCTGGATGTCTAACATGCTTGCGAGGAGGGGGGTACCGCACCAGGACTCTTGCCCATTCTGCAACCAGGAGGAAGAAACCATCAACCATTTACTGCTAATGTGTGTTTTCTCGAGTGAGGTTTGGGCGCACATCTGCCATGCACTGGAGGAGCCGGCATGGGTTCCTAGTGGGATGGAGGTGCTCTCCGTATGGTGTCAAGGTAGAGACAAGCAAGGCCTTGGCATTAGGACATCCAGAGCTATAATCCTACTTGGTCTTTGGCAACTGTGGAAGCACCGAAACACTGTGGTCTTCGATGGTGTCACTCCGAGCGTTGCCATGGTCATGCGACATGTGGAGCAAGAAGGAAGAGCATGGTGGAACGCAGGGCTCATGAAGGGTAGTGTGCATGGTTTCTTTGGTAGGTTAAGTAGGTGGAGCAGGAGCGAGTAGTCGGTTGTATGGAATAGCTCACTAGGGTGGCGTGGAGTGGAGTATGGTTATGGTGTAACATGTAAGATGTAAGCTGTAATTGTACCTGTGGAGGGCTTTCTTTGCCCTTTCCCCCTTATATAGAATGATACGCATGCTATGCGTATTCGAGAAAAAATTCCCCGTCCTCCCTTCTCATCCCTGGATCAAATGAAGCTTTTAATAACAGGCCAACAAAAGAGTATGAACTAGGAAGAGAAGAATTGGAGGGAAACATACCCCATCTAATGCATTGATGCCTCAATTCCTCAAATGTCTACTTGATGGGGAACATTGAGGATGCAAAGAGAGATGATTGGGGAAGGGAATAGCACCTTCGGTCTCCATTAATGGATGCACGGGAGCGGCGCCTCGAATTTACAAATGCACAGGAGCGGCAGCACTGTTCTCTGGGATTGGAGAATTTAGGGGAGGAGATGAGGAGGTGAGGATACTGGAGCTAGAGGAGATCGATGGGTTGCTGCAGTAGCGTAGCTATCGATTCTTTCGGTCCAGTGCTCGCGACGTGGTGGGCTTGGGACTTTTTTCTCTTATTTTTCTGGACCTAAAGAAAAATATATCCTAACACGTATATTGTACTACTACCTGGGCCAGGGCCCCTACCTCCCAGGGCCCTAGGGCAGTTGTCCCCTTGCCCCGGCCTATGGGCCGGCTCTGGGAACAATGGATACTGGGGTATCCGCGTTATCTAATAAATGAGCTTCCTCGAAAATACTAGAGGTAAATGAAAAATGTATACAGAGATAATCTATCCCAATATCACGTTTTAATCTGATAGGAGAACACGAGAATCCTCGTTATCACCGCCTGATCATCACAGAAAATCCCATGAAAGGATGATGACGCCAACAATCACGAACTTGGGAGAGGAGGGGGGGGCTAAGGCCTCGAGCATGCATGCCACGTGACACAAAGGTGAGGTTCCCTAGCAGCGCACTCTACCGACCAAGCATTTAATGCCCGAGCAGGCTAGTCCGTGTCGCCCGGTGTAGGTCTATGGGGTAGGGCCATCATCACGACGACCGGGAAGACGAGCGACATGAACAGACGATGGCACGGTGTTAAAACCGGAGGTGGATGGTATGACACATCACATCGAGTAGGAGCACTCAAGCACCAGACACTGGGCAGTGTCAAGTCATCTATTGAGCATTTTTCTGTATGTTCAAATGTATCTAGAAGAAAAAACATGGTACCCCGGGCCTATATAAGGGGAGGACTAGGGTCCGACGGAAAAGAAGCCAACCAGTACCCACAAGCAAACTTAGCATCAAAGGAGGAGTTTAGAGTTAGGAGTGCTCGGGTACTCTAGCTAGCTAGGACCTCGACCACCATTGTCACGCCCCAACCACCATTATTGTAACACTAAAGCACTTATATCCTCTCACTTCATATCAATACCAACATGAAGTAGGGTTTTACGCTCAGATAGCGGCCCTAACACTATTGCAGAATCGGTCTATAGTCCCGGTTCGTAAGGGTCTTTCGTCCCGGTTCACGATGGAGACTAAAGGCCGCCCCTCCTTTAGTACCGGTTTGTCATGGCCCGGGACCAAAGGCCCACCACGTGGCACGAGCCCGCGCCGGGGGATGGGGGTCCTTTAGTCCCGGTTGGCGACATCAACCAGGACTAAAATGTTTCACTACAACAAAATTGACATATTGTGACGAAAATCCTCATGACGGTGGTGGACAACGTCACACAAATACCTAATGTGAGACGTATCATAGGTGGCATCATTGATTACCGTAATTCGATGACAATAAACGTCACTAAGTCGCATCGACCGCTGAGAGCCACCGTGCCGCCAGTTTTTATGACAATTTGGTAATTTCCATGACGAACCTACTATAGTCAATGAATAATATGAATGTGTGACACTCATTTTTTTGGTAATGTAACGTCTAGTAGTGGGCCCCACTATAACTGTTTGACAGATTTAGAGCGGTTAAACCCAGGAAACAACGTTGATAGTGGATCCACATTGTTTCTTCACAAGCAGAGCGTTGTAATTATTTTATTCTATCTAATATAAATAGGCAGTGGCCGGTAAAAAAAGGTTATTACAAACCGTTTGTGAGTTGATGCATATAGCGTTGTAGTTGTTTCGCTCTAGTTCAAAATTAAAAATTATAGGTAGTGGCAGACGAAAGAAAAGGGGTTACTAGGGACGTGGACTATCTGCACCCGAACTCAAATGAGCTCGGGTGAACAGTAAAATCCAAAAAAATCAAAAAAAATCCAAAAAAATTTGGATGAAACGTTGACAAAAGTTCTAAGTGCATGTAAAAATTCGTCAAGGAATCACATTCCTAGAAAGCGTGGCAAAAAACAAAAAACAAAATCAGTACTCTGAAAATGCTACTTTCAAAAGCATTTTGGAGCACTTCATTTTTTTTTTTGCCACGCCTTACAGAAATGTGATTCCTTGACGAATTTTTGCATGCACTTAAAACTTTTGTCAACGTTTCACCCAAAAAAATATTGGATTTTTTCGAATTTTTTTCGATTTTAATGTTCACCGAGCTCAAATGAGCTCGGGAGCAGAAAGGCACTTTCGGGTTACTAGGAGCTTTCCTGAGCCGATGCATTGGTGTTGTAGTTGTGTTCGTCTATCTCAAACATAAAAATGGAAATAGGAGGGTGATGCATATGGTGTTGTGTTTGTCTACCCATAAAAAAACTATCTCCCCATCGGAAAAGGGGACCGCTACGCGTCGGCCGGCGGATCATTTTAAAAGATCCGCCGCCTCGTGGGTCGTTAGATGCGGCACATCTAGTGGTTGAACGCATTCCTCCACTTCGCAACAGAGTTCTTGTTGCAGAAACATTTACAACATAAATTATGTTGCGTTTTTTTGCAACATAAATTGTGTTGCGGGACTTCTTGTGCAACATAGGTTGTGTTGCGGGTTTTTTTGTCACAACAAAATTCTTGTCCCTGATATTTCTTGCAACAAAGGTGTTGTTGCGGAATTTATTTTGCAACAGAGTTGATGTTGCAAAACCTTGTGTAAGGTAAACGTGTGTGAGTGTGCTTAAGGACGTGTGGATCAAGGACGATCCAACGGTCACGTGGATGGCGGAACTCTCCGCGCCATCAGCCGGCAGAGCATTAGCGTTTTCCAAAAAATAATTCTTTCTCCTCTACCAAAAAACTCTTTCCATCACTTATCTAATTTTTCTTCCCACATCCAACCTGTGTCCCCACCCGTCAAAGGCTCAGCTAAATTTCCTCCCTCCTATTTCAGCCGCGAAGAGCCACCGCCCACCCCGCCTTATATCCTCAGACGATTCTCTTCTCGCCCCGATTGCAGCGATCTACGATGGTAGATTGGGGGAGGCTGCGCAGCCGGCCGAGATCGGATCCACCTCACCATCCGCCCCGCGAGCACCCGACTCTCTTCTCCCCCAAATTGCAGTGGGCGACGACAGCAGATTGGAGGAGACCGCCCTTCCGGCCGAACTCCGATCCACCGCATCAATCGGCCCTGCGTGCACCAGACTCTCTTCTCCCACCAATTACAACAAGCAGCGACGGCTCTCCTGGTAATTTCTTCATCCCGCCCTCCTCACCATGCCAGCCCATAATGTTCGGTGATTAGGGTTCTCTGATAACCCAAGACAAGAATCACAGGAGGGGATGAGGGAACAGAAGAGGGTAATACGAGATGACAGACAGTTTTTCAGTTTCTCTTTCATTTGTTTCATACGCGGTACAGATTTGTTGGTCCGTATGTGGAATTGTAGACATAGGTAAACGCAACCCCTTACAGGATGACAACGTAGGCCAAACACACACATGACATGCCTTGTGCACTTCTGAACCTTTAGTTGTTAAACAGAACACAGCTGACGGCATCACTGCACCACCGTTGTGAATCGGAGGCATTTTGGTAAGGGCGTATCTGAAAATGCCTCCAAATTGTATATAAGAAGGCACTTTTTCGCTTGCCTCAGATCCTTGTATATAAGAAGGAACTTTTTTGATTTGCCTCAGATCCCTGTACATAAGAAGGCATTTCAGGAAAATGCCTTCGATTGTAGGTAGCTTTCACGACATTTTCACAAATTGTCACTAAACAGTAAACAGACATGAATCAGAGGCATTTTCAAAACAAGCCTTCAAATCGAAGGTTTTGAGGTGTTTTTTTAATCGCCCCAGCGGCGCCGGCGTAAAGGACGGCACCACTGATTGGGCGCACGGCCGTTGCTGCGGCCACGGACTGGGACGGCGCCAGCGGCGGACTGGAATGGCGCCGCCGGACAGTTGCTCAGGCGACGAGCAGCTGCAAACTGGTCCTGTTTTGCGGCTCCTGCGGCCATGCATGAGAATAACACGCTGGCGGCACGTTGCTCAGAACTCTAGTTCCGGCGTCGTCGTTTATCCCAGCTTTGGCCGCCGGCGATGCATGCATGTTCAAATGGTTAAGCGCTTTGTTTTGCTAAATAATATGTCTGTCGTGTTGTAGTGGATCCGCATTTTAGAATGCCTTGTAATGTCTGTCGTGTTTTAGTGGATCCGTTTCTTGTGTGTTCCAACAGGAGAAGGCATGATAGATTGATAGTTTCACTCTATTAAGTTCATAGTTCGATCTGTTCTACAACTCAGGTATACACATATAGCACAGTGAAAACTCTGTGTCGAGCATTCTCGACTCGTTCGGCCCCAGCGCATAGGTCGGTGCTATAATGGCCGTCCTCGCCCTAGACTGTAGTCAACCACTTCATACTTAAATGACTAAGAGCATCTCGACTCGTTCGGCCCCAGCGCATAGGTCAGCACATAGATGAATACAAAGGAACTTTGTGTTCATATATAGAGCACAGTGCATGCTAGTTTTTCAAATCCTTTTTTTAGCAGTCAACGCGTTGGGCGCCTGCTTTTAAATAAATCCTCAAAAGCATCATACAATAATCTATTTGCCATCTTAAATTTTCTTGAATTACTTCATCAGTAGAGCATTGATTCCATGATTTAGTATAACGGAACACAAGATGGCTTATATTTAATACAATGGTATATTTTATATGGATGTACAGTACAAATGCCAGGCTTCACACTTCGGATGCATATGAGAATGAATTTGTTTTCTGTAAGATGTAGGTAATTATCAAAAGTAATCTGTTGTAGTTAAATAAATGGTACTTTAGATTTGGACCTGAAACTTTCCCGTAGATGCACATCTTAAACTTCAGTTTTTGACTATATTTTGACACACTAAACTGGGTAAAATCAAGCTGATTGTTAACGTGCTGCATAAAGGTGTAGTTATAAGGGTAGTATGCAATCCTTTGATAAGCTACTTCTATTGATAGGCATGTGATAACTGTAATTATTTAACAGAAGCGCAATCCACCGAGCCTTAATTCTGAAAGAGTATATTAAACTTTCTGGTTCTGAACTATGTCAGCAGCTACAATAATCTATTTTTGCTGTTTTTTGTTCTGAAATGTATGGTCTTGTTTTTCAAGGCTTGCTGGCTGCTCCTCCCTGACTGTGCGTCAACCGCATCCTACATGTTGCTTGCTTCACTTGGTCAATCCCAATGCTTAAAATCTTCATTTTTCTGTTATATTATTTGACATGAACTGCTTGTTTCCAGTGATGCCTTTTTTACTAATGTTCTACACAATCTAGCTTGTTTGTTTTATATCTACCTCAAATGTAAAGCCATCTTTCAAATACACACACATGGACACCAAGATTGGGCTCATGCTCAAGTCGACACCTGTATGTTTTGTAAGATTTCTTCCCCTGTTGTTTCAAGTTTGAAATAAATTCTCTTTTGCTTGAGCATTGAAGTATTACTTTATTCTATAGACTGCTATGTAACAAAAAAGGGGAACACAATCAGAAGGTGAGAAACAAGTATCCAATACAGTGATTGTGGCTGAAGTTCACCTTCCTTTCTAGCATGCGTATGCATCAAGATCTGGGAGGTCTGGTAGCTCTCTATCAACATGGATCCAAGATCTAGAAGAAAGAATTGAACAGATGGAGAGGCAAGAGATGCAAATGACAGGTATTTCTTTGGTTTCTCTTTGTGTTCTTGTTGTTTCTTCTCTGCTTTTGTATGCACAGTGCACTCATGATAGTGAAAATGAAAACACAAATGTGTGTAAATATGGCATTTGTCTTTGGTTCATGTAACGAAAGTTGCACTAAGGAGTGCTTCCCCATTTATGTATGGTTGGCTCCAAATGCACTCATCCAAAGTAACATAGAAAATAACAAACGCCTGCAATGAGAAATAGATGGTTTATTGCATGGTTTTTGCTATTGTAACACGAAGGCATGGGAATAACATTGTAGTGTAAGGATTGCCTTTTAGAGAAGGATATAGTCTAGAAGAGTTCGATCTAAATAAAGTGGTGCCCTAACATAGTTGCACTGTAACTTGGGGCGTTCTTGCTGTTGCTAAGTGGTTGTCTTTGGTGATGCATGTTACCCTTGAAGACTGATAAATTAATTCTAGCTCTTGGTTATACATGTTCTTTAAAAATTATAACTTATTCTTGGGCTTATAATTTCATAGGCCCATACGCATGGTTGTGTAGGCATTTAGTAATGTACTTCTATATTTGATATTCCTAATTTGATAGATTGCAAGCTTCTTAGCGGTACTCTTGTACATTGTTGTATTGTTTGTTTTTCCTTTTAATTTTGTGTTTTCGATTTAATTATTTTTTATTTTAAACATATTTTATGCTACTAAATACTGTACACGCTATGCATACATATATAAATAGAATTTCTCATAGAACCGATCATATATATATCATCGGATTTCTCATACAACCATTCACCGAACACTTGCCAGGCACGATGATTACCGTAGGGGCAGATGGTAAATGTGCGGTGAACGGAAGTGAGGTGTGGATCGGTGGCCGAGGCGAAGCGGCGTGGAGCCCGGATGTAGCGGTGGAGGTGATGAAGTCATGGAAGGGTGTGGCAGGGTGGCCGTGTTGGTGGAGCGTCGGTGACAACAAAAACAGAAAACGGATACATATAAATATGAAGAGATGGAGGCGCCGGTCCGAGTGATGTTTTGAGTGGGCCGGAGTGTTGAAGTCCTACATGGCTCCCGCAAAGCTCCTCGGTTTGTTTCCGACTTGTGAAAAACAAGAATGTCTAGATATATTGGCGGAGAGATACAAGGTGAACTGTGTGCAGACCCGAAGGTTGCGGGCGGTTCGCTTTGGAGATCCCTAAGGGCATGTACAATGGTACTATCTTATGAGTGACACGTAGGATAAATGATGAGGAGGAGGATAGATAACTCATAAGAAAATGCTTGTCTTTTCTTATTTAAGAGAAGACAAGAGATGATCTCTTAGCAGAATATGTCTCACCACATGTTTAGGAATGACTAGTTATTGAAGATAAGGCTAAGAGATGGCCCATTGTAGACATCTTTTTTTTGTCATCTCTAAATTGCATGCAAGATTTAAGATAAGACTATCCTATCAACCATTGTACATGCACTAAGCCACAGAGGCGAGTGGTCACTGCCATTTCTGCCCTGAATTCGGGTATGTCCACGTTCTCCTCACGGTTTTTTTTAATTAGACTTGCTGAGTAGTTAGTCCCCTTTTCCTCTCGGTGTGGGTCTATGGGATGGGCTGCGAGCGGGAGATTAAAGCGTGAAATAGGGTGCCCTATCGTGGTTTTAAGTCTGACAGTACGAGTAGGGAGTACGTAAGAGGAGGCAAGGCCCTAGCTATGGTGAGATTGTACGCAAGATGTTTACCAGTTTAGGCCCTTCTCGGAAGAAGTAAAAGCCCTACGTCTCGGTGCCCTGAGGCGGTCGACTGGAATGTATATGGGTGTTTGAGTTATAGGGGGTGCGAACCCTTGTACTGGAGGAGGGGGTGGCTTATATAGAGTGCGCCAGGACCCCAGCCATCCCCCACGTTACAAAGGGTTCAATGTACATAAAGGCAGGCGTTACTGATAACGCCTGCAGTAAAGAATGATAAAGGCATTCATTTTTATGGAATGAATGCCAGACCGTTGCTGTCCTAAGGGACCTTTGACCTTCATGGGTCGAGTGTCTTGGGATGGTCGAGTGAAGTCGAGTCGTCTGAGCGGGGGTGTGTAATCGAATTGAATGCCTTCTTGAGCCGGGTCAGTCGACTGTTCCCGTTGTCTTCGAGTTGTCTTTTGAACTTATGGGGTAGTGACCTTTGGGTGGGATACCTGGGCCAGACCCGTGATCCTACCCTAGGTCTGCAACATCATCAGTAGCCCCCGAATGGATTGAGGCTCGAGTAGAAAAAGTGTTGAAGTTGGCTTTAGCTCGGGTTCGATGCTTCTGGGGGAATCATCTATGAGTTTGCGGACCTTGCTGACTCTTCAACCTTGACTTTGTCGCCTTAATCGATTTAGGAACCGTCGAGTGTACTTATTTGTGTTGACCGTCGACTGAACCTTGCGTGTGGCCCCGAGCGCCGTTGGGGTGCGCAGTTTTCAGCGGGATTGGCTGCTCTCTAGTCTTCGAATTTTGCGGGATTTCGAAATTTGGGGAAGCGCGTGGGACGGGTCGCGCCGCGGCAATCGAATCGGATATGCTCGGGATGCCTTGACCTCCGCGCCGCCTTTTTCGCCACGTATCGCGTGCGCGCCTGTTGCGGGATTTGACGGGATAGCTCGGGGCCACCAGTCAGCCACTCGACTACCGCGTTATAAATGCGCGTCGCGGCCGAGGCGAGGGCACTGTGCTCCCATTCTCTGTTTCTTCTTCCTCCACCCCTCCGCCATGTTTCTGCCTCTGCCTTTCTTCCCTCGGCCAACGCCGGCTTGCTCACCATGGGCAAGGCCAAGACCGCGGTGCTAGAGCCCTCGAAGAAGGCGGCGGCGACGGGGAAAGGGAAGCGGTCCAACCGAGGAGGGTCGTCATCGAGGTCCGGGCTCCCGCCTGGCTGGATCCAGGGGGACTGGATCAGGTCCACGATGATGCCGGAGGACATGGAGGAGCTGGAGGAGGTGGGCCTGATCACCCGCGACTCCTGGCGGCTGCCGGAGGGCGAGCTCGAGCCCTAGCCGTGGGAGGGTGAGTGCGTTCTCCTCGTGACTCACGTCGACCGAGGTTTCTCCTTTCCCCCGCTTCCTTTCTTTCGTGCTTTCCTGGCTTTTTACGGCGCCCAGCTGCACCACTTCCACGCCCAACGCCATCACCTACTTGGCTGCATTCATTTCGATGTCCGAGAACTTCCTCGGTTGCCGACCACACAGGGGTTTGTTCAAGCACATCTTCACTTGTCGTTCTCAAACCATCAAAAAAGCGAACCCGAGCGATGAAAAGATGCATGTCATCCAGATGTGTGGCGGACTGGGTATCCAGCTCAGAGGTAGGAGCACTTTTCCTGCCATGACATTTCCCGAGTCGGTTCGGGGCTGGCAGTCGACTTGGTTCTACTGTAGGGATATTTCTGACTGTTGGAAATATGCCCTAGAGGCAATAATAAATTGGTTATTATTATATTTCCTTGTTCACGATAATCATTTATTATCCATGCTAGAATTGTATTGATAGGAAACTCAGATACATGTGTGGATACATAGACAAACACCATGTCCCTAGTGAGCCTCTAGACGACTAGCTCGTTGATCATAGATGGTTACGGTTTCCTAACCATGGACATTGGATGTCGTTGATAACGGGATCACATCATTAGGAGAATGATGTGATGGACAAGACCCAATCCTAAGCCTAGCACAGATCGTGTAGTTCGTATGCTAAAGCTTTTCTATATGTCAAGTATATTTTCCTTAGACCATGAGATTGTGCAACTCCCGGAAACTGTAGGAATGCTTTGGGTGTACCAAACGTCACAACGTAACTGGGTGGCTATAAAGGTGCACTACAGGTATCTCCGAAAGTGTCTGTTGGGTTGGCACGAATCGAGACTGGGATTTGTCACTCCGTATGACGGAGAGGTATCTCTGGGCCCACTCGATAGGACATCATCATAATGTGCACAATATATGATCAAGGAGTTGATCACGGGATGATGTGTTACGGAACGAGTAAAGAGACTTGCCGGTAACGAGATTGAGCAAGGTATCGGTATACCGACGATCGAATCTCGGGCAAGTGCTATACCGATAGACAAAGGGAATCATATACGGGATTGATTGAATCCTTGACATCGTGGTTCATCCGATGAGATCATCGTGGAGCATGTGGGAGCCAACATGGGTATCCAGATCCCGCTGTTGGTTATTGATCGGAGAGTCGTCTCGGTCATGTCTGCGTGTCTCCCGAACCCGTAGGGTCTACACACTTAAGGTTCGGTGACGCTAGGGTTGTAGAGATTAAAGTATGCGGAAACCCGAAAGTTGTTCGGAGTCCCGGATGAGATCCCGGACGTCACGAGGAGTTCCGGAATGGTCCGGAGGTAAAGATTTATATATAGGAAGTCCTATTTTGGCCACCGGAAAATGTTCGGGATTTTTCGGTATTGTACCGGGAAGGTTCTAGAAGGTTCCGAAGTGGGGCCCACCTGCATGGGGGGACCCACATGAACGTGGGTAGTGGGGGCAAGGCCCCACACCCCTGGTCAAGGCGCACCAAGATCACCCCTTAGAAGGAATAAGATCATATCCCGAAGGGATAAGATCAAGATCCCTAAAAAGGGGGGATAACAATCGGTGGGGAAAGGAAATGATGGGATTTCTTTCCCCCACCTTTGCCAACGCCCCAATGGACTTGGAGGGCAAGAAACCAGCCCCCTCCACCCCTATATATAGTGGGGAGGCACATGGGAGCCGCACCCCAAGCCCTGGCGCCTCCCTCTCCCTCCCGTGACACATCTCCCTCCTCCCGCAGCGCTTGGCGAAGCCCTGCTGGAATCCCGCTACTTCCACCACCACGCCGTCGTGCTGCTGGATCTCCATCAACCTCTCCTCCCCCCTTGATGGATCAAGAAGGAGGAGACGTCCCCGCTCCGTACGTGTGTTGAACACGGAGGTGCCGTCCGTTCGGCGCTAGGATCATCGGTGATTTGGATCACGACGAGTACGACTCCATCATCCCCGTTCTCTTGAACGCTTCCGCTCGCGATCTACAAGGGTATGTAGATGCACTCCCCTTTATGCTCGTTGCTAGATTACTCCATAGATAGATCTTGGTGATGCGTAGGAAAAATTTTGACTTTCTGCTACGATCCCCAACAGTGGCATCATGAGCTAGGTCTATGTGTAGTATCTTGCACGAGTAGAACACAAAGTAGTTGTGGGCGTAGATCATGTCAATTCTCTTGCCGTTACTAGTCTTATCTTGATTCGGCGGCATCGTGGGATGAAGCGGCCCGGACCGACCTTACACGTACTCTTACGTGAGACAGGTTCCACCGACTGACATGCACTAGTTGCATAAGGTGGCTAGCGGGTGTCTGTCTCTCCCACTTTAGTCGGATCGGATTCGATGAAAAGGGTCCTTATGAAGGGTAAATAGAAATTGGCATATCACGTTGTGGTTTTGGCGTAGGTAAGAACCGTTCTTGCTAGAAACCTATAGCAGCCACGTAAAAACTTGCAACTACAATTAGAGGACGTCTAACTTGTTCTTGCAGCATGTGCCGTGTGATGTGATATGGCCAAAAGGATGTGATGAATGATATATATGTGATGTATGAGATTGATCATGTTCTTGTAATAGGAATCACGACTTGCATGTCGATGAGAATGACAACCGGCAGGAGCCATAGGAGTTGTCTTATTTATTGTATGACCTGAGTGTCACTGAATAACGCCATGTAATTACTTTACTTTATTGCTAAACGTTAGCCATAGTAGTAGAAGTAATGTTTGGCGAGACGACTTCATGGAGACACGATGATGGAGATCATGGTGTCATGCTGGTGACAATGATGATCATGGAGCCCCGAAGATGAAGATCAATAGGAGCAAAATGATATTGGCCATATCATGTCACTATTTGATTGCATGTGATGTTTATCATGTTTTACATCTTATTTGCTTAGAACGACGGTAGTAAATAAGATGATCTCTCACTAAAATTTCAAGAATTGTGTTCCCCCTAACTGTGCACCGTTGCTAAGGTTCGTTGTTCCGAAGCACCACGTAATGATCGGGTGTGATAGGTTCTAACGTTCGCATACAGCGGGTGTAAGACAGATTTACACACGCGATACACTTAGGGTTGACTTGACGAGCCTAGCATGTACAGACATGGCCTCGGAACACGGAAGACCGAAAGGTCGAACATGAGTCGTATAGAAGATACGATCAACATGAAGATGTTCACCGTTGATGACTAGTCCGTCTCACGTGATGATCGGACACGGCCTAGTCGATTCGGATCATGTATCACTTAGATGACTAGAGAGATGTCTATCTGAGTGGGAGTTCATTAGATGAACTTCATTGTCATGAACAATAGTCTAAGTTGTCTTTGCAAATTATGTTGTAGACCAATAACTGCGTTGTAGCTCCCTGTTTAATACGATCCTAGAGAAAGACTAAGTTGAAAGATATTGTAAGCAAGGATGCGGACTGGGTCCGTAGTCCGAGGAGTGTCCTCACTGCTGCACAGAAAGCTTACGTCTTTGATGCACCGCTCGATGTGCAAACCCCTACAACGTTGTCTGTGGATGTTGTGAACACCTGAGAGACACGTCCTGATGACTACTTGATAGTTTAGTGCACCATACTTTACGGCTTAGAATCGGGATTCCAATGACGTTTTGAACATCATAGAACATATGAGATGTTCTGAGAGCTGAAATTGGGATTTCAGGCTCATGCCTGTGTTGAGAGGTATGAGACCTCTCACAAGTTCTTTTGCCAAAAAGACGGAGGAGAATAGCTCAACTAGTGAGCGTGTGCTCAGAATGTCTGGGTGCTAAAATCACTTGAACCAAGTGGGAGTTAATCTTCCAGGTGAGATAGTGGTTGACGGAATTCTCTAGACACTATCACCAAGCTACTAGAACTTCGTGATGAACTATGACATGCAAAGGATGGAGATGATCCCGGTGCTGTTAGCGGTTCTTAGTACCGCAAAAGTAGAAATCAAGAAGGAGCATCAAGTGTTGATGGTTTAGCAAGACCACTGGTCTCAAAAGGGGTAAGGGCTAGAAGGGAAACTTCATGGATGGCAAACCAGTTGTCGCTCTGATGAAGGAACCCATGGTTAAACCCAAACCTCGAGACTAAGTGCTTCTATTGTAAGGGGAACGGTCACATGATAGCGGAACTACCCCAAATACATGGTAGATATGATAGCTGGCAACTTCAACAAAGTATATTTGATATACGTGTTATTGATGTGTACCTTAGTAGTACTCCTTGTAGCACCTGGGTATTGGATACCGGTTCAGTTGCTATTATTAGTGACTTGAAGCAAAAGCTACGGACTGAACGGAGACTAGCTAAGGGCGAGGTGACGATATGTGTTGGAAGTGTTTCCAAGGTTGATAAGATCACCATCGCACACTCCCTCTATTTTTGAGATTAGTGTTGAACCTAGATAAATGTTACCAGGTGTCTACGTTGAGCATGAATATGATTAGATCATGTTCATTGCAATACGGTTATTCATTTAAGTTAGAGAATAATGGTTATTCTGTTTACATGAATAATACCTTTATGGTCATGCACCCAATGGTTTGTTGAATCTCGATCATAGTAATACACATGACGATAATATTAATGCCAAAAGATGTAGAGTTAATAATGATAGTACCACTTTCTTGTGGCACTGCCGCTTAGGTCATTTTGGCATAAAATGCATGAAGAAACTCCATGCTGATGGATGTTTGGAGTCACTTGATTTTGAATCACTTGACACATGCGAGCCATGCCTCTTGGGCAGGATGACTAAGATCCCGTTTTCAGGTACAATAAAACGGGCAAGTGACTTGTTGGAAATCATACATGCTGATGTGTGTGATCCAATGAGAATTGAGGCGTGTGGTGGATATCGTTATTTTCTCATCTTCACTGACGATTTGAGTAGATATGGGTATATTTACTCAATGAAGCAAAAGTCTGAAGCGTTTGAAAAGTTCAAGGCAATTTCAGAGTGAAGATTAAGAGTCATCATAACAAGAAGATCATGTTCCTACGATCTGATCAAGGGGAGATTTTCTGAATTATGATTTTGGCAATCACTTAAGGCATTGTGGAAATGTTTCATAGTTGAAGCCACCTGGAACACCATAGCGTAATGGTGTGTCCGGACGTCATAATCGAACCTTATGAGATATAGTGCGATCTATGATGTATCTTAGCGATCTACCGCTGTTATTTTGAGGTTATGCATTAGAGACAGCTGCATTCACTTTAGATAGGGCACCATCTAAGTCCGTTGAGACGACGTCGTATGGTTTGGCAAGAAACCAAAGTTGTCGTTTTCTTAATGTTTGGGGCTGCGATGCTTATGGCTTCAGCCGGGAAAAGCTCGAACCCAAAGCGGACAAATACATCTTCATAGGATACCCAAAGGTAAAAGTTGGGTATACCTTCTATCTCAGATCCAAGGACAAAAATGTTTGTCGCTAAGAATGGGTCCTTTCTCGAGAAGGAGTTTCTCTCGAAAGAATTGAGTGGGAGGAAGATAGAACTTGATGAGGTTGTCGAACCCTCACTTCAACCGGAGAGTAGTGCAACACAGAAAGATGTTTCTGTGGAACCTATGACAGTTGAAGAGGAAACTAATGATAGTGATCATGAAGCTCCAGATCAAGTTGCTATCAAACCTCGTAGGTCGACAAGGATATGTACTACTCCTGAGTGGTACGGTGATCCTGTCTTAGAGGTCATGTTGTTGGACAACGATGAACCTACGAACTATGGAGAAGCGATGGTGGGCCCATATTCCGACAAATGGTTAGAAGCCGAGAAATCCGAGATAGGATCCATGTATCGAAACAAAGTATGGACTTTGGTGGACTTGCCCGATGACTGGCAAGCCATTGAGATAAATGGATCTTTAGGAAGAAGACGGACGTGGACGGTAATGTCACCGTCTATGAAGCTCGACTTGTGGCGAAGAGTTTTCCACAAGTTCAAGGAGTTGACTACGATGAGATTTTCTCACCCGTAGCGATGCTTAAGTCCGTCGGAATCATGTTAGCATTAGCTGCATTTATGAAATCTGACAGATGGATGACAAAACAAGTTTCCTTACCAGTTTTCGTAAGGAAAGGTTGTATGTGATACAATCAGAAAGGTCTTGTCAATCCTAAGGATGCTAAAAGGTATGCTAGCTCCAGCAATCCTTCCATGGACTAGAGCAAGCATCTCGGAGTCGGAATATACACTTTGATGGAGTGATCAAAGTTTTTGGGTATACAAAGTTTGTTAGAAACTTGTATTTGCAATAAAGTGAGTGGGAGCACTACAACATTTCTGATAAGTATATGTGAATGACATATGGTTGATCCGAAATGATGTTGAATTTCTGGAAAGCGTAAAGGGTTGTTTGAAAGGAGTTTTTCAAAGGAAGACCTGGATAAAGCTGCTTACATAATTGGGCATCAAGATCTATAGAGATAGATCAAGACGCCTGATGATACTTTCAAAAGGAACACACACCTTTGACATGATTTTGAAGGAGTTCAAAATAGGTCAGTTAAAGAAGGAATTCTTACCTGAGTTATAAGGTGTGAAGTTGAGTAAGACTCATAACTTGACCACGGCAGAAGAAAGAGGAAGGACGAAGGTCGTCCCCTATGCTTTTGTCATAGGCTCTATACGGTATGCCATGATGAGTACCGCACCTGATGTGTGCCTTGCCACATGTCTGGCAAGAGGGTACAAAGGTGATCCAGGAGTGGATCACTAGATAGTGGTCAAAATTATCCTTAGAGGAATAAGGAAATGTTTCTCGGTTATGGAGGTGATAAAGAGTTCGACGTAAACAGCTACGTCGATGCAAGCTTAACACCTATCCGGATAACTCTAAGTGGAGATACCAGATACGTATAATGGAGCAACAGTTTGGAATAGCTCCAAGAGGAACGTGGTAGCAGCATCTACGATATGACATAAAGTTTTGCGAAGTACATAGGGATCTGAATGTTGCAGACCCGTTGACTACAAACTCTCTCACAAGCATAACATGATCAAACCCAGAACTCATTGAGTGTTAATCACATATTGATGTGAACTAGATTACTGACTCTAGTAAACTCTTTGGATGTTGGTCACATGGCGATGTGACATGTGAGTGTTAATCACATGGCGATGTGAACTAGATTATTGACTCTAGTGCAAGTGGGAGACTGTTGGAAATATGCCCTAGAGGCAATAATAAATTGGTTATTATTATATTTCCTTGTTCACGATAATCGTTTATTATCCATGCTAGAATTGTATTGATAGGAAACTCAGATACATGTGTGGATACATAGACAAACACCATGTCCCTAGTGAGCCTCTAGACGACTAGCTCGTTGATCAATAGATGGTTACGGTTTCCTAACCATGGACATTGGATGTCGTTGATAACGGGATCACATCATTAGGAGAATGATGTGATGGACAAGACCCAATCCTAAGCCTAGCACAGATCGTGTAGTTCGTATGCTAAAGCTTTTCTATATGTCAAGTATATTTTCCTTAGACCATGAGATTGTGCAACTCCCGGAAACTGTAGGAATGCTTTGGGTGTACCAAACGTCACAACGTAACTGGGTGGCTATAAAGGTGCACTACAGGTATCTCCGAAAGTGTCTGTTGGGTTGGCACGAATCGAGACTGGGATTTGTCACTCCGTATGACGGAGAGGTATCTCTGGGCCCACTCGGTAGGACATCATCATAATGTGCACAATATATGATCAAGGAGTTGATCACGGGATGATGTGTTACGGAACGAGTAAAGAGACTTGCCGGTAACGAGATTGAGCAAGGTATCGGTATACCGACGATCGAATCTCGGGCAAGTGCTATACCGATAGACAAAGGGAATCATATATGGGATTGATTGAATCCTTGACATCGTGGTTCATCCGATGAGATCATCGTGGAGCATGTGGGAGCCAACATGGGTATCCAGATCCCGCTGTTGGTTATTGATCGGAGAGTCGTCTTGGTCATGTCTGCGTGTCTCCCGAACCCGTAGGGTCTACACACTTAAGGTTCGGTGACGCTAGGGTTGTAGAGATAAAAGTATGCGGAAACCCGAAAGTTGTTCGGAGTCCCGGATGAGATCCCGGACGTCACGAGGAGTTCCGGAATGGTCCGGAGGTAAAGATTTATATATAGGAAGTCCTATTTTGGCCACCGGAAAATGTTCGGGATTTTTCGGTATTGTACCGGGAAGGTTCTAGAAGGTTCCGAAGTGGGGCCCACCTGCATGGGGGGACCCACATGAACGTGGGTAGTGGGGGCAAGGCCCCACACCCCTGGTCAAGGCGCACCAAGATCACCCCTTAGAAGGAATAAGATCATATCCCGAAGGGATAAGATCAAGATCCCTAAAAAGGGGGGATAACAATCGGTGGGGAAAGGAAATGATGGGATTTCTTTCCCCCACCTTTGCCAACGCCACAATGGACTTGGAGGGCAAGAAACCAGCCCCCTCCACCCCTATATATAGTGGGGAGGCACATGGGAGCCGCACCCCAAGCCCTGGCGCCTCCCTCTCCCTCCCGTGACACATCTCCCTCCTCCCGCAGCGCTTGGCGAAGCCCTGCTGGAATCCCGCTACTTCCACCACCACGCCGTCGTGCTGCTGGATCTCCATCAACCTCTCCTCCCCCCTTGCTGGATCAAGAAGGAGGAGACGTCCCCGCTCCGTACGTGTGTTGAACACGGAGGTGCCGTCCGTTCGGCGCTAGGATCATCGGTGATTTGGATCACGACGAGTACGACTCCATCATCCCCGTTCTCTTGAACGCTTCCGCTCGCGATCTACAAGGGTATGTAGATGCACTCCCCTTTATGCTCGTTGCTAGATTA
This sequence comes from Secale cereale, assembly GCA_902687465.1. Classification (NCBI taxonomy): domain Eukaryota; kingdom Viridiplantae; phylum Streptophyta; class Magnoliopsida; order Poales; family Poaceae; genus Secale; species Secale cereale. The sequence continues at coordinate 855,318,666 of LR738714.1, read as the reverse complement.
CTCCATAGATAGATCTTGGTGATGCGTAGGAAAAATTTTGATTTTCTGCTACGATCCCCAACACTGACTCCTGGTCAGCCGACTGGACTTCCTCCATTTTCTTTTGGTCGAGTCAACCAGCCACTGACGTTACTCGTGAGTCGGACTGAGAGGGTACAGGTAGACATGCTAGTGGAGCGGGTGGTCCAGTTGGTTCACGATGGGGTTACGGGGATGGATCTGCTCGAGGTGTTCCTCATGAGGAGGATCCAGCCTCTCCAAGCCCGAGACCATTCGGTGTGGTTATACTCTAGTGTCGACGACTCGTCTTGGGTCCACCCAGAGGAGGCTGCTGCGAAGACGGTGGCACAGTGCTTGAAGTGCATCACGGGGAATAAGGACAACTCCAGGGGGCGGAAGAGTTCGCCCATTCGACACAGATCACCAACCTGACAAGGTCTGGCCTCGACTTCCGACTGATCTTTGTGTTTTCTATTTGTGGCGGTCTGATGAATCCGACTGATGTTTGATTAATCTTCTTTTCTCCAGATCTATACCGAAATGTTTTCGGTGCCCAATGGAGATCAGGTCTAGGAGGGCGAAGAAGGTGCAGGTGAAGCTTCCGGCTGGAAGTCCGGCGAGGAGACTGGAGAGGAGAGCGAAGATTCCAGCAGCGGCGAGGAGGTCGAGTCACCTCCCACGGCGAGAAGCGCTCCAAGGAGAAGCACTACCCAGAGGTCGCGCGTTCCAGGGCGGGCCCCTCCAGCTCCCAAGTGCAGAAGCGGGCTCGCACGACCACTCCGGATCCGACTGAAAAGGCACCAAAGCAGCCTAAGGTCGCCGCTGTCAAGCCTCGGAAGGCCCTGCCCAAGATCAAGGTGGACGTCCCAATCGCCTCCACATAAGCGCCGCTCTGCTTCATTTTCTCCCACTCTTCGGAGATCAACTTTGTCTTCGTCGACTCACTTTCAAGGAAACCTTCAGTGCTGCTGCTTCTGCGACCTCGATGGATATTGACAAAGGTCGTGATGATGAGGACACCGCTGACGCTGCCACGTCCCGCCCAGGTGCGGGTTGTAGATTGCTCTTTGTTTTTTACTTCTTTGAACTATTGGTCGACTGAACTTTGTGGTTGTCTTCTGAAGTGCCATGCCAAGTCATAGAGCTTCCTGATGATGATGATGATGACGACGAGGAGGAGAGCGCGGGAGTGACTCAACGAGGTGCAGGAAGGAGGGGTCAGAAGACACCCTTCGGCTCTGAGGCCCAGCAACAGGGGGACGTGGCCCGGACCACGGTCTCCTTTGCTGTTCCTGTGTCGACTGTCCGTCCCTCCTCGTCGACTGACCCGGCTGCCGACCCAGCGACTGCTCCGCCATCTGTTCTCTTCTCCACCCATCATGTCCCGAAGGACCCCGTGAACGCAGCCCAAGAAGCCGTTCGTCGGGCGGGATTGATGATGGAGAGAACGGAGGCGGCGTATGAGGCTAGCATGACTGCTTACAACGCTAGCTTGGCTCTTCGAACCAATGTCCAGGTATGTCTCTTCCGACTGATTTGATGCTTTGTTCGTGAGATGATGTCACACCCACTGGGTATCTTCTCTTGTAGCTTTAGTTCTTGTAGCCCAACCAATTGGACTAGTGGGGGCATGTTCAGTGCACCCACTAGGTGTAGTCCCCGAGGCCATGGTCGACTGAAGTCAGTCGGTCGTGGTCTTTAGAATGTGTCTTGTCCATTTGTTTCGAACCTTTTTTACTCGCGCAGGACTGATCCGGCCGAGGAAGAACCAGTGGGGGCACGCTCAGTGCACCCACTGGGTGTAGTCCCCGAGACCGTGGTCGACTGCTGGTAGTCGGCCATGGTCTGAGAACAAAACCTCTCCCCTTCTCTTTATTTTTTTTTGCTCGGGTCAGACTGATCTGGCCGAGTGAGAACTAGTGGGGGCACGCTCAGTGCACCCACTGGGTGTAGTCCCCGAGACTACTGTTGAGTGTTTGACTCAGCTGTAGTCTTAGAATTCTGATTTATTGTGTCGATGCTGAGATCTTGTGAGTTCGGAGCCAAGTTCACGGATCTTGAGAAGAAGCAGGTCCAGCTCAATCTTGACTTGCAGCTGGCTCGGGATCATTTGAAGAAAACCCATGACGAAGCGGCTGGTAATTAAAGCGAACAACTTGTCGAATGATCCTTAATGAATGTGTATCCTTATGTTCATCTGTCTAGTAACGTCTCTTGTAGATCAAATGAAGGCAGCCCTGGAGCAGAAGGACCTTGACCTGGTGGCAGCGCAGCAGAGGGCGCAGGAGAAGACCGAACTGGCAGAGCAGAAGCTGGCTTCGGTCAGCACGCTCGAGGCAGAGATCGCCAGGCTGAGGGGCTCTCTCGATGCAGCTAACCAGGAAGTGACTCGACTGACGGGGGCTAAGGATTCCCTGGATGAGAAGTACGGGGGTCTCTTCCAGAAGAAAAACAAGTTGGAGGCTTATCTGAGTAACCTCACCAAGAAGTGGTATCTTGTGCTTGAAGGTATGCCTCTTTTGCTTGGACTGAGTCAAGGTGGTCGACTCATAACTTGCTTGCTAACTTGTCGTGTCTCCTCTTGCGCAGAGTTCTGCCGCGACTTCGAGGAGGAAATTGGGCGGGTCGAGACTGGTCTAGACCCCGCCAATTCTCTTGTCAAGGATGAAGCTGCTATGAACATCTTGAGGTTGGAGTCTCGCCTCACCAGCGCCATAGGCTACCTTGGTCTACTGAAAGCAGTGATGTCTCGGATCGACACTGCACTCTGGAGGGGAGTCGTGCAAGAGAACGACCTCGAGTCCCTGATGACTCGACTCAATGAGATCCCCGGTCGAGTGCAGGAGTGGAAGAAGTCATCGCCCGCTGTGGAGCCGATGTTGCACTATCTCTGGTTCGAGTGCACTGCAAGGAGGTGAAGGAGAAGAGGCTGGCCGCGCTCAAGGTCGCCAACACGAAGGAACTCCAGTTCCAGTCGTTCATGGATACTTTCTTGGAGGCTGCTACCCGCATCGCCGATGGGATCGACCTGGATGAGTTCGTTGCGCCTGCGAGCCCACCTCCTCCCGGGGAGTGAATAAACTTTGATACTTCGATTTAATTTGCCTCGGAATGCTGAGTGATCCTGTAGCCGTTAAACTCTCTTGGGCTTGATGCCCGAGTACTCCTGCCCGAATCTCGCGGGGCTTTATCTAAATTTGATTCCTTTTGTATTTGCTTGTTTTGCTTCCGACTCTTTCTGATCTTTTGGATTTTGAGTCGACGTCGATTTCGTGGTATGGCTCCGATGGTCGAGCTGCTTGACGGTGACGCTGAACTTATGGCGGGGCCCGGAGGACCGCAGCTAAGCTTTCGAGTGAGAGGGTTGCTCTTCACTCGGAGTGGTTTTTGAAACTTAGGCGATTATGAGCTACGTTGTACTTGTGGCGGAGCTCAAAGGATAGAGCCACGTTGTACTTGTGGTGTAGCTCGGAGAACCGCAGCTAAGCCCCCGAGTGAGAGGGTTGCTCTTCACTCGGAGTAGTTTTTGAAACCTAGTCGATTACGAGCTACGTTGTACTTGTGGCGGAGCTCAGAGGACAGAACCACGGCGTAGCTCGAAGGACCGCGGCTAAGCCCCCGAGTGAGAGGGTTGCTCTTCACTCGGAGTAGTTTTTTGTAACTTAGGCGATTACGGGGTCGCAGCTAAGCCCCCGAGTGAGAGGGTTGCTCTTCACTCGGGGTAGTTTTTTGTAACTTAGGCGATTACGGGGTTGCGGCTAAGCCCCCGAGTGAGAGGGTTGCTCTTCACTCGGAGTGGTTTTTGAAACTTAGGCAATTACGAGCTACGTTGTACTTGTGGCGGAGCTCAGAGGACAGAGCCACGTTGTACTTATGGCGTAGCTCGGAGGACCGCAGCTAAGCCCCCGAGTGAGAGGGTTGCTCTTCACTCGGATTAGTTTTTTGTAACTTAGGCGATTACGGGGTCACAGCTAAGCCCCCGAGTGAGAGGGTTGCTCTTCACTCGGAGTGGTTTTTGAAACTTAGGCAATTACGAGCTACGTTGTACTTGTGGCGGAGCTCAGATGACAGAGCCACGTTGTACTTGTGGCGTAGCTCGAAGGATCGCAGCTAAGCCCCCGAGTGAGAGGGTTGCTCTTCACTCGGAGTAGTTTTTTGTAACTTCGGCGATTACGAGCTACGTTGTACTTGTGGCGGAGCTCGGAGGACAGAGCCACGTTGTACTTGTGGCGTAGCTCGGAGGACCGCAGCTAAACCCCCGAGTGAGAGGGTTGCTCTTCACTCGGAGTAGTTTTTTGTAACTTAGGCGATTACGGGGTCGCAGCTAAGCCCCTGAGTGAGAGGGTTGCTCTTCACTCAGAGTAGTTTTTTGTAACTTAGGCCATTACGGGGTCGCAGCTAAGCCCCCGAGTGAGAGTGTTGCTCTTCACTCGGAGTGGTTTTTTGTAACTTAGGCGAATCGGGTTCGTGGCTAAGTCTCCGAGTGAGAGGGTTGCTCTTCACTCGGAGTAGTTTTTTGTAACTTAGGTGAATCGGGTTCGCGCCTAAGCACCCACTGGAAGATTTGAGGATCAGCATCTTAGAGACCAACAATCATTAAGGAATTGCTGTGAACTTGTCTTTGAAACAAACTGGAAAATCTTTATTACAGCTCGACTGATCAAGTGCTTTAAGTATAGAAGCGGCGGAGCAGGTCCGCGTTCCACGAACGGGGTTCATCTCTCTCCTTGGCGACGTTGTAGAGGTGATATGCTCCATTATGCGGTACCTTGGTAATGATGAATGGGCCTTCCCAAGCCGGGGCGAGTTTGTGCGGTCGCTTCTGATGCACTCGGAGAACCAGGTCTCCTTCCTGGAATGCTCGGCTCCGGACATTGCGAGCATGGAATCGACGCAGGTCCTGTTGGTAGATGGTCAACCGGATTAGAGCCATCTCATGCTCTTCCTCCAAGAGGTCGACTACATCTTGACGGGCTTGCTCTACTTCGGCTTCAGAGAAGAGTTCCACTCGGGGGGGCATTGTGCAACAAATCACGCGGTAGCACGGCTTCAGCTCCATGGACCATGAAGAAGGGGGTACGGTCAGTTGACCGGTTCAGAGTTGTCCTCAGCCCCCATAAGATAGACGGTAGTTCGGTCACCCAAGCTCCGGCGGCATGCTTGAGGTCATGCATGAGCCGCGGCTTCAGGCCTTGGAGGATCAAACCATTCGCTCTTTCTGCTTGTCCATTCGACTACGGATGCGCTACGGAGGCATAGTCGACCCGTGTACCTTGGGAGGAACAGAAAGCTCTAAATTCATCCAAGTCAAAGTTGGATCCATTATCCGTGATGATGTTGTGGGGGACTCCATATCTGAATATCAGTTCCCTAATGAAGCTGATGGCGGTGCTTGAACCAAGGTTCTTGATGGGCTTGGCTTCGATCCACTTGGTGAACTTGTTGACTGCCACGAGCAGGTGAGTGAATCCGCTTCTGCCAGTTTTGAAGGGGCTGACCATGTCCAACCCCCAAACGGCAAACGGCCAAACCAACGGAATGGTCTTCAAGGCAGATGCCGGCTTATGAGACATGTTGGAGTAGAACTGGCAGCCTTCGCACTTATCTACAATACCTTTTGCCATCTCGTTAGCCCGGGATCCAGCTCGGTATGCCTTGGCCACTATAGTCCGAGAGGAAGCATGGTGGCCACAAGTCCCCGAGTGGATTTCGTTCAGATTCAGTCGACCTTCTTCCGGGGTGATGTAGTGCTGAGCGACTCCTGTGACACTCTCTCTGTAGAGCTGACCCTGAATGACGGTGAAAGCCTAGGACCAACGGACAATCTGGCGTGCTTCTTCTTCATCCTCTGGGAGATCTTACCTGAGCAGATACGCTATGTATGGCACAGTCTAGTCGGGCATGATCACCAAAATCTCCATGATTAGGTCGACCACTGCAGGCACTTTGACTTCAGTCGGATCAGACGCACTGACTGGCTGTGGAGGTTCCTCCATGAAGGGGTCTTATTTGACTGAGGGGGTGTGCAGGTGTTCCAAAAATACATTCTTGGGTATAGGCTTCCGAGTGGACCCTATCTTCGCGAGATCGTTGGCAAGCTGATTCTCGGCTCTGGGCACGTGATGGAGCTCTAAACCTTCGAACTTCTTTTCAAGATTTCGTACTGCACTGCAATAGCTGGTCATTGCCGGGCTTCTGACGTCCCAGTCCTTCATCACCTGATTTACCACTAAGTCTGACTCGCCGTAGACCATCAGGCGACGGACGCCGAGTGAGACGGCCATACGCAACCCGTACAAAAGTGCTTTGTATTCAGCTTCGTTGTTCGATGAGTCGAAGTGGATTTGAAGGACGTAACTGAGCTTGTCGCCCCTGGGAGATACCAGGACCACGCCTGCACTGGATCCATTCAACATCTTGGATCCATCAAAGAACATGGTCCAGTGGTCCGCCTGGATCTGAGTCGGCAGCTCCTGTTCGATCCATTCGGCCACAAAATCTGCTATTGCCTGAGACTTGATAGCTTTCTTCGCTTCAAACTTGATATCTAGTGGAAGGAGTTCAATCGCCCATTTTGCCACTCGACCGGTTGTGTCTCGGTTGTTTAGGATTTCTGATAGTGGGGCATCGCTGACGACTGAGATTGAATGATCCAAGAAGTAATGGGCAACTTTCTTTGCGGTCAAGTAGATCCCATACACAAGCTTCTGGTAATGCGGGTATCATTGCTTGGAAGGAGTCAATACTTCAGAAATGTAATAGATTGGGCGTTGGACTTTGTAGGCCTTGCCTTCTTCTTCCCGCTCGATCGTGAGTACAGTGCTGACAACTTGTCTGGTGGCTACGATGTACAGTAAGAGAGGCTCCTTGCTGAGTAGGGCAGCAAGCACCGGCTGGGTGGAAAGCAGGGCTTTGGGCTCTTCAAACGCTGCTTCAGCTTCAGAATTCCACTAGAACTTTTCGGATTTCTTCATAAGTTCTAGTGGAGACGAGAAATGAAATGAACCGGTAGGGTAATGCCTTCTCACCGAGACGAGAAATGAACCGACTCAATGCGGCCAAGCAACCAGTTAACTTCTGGATGTCATGTATACGCTCGGGGCGCTACATTCGGAGGATTGCACCGACTTTTTCTGGGTTGGCGTCGATTCCTCATTCAGAAACAAGGAAACCGAGTAACTTGCCGCCCGGAACTCCAAATGTACACTTCGACGGGTTGAGCCTGAAATCATAGCTTCTCAAATTTGCGAATGTCTCAGCGAGGTCAGTCAACAGGTCGGAACCTTTGCGTGACTTGACCACGATGTCATCCATGTATGCTTCGACGTTCTGATTGATTTGCTTCAGCAGGCACTTTTGAATCATGCGCATGAAGGTAGCGCCGGCATTCTTGAGACCGAAAGGCATCGTGACATAACAGAAACACCCGAATGCGATGATGAAAGCTGTCTTGATTTCATCGGGTCCATACAATCGGATCTGATGATACCCGGAATATGCGTCCGGAAAGGACAAACGCTCGCATCCCGCAGTCGAGTCGACTATCTGATCGATGCGGGGGAGAGGAAAATGATCCTTCGGGCAGGCCCGATTGATGTGCTTGAAATCGATGCACATGCGGAGAGACTTGTCCTTCTTGGGGACCATGACCACATTGGTGTCGGTGTACTAAGGTAGGGGTACCTCAGTACCCCAACTTGTGCACGGGCAGTAGCAGCTTCCCGCGGCAGGGCCTACCACGTGCTTGCCGGAGACCTTTCTGCTCCATATAAAACCATTCAAAAACAAAGTATACAAGACAGAAGCTCAAGGCCCCGGCAAGTGGAGCTTGCCGGGAAGGCCGTCCCAGGCTCAAGATTACCTCACTAGCACAAGACCCTGGCAAGAGGAGCTTGCCAGGAAGACTAGAAGATCACACTTCAGAAGACATGCCTCGGCGCGACGTGCGCCCCGGCAGGGCCCGGAGAGCGACAAGCTCCGAAGCCCGGCAAGCTTCCGGGCCCGGCAAGGTCAAAACCCCGGCAAGGCGCTTGCCGGGGACAGTTGCGCTGTGTGCCCGCGCTCCAGCTCATCGGTCCACGCGTCGCCCTGGGGCCATTCCAGGGACGCGTGGCGGATGGCTGTGCAGCCTGGGAGACACGGTGGCACTCCACGGTGGTAAAGACATCGCCGTGGCAAACGGAGACGCAAGGGCGGGCGCTTTTGGGGTCGACGGCGACGGGCATTAAATGCTCTTGTCCCCCACTGTCAAAGTAGGTGATGACCACTGTTCATGCACTGTTCATCCACTGTTCCTGCACTGTTACAACTACCACCACTTTTACATTTTTACCCTTTCTCCTACGTTGACACCTGTCGGCGACCCCTTGAGCTATAAAAGGAGGCCCATGCACAACGTAGAAGGGGTTCGAAACCTAGATCGCTCATTCGCTCGGTGTAGCTAGTTCTTCAAGCTCCCGAGCTCTCCAACTCAATACAAGCAAAGCAGGAGTAGGGTTTTACGCGTCCATCGCGGCCCGAACCTGGGTAAACTGCCCGCGTGCTCGCCACGATCTGCTCTTTGTGCTCCCTCCGCTCCCTTACCGCACGAACAAGGGGCTCCGGTCCCATAGGTGCTCGTGGTGGACAGTTTCCCCCGACATCTTTGGCGCGCCAGGTAGGGGGCGTCGAGGTTGTGCGAACCTGATCCGGCGTTCACGCGGGCGCATTCTTCATCAACCTCTCCAACTTCATCAGCAACAGCAACATGGCCCCGAAGTAGAAAGCTTCGGAGGTCGCAGGCCCGTCTGCGTCTCATCCGCCGCCACCGGAGCCAATGGTGGGCGGGGGAGACGCCGTCGGAAGGGTGGTCGCCGGCGAGGAAACTCGCGGCGCCACCAAGTCCAAGGACAAGACGGACGACCGAGCCTCGGTCTCCGTGGACGCGCCACGTCCATCTCAGCAAACAACAACCCAGCAGCGCCATGCCACGGGAGGTGGCATCCGCTTGCTGGGCCAAGGGCAAACAGGAGGCTCGCGGGACGCTCCGGGCCATCGTCCTGGCACGAGCAGGGCGCGATCACCGGGGCGGGACCCTGCTCCTTCTAACCCAGTTAGGAGTCCGAGCATATCCCGCTCCTCGCACCGCTCGCCCCCGCTCCCCTCCTCTCCAGCAGAAGCGCTCGCAAGGGCGCAACTGCTCCTCGACTTCCCTCCAGCGGCAGACAAGGCCGAAGACTGGAGGGCAACCATTCAGAGCCTGATCGCCTTCGCCAACAACGACTCTCCACAGCAGCCGACGACCTCGCGGCCGCGGCAAGTCGAGAAGACGAAGGCCGACGGCGACAAGACCGCCGGGGGTGCAACCACCGTGCACTCCCCGCCGCGGAAGCAGAAGACGTCGCCCCGCCGGATCAACGTCGACGACGATTCCACGGCGTCGTCGGATCCGCGGGCTCGTCGGGACCAGCGCCAGGTCCTTGACGACCGGCGACAAGAAGACGCTCGAACGACGATCGAGCGCCGCCGAGAAGCTGGGCGACAATCAGATCAGCGAGCTGGAGCCGCTGTTGACACGCACGCGCCCGGTGAGCCAGGCGACTTGCCGTACGGGGCGGGTTGCCCTGCGTTTACCCGTGAGCTGCGGCGTGTCCAGTGGCCCAGCATGAAGAACTTCAAGCCCGACGTACCGGAGAAGTACGACGGCAAGACGCACCCCTCGGAATTCCTCAGCATATACACCATCGCGGTGCAGGCTGCCGGGGGGCGCGACGAGAAGATACTGGCGAACTACTTCTCGCTAGTGCTTAAGCCAAACGTCCGTTCTTGGCTTATGCACTTGCCGGAAGGCTCCATTTCTTCTTGGGCGGACCTTTGCCATCAGTTTGTTGGCGCCTTCACGGGCGGCCACAAACCCCACGGCCAGGAGAGTGATCTCCACATTCTGGCCCAGAAGGAAGGAGAACCCCTGCGCAAGTACATCCAACGCTTCAGTCGTGTGCAGCACAACATCCCCGACGTCCACCCTGCCGCGGTTATCAGCGCGTTCCACCAGAACGTGCGTAACCGCCGCATGCGTGAAGAAATGGCCATGACCAAGATACGGGATGTCAGCGAGCTCTATGCTCTAGCTGATAAGTGCGCGCGCGCCGAAGAGGGGAGGAGACTCCCCGGAGAAGATGCTGGCGCAGGGGGAAGCGACAGCGACGACGCCGCCCCGGCAAAGAAGAGCCGGCGGCGGAACAATAGAAGAAAGAACAAGAAAGAAGTGCTTGCCGTCGAGAAGTCCGGCAAGGAGGCTCCCGCCAAGCAAGCACAGGCTGGCGGCTCCGGCAAGGAGCCTGCCCCTGTAGCGGCAGCCGACAAGCAGGACGGCTCCGACAAGCAATACTGCAAGATCCACCGCACCAAGGGCCACGACCTCTCCAACTGCAAACGCGTCGAGTACCTCGTCGAGCAGCAGAAAGCTGAGTACGAGAGGCGCGACAAGGAGAAGGCCCAAGGTGGCGGAGGAGAACCAAGCAAGAAGCGGCCATTCAATGGCCGGGGAGGACGCCGCGGCAAGGCCAAGCAGCGGCAAGGTGACCGACCTCCCCGGGGCCGCGACAAGGACGAAGAAGACGACGACGATGACATGGAGGATGAAGATAACAGCGAGCAGGAGTTCCAGAAGGCCACGGAGGTTCTGTGTGTCGACGGTGGCGCCTCTCTGCATACTTCCCACCGCCAACTCAAGCAGTGGGTGCGGGAAGTGAATGCAGCAGAGCCGCCCGTGGAGTCGCGCAGGCTCCTCAAATGGTCCAGCACGCCCATCATTTTTGATCTTGAGGATCACACTGATCGCACCACTGCGGTCGGGTGCTTGCTGATGCTGGTCTCACCCACCATCCGCAACCTCAAGGTCACCAAAATGTTGGTTGACGGCGGGGCCGGGCTGAACTTGATCTCCTCTGCTGTGATCAAGAAACTCCAAATCCCAGATGGCGAACTCGAAGAGACCGGTTCTTTCCAAGGAATCAACCCGGGGAGGAGCAAGCCCAAGGGGAAGATAACTTTGCCGGTGACCTTTGGCGGGGAGCTCAACTTCAGAACTGAGCGCATCACATTTGACGTCGCCGATATCCCATTACCATATAATGGGATACTAGGCCGTCCCGCCCTCGCCAAGTTCATGGATCTTCCCACTACGCCTACAATGTACTCAAGATGCCGGGGCCGATAAGCGTCATCACTGTCCATGGCGACAAGAAAGACGCGCTTATCTGCGCCGACAAGATCTACCGGGATGCAGCAGCCGCAGCAGAGAAGGATACACTTGCCGCTGAAGCTCCCGGGGGGAAGAAGACAAAGACCAAGTCCGGCAAGTGCTCTGGGGCCCACTCCGGCAAACGCACCTCTTCGGAGTGCTGCGCTGCCGTCGAGGACGTTCCATCGAGCTCCACCGGCAAGTGCAAGAAGGGAATGGCCGCTCCTCCGGCAACCAAGAAGGTGCCCGCCAAGGAGGACGGCACTGGTGGTACCTTCACCATCAGTGCCACACTTGACAGCAAATAGGAAAGCGCGCTCGTTGCCTTCCTGCGGGCGAATGTCGATGTGTTTGCCTGGCAACCATCTGACATCCCCGGTGTTCCCAGGAAGGTAATTGAGCACAAGCTTGCTGTTTGTCCTCATGCGCGGCCCGTCAAGCAGAAGGTGAGGAAGAAAGCCGTGGAGCGCCAAGAATTCATTGCCGAAGAAATCAAGAAGCTAGAAGCAGCGGGCCTAGTTAGAGGCGTGATCCATCCGACGTGGTTAGCAAACCCAGTCGTCGTGCGTAAGGCCAACGGGAAGTGGAGACTGTGTATAGACTTCACTGATGTGAATAAAGCATGTCCCAAGGATCCATTTCCCTTGCCGCGCATTGACCAGATTGTTGACTCCACTGCCGGATGTGAGCTACTCTCTTTTCTTGATGCATATTCAGGCTACCACCAGATTTTCATGGCCAAGGAAGATGAAGAGAAGACCGCACTTATCACTCCTTGTGGCACTTATTGCTTCATATGCATGCCATTTGGACTGAAGAATGCAGGATCAACATTTGCAAGGGTAGTGCACACTGCTTTCGAGCCACAGATCCACAGAAATGTAGAGGCTTACATGGATGACATTGTGGTGAAGAGCAAGAGCAAGGATACCTTGATCCAAGATTTGGAAGAGACATTTGAGAATCTGCGCAAGATCCAGCTTAAGTTGAACCCCGAGAAGTGCGTCTTTGGAGTCCCCTCCGGCAAGCTTCTCGGGTTCTTTGTGTCACAAAGGGGGATTGAAGCCAACCCCGACAAGATTAAAGCCATCGAGCAGATCGAAGCCCCGAGGCACGTCAAGGATGTCAGAAGGCTTGCAGGTTGTGTGGCTGTCCTCAGTAGGTTCATTTCGAAGTCTGCAGAACGCGCCCTACCTTTCTTCAAAATCTTGAAGAAGGCAGGTCCCATGAAGTGGACTCCGGAAGCGGAGGCAGCGTTGCAAGACTTGAAGCGGTACCTATCCTCCACTCCAATACTTGTCGCACCTAGGCCACAGGAGAAGTTGCTGCTATATCTAGCGGCAACCAACCAGGTGGTTAGTGCTGCGTTAGTAGCGGAGAGGGAGGCCGACGAGGAGTCAGCACCACCGGCAAGCGGATCCAGCGACAAGCAGGGGGCTCCTCCGACAAGCTCTGGCCCCGACAAGGAAAACTCTGCGCAGGAGCAAGAAGAAGTGCGGAAGAAGATGGTGCAGCGCCCGGTGTATTTTGTGAGTTCCCTCTTGCAGGGGGCTAGATCAAGATACTCCGGGGTGCAAAAGTTGCTTTTCGGCCTCCTCATGGCCTCGAGAAAGCTGCGCCATTACTTCCAGGCACATGAGATAACAGTGGTCACTCGCTTTTCGCTGAAAAGGATATTGCACAATCCAGAAGCAACAGGCAGGATCGTTGAGTGGGCACTGGAATTATCAAGCTTTGGACTCAAGTTTTAAAGTACCTCAACCATACAGAGCCGAGCCTTAGCAGAATTCATAGCTGAGTGGACCCCGACGCCCGATGAGGAAGTTCCAGAAACAAGTGTACCCGTACAAGAAGCGACAAGCGAATGGGTGATGTACTTTGATGGTGCCTTCTCGCTGCAAGGCGCCGGTGCCGGCGTGGTACTCATCGCGCCCACCGGAGAGCACCTCAAGTATGTTATCCAGATGCACTTTCCCAGGGAGCAAGCAACAAACAATACTGCAGAATATGAAGGTTTGCTTGCCGGCCTCAGGATTGCGGCCGAACTTGGGATCAGGAAGCTGATTGTGCGGGGAGATTCTCAGTTGGTGGTCCGACAAGTTAACAAGAGTTACCAGAGCCCTTTGATGGAAGCTTATGTAGATGAAGTGAGGAAGCTTGAAGAGCACTTTGAAGGTCTGCAAATGGAGCACGTCCCGAGAGCTCAGAATGAAATTGCAGATGGCCTTTCGAAGTGTGCTGCGATGAAGTTACCTGTGGAACCAGGGACCTTCTTGCTCAAGCTAACTCAGCCATCCGTTACACCATCAATTGGGCAGTCCAAGAAGAGAAAGTTGGTCTCCGGCGACTACTTGCCGGCGGATCTCCCCGAGGCCGCCGCCAAGGTCCCCAAGATCAACGACCAGAACGCTGAGGAACAGTTTTCTCCTGCAGATCCTCGGATCTGTACAGTTGAAGCAAGCATTCCCGACAAGCTTCGCCCCGGCGAGCTTGCCGGGGGACCATCCGCTCCGGCAGAACCAGAGGTTCTTACCGTAGAAGCTGAGGTTCCCGCAGCGGCCCTCTTGCCTTTAGTCCTTGCCGTTGAGCCCCAGGCTCCGGCATGGGCACAGCAGATCGTCCGTTTTCTGCAAACTGGAGAACTTCCCGACGACCCAGAAGAAATAGAGAAGATAACCAGGCAGTCAAGTATGTACCAGTTCGTAGATAACGAGCTGTACAGAAGAAGACTCAATGGTGTCTGGTTGAAGTGCATTTCCAGAGAAGATGGACAGAAGCTGTTGGCAGAAATACACGGAGGCATATGCGGCCACCATATTGGCGCAAGGGCGCTTGCCGGGAAAGCTTTCCGGCAAGGGTTCTTTTGGCAAGAAGCCCTCCAAGATGCAACTGCACTAGTAACCAAGTGTGAAGCGTGCCAGTTCCATGCAAAACAAATTCATCAGCCAGCTCAAGCTCTCCAGGCGATCCCTTTGTCCTGGCCCTTCTCGGTCTGGGGGCTCGATATCCTCGGCCCCTTCCCTCGCGCTGTCGAGGGCTTTGAATACTTGTACGTCGCAATCGACAAGTTCACAAAGTGGCCAGAAGTGGAACCAGTGAGAAAGGTGACAGCACAGTCAGCGGTCAGGTTCTTCAGGTCAATTGTTTGCCGTTTCGGAATCCCTAACAGGATCATCACCGACAACGGTACACAATTTACTAGTCGCACCTTCATGCAGTACGTCCAAGACCTTGGCGCCAAGGTCTGTTTCGCTTCTGTTGCTCACCCGAGGAGCAACGGTCAAGCGGAGAGGGCCAATGCTGAAGTGCTGCGCGGACTCAAGACAAGGACCTTTGACAGGCTGTGTAAGTGCGGAAAAAACTGGATAGAGGAGCTACCGGCGGCTCTTTGGTCAATCAGAACGACACCAAATCGAGCCACCGGACAGACACCCTTTGCCATAGTCTATGGGGCAGAGGCAGTTCTCCCCACGGAACTCGTATACGGATCTCCTCGAGTGCTCGCTTATGATGAGCTCGAGCAAGAGCAACTGCGACAAGATGATGCACTGCTCCTCGAGGAGGAACGTCTCCAGGCTGCTGTACGAGCTGCTCGATACCAGCAGGCCTTGCGTCGCTACCATAGCCGCAAGGTCAAGGCCAGGAGTCTCGAGGAAGGCGACCTTGTTCTTCGGCGTGTTCAGTCCGCCAAGAATTCCAACAAGTTGACGTCGAAGTGGGAAGGCCCTTATCGGGTGAGACAAGTAACAAGGCCCGGCGCTGTCCGCCTTGAGACCGAAGAGGGCTTACCGGTGAGCAACTCCTGGAACATAGAGCATCTTCGCAAGTTTCACCCATAAGGCGCGGTTGCCGTGATCCGCTCCGGCAACCACCTTTTGTACAAGCTTTGCCGCCGTTGCATGTAACCCTTTGTACAAAGCCGGGCGCAGACCCCGCGCATCAGTAAAGCTTTTGTGTTTTGCGCTATTTGTCTTTTCCATGCTTTTCTTCGCTATTTGCATGCGTTATTTGGCATCTTGTGCAACATACGTATCCGGTGAGCATTAGCACGCCCAAAGGCCATATACTTGTTTCCCTCTTCTTTTTCCTTGCCTCTTAAGCAGAAGGAATGTTCCTCGCGCACAAGTTTGCCGGGGGGGAAGGAGATGGAAGATGACCAAGTGCTGTTCAAGAAAGAGAAGCCTTACCGGGGAGCAAGCGATATATGAAAGCTAAGTTATCAGAATTTGACCAGTTCAAATTTTTAAATTTTTAGTTGTCTTCCTTGAACAATCACACTTTGTATGGAAAACCTGTGCGCGGAGGAACCTACCCGTGGCTAGCCGCACCCTTATCTTGTTTTCGAGTACGCTCAACGACTTAAGTGAGCTGCGACAAGTGTCGCGCCCTTGTTTCGTTTTCGAGCTCACTCAACAAGCTAAGTGCGTTGCGACTAGCTGCGGCAAGGTTTCTTGCCGGTAAGACCTTGGCCAGCAGGCTGCTCAGAGTCCAGCACTCAGCGCTCGCGGCAAAGGGCCCTTGCCGGCAAGCTCCCTGGAAGCGTAGGGTGAAAAGCATACAAAGTAAAGGACCAAGACAAGGGAGATAACATTGCACTAATTGATCAAAAATAAGATAAATATCTTACAAGAGATAACTTGTCGCAATGACTAATAAGTTCATGGCACACTATGCAGCAACAAAAGAGATAAAGAAAAGGGGGCCTAATCTACACGGTCGCCTTCAATCCTGGAGATCTTGTTCACTTTGGAGATAATGTGGGCGACCTGCGCCTTCAGCGCCTCCATATCCGCGTCGGCCGGCAAGCTTCGGAGAACGTTGACGAGATTTATACCAGGATTGCGGTACACTATCTTCGTCAGAACGCGCTCCAAGGTTCCCGCGCAGAGCTGGCGTGACTCCTCAGCCAGTTGCGCGGGGAGCTTCTTCTGAAGCTCTGCAAGAGCCGGCGCGATCCCTCTGAAGAAGAGGCTAAGCTTGGCGCTGTGGGGGAGGTTTGGATCCGGAGAGTATATGAGATGCTCAACCTTCAGCGCCAGCAGCTCCTTGTCGATGTTGGATGCAGAGGCCACCAAGTCATCGGTCCATACCTCGACGGTCCGGCGGAAGTTCTCAGCCGCAGTGGTGGCGCTCTCCACCAAGCCTCGCTCCTTGCGGAGCTCTTCCTTCAGCTTGGTTTCCCGGTCCCGGACGGCGTGGAGCGAGTCCTTCAGCGTGGAAACCTTCAGCTCCAGATCTGCAATGGAATCCTTGGCGGCCTTCAGCTCGTCGCCTTGCTTGGAGAGGCGCACCTGGAGTTCAGAATTGGTGTGCGCGTCCTTCTCGCGCTCTATGTTGAGCGCGGTGACCCTCTCCGAGCTCGCCTTTAAGTACTCCTCCAGCTGCGCAACCTTGGCCTCGAGCTCCTTCTTGGCGGTCTCCGCGGCGTCCGCAGCGGCCTTCGCCTCCTTCAGCTCTCCGCCAAGGGCCTGCTCCCGGGCGGCAAGGTCTTCCTCGTGAGAGTCGAGGTTGACCTTCCGTTGGGTGAGCTCTCCTTCTCGCCGGGACAGCTCCTCCCCGGCGAGTCGCTGCTGCTCCTCGGCCTCGGCCTTCTCCAGGAGCCACTCCTGGTACTCCCCGGCGAGCCTCTCGCGCTCCTCCGCCACATCGCGGAGGGCAGCCTGGTTGGCGGCGCGGAGCTCCGCCGCGCGCTTCTCCATGTCAGCGGCGGCCTTGGCGGTGAGGGCCTCCCGAGACGCGAGCTTCGCCTGCCTGACCCGGTAAAGGGCCAGGAGCCGGTGGAGCAGCTTCTCCTCCTCGGGCTCGTCACTCCCGCCGGGCGCCTCGACAACCTTCAGACCCGCGGAGGCGAGGACCTCCCCATCAAAGGCCTCTCCCTCCGCGGGGGCTCGCGACGAAGATCCCCACGGCACCTGGATGTAGACGCCGTTGGGGGCCTCAAGATAGTAAGCGGACGGCTCCTTCTCGGCGGAGGGGTCGGCGGCCGGCGCAGCGCTCGACGCTCCTGCCGCCTCCGGGCCGGCAGTATGGCCGCCGTCCCCCTCCCCGGCCGCTACGTCTGCGGTCGGAGCAGTCTCCTTCGCAGCCGGCTCGGCGGCTCCCGCCGCGTCCTCAACGACAGGGGCGTTGCCGCCGTCGCCCTGCGCGCCCTCCTCCACGACGATGGTTTCCGTCTCCATCTGTTGTGGGGGAGGAGGATCTAGAAGAAGAAGAAAAAGAAGAAGAAGTTCAAGCAAATATCCAAAAAAGACGAATCCAAGAAGACAAGATTACAAAACTTACCTTGGCGGACTTCGTCGACGGCAGGCTCCCTCGCCGGGGAGCTCTGCCTTGGCGGGGTGGCCACCCTCGCCGGGCTGCTCGCCCTTGGCGGGATACTCGCCCTTGGCGGAGTACCCGCCCTTGGCGGAGCACTCTCCCTCGCCGGAGAGTTCGTCCTTGGCGGGGACGGCGGGGCCTGCGGCTCCTCGGGGGCGGTCTCCAGATGCTCCTGTAGCTGCGGCTCCACATCTGCACGAGACAATCAAGACAACAACAAGATCAACAAGATGTTAGTATAAACAAAATCCTCAAGCGCGCCCGACGAGCGGAAAGATTGAAACCAAACTCACGCCGGGGGCTGCGCTGGGGACTGCTCCTCGGAGCAGCGCTCGGGTCCGGCAAGCTCGTCTCCGGCGCGTCCCCGCTCGCCGCGACGGGCGAGTCGTCCGCGACCTCGACGACGGGAACCTTGGCCTTCTTCGCCACTCGCTGGGCCAGGGTCCTGAATTCAAAGCAAGAAGCAAAATCAGAATCAACAAGAATCAAGACAAAGTTAAAGAAGATACAAAACCTCAAGTTCTTACTCCTGTTCCTCGTCATCGTCGTCGTCGCTCAGGGCGGAGTCGAACGCCACCTGAGGCGCGTCCGCGCGAGGAGCAGGAGGCGAAGGCTCCCTCGGGCGCTTGGCGGTCCCCGGGGCTGGGGGCTGCGAGGACCCGGCCCCTGTGGGCGCCGAGGCCCGGGGAGCGGGCGGAGCAGCCGCTCCGCTCTGCGAAGACCCTCCTCCGCTTGGCGCTGACGTGCGGGGCGCCTCCGCCATAGCCTGGGTGCGGGGCGCCTTCGCCACGGGTGGTGCACCGGGCACTCCCGTCGCGGCTTGGCTCCCCCGGGTAGCTCGCGCCGCCCGGCGAGCTGGTTGTTGTCGGGGCGCCTGCGCCCTCGTCCCCGTCGTCGCCTTGCGGAGATGCTTCAGCGGAGATCGCCGGGGACTTGCCCGAGGCGGGGAGGTCTCCGATGACGAGGAGACGTCGTCGGCATAAAGCCCCAGAGACCCGTCGGAGTCTTCGTCGGCCCCGACGTCCTCCTCCTCCTCCTCCTCCTCGGCTGGCTTGCTGGGCCCAGCGCCCTGTCCTGCGGCCGTCCCCCCTCCGGCGCCTCCGCCCCCTCCGGTGCCTCCGCTCCCTGCGGCGCCTCTGTTTCCTCCGGCAACGCCGCCTCTCGCCGCGGCCTCGGTCACGATTCCGGGGATCCCGGAGTGCCTCAAAGAAGGGACCCCGGCGAGCTCGTCGGGAGGAAGCTGCAGCAGCCTGCGGATCTCCGCCTCCTCTGCTTGGCAGGACGCATCCGCAGCCTCTGCCTCCTCAACTGTGAAGCCAAACTCTCCTGCCGCTGCGGCTGCAGCGGCCTCTTCTACCCGAGAAGCTATATAAGCAATCTCCTGGTCGGTGGTGTCCCGGGTGAGCCCCTTGATCTCATCCTTGTTCTTCGGCACCTCCACCAGGTTGTCGAAGAAGTTCATGATGTCTGCTGCCTTGGGCGGTATCCATGTGCGGTCCACGCCATGCGAGTCACATGCGGGTATCATGGCGCGAAGAGGATCTCGGGCCGTGCTGTTGCAGAGGGGCACCACTCCCCGGGGAGCTCTGAACCACTCTGGGTGGGCCGGGTCGTGCTTAAAGAGTTCCCGGACCATCCCCTTCAGCTCCAGCGATGTGAAGTTGAAGTTTAGCCCCGGGCGCAGTCTCATTATGTCCGCCGCGTTGCCGTACTCCCATGCTGGCCTCTTCCTATCCTGTAGAGGGGCAATGCGGCGGCGGAGGAAATCTGCTCCTACTTCTCCGACGGACAACTTAGCTACCCGGAGACGAAGAATTCTGACGAGGGCGACGTTGAGCTTGATGTCGTCCGAGTCCAACTCACTCCAGTCCCTGCCGCGCACGATGGCTGTTGTGCGCGGCGCAATGAAAGGTTGCGGCTCGTCCTCAACTACCCAGCACCAGTCCGCGCGCCACTCCTCCCACTTGCCGCGGAGCTCCCCGGGCAGGTAGGATTCCTTCTTGTTCAAGCGGAAGACCCAGGAGATTCCTCCGGAGAGGGGAGCGCCAGCCTCTACTCTAGGCGTGAAGAAATGCCTAAAAAGCGCTACATTCGGATAGATCCCAATATAGTTTTCGCACAGATGTGCGAAAACCGCCATCGTGAGGATGGCGTTGGGGGTGAAGTCTAGAAGGTGGAGGCCGTAGGTGTGCATGATATCGCAGAAAAATTCAGAAAAGGGAGGACAAAGGCCGCAGTGGAAGAAAGCAGCGAAGAAGAAATACCCGCCGGGGTAATTGTCCTTGGCGGCGGCGGGATAGACTCTGGTCCGAGGATGCGCCTTGGTCTTCTTGGCCCAGAACAAGTAGTACTTGTTCCAGAGTTCTCGCGCGCTGAGCCGCGGCGCGAAGACGACATTCCTCTTCCGCAGAAGAGCAAGCCTCGCCGCCTGATCGGATTTCTCCTTCTTGGTCTTCTCCGCCTTCGCCTTCTCGGTCTTCGGGGCCATGGCGGAGGCGGCGAGGGAAGGGGGACGAAGGGTCCGGCGGCACCGCGGATGCGGAAGACGGCGGAGGAGGTGTGGAGGCGGAGCGCAAAGGGGAATTTCTGGAGATGGAAGAAGAAGCAATGAAGGCGTAGGAGGGGAACCGCTCCTGCTTCCTCTGCTTTTATGGGGAAGTGGGGGACGTTTCGCTCTTTCCATTAAGAGAACGTGGCCACGTTCCCTCCCACGACGCCGCAATCGACGCGTGCCGTTACGGAGGGACGCGGCGGATGCGGAAGTGGATTCGGCGCGCCGTGGGCCGCGCGTGCCCGTGCATTGTTCTGGGCCTGGCCCAACAGCGCTCGGCACCGTGTGTGGCCCAGGCCCGGGGGCTCCTGTCAGTGTACTAAGGTAGGGGTACCTCAGTACCCCAACTTGTGCACGGGCAGTAGCAGCTTCCCGCGGCAGGGCCTACCACGTGCTTGCCGGAGACCTTTCTGCTCCATATAAAACCATTCAAAAACAAAGTATACAAGACAGAAGCTCAAGGCCCCGGCAAGTGGAGCTTGCCGGGAAGGCCGTCCCAGGCTCAAGATTACCTCACTAGCACAAGACCCTGGCAAGAGGAGCTTGCCAGGAAGACTAGAAGATCACACTTCAGAAGACATGCCTCGGCGCGACGTGCGCCCCGGCAGGGCCCGGAGAGCGACAAGCTCTGAAGCCCGGCAAGCTTCCGGGCCCGGCAAGGTCAAAACCCCGGCAAGGCGCTTGCCGGGGAGAGTTGCGCTGTGTGCCCGCGCTCCAGCTCATCGGTCCACGCGTCGCCCTGGGGCCATTCCAGGGACGCGTGGCGGATGGCTGTGCAGCCTGGGGGACACGGTGGCACTCCACGGTGGTAAAGCCATCGTCGTGGCAAATGGAGACGCAAGGGCGGGCGCTTTTGGGGTCGACGGCGACGGGCATTAAATGCTCTTGTTCCCCACTGTCAAAGTAGGTGATGACCACTGTTCATGCACTGTTCATCCACTGTTCCCGCACTGTTACAACTACCACCACTTTTACATTTTTACCCTTTCTCCTACGTTGACACCTGTCGGCGACCCCTTGAGCTATAAAAGGAGGCCCATGCACAACGTAGAAGGGGTTCGAAACCTAGATCGCTCATTCGCTCGGTGTAGCTAGTTCTTCAAGCTCCCGAGCTCTCCAACTCAATACAAGCAAAGCAGGAGTAGGGTTTTACGCGTCCATCGCGGCCCGAACCTGGGTAAACTGCCCGCGTGCTCGCCACGATCTGCTCTTTGTGCTCCCTCCGCTCCCTTACCGCATGAACAAGGGGCTCCGGTCCCATAGGTGCTCGTGGTGGACAGTTTCCCCCGACAATTGGCGAGCCACTCGGAGTGGTAGATCTCGCGGATGAACTCAGCTGCCAGAAGTCGAGCCACCTCTTCGCCAATTGCCTTTCTCTTCTCCGCAGCGGACCGACGGAGATGTTCCTTTACAGGCTTCACTTTTGGGTCGACTCGCAAACGGTGCTCAGCCAGTCCCCTCGGTACACCTGACATGTCAAACGATTTCCATGCGAAGATGTCCCAGTTCTCACGGAGGAACTGGATGAGCGCTTCTTCCTATTTGCTGACGAGTGTAGTTGAGATGTGGGTCGGTGCTGCATTGGGGTCGGTGGGGTGAATGTGTATGGGTTTCATCTCCCCAGCCGACTAAAAAGCTGACTCGGAAGCCGGCTTCTTGGCCCGCAGCAAATCACTCGGATCCACGTTCCTCTGGTACTCCTCCATCTCTATTGTTGCCATCTTTTCGTCAGCGATCTTTGAGCCTTTCTGGAAGCATTCTTCCGCTTTCTGTCGGTTCCCCGTGACGGTTATGACGCCGTTGGGCCCGGGCATCTTCAGCTTTAGGTATACATAACACGGTCGAGCCATGAATCTGGCGTAGGCGGGCCTACCCAGAATGGCATTATAGGCGCTGTTGAAGTCCACTACTTCAAACGTCAGCTTCTCTTTGCGGTAATTCTTTGAATCGCCAAAGACCACGTCGAGTGAGATTTGGCCAAGTGAGTCAGCCTTCTTCCCGGGGATGACCCCGTGAAACCTCATGTTGCTTTCGCTCAGCTTGGACATCGGAATGCCCATCCCACGGAGGGTTTCAACATACAGAATGTTCAAGCCACTTCCACCATCCATCAGGACCCTGGTCAAATGCGTGCCCTCGACCACTAGGTCGACCACCAGCGCCTGCCGCCCAGGGGTAGCGATGTGTGCAGGGTGATCGGACTGGTCGAATGTGATGGGGGTGTTGTACCACTTCAGATACGTGGTTGTTTCCGGGGCAACCATGTTGACTTCTCTGTTGATCACTTTCAGTCGAATCTTTCTTTCAACATCGGCAAAAATCATCAGGGTAGAGTTAATCTGGGGGTAACCTCCATCCCCTTCTTTGTCCTCGGACTCCTCTGATTCCTTTTCCTTCTCAGTCGACTGCTCTTTCTGGAAGCTCTGGATCAGGAGCCGACACTGTCGAGTGGTGTGCTTGGGATAAACCAAGTTCCCCTCTTCATCTTTCTCCGTGTGGATAGGACATGGCTGGTCGAGTACATCATTTCCCGCTTGATCTTTCACTTTCTTGGGGACCCAAGGACCCTTGGGCTTTCCTTTGCCCTTCCCTTGGTTAACAACTACGGCTTCGCCTTGTGCAGCTGGCTCGGCCTTGCGCTTGGGTTTCCGATTGGAATTCTGGTCATCTTGTCCGACTGGTTTCTTGCCACTGCAGAGTCGATCGGCCTCTTCGTCGTTAGCGTATCGACCGGATATCTCCATCATCCGGGACAGGGACATATCTCCCGTTCGACTGAACTTCAGGTTCAGCTTTCCGTATCGTACGCCCTCCTTGAAGGCGCAGACTGCTTGGTGCTCGGACACATTCTCCATCGTGTGGTGCAAGGTGGTCCATCTTTGTATGTAATCCCTCAAGGTTTCATTCGGCTTCTGGACGTGCTACCTCATGAGCTTGCGTTGTATTCCCTCGAAGATGAAAGGGAGATGCAGTACAGTAGCGTAAGTATTTCCCTCAGTTTTTTAGAACCAAGGTATCAATCCAGTAGGATACCACGCGTGAGTCCCTCGCACCTACACAAACAAATAAGAACTTCGCAGCCAACACGATAAGGGGTTGTCAATCCCTTTACGGTCACTTACGAGAGTGAGATATGATAGAGATGATAAGATAATATTTTTGGTATTTTTGTATAGAAACAGAAAGTAAAGAAAGTAAATAAACAACGGTGACTGAAATTGGCTAGTTGACGGGAAAGTAATATGATAAAGATGGACCCGGGGGCCATAGTTTTCTCTAGTGGCTTCTCTCATGATAGCGGTATTCTACGGCGGGTAAACAAAATAATGTCGAGCAATTGATAGAAAAGCGAATAATTATGAGACTATTTAGGCATGATCATTGTATATAGGCATCACGTCCGAGACAAGTAGACCGAAACGATTCTGCATCTACTACTATTACTCCACACATCGACCACTATCCAACATGCATCTAGTGTATTGAGTTCATACGAACAGAGTAACGCCTTAAGAAAGATGACATGATGTAGAGTGATAAACTCAAGCAATATGATGAAACCCCCATCTTTTTATCCTCGATGGCAACAATACAAAACGTGCCTTGCTGCCCCTACTGTCACTGGGAAAGGACACCGCAAGATTGAACCCAAAGCCAAGCACTTCTCCCATTACAGGAACTATAGATCTAGTAGGCCAAACCAAACCAATAATTCGAAGAGACTTGCAAGAATATTATGAGCACACATAAAAAGTTCAGAGAAGAACCAAATATCTTTCGTAGATAACCTTGATCATAAACTCACAAATCATCGGATCTCGACAAACACACCGCAAAAAGAGATTACATCGAATAGATCTCCTCGAAGACCGAGGAGAACTTTGTATTGAGATCCAAAGAGAGAGAAGAAGCCATCCAGATACTAGCTATGGACCCGAAGGTCTGTGGTAAACTACTCACAACTCATGGTGAGGGCGATGATGATGATGATGAAGGTCTCCGTGATGGATCCCCCTCCCGGAACAGGCTACAAGATGGGATCTCCACGGAAACAGAAGCTATGGCGGCGGAATTAGGGTTTTCTCTCTACGTCTGGAGTTTCTGGGGTACGTAGGTATATATAGGAAGAAGGAGGGCATCGGGGGCCGTGTTGGCCAGCCTCGAGGCAGGGGGCACGCCCTGGGAAGGGGGGCGCGCCCCCCACCCTCGAGGGCTGGCCCTACATCCCCTGACTTGGTCCTGATGTTTCCCGAGCGTGATTTCCTCCAAAAATATCTCTCGCGAAGGTTTCATTCCGTTTGGACTCCATTTGATATTCCTTTTCTGGAAAACCCTAAAATAGGCAAAAAAAACAGCAATCTGGACTGGGCCTTTAGGTTAGTAGGTTAGTCCCAAAAATGATATAAAATTGAATGATAAAGCCCAATAAACATCCAAGACTTCATAAATAATAGCATGGAACAATCAAAAATTATAGATACGTTGGAGACGTATCAAGCATCCCCAAGCTTAATTCCTGCTCGTCCTCGAGTAGGTAAATGATAAAGAAAGAATTTTTGATGTGGAATGCTAACCAATATAGTTTATCAATGTAATTCTCTTAATTGTGGCATAAATGTTCAGATCTGAAAGATTCTAGACAAAAGTCTATATTGACATAAGAAATAACAATACTTCAAGCAATACTAACAAAGCAATCATGTCTTCTCAAAATACTATGGCTAAAGAAAGTTATCCCTACAAAATCATATAGTGTTGGCTATGCTCCCTTATTATCACAAATATTCATATCATGCACAACCCCGATTTCAGCAAAGCATTTGTTTTCATGCTCCATCTTTTAAAACCTTTCAACTTTCACGCAATACATGAGTGTGAGCCATGGACATAGCACTATGGGTGGAATAGAGGTGGTTGTGGAGAAGACAAAAGGAGGGAGATAGTCTCACATCGACTAGGCGTAATAACGGGCTATGGACATGCCCATCAATAGATATCAATGTGAGTGAGTAGGGATTGACATGCAACGGATGCACGAGAGCTAAATATGAATGAAAGCTCAACAAAAGGAACTAGTGGGTGTGCATCCAACTTGCTTGCTCACGAAGACCTAGGGCATTTGAGGAAGCCCATCGTTGGAATATACAAGCCAAGTTCTATAACGAAAATTCCCACTAGTATATAAAAGTGACTAAGCATGAGACTCTCTACAATGAAGAACATGGTGCTATTTTGAAGCACAAGTGTGGAAAAAGATAGTAGCAGTTGTGCCCTTTTCTTTTCTTTTTTTTTTTGGGCCTTTCTTTTTTCTTTGGCCTTTCTTTTTTTTTTCTCTTTTTTTTGCGGAGGGGCTTTATAGATTCAGCCTTTCCTCCCATGGGACAATGCTCTCAAAATGATGATCATCACACTTTCATTACAACACAATATTACAACTCGATACTACAACAACAAAGTATGACTCTATATGAATGCCTCCAGTGGTGTACCGGTACGTGCAATGAAACAAGAGTGACATGTATGATAAATTATGCATTGTGGCCTTGCCACAAATACGATGTCAACTACATGATCATGCATGGCAATATGACAATATGATGTGTGTCATATAAACGGAACGGTGGAAAGTTGCATGGCAATATATCTCGGAATGGCTATGGAAATGCCATGATAGGTAGGTATGGTGGCTGTTTTGAGGAACAATATGGTGGCTGTTTTGAGGAAGGATATATAGTGGGTTTATGGTACCGGCGAAAGTTGCGCGGTACAAGAGAGGCTAGCAATGGTGGAAGGGTGAGAGTGCGTATAATCCATGGACTCAACATTAGTCATAAGAACTCATATACTTATTGCAAAAATCTACGAGTCATCAAAAAAAAGCAATCAACGCATGCTCCTAGGGGGGAGGTTGGTAGGAGTTAACCATCGCGCGCCCCCGACCTCCACACAAAGGTTGACACTCTACAAATACCTCATGCTTTAACTTAGTCACACAACGGTTCACCATACGTGCATGCTACGGGAATCACTAACCTTAACACAAGTATTTCTCAATTTCATAATAACTCCACTAGCATGACTCTAATATCACTATCCTCATGTCTCAAAAGAATTATCAAGCATCCAACATCTCTTTCTACTCAATGCACTTGGTGTGAATTTTTTTACTACATTGACGTTGGATGTCTATCATGTGAAGACTAGTTTCTTTAGCCTAAAAACATTACCATGTTGTTCTAATAGACTCTCAAATAGATATAAGTGAAGCATGCGAGTTCAATAATTTCTACAAAAATATTACCACCACCGTGCTCTAAAAGATATAAGTGAAGCACTAGAGCAAAGAACTATTCAACTCAAAAGATATAAGTGAAGCGCATAGAGTGTTCTAATAATTTCTAGGCCATTTTTAACTCTCTCAAATAGGTGTGTCCATCAAGGATGATTGTGGCAAACTAACAAGCAAAGACTCAAATTATACAAGACGCTTCAAGCAAAACACATAACATGTTGCGAATAAAAATATAGCTCCAAGTATAGTTACCGATGGATGAAGACGAAAGAGGGGATGCCTTCCCGGGGCATCCCCAAGCTTAGGATTTTGATTATCTTGAATTTACTTGGGGTGCCATGGGCATCCCCAAGCTTAGGCCTTTGCTACTCCTTGTTCCATAGTCCATCAAAGCCATACTCAAAACTTGAAAACTTCACAACACAAAACTTAGACAAAAATTCTCGTGAGCTCCGTTAGTAAGAGAAAACAAACCACCACTCAAAGGTACAGCAAGGAATTCATTCTTTGTTTATATTGGTGTTAAACCTACTGTACTCCAAGTTCCCTATGGTTCATATCCTCCAATATTACTAATAGATGCATCGGAACAAGCAAACAACACACGAAAAACAGAATCTGTCAAAAACAGAACAGTCTGTAGTAATCTGCTGGGTTTGCCCACTTCTGGAACTCCAAAAAATTCAAACTAAATTGGTAAATTTGCGCAATTTTTCTACCAATCATCAGCAAAAAGAATCAACTAAAAATCACGCTCCAGTAAAATCTGAAGTCTACTTTAGCGAGCGCTAACGATTCTTTTTTTCACAGCAAGATCAAATAAACTTCACACAAGTCTTACCAAAGGTTCTACTTGGCACAAACACTAAACAAAATATGAAAACACATCTAATCAGAGGCTAGATGCAATATTTATTCCCTAACAGCAACAAAAGCAAAAAACATAAAATTGGGTTGCCTCCCAACAAGCGCTATCATTTTACGCCCCTAGCTAGGCACGATACAAGATAGATCTAGGTATTGCCATCCTTGGAAGACAATCCATAAGTGGCTCTCATGATAGATTCATATGGTAATTTGATTTTCTTTCTAGGAAAGTGTTCCACGCCTTTCCTTAACGGAAATTGGAATCTAATATTTCCTTCCTTCATATCAATGATTGCACCAATCGTTCTAAGGAAAGGTCTACCAAGAAAAATAGGACATGAAGGATTGCAATCTATATCAAGAACAATGAAATCTACAGGCACATAATTCCTATTGGCAACAATAAGAACATCATTAATTCTTTCCATAGGTTTCTTAATAGTGGAATCCGCAATATGCAAATTTAAAGAACAATCATCAAGCTCATGGAACCCTAGCAAATCACACAAAGTTTTTGAGATAGTGGAGACACTTGCACCCAAATCACACAAAGCATAGCATTCATGATCTTTTATTTTTATTTTTATAGTAGGTTTCCATTCATCATAAAGCTTTCTAGGTATAGAAACTTCCAACTCAAGTTTTTCTTCATAAGATTGCGTTAAAGCATCAACTATATGTTTAGTGAAAGCTTTATTTTGACTATAAGCATGCGGAGAATTTAGCACGAATTGCAACAAGGAAATACAATCAATCAAAGAGCAATTGTCATAATTGAATCCCTTGAAATCCAAAGTAGTGGGTTCATCACTATGCAAGATTTTAATCTCTTCAATCCCACTTTTAGCAATTTTAGCATTAAGATCTAAAAACTCCGAATTATTAGGACACATTAAAGCAGAATAATCTCCAATCCTATTATCATCAAGATTAACACTAGAAAACAAGGATCTAATAGGAGACACATCAATAACTTTCAGATCTTCATCTTTATTTTCATGATAACTAGAAGAACAAGATTGAATATAATCTTCTCTTTTAGCACGCATTCTAGCGGTTCTTTCTTTGCATTCATCAATGGAAATTTTCATGGCTTTGAGAGACTCATTGATATCATGCTTAGGTGGGATAGATCTAAGTTTCGAAGAATCAACATCAAGAGTAATTCTATCCACACTTCTAGCCAATTCATCAACTTTAAGCAATTTCTCTTCAAGCATAGCATTGAATTTCTTTTGCGAGATCATAAACTCCTTAACACTAGTTTCAAATTCAGAAGGCATCTTTCCATAAGAGTTGTTGTAAGAATTACCATAATTATTAGAGGAATTACTAGGAAAAGGCCTAGGATTAAAATTACCTCTATAAGCATTGTTGCCAAAATTATTCCTACCAACAAAATTCACATCCAAAGATTCATTGTTATTCTCAATCAAAGTGGACAAAGGCATATCATTAGGGTCAGAAGAAGCACTCTTAGCAGCAAACAATTTCATAAGTTCATCCATCTTTCCACTCAAAACACTAATTTCTTCGATAGCATGCACTTTTTTACTAGTAGATCTTTCGGTGTGCCATTGAGAATAATTAACCATAATATTATCTAGGAGTTTGGTAGCTTCTCCTAAGGTAGTTTCCATGAAAGTGCCTCCAGCGGCCGAATCTAAAAGATTTCTAGAAGCAAAATTCAAGCCAGCATAAAAGTTCTGAATAATCATCCATAGATTCGAACCATGTGTAGGGCAATTATGAATCATTAATTTCATTCTCTCCCAAGCTTGTGCAACATGCTCATGATCAAGTTGCTTAAAATTCATAATATCGTTTCTAAGGGAGATGATCTTAGCAGGAGGGAAATACTTAGAGATAAAAGGATCTTTGCAATTATTCCACGAATCAATACTATTTCTAGGCAAAGAGGAAAACCAAGTTTTAGCACGATCTCTAAGTGAAAACAGAAATAACTTCAACTTAACAATATCGTTATCTGTATCCCTTTTCTTTTGCATATGACACAAATCAACAAAGTTGTTTAGATGGGTAGCGGCATCTTCACTAGGAAGGCCGGAGAATTGATCTTTTATAACAAGATTCAACAAAGCAGCATTGATCTCACAAGATTCAGCATCGGTAATAGGAGCAATCGGAGTGCTAATAAAATCATTGTTGTTGGTATTGGAAAAGTCACACAATTTGGTATTGTTCTGAGCCATAGTGACAAGCAAGCAATCCAACACACACAAGCGAACAAGAAGAAAGCGAACAAAAAACACACGGCGGAAGAAGGGCCAATAAAACGGCAAGGGTGAAGTGGGGGAGAGGAAAATGAGAGGTAAATAAATGTAATGCAAAGGATAAGGGTTGTGATAGGTACTTGGTATATGACTTTTGCATAAGCCTCCCCGGCAATGGCGCCAGAAATTCTTCTTGCTACCTCTTGAGCTTGCGTTGTATTCCCTCGAAGAGGAAAGGGAGATGCAGCACGGTAGCGTAAGTATTTCCCTCAGTTTTTGAGAACCAAGGTATCAATCCAGTAGGAGACCACGCGCGAGTCCCTCGCACCTGCACAAACAAATAAGAACTTCGCAGCCAACGCGATAAGGGGTTGCCAATCCCTTTCCGGTCACTTACGAGAGTGAGATCTGATAGAGATGATAAGATAATATTTTTGGTATTTTTGTATAGAAACAGAAAGTAAAGAAAGTAAATAAACAACGGCGACAGAAATTAGCTAGTTGACGGGAAAGTAATATGATAAAGATGGACCCGGGGGCCATAGTTTTCTCTAGTGGCTTCTCTCATGATAGCGGTATTCTACGGCGGGTAAACAAATTACTGTCGAGCAATTGATAGAAAAGCGAATAATTATGAGACTATCTAGGCATGATCATTGTATATAGGCATCACGTCCGAGACAAGTAGACTGAAACGATTCTGCATCTACTACTATTACTCCACACATCGACCGCTATCCAGCATGCATCTAGTGTATTGAGTTCATATGAATAGAGTAACGCCTTAAAAAAGATGACATGATGTAGAGGGATAAACTCAAGCAATATGATGAAAACCCCATCTTTTTATCCTCGATGGCAACAATACAATACGTGCCTTGTTGCCCCTACTGTCACTGGGAAAGGACACCGCAAGATTGAACCCAAAGCCAAGCACTTCTCCCATTGCAAGAACTATAGATCTAGTAGGCCAAACCAAACCAATAATTCGAAGAGACTTGCAAGAATATTATGAGCACACATAAAAAGTTCAGAGAAGAACCAAATATCTTTCGTAGATAACCTTGATCATAAACTCACAAATCATCGGATCTCGACAAACACACCGCAAAAAGAGATTACATCGAATAGATCTCCTCGAAGACCGAGGAGAACTTTGTATTGAGATCCAAAGAGAGAGAAGAAGCCATCCAGATACTAGCTATGGACCCGAAGGTCTATGGTAAACTACTCATAACTCATGGTGAGGGCGATGATGATGATGATGAAGGCCTCCATGATGGATCCCCCTCCTGGAACATGCTCGAAGATGGGATCTCCACGGAAACAGAAGCTACGGCGGCGGAATTAGGGTTTTTTCTCTGCGTGTGGAGTTTCTGGGGTACGTAGGTATATATAGGAAGAAGGAGGGCACCGGGGGCCGTGTGGGCCAGCCTCGAGGCAGGGGGCACGCCCCCCACCCTCGAGGGCTGGTCCTATGTCCCCTGACTTGGTCCTGGCGTTTCCCGAGCGTGATTTCCTCCAAAAATATCTCTCGCGAAGGTTTCATTCCGTTTGGACTCCGTTTGATATTCCTTTTCTGCAAAACCCTAAAATAGGAAAAAAACAATCTGGACTGGGCCTTTGGGTTAGTAGGTTAGTCCCAAAAATGATATAAAAGTGAATGATAAAGCCCATTAAACATCCAAGACTTCATAAATAATAGCATGGAACAATCAAAAATTATAGATACGTTAGAGACATATCAATACGCAATGTTGCAACTCCGCAAGCCCCGCGGGACGTTTGCAGGTACCTTTGAAGGTCCGAATAAACACTCGGGCTAGCTCTTCCCAACTGTATATGCTCCCAGGGGCCAACTGATTCAGCCACGCCCGAGCCGAGCCGCCCAGCATCAAAGGAAGGTGTTTCATGGTTTCATCGTTGTTTCCGCCCCCGATCTGCACAGCCACTCGGTAATCCTCGAGCCAGTTGTCTGGCTTTGACTCGCCGGTGAACTTATTTACTCCCGCCGCCAACCTGAAGTTTGGGGGGATCTCAGCAGCCCTGATGGCACTGCTAAAGCACTCGGGTCTAGAGACGGACGCTCGGCTTCCACTCGGATGATCTCTGCCTTGCCCTTCTCTGAACGCTCTGTTCGTGTCGACCAGTCCCTGCACAAGAATAGACCTTGCGTCGAAGCCAGGCCTCCGGGGATCTGGGGAAATTCTCCGCTCGTTGTCGCATAAGTGCCCGCCCTCGTGTCGCATGGGCGAAAACGATTCGCTTCCCGAAGGAGGTGTAGGCACTCGACGACGGTCGTGGTGACCGGGTCGACGGTCATACTGCTAATCATTCCGACCCAGATGCCGGTCTTGACGGGGACCACGGTCCTCATGCCTCGGGGGCGATCTTGGACTGTGAGCTGACCAAACGGTGTTCGCAGCCACCGATCTGCTGTGAATCTTGTTGCGCGACAGAAAAACAGCCGCGTTCTGCTCTCCGGCTATTCGGAGTAGCGCCCGGATCTGCTGTAGGACTCTCCTAGCCTCCGACTAAGATGGCTGAATTGACTCTGCGATGCGAGCCGGGGCTTCGGGACAGTCGTACGGAACACCTGAGTCTCGCGTGGGAACGACTGCCGCGGCCGTCGACTGGATTCGGGGACCAATCGGTGGGCCTGTTTGTCGAGTGCGCGCTGGATATTCTCCAGACGCGCGTGCTCAGCCACAGTGGCTAGGCACGTGGCTTCCAGGGCCCGAGCCTCTGAAGTGTCTCCCATGATAGGGGTGAAAAGTGCGTCCTCATTACGGCGGCAGAGCTCGTCCCTCTGCTCGGAAGTGAGGGGTTGGAGAATGTACCCGTCGTGGTCGAATGAATGACGTGCCGTTGCCGCCGTCACGGCCGCGAGGGAAATCCTTGCGGACTGCGGTGTGAGTCGACCATGAGGACTTCAGCTGCGGGGTCGCTGCTCCCGCACTCAGAAATCGAATTTGTGGGTTCGATCGATGGATCGACCGGCCCGTAGAGGTATTCGTCGGGATCGATGGCCGCAACTTGAGGGGTAGCCGCCTGGCGGGCCACTGCGTGTTTCACCCACCGCTGGAGCCGCGAGCGAAGGAGCCGGCAGGTACTGAGTCAACGGCTGCCGGAGAAGGACGCCGCAAGCGCTGGCACGGAAGTGCGCGGCCCCGCAGACGGGCAGCGCCTTGATGTTGAGGGGGGCCTCCTGGAGCCAAGCGGAGTCGTCGGCGATGAAGACGAGCGCGCCGAGTCGGATCTCATGGCCCAACGCCGGAACATCGCCGTAAACCATGATGAAGGAGGTCGGAGAAAAGTTTGCAACCTCACCAAAAGTCGCTAAGACACCCTGTCCCACGGTGGGCGCCAATTGTCGTGGTTCTAAGTCTGACAGTATGAGTAGGGGGTACGTAAGAGGAGGCAAGGCCCTAGCTATGGTGATATTGTACGTAAGATGTTTACGAGTTCAGGCCCTTCTCGGAAGAAGTAAAAGCTCTACGTCTCGGTGCCCCGAGGCGGTCGACTGGAATGTATATGGGTGTTTGAGTTATAGGGGGTGCGAACCCTTGTACTGGAGGAGGGAGTGGCTTATATAGAGTGCGCTAGGACCCCAGCCATCCCCCATGTTACAAAGGATTCAATGTACATAAAGGCAGGCATTACTGATAATGCCTGCAGTAAAGAGTGATAAAGACATTCATTGTTACTGAATGAATGTCAGACCGTTGCTGTCCTAAGGGACCTTTGACCTTCATGGGTCGAGTGTCTTGGGATGGTCGAGTGAAGTCGAGTCGTCTGAGCGGGGGTGTGTAGTTGAGTGGAATGCCTTCTTGAGCCGTGTCAGTCGACTGTTCCTGTTGTCTTCGAGTTTTCTTTTGAACTTCTGTGGTAGTAACCTTTGGGTGGGGTACCTGGGCCAGGCCCGTGATCCTATCCTAGGTCTGTAACATCATCATGCCCTGCACGTGCAAGCCAAGGAACTAAATAAACCTTGGTCGATGGATATGTTTGGGACTGCTCCACTCCTTAAAATTTAGCTTTGCTCTAGAAAACGCAAGCTAAATGGGGTAACTCCATGATATATCACTCTACTGAAAAAATACTAGAATATGAGGTATAGCTCCCTGTTTTTTGTGAAGCTCCTCATGTGGTGCTCCAAAAAAATACTCTAGAAGTTGGAGTTGCAGGGAAATTACCCACCACTGCCAACAGTATGTGGATACCTCTTTGTTTCTCACTTTTCATTCTTTCCACCAAATTCTCATTCTTAAAGCTCGAGCTAGATGGAAGCCAAACATTCTCTTTGATAGAGCTGCAACTCTAATATGAAACTACTCCTAAGTGCATTTCGTGGAGTAAAATTGATTTGGATGCAGTAGAGTTGTCCCAAACAGGCCCTATATCTATATTTATATCTATATCTATATATATTACCTACTTAAGGAAGTAGGTATTTTTGGCCCGTCATGCTATTTTGCAGAAAACCCTCTAATGTTTCAACTCTAGTTTCAAGTCAGATTTTTGAAGAAATCACGTACTATTTCTGGTAATCAACCCATGAGACAGCTTTACTCCCTCCATCTAGGTGAATTAGTTATCTTAGATTGTGCACCGCGACCAAGGCGGCGGGAGAAACGAGAGAACTTAATGTTTATTTGCTAATTAATAGCATCGCATGCAACGAACTAATCACTACATGTCATGTTTGATAGTCTTAAGTCATTAGAAGCATACCCGCCCCACATCTCTTATTGGTTGATTCCTTTATTTATGTCAAGAAACAAGCAACGAGGTGGAAATTAATGTATCGTGCCTAAGTGTTTTGGGATTATTTGGTTTTCGCAAGGTGACTTGTACACCTAGACAAAGGGAGTAAGTCATATTTTACTTTTTGCAGGAAACCCCCCGATGTCCGGGTTAATCAACCCATAGTACATATCAAATGTTTTATTTCTATTATACCTACAAAAGGAAATAAGTATTCTTGGTCCGCCATACTAATTTGTAGAAAACCCTTTGATGTATCTGATAATCAACCTGAAGTCTAGTTTTAAGTCAGATTTTTGAAGAAATCATGTACTATTTCTGGTAATCAACCCGTGAGACAGCTTTAAGTCAGATTTTAATTTTTGCAGGAAACCCCCCAATTTTGGGTTAATCAACCCGTAGTACATAGCAAATGTTTTATTTAAATATTCATATCTTTTAAACTATAACTCCAAATTTAACATGTTATATATATAATTTGATTAGAAAAAGTGCAGATTGTGAATATGCTGTTATTTACATGTTAACCATTTTAAAATGTTATTTAAGGTGCAATATTAATCAATGGTGCAAGATCCATCTTTCTTTCACAACGATGCCGATCTGAATTGGAAATGAACACCTAAGCAAAACCAGGATCGAAGATGAAATAAACCATCTATAACTACACATGCAAGCCTCACAAAAAACTCACATGAAAAAAAATCTAATCTTAGCCCAGAGAGAGATGCCTTATAATTGACAACATTCAAACACATTGTGATTGTGTGACCACTGAGGCCACCGTCGGTAAGGATGGGAGGGAGGATAAGTGGCAACACAGATGAGATGCCATGTGCTGAAATAAAGGGTGTGGACCTATTCGGTTTTCAGTCAAGGTTATTATGTTAGGGAAGTGTGGTATTTTTTTCCGTTGCAACATACATGCTCCTTTTTGCTAGTAGCTATAATAGGAAGCCGAGCACTATGACCCATGGCCACCGCTGCCTCCAGTGAAACAACCCCCCTCCTTAAGCTACTACAGAGGCACCAACAGTGGGCACAGACGGAGTAGAGCAGGGAGGGAGGCGCCTCTCGTCGTCGCCCACGCCACCCTGATGTAGCATGTCGACAAGGGGGGGGGGCGCTACGGCTGGCTGCTCTACTCTGCTCTATTCTGGAAGATTGCGACATCGTCGACCTCGCCGGTGTGCTTTGCTCTTGTACGCACGGGCTCTGCTCTCGGTACGCACAACACATGCATGCTTGCCTGATCACCCTTATAGACACACACCTACCTCACTCACTCCGGCATATTTTAAAAAGCCGAACCGGTGATACCGTCGGTTCAGGTTTTTATCCGTCGGACCACCAATTCACCGGTTCATTTCCTGGTTTTTAATCCATAAATATATGTAAAACTAGACCAAGTATGGCCTTGGCCTCTTTCATAGCGGCAAGGAATGATCCAAACAGCCACAATTAATTTTTCTTTTTCCTAGCAATGTTTGCGCATGTGGAGCTCCTATTCAGCGCTTCAGGCGCCAGAGAAGCTCCCTGGCACCCACGCACCGGTGTTGCTGGGCCGGCCCCTGTACACGTTCACATTTGAGAAACACAGAAAAAGAAACCAAGGAAAAAATCATAAAAAAACAAAAAAAATCATGAATTCAAACAAGTTCACGCATTATAAAAAAGTTCACCAAATTTGAAAAAGTACATCAATTTTTTATGAAAAGAAATTTCAATTATAAAATCATCAATTTTGCAAAAAGTTCAACAATGATGGGAATATTTAGCCGATTTTGAGAAAAAAATCGAATTTGAAAAAGCTTCACCAATTTTTTAAAAAAGTTCATCGATTTTGAAAAAATAATCATCGAGTCTTAAGAAAAGTTCATCAATTTTGGAGAATGCCTATAAAAATAATGGATTTTAATAAAAGTTCATCCATTTTGAAAAAAGTTCACAAATTCTGTAAAATGTTCACAAATTGTAAAGGCCATCATTTATAACAAACTTGACCAATTTTGGAAAAAGTCCACGAAATTGAAGTATAGAGAAAAACAAAAAGATAAAGATAAAATACCTAAACGGGCCGGCCCAGCTTGCAGGGCTTTAGACTCCCGTTTACAAAATACACAGTAACAGCCGGCTGAAGCGCCAAATAGTATCTGCCGCCTAGCGCGTGATACCAGTTCATCCAGTTTTTTTTTCAGGTTTAAGTAAAACCGGAAAAATTTGTCCTGTCAGTTTGCAGAATGGTTCCAGTTATTTCCGGTCCGCACGTTCACATTTGACGAAAAAATGAAATCAAGAGAAAAAACAAAAAAGAAACCAAAAAAATCGTGAACTTAGAAAAAGTTCATCGAATTTGAAAAAGGTCATCAATTTTAATAAAAAATCATTGAATTAAAAAATTCATAGAATTTGAAAAAACTTCACCGATTTTTTTTTGAAAAAAAAAGTGCATCAATTTTGTAAAAAAATCGTCAAATTTCACAAAGTACGTCAATATTTGAAAACAAAATCATAGAGTTTTAAGAAAAGTTCATCAATTTTGCAGAGTTCCTATAAACATAATTGATTTTAAAAAAAGTGTATCCATTTTGAAAAAAGGTCACAATTATGTAAAACGATCACAAATTTAAAAGTCCATCATTTTTTGAAAGCAAACTTCACCAATTTTGGAAAAAGTTCTCGAAATTTAAGTATAGAGAAAAAAATAAAGATAAAACTGATTATTATTTTCAGGTTTAAGCAAAAACCTGGGTGGTTTTGTCCTGCCAGTTTTCAGAACGGTCTTATTTGCTTATAAAACCGCCGAGGCCGCAGGTTCCAGTTTTTTCCGGTCCATTTTTTAAAACTATGCACTCAGGTCGCATTCTTGGTTGAAATATGTAGGCGCAAGGGTTACCACCGGAAACAATCCGAATTCAACAAAACATCTCTTCATGAAAGAATGACAATTGTTACCACTAGTGCAGGGATGAATGACAACTGTTACTACTAGTGAAAGAATGTCAAGGCAACAGAGCCTTGATGAATGAATGTGAACCACTCTGTTTCCAAATCCTAGATCCACACAACTGCTGCCTAATCTCCCTCGTATGCACAGGTAGCTTTCTTGGTTGAAATTCACAGGCGCAAGGGTTACAAGCGCAAACAATTCAAAGGCAACAAAAACATTCACGAAAGAATGACAATTGTTATTACTACTACTACTGAAGGAATGGATGACAACTCAGTGGAAGGAGGACAGTTGTTACTATTACTGAAAGAATGTCAAGGCAACAGAGCCTTGCTGAAAGAATGTGAATCACAATTGTTATTACTATACTACTGAAGGAAGGAGCAAATGACAATTGTTATTACAACTGCAGGAGCAGTGCGAAGGCAACAGAGCCTTGAGGAAAGAATGGAATCTGTTGCAGCCGCACAAGAAAGCATTCAACTACAAAAGGATGTTGATACGCATCCGAAAAGCACAGAAGTTCTCCTATTCCGTAGGAGAGAACCACATGGGGAAACCTGGCCTCCCGGAGGCCGGCTGCGCCCCAATCAGAAGCTCCGTCACCTGTCCTTCTAGCATATCATAAAATTGTGCTCGATAGCTGAACCGATCATCTCTCCCCGGCAGGAACCCGGGGCAGAACTGATCTAGAAAGTAAATGCGCTCGGCAAGCCTGCGATACTGCACCTCCTGGCGGGCAGAGAAATCTATAGCAACGCTGCTTGAGAGGCTGATGAGCAGGGTCTGCCCATCAAGGCCATGCACCTGTGTCCATGTCCAGTTGTCGAGATTCAACTTGAAAACGGTGACGGCGACAAGAAGATCCCAATTCGCGTTGAAGCTTCTGACAACTAAGAGGAGATCGTTGCGTGAACGGACAAGATTCCGCTGCTGGTGCGTGCCGTCCTGAGGCAGCTGCATGGCCACGCACCTTCTTGCCGCACACGCATGTGGGAACCATATCATTTCTGACCCAAACTCGATCTGATACAGATCCTCCTGATGGCTGCCAAGGACATAGAGCTTGTCTTGTACGAACTCCAAGTCGGAGCCAAGAGTGAGGAAGGGTGCAGTGCACACGCACCAAGCGTCCATATCGGACGTGCACAAGGCCAGGTGATGCAGGCCCCTGCAA
This sequence comes from Secale cereale, assembly GCA_902687465.1. Lineage (NCBI taxonomy): Eukaryota > Viridiplantae > Streptophyta > Magnoliopsida > Poales > Poaceae > Secale > Secale cereale. The sequence goes on along the minus strand of LR738714.1, from coordinate 855,280,286 downwards.
GCTGCTAATCCTGCTACTCTGAAGTCACTTGTGAAGCATGAGTTACTAAGAACAACTTTCTGCAGGAACATGTTTGACTCTGTGGCTGGCTGACCATAGAAAAGGATGCCTTCTCCTTCTGTGATCCTGCAGGATCCTGTCAGACCATCCTTCACAAATGCCCAAGGGTCAGGAAGATACTGCATGTAGCCTTTGAGAGGCTGGAAAATAACGCACTTCCGATGGCTGACGTTGAGATCCCCAGCTGGATCCCATCTTGGTTCGAATCCCAGAATGACCCAATTATTGAGAGAGCCTAGTGCCGTAGCTGTATCAGATGAAGACTGAGAGAGAGCCGGGTGCATACTCCTTGAGATGTTGGCCTCGCCAAAACAATCTGTCAAACGTAAATCAGCACCCAGGATGAGCGGCAGTGGCCGTACCGGGCAATTCCTGACGGCGGCGCGCCAGCAGCAGGAGACACCCTGCAGCGCTTCTCGATCATAAGCAGATGGTAGCATAGCGGCTATCAAGGAGCCCAGATCTCCCGGAAGCTCCGTGGCGACAGCTTCATCCGCCGCGGGGTCTTGGCCGGCGGCAGGTTGCGCGGGAGGGGGCGAGGAAGAAGAAGAAGCATCATCTGAATATGTTTCTTGCGCAGATTAGACATTAGAGCAAGCGGCAAGAGAAACGGGGCTTGTTCGCGGGATTACCTGGAGGTCGAGGTGCCACCAGGGCTCGCCGCCGGCGGTCCCTGAAGCCGCCGAAGAAGCTCAAACAGCCGGGGAACCCACCCTCGCGTCCATCTCGGGCCTGGACGTCCCGAGGACGACCCTCCCCTCCATCTCGGGCCTGGACGTCCCGACGACGACCCTCCCCTCCATCTCGGACGGGAACCTGCCCGCCCTCCCCTCCATCCTGGACAGGAACCCGCCCGCCCGCCGCTTGGAAGACCCGGCGACGAATCCGCCCAAGAATCGAACCGCGCTCGCCGTCGACGGCGCCGCTCTTCTTCCCGGCGCGCGACATGGGGACGACGGCCTCGAGCTTTCCGCCGCACCCTCTCTTGGATCCGCCGGCGGGGAGGGTTTCTCCAGAACCAATCTGACGGATGATTTCGTCTGACCGTTGCTCACAATTTCGTATGGGTGGGTGTGGTGAAAGGGGGGAGAAGACAAGTCGCCGGCGGCGCGAGCTTGGGCCACTGCGTTCTCTTCGACACCCAGGCGTCCAATCCGGCCCACGGCCCGAATTTCTCCTCCTGTCACTGACCGGTGGGCCCAGGCCCCCTCCTGTTGACTTATAACTTGTTAAATGACCCTGTTCAAGAATTCGTCCGATTTATCTCAAAAAATAAATAAATAATCGTCCCATTAACCAGTTAACTTGCCGATTAAACCCTAGTCGCATGGGTCGCCGAATAGCCCGATAAATTGATCAATTGTCCGATTAATTGATTAAATGGCCGATTAACTTGCCGATTAGCCTATTAATCCCCTACTCACCAGCCAACCAAGCAGCTATCAGTTAACGATTTCCTTAACAATGGTTAAATCCATATCAAATCAATCCGTTGCTCGGATCGAAACACTTTATCTATCAAGGTTAATTACAATTTTGTCTACTTCCCAATCATAGCACTTTCACCTCCGTTTGAAGATGCTTACCTTGCTGCTTTAATTATAATGGCACAAATGACTATCCTAATGGTATAATTCATAACTAAATGAGTTATAACCTGGACTTAAGCATATTTTCCATGCCTTTTTTTTATCAGAAAATTGCAACTAGTATGAATGTTTCATGTTCCACTAGTAGAAAACAGGGCTTTGCTCCTGGCAAGATCTGAGCATTAGTCCTGGTCGTGTTACGAACCGGGACAAGAGCGGCTAGGACGCCGTACGGGGCTCGGCTAGCTTTAGTCCCGGTTGGAGATACCAACCTTCAGTCCCGGTTGGAGACACCAACCGGGACTAAAGGGTTTTGAAAGTTTATTTTCTATTTTTAGTTTCTATTTTTAAATTGCTTATATCTTTTAGGATATTTGATGTTTTTGAGTGATTCTTTCTGCATTTGATTCAAAATTTTGTCTAGTTTCTGTCTGTGCCATTACTTTTCAAATTTGAATGGTTTATATTTGAATTTGTTCAAATTTGCTTCAAACCCTAGATTGTGAATAACTTGAGTTTCAAAATAGTTTTAATTTAATTCTTTTTGCTCCTAGTCACATGGAAGATTGTTGTCACGGTAGGATTTATTTGGTTATTTTTAGAATAATCTAGATTAGGATTTTAGTTAAAACGGTACTGTTTTGCTTATATGGTTGTTTTAGCCATTTAATTGTTGTTTTAATTATTTTTAGTTAGTTCGTTCTGTATATTTTAACATGTTGTAGTATGCTTCTCTTAGACAACAGTAGACATTAATAGTTGTTTAGCCTTTAATTGTAGTTTATAGAATTAGTTTTGCTATATTAAAAAGCAATTGATTCCAGCATATGAGAAATAATTTTTAGAATTCTTTTTATTTGAAAATAAATAATGTCATATTTGGATTCCTCACATTTTTCTGATAATAATGGATATGTTATTTGTCGAATTTTGATTTACAAATTTAAAGGTATTAATTATGCCATATTAAATGAATAAATGCGGAAAAATGAATAAAATAATATTATTACTTATTTTATTTTCATTAAAATTCAATATTATTATTACTTATTTTATTTTAGTAATTGTTTGGAATTCAATAAATTAAATCATGTGACATCGAGACCTAAGGGTTAATATGATTGATAGCTTACTATTGTTAGGAAAACAACAAACGCAGACTTGGAAACTAGGGGAAATAGAACTCGGAAGTTAAGCGTGCTTGGGATGGAGTAGTGAGAGGATGGGTGATCGGCCGGGAAGTTAGACGATTTGGAATGAGTGCTCCATGCTGGAGAAGTGAGGAGGGGTGATTAGATATTAAATTGTCAAATAATTCAAAGATTTAAAAAATAAAAATAAAACGAAAAAATTGGTGGAGCCTAAAGGTCCTCCAGCCTCGCTCCAAATAGCAGCAACGTGGTTGACCAGCCCTCTTCCCCGTGACGTGTAGCAAAAACAATTTCCTGTTTATCTCTTTTGATTTATTTGATTCCAACAGGAAATTCTAGAGTATATTTGGTCACGACCCCTAGTCTTTGGCGATCTAGAGTTAGTGCATCGCCGCCGCTGCCGGTGGATGCTGGCCTTGTATCCCCCCGCTGGCCTGACGCCAGGCTGATGTCCTGAAGAGGTGCTTCCTCTTCAGTTTTTCGTCCCCTAGCAATAACGCTAGGGTTTTGATGTCCTCCAATGATTTCGCTGTCCGAGAGTTTTTTCATCACTCTTCCCTGAAAAGTTAGGATCTGTTGCCTTCTGGTGGGTTGACTGACCGAGTGTTTCCTTCGCCGCTGATCATCGGAAGCACGACCTCTTCCCCGGAGGCTGATCGGTCATCATGAAAATTCTTAGTTGGAATTGCCGTGGCCTACAACAGGTAGCGGCAGTTAGGGATCTACTTGATGTATGTTCGAGGAGAAGTCCCGATGTCTTGTTTTTGTCAGAGACCCACTTGGATGAATTCCTAGCAGAATATCTTCGTAGAAGGTTGAGGATGGATAGAAAGGAGGTAGTTCGCGGTGATGGGAAAAGTGGAGGTTTGCTACTGTTCATGAGAAACGAAATAAAGATCTCTCTGAATTTTAAATCTGATAAGTTCATCGATGTTTTCGTCAAGGATGATCTGGAGAATAGATGGTGGTTTACTGGTGTATATGGAGAACCACAATGGGAGGATAAACATCTCACTTGGCAACGACTATGTGACCTAAGAGCAGGGATGGATTTGTCATGGCTAGTAATGGGAGACCTTAATGATATTCTTTAATCTTTTGAAAAGAAAGGCGGTAGAGCGAGACCGGAACGGTATATGAAATCTTTCCGGGACGCTTTGGATGATTGCCAACTAAGCGATTGTGGATACTTAGGCGACAAGTTCACCTGACATCGCGGGAACATCTGGGAGAGGCTAGACCGTGCACTCGCCAATGATGCATGGAATAACCTATTTCTTAATTTCATGGTTCATCATCTAAACCACTACAAGTCTGACCATAGGCCAATTCTTATGTCGATTGGGGAGGAGATGGCACAAGACATAGATGGTCATAAACTATTGAGATTCGAGTCAAGGTGGTTAAAAGAAAAAGATTTCACTGAGATTGTGCAAGGTGCCTGGGAGCATTCTGGACCTACAGTGCAGCCGGTCTCCTTGGCAGCGAGGTTGTCAATCGTACATGATAGTTTGCACAGGTGGGACAGGATTGTTCTGAAACGAACAAAGAATAAATTGCGAGGCGCGCATAAAGAGCTAGAGAAGGTAGCTACCCAAGCACTTGCTAGTGAAAACATTGCACGACAAAAAGAATTGTCAGCGAAAGTTTAGAAGCTACTAGAGATTGAAGAGATCCACTGGGCCTTGTCGAATAGAGTAGACTGGATTAAGTTCGGTGATCGAAACATAGATTATTTTCAAAATGCCGTGTCTGTCCGATGAAAGAGAAATCGAATTACGAGATTGAAGGACGCCCACGGAAACTGGCACGAGGGGTCTGCGTACTTAAACCCAATCATATCTGACTATTTTGTTGGGTTGTTCTCAACTAAGATTGATGAGCCTGACCCGGTATTTTTTGAAAAAGTGGTCCCACGGGTTACAAGTAATATGAATGACGATCTACTTAAGCCATATACGACAGAGGAGGTGAAAAAGGCCATGCTTTCTATTGGTGATACTAAAGCACCATGTATGGATGGTTTGCATGCTATTTTCTTTAAAAGGTGTTGGCATGTCATTGGAGAGGCACTCAAGACTAAAGTCCTTGATGCTTTGCATAATAAGAAAATCCCTGAAGGATGGAGTGATACTTCTACAGTGTTAATTCCTAAGATTGAGAATCCGGAAAATATTTCCCAATATAGGCCTATTAGTCTTTGGAATGTCATATATAAGGTGATTTCTAAAATGATAGCACTGAGACTAAATGTGATATTGGATGAAGTAATATCTCCAATGCAGAGTGCTTTCGTGCCAGAAAGGCTAATAACCGACAATGTGCTCATAGCGTATGATAGTATGCATAAAGTTAAAAATAAAAAGACTGGAAAAGTTGGAAATTGTGCGGTCAAGCTTGACATGCATAAAGCATATGACCATATAGAGTGGATTTTCTTGGAGAGAATGATGAGGATATTGGGTTTTCATGATGATTTTATATCTCTCGTGATGGCCTGCATTATCTCTGTAAATTATAAAGTAAGGTTCAATGGGAAGGAAATAGATATGTTCACCCCTACTTGGGGCCTCCGTCAAGGTGACCCTGTATCCCCTTATATATTTTTGCTATGTGCAGAGGGCTTGTACAATGCTCTGGCTCATAAGGAGCAGGTTCGTGGCATTGAAGGTGTTAGGGTGTGCAGTATGCACCATCGGTATCACATTTACTTTTGCTGATGATTCCCTAATACTTATGAAAGTAGATATGACTAACGCAACCTCGTTGAGAAAAGTACTGGGTGAATACTGTGCAAATTCTGGGCAGCTGGTGAGTGAAGCAAAATACAGTATCTTCTTTAGCCCCAATGTGAATGTTGATGTGAAGGCAGAAATTTGTGTTGAGCTTAATATAATGACTGAAGCTATCTCTGATAAGTACCTTAGATTGCAATCCATAGTGGGATTGGATAGAAGTGTTAGCTTTGTTCATCTTCTGGAGAGAGTCATCCAAAGATTGAAAGGATGGAAAGAAAAACTTCTATCACTAGGTGCAAAGGAAATCCTACTAAAGGCAGTAATCCAATCAATACTAGTGTATGCTATATACGGTTGTGTTCAAGATACCAAAGAAGTTGTGCAAAGAGATAAATGATGCAATGTCTGCTTTTTGGTGGGGAGATTTAGAAGAACAAAAAAGATTCATTGGTTTGCATGGTGGCGAATGTGTATACCAAAAAAGCTAGGTGGAATGGGCTTTAGGGACCTCTACTCCTTTAACTTGGCTATGCTTGCAAATCAGTCTTGGAGAATTCTCAACAACCCGAACTCACTTCGTACATAGGTGTTGAGGGCTAAATATTTGCCTAATGAGAATTTTCTGAATGCAGGACCAAAGAAAGGGTCATCCTATACTTGGTAAAGAATAGTGGCAGTCTTGCAAACTTTTCGACGTGGGCATGTTTGGAGACTTGGAACAGGCACTCAAATTAATATCTGGGATGACCATTGGTTGGCAAACTCTTATGCCAGGAAGGTTCAGACTCGGAGAGGGAATATTATTGTCCAAACCATGGACGAGTGAGGGAGTCCTAGATTTGGGGGCCACGAGTGTCCGATCTATCGAAGCTGGGCCGTGAAGATGAAGATAAACAAGCATCCCCATGTCCGGTTAGGACTCCTGTGTATGTAGAAAGGCAGGATAGATGTCCGGGTTTAATCATTCCTTCCTTCCCAAGTAAATCTTTATAACCCTAGGCCTCCTCCGATGGATATATAAACCGAAGGGTCTTGTCCGTAGAGGGTAGGAGAATCACAATCACATAGGCTAGACTTCTAGGGTTTGACCATTATGATCTCGAGGTAGATCAACTCTTGTAATCCCATATTCATCAAGATCAATCAAGAAGGAAGTAGGGTATTACCTCGATAGAGAGGGCCCGAACCTGGGTAAACATCGTGTCCCTAGTCTACTGTTATCATCGATCCTCAGACGAACAACTTGGGCACCCCAACCCGAGATCTACCGGTTTTGACACCAACAATGGTGCTTTCATTGAGAACACCACTGTGTACTCGCGAAAAGCGATCAGTGGCTCGTCTTGTCATCAACAACGACATCACCCTCGGAAACAACCTGGCTCTAGGCCAGGTCCTCCAGCTCGGCGGGGTCGCTATATGCACCCGCATGGCCGTTAGGCCGACCGCACCCACCGCGGTCATCGAGCACCACTCCTACATCGGCTCCGAACACTCCGAAGACACGACTCCGGTGGATTCCTCGTCCTTAAACGAGCTGCTGGATCGCATTGCCGCCCCGTGGCTTTCATCACCCAATGATCAGATCGGGCCTAAAACAGGTCAGGAGGAGGGCAAATCCACCCCGATTACCCACCTAGTGGCGGCTCTCAAGGGACGGGCCGAAGATATTTCTCCTCGTGAGATGGAGACAGGCTCTATCCGGATCTCCGAATCCTTTGAGCCGAACACCCTTCCTTCGGGTGGTACTTCGCGTATTTCGAGCTCAAGGACAGACGCCGGACCCGGAGAGCGCTTAGATACCGCAGGACCCGGATCATCTACACCGGAGGTTGTACGAATCCCGGATACTACATTGGGTCGGGACTCAAATTTATCAACACCCACCCATGATACGTCTCTATCGTATCTATAATTTTTTATTGTTTCATGCCAATATTATTCAACTTTTACATACTTTTGGCAACAATTTATATAATTTATTTGGACTAACGTACTGATCCAGTGCCCAGTGCCAGTTCCAGTTTTTTGCATGTTTTTTGTATCGCAGAAAATCCATATCAAACGAAGTCCAAATGCAATAAAACTTCACGAAGAATTATTTTGGAATATATGTGATTTTTGGGAGTTGGAATCAGCGTAAACGGAGGCCCACACAGCCCACAAGACACCAGGGTGCGCCAGAGGCCCCTGGCGCATGGTGGTGGGTTGTGCCCTCCTCAAACGTCGGTTGGAGCTCTACTTCAGGCACAAGGAAGCTTATATCAGGAAAACAATTTGTGTTAAAATCTCAGTGCAATCAGAGTTACGGGTCTCCGGGAATTTAAACAATGGTGAAGGGCCAGATCTGGGGAACGTGAAACAGAAGAGGATAGAGAGACATATCCAATCTCGGAGGGGCTCTCGCCCCTCCCATGCCATGGAAGCCAAGGACCAGAGGGAGGAGGCCAAGGAAGAAGAAGAAGGAGGGGGGGCTCTCTCTCCCTCGCTTCCGGTGGCGTCGGAGTGCCGCCGGGGCAACGATCATGTGATGGGGATCTACTCCAACAACTCCGTCATCTTCACCAATAACTCCATCACCTTCCCCCATATATATTCAGCGGTCCACTCTCCCGCAACCTGCTGTACCCCCTACTTGAACATGGTGCTTTATGCTTCATATATTATCCAATACTATGTTGCCATCCAATGATGTTTGAGTAGATCTATTTGTCCTATGGATTAATCGTGATCTTGGTGGTATGATTGTATATTTATTTTGGTGCTGTTCTATGGTGCCATCCGTTCTCGCGCAAACATGAGGGGCCCCCGCTATATGGTTTTGCAATATGTTCATGGTTAGCTTATAGTGGGTTGCTAGAGTGACAGAAGCTTAAACCCGAGTAAAGGGGGTATGACGTATGGGAGTAAAGAGGACTTGATACTTAATGCTATGGTTGGGTTTCACGACCTTAATGATCTTTAGTAGTTGCGGATGCTTGCTAGAGTTCCAATCATAAGTTCATATGATCCAAGTAGAGAAAGTATGTTAGCTCATGCCTCTCCCTCATATAAAATTGCAAGAATGATTACCGGTACTTGTTATCGATTTCCTAGGGACAACTCCGCAAATCCTACCACACTAATCCACACTCGCTATACTAATTTATTTGTACTTTTATTTACGTGCTCTTTATTATCTTGCAAAACTATACTACTACACCTACATAGCACTTCTAGTTTTATTCTTGTTCTAGATAATGCAAACGTCAAGTGTGTGTATAGTTGTATCGGTGGTCGATAGAACTTGAGGGAATATTTGTTCTGCCTTTAGCTCCTCGTTGGGTCCGACACTCTTATTTATCAAAGAAGGCTACAAATGACCCCATATACTTGTGGGTTATCAACCCACCACAGTCAATTGCATGGTTAGTCATAAAATCCTACATAAACCTTATGGATCACTGAATATGATATGTTTGATTCCTTGCAATAGTTTTGCGATATAGAGATGATAATATGTGAGAGGTACTAGTGGATGATCATGTTTAGTAAGATATTGGTGTTAAGGTTTGTGTTTCCCGAAGCATGCACTATAGTCTCTCGTTATTCCAGGAAGTTGGAGCACAATTTATCCTTGATTGTCTATCTCTGTGTGAAGGTCGGGGGCGCGCGTGGTTAACTCCTACCAACCTCCCCCCTAGGAGCATGTGTAGTATTACTTTGCTTCGAGGACTAATAAACTTTTGCAATAAGTATATGAGTTCTTTATGACTAATGTGAGTCCACGGATTATACGCACTCTCACCCTTTCATAATTGCTAGCCTCTCTCGTGCCGCGCAACTTTCGTCGGTGCATAAACTTTCTTATACCTTCCTCAAAACAGCCACCATACCTATCTATTATGGCATTTCCATAGCCATTCCGAGATATGTTGCCATGCACTTCCATCATATAGTTGACTTGAGCATTCATTTTCATATTGCTTTGCATGATCATAAGGTAGCTAGCACAATATTTTCATGGCTTGTCCATTTTTTGGTATCTTTGCTATGCTAGATCATTACACATCCTCGTACACTGCCAGAGGCATTCATTTAGAGTCATACTATGTCATAGGTATTGAGTTGTAATTTTTATTTCTTTTGAGTTATAAGTAAAAGAAGTGTGACGATCATCATTATCCATTATTAGAGCATGTCCCAGTAAGGAAAGGATGATGGAGACTATGATTCCCCCACAAGTCAGGATGAGACACCGGACAATGAGAGAAAAAAATATAAAAAATAATAATAATAAAAGAGGCCAAAGAAGCCCACCAAAAAAATAGAAAAATAAAGAAAAATAAAGAGAAGGGGCGTGCCAATTCCATACTTGTGCTTCAAAGTAGCACCATGTTTTTCATATAGAGAGTCTCATATGTTGTCACTTTCATATACTAGTGTGAATTTTTTAGTAGTAGAGTTTGATGCATACCCACTTAGTTTCATATTGAGATTTCATACACTTATAGCTCTTAGTGCTTCCGTTGCATGGCAATCCCTACTCCTCGCATTGATATCGATTGATGGACATCTCCATAGTCCATTAGTTTGCCTAGGTTATGTAAGACTTTCTTCCCTTCTTTTGTCTACTACCACCGCATTCTATTCCACCTATATTGCTATATCCATGGCTTGCGCTCATGTATTGCGTGAGAGTTGAAAATGTTGAAGCGCGTTAAAAAGTATGAACCAATTGCTTGGCTGACACCGGGGTAGTACATGATTTATACTTTGAGCTGGGAAGACAGAGCATGACAAGACTATATGATTTTGTAAATGCTGCTCGTGAGAGTTGAAAATGTTGCTCGCACGCCTCCCCTCGACTCACACACTTGCTCGGACGGTACATGCCAATGAGAAGCGGGACTCCTGTCGGCACGTATGTCTAACGCCCACAGTTTGAATAGTGAAATAGTTCGCGTTAACGTCACATGTCTTAGATCCAAAATATCGTGGCTCTTCTTTTGTGCATCTCTTTATAAGCAGCTTCTCTCTAAATGAACAAAAAAATACGACAGCCTTCTTGTCCCATATCACGTGACCATGTTCAGTTTCATGTATTTCAGGTCAATTTTGGATTTTCTGGAATTTAGAACCCAGGATTCGAAAAAATATCATAACCTACATCATGAAATAAATTTTCAAGCCATACATCTTTACTGTTGTACTCCCTCCGTCCCATAATGTAAGACGTTTTTTGACACTACACTAGAGTCAATAAATCTATTACATTATGAGACGGAGGGAGTAGATGTTAATATTTCTTAAGAAAGGATTTGGTCAAACGTTTTGCTTAGTTAGACTTCAGACAAGTTATATATGCTGAGTAAAAAGATAATTTGTCCATACCAGTTCATTGCCTGATATAATAACTCTAGTAGGCACGAACAACGCACGAACAAATCAACAAACGAAGCTCCATTCTGTGCTCATCCTGGTGTAGTACTATTAGCACAGGGAATGGAGTTTACGGGTGACCTTGGGTAACGGCAACCAAGGGAATTCAACCATGCTCGACATATAGAATTGATATTTTTACATATACATCTGGAGCATTTTTATATACATGTTTAATATTTTTAAATATAGAGTTGATATTTTTAAAATATATTGGTTTTGATGTCTACTTTTATTCAATGTACATTGAATATTTTTCCGTATACATCACGAACATTTTCTAATACATGTCACATTTTTTAAAATACATAATCAACATTTTTAAAATACACTATGTATATTTTCTGTATATAGTTTTCATATACATGAGAAATATTTTTTCTAGTCAAATTGAACATTTTTCAAATGTTTGATTAATATTTTATAAATACATGCTAAATATTTTTTTCATACACATTGCATATTTTTTGTATACAATTTTCATATACATGAGAAATATTTTGTCATTATAGATTGGACATTTTTAAAATGCTTATTAAATATTTTCAAATAGATAATTAACATCTTTTTGCAGGATTAACATTTTATAAATATATTATCAACTTTTTTCATACACATTGTTTACGTTTTTCGTATACATGAGAAACCTTTTTTCTCTATACACTTAACATCTTTCAAATTTTTAATTAAGAAATTTCATATGTTTTATGCGTTTTCTAATATATATTTATAATTTTTGGAAATAAAAAAGAAGAAGAGAAAAATAGGTTGCGGCCTCGCGTTCCCTACGTATTACACGAAGCGAGACATAGGCCCGCTTCAGTATATCTAACAATCCGGAGCACACCCTCTCCTCCACTTTGGTTGCCCATTTTACCCTTTTTTCCTTCTTCGATCGGACATACGTAAGTGACATTTCTCAACACAAAATACATACATAAGTGACGTGTTGCGGCCCACTGGTTTTGAGAAGCTTCTAGAAGCTTCTGACTGGTTTCATTGGATTTCTGGATGGTTTATAATTTTTTTATTTTTAAATTTTCTTTTCAAATTTTATTTCCTTTTTAAATGCATGCTTTTTTTGAAATTCGGAAACTTTCTTAAAATTTGTGAAATTTTCTCAAATACATGATTTTTTTGTGAATGTTTTACTTAAATTTATGAGTTTTTTCCCATAAATACATCATTTTTTTCAAATCCCCCCCCCCAAATTTGTGATTTTTTTTCAAAGCCATGAATCCCGTGAAGTTTTGAAAATGTGTTAACTTTTGTCAAATTTGTGAGATTTTTCAAATGCATGACATTTTCTCAAATGATTGAAATGTAAAATGAATTTTTAAAAATTGGTGAACTTTATTTTGAGTCCCACAATCATTTTTTCAATTTTGTGAACTTTTTTGTGAGCTCGCATTTTTTTTCAAGTTCGTGATCTTATTTTTTAAATCCAAAAACGTTTTTGAACCCATGATGGTTTTCAAATTCGTGAATAATTTTTTTGATTTTTTTGCATTTTTCTTGAGAAGTCAACGATCAGTTAGTCAACTGCGAACTGGGCACTCACTAAGCAACCAGATAAAAAAACGTGAATTGGTCGACCAGATAACCGAGGAAACCAGTGCATCCCACTCTTGTTGTGTTGGCCCATGAGGCGGAGGCACATGGGCCCTGGTTCGTTAAGTGGCTTTAGGCGCCGAAGACGAGGACTCTAATTCGGCGGGTTCCGGCATAGGGGCTAGGTCAATGGGTCGGGGGGTGGGGGATGCCCAGTGAACCACACATCTTAAGTTTTTCTCCTAAAATAAGAAGTCCTTAGGACAACTGGGTGAGAAAAAAATACAGATCATGGACACCAGAACAGACAACGCATCTAAGAGCCAGAAACGACACCACCGCGAGATCTAACGGGTGAAATGGCAAGGACGTGAGATGGTTGGGTGTATTTTTAGTTGTATTGTAATAGAAATGTTCTTAAACTTCTTCATATTGCCAACCCAAAGATCACGGATTGAGAATTGTCTTACTTGCGACAATAATTCAATGGCAATGTGACAATTTGACTTGCTTGCATGAAGGTTGATGTTCTGCCCGTAGGTTTTTTTTTCTTCTGCCGGTAAGCTATTATTTCTTCTGATCAACCGATTGATACAAGGAATTGATTATTACAACTCCTTCGGCATTAGGTTAACTTATATAGATTGACGGAGCTCCGAAACTTTGATATTTATAATTGAATAGATCATCACAACAATCCCCAGCACAACCATGGCATCAATCCCTGGCCCCTGGCGCATCCATCAAGTACCATGAAATCATCAAGTCACCAGACCATCTTCAAAGCACTATTGCTAAGCTTGGCTTCTTCGGTAGCAAAGGCAGCACCTTGTCATGCAACTTCTTTGACAAATTTCACCTCCGATGACTAATTGGCCCTCGAGCATGCCCAGGTTTATTTCTAGGTCGGTTGCGTTATTTCAACAAAAAATATTAACTTCTCGCTCAAATCTTGGCACAAGAAATCAGACGCTAGTTATTAAAAGGTGTGAAATATGCAATCGTCTACAAACCTTTTCTAGAGCTGCAGTTTAATCACACAGCTCATCGAGTGTTCGTATATGAGAGGGACTTTGACTGTACTGTATTAAAAAAAAACTCATCGAGTGTTTAAGAATGGTCAAGTAACTCCAAATAATGAGCAACATGTCACAATCTCGCCAGCGGAGCAACATGTGCAGGGTGACCAAAATCCCTGCCAATGTTTTTAGGCCCCTCTCCAGTTTTCAGTCCGGATCCCTTTCTTTTCGCCCGGTGTTGCCACCACCGAGATCCTCCATATCCCTGCCTCCATATGCGTCGCGGAGTGTACGCCAGCCCCTCAACATATCGGCGACTCGATCCTTGGCCCTTGTGGTCAGAGGGACAGAAAAAAGGCATTTGGATTCCGTAGGTGTATTTTGTATTCCTTCTCATACTGAATAATTTTTGAACCCATGATGGTTTTCAAATTCGTGAATAATTTTTTTGATTTTTTTGCATTTTTCTTGAGAAGTCAACGATCAGTTAGTCAACTGCGAACTGGGCACTCACTAAGCGACCAGATAAAAAAACGTGAATTGGTCGACCAGATAACCGAGGAAACCAGTGCATCCCACTCTTGTTGTGTTGGCCCATGAGGCGGAGGCACATGGGCCCTGGTTCGTTAAGTGGCTTTAGGCGCCGAAGACGAGGACTCTAATTCGGCGGGTTCCGGCATAGGGGCTAGGTCAATGGGTCGGGGGGTGGGGGGAGGCCCAGTGAACCACACATCTTAAGTTTTTCTCCTAAAATAAGAAGTCCTTAGGACAACTGGGTGAGAAAAAAATACAGATCATGGACACCAGAACAGACAACGCATCTAAGAGCCAGAAACGACACCACCGCGAGATCTAACGGGTGAAATGGCAAGGGCGTGAGATGGTTGGGTGTATTTTTAGTTGTATTGTAATAGAAATGTTCTTAAACTTCTTCATATTGCCAACCCAAAGATCACGGATTGAGAATTGTCTTACTTGCGACAATAATTCAATGGCAATGTGACAATTTGACTTGCTTGCATGAAGGTTGATGTTCTGCCCGTAGGTTTTTTTTTCTTCTGCCGGTAAGCTATTATTTCTTCTGATCAACCGATTGATACAAGGAATTGATTATTACAACTCCTTCGGCATTAGGTTAACTTATATAGATTGACGGAGCTCCGAAACTTTGATATTTATAATTGAATAGATCATCACAACAATCCCCAGCACAACCATGGCATCAATCCCTGGCCCCTGGCGCATCCATCAAGTACCATGAAATCATCAAGTCACCAGACCATCTTCAAAGCACTATTGCTAAGCTTGGCTTCTTCGGCAGCAAAGGCAGCACCTTGTCATGCAACTTCTTTGACAAATTTCACCTCCGATGACTAATTGGCCCTCGAGCATGCCCAGGTTTATTTCTAGGTCGGTTGCGTTATTTCAACAAAAAATATTAACTTCTCGCTCAAATCTTGGCACAAGAAATCAGACGCTAGTTATTAAAAGGTGTGAAATATGCAATCGTCTACAAACCTTTTCTAGAGCTGCAGTTTAATCACACAGCTCATCGAGTGTTCGTATATGAGAGGGACTTTGACTGTACTGTATTAAAAAAAAACTCATCGAGTGTTTAAGAATGGTCAAGTAACTCCAAATAATGAGCAACATGTCACAATCTCGCCAGCGGAGCAACATGTGCAGGGTGACCAAAATCCCTGCCAATGTTTTTAGGCCCCTCTCCAGTTTTCAGTCCGGATCCCTTTCTTTTCGCCCGGTGTTGCCACCACCGAGATCCTCCATATCCCTGCCTCCATATGCGTCGCGGAGTGTACGCCAGCCCCTCAACATATCGGCGACTCGATCCTTGGCCCTTGTGGTCAGAGGGACAGAAAAAAGGCATTTGGATTCCGTAGGTGTATTTGGATTCCATACGGAAATCCAATTCGACGTTGGGCAATTTGGTTTGCCCCGTGATGGGTCTGGGATTCGACCGTTGGAGGGTTGCCACGTACTGTAGTAGATAGGCAGGGTGCCATGTTTGTTTCCTTTTTATTTAATTGTTGGAATTACTGGGATTTTATTGGTGTAGTTTGTATTCGGTGCGCGGAGCGAAACAACATGGCACGATGCGGCGTGGCGTGGCGTGTGGGATGAGACCAAGGGACAGCGGGCGGCTTTTGTCTTACCCTGTGATGGGTCTGTGATTTGACCGTTAGAGGGTTGCCACATCGTAGGTAGATAGGGGTGCCATATTTGTTTCCTTCTCATTTTATTTAATTATAAGAATAACTGGGATTTCTTACGCGCAATTTGTTTTTGGCGAGCGGGCGAAAATGCGCGGCATGGTGCGGCGTGTGGAATGGGACCAAAGGACGCTGGGTGGTTTGTTCTGCCCCTGTGATGGATCTAGGATTCGACCGTTGGAGGGCAGCCACGTCGTGGATAGACACGGTGCTATGTTTGTTTCCTTTTTTTAGTTATTGGAATTACCGGGATTTCATAGGTGTAGTTCAAATTCGGTGCGTCGGCAGAACCACGCGGTGCATCACGGCGTGGTGTGGCGTGTGGGATGAGACCAAGGGACGGCGAGCGGCTTTCGTTTTACCCTGTGATGGGTCTAGGATTTGATCGTTAGAGGATTCCCACGTCGTAGATAGATAGGGTGGCATGTTTGTTTTCTTCTTCTTTCATTATATTATTGGCACCACTTGGGTTTCATAGGCGTAGTTTGTATTCGGTGCGCGGGTGTAAACGCGTGGCGCACCGTGGCATGTGGTATGATACCAAGGGACAGTGGGCAGTTTGTTTTACCATGTGATGTGTTCGGGAATTAACCATTGGAGGGTTGCCACGTTGTAGATAAAATGTGAACCATCATCACTCATTAAAAAGTTAGGAACTCCAAAGCTTAGGAAAATAACTTCTGTAAGCATTTTAATAGAAGTGTTATGGTCAACACTACTAGTTGGAATAGCTTCTACCCACTTAGTAACATAATCGACAACAACTAAAATATGAGTATAACCGTTCAAGGAAGGAAACTGTCTCATATAATTAAAACCCGAATCATCAAGTGGTTAAATAAGTGAATAATTCATAGGCATTTCCTGACGTCTACCAATATGACCAGTTCTTTAGCATTTATCATGAGAAAGAATAAACTTACGTGCATCTTTAAAAAGAGTAGGCCAATAAAAACCAGATTGTAACACCTTATGTGCAGTTTTGTCTTCGTATGCATCGGAATGACACTTCTTTATGATTTATTCCTCCTAGTACTCAGCCACATAACGACTAATAACACCATTTACTCCTTCTTTATAAAGATGTGTGTCATCCCAAAAGTAATGTATTAAATCAAAGAAAAACTTTTTCTTTTGTTGATATATGTAATTAGGTGGTGGATATCACTAGTAGAAAAAGCGTCAAATGTTCAGCTCATTAGTCCCGGTTTGGATATGAGCCGGCACTAATGTGACCATTAGTACCGGTTCCAACGGCTAGGCGGGCCGCTCTCATTAGTACCGGTTCATGCCGAACTTTTACACCGGCTCGTGCCACGAACCGGTACTAAAGAGAGTGGTGGCAGGATGTTGTCAGACTGGGACCCCTCCAGCACCTTTAGTACCGGTTCGTATCACGAACCGGTACTAAAGGTCGTCTACATAAACCCTTCGTCCTTCTGAGCTCGCTCTGTTTTCCCCTTTCCCCTCTCCTTCTCTGTTCTTCCCCTCTTTCTCTCGAGCTCACACTCCATTTTTGCCAATTTTTTTTGAAGATTTGAAGGCACCCCATCCATCCAAGTGATCACAAAGGTAAGCAACTTTGTCCTTTCATCTCTCATTGCTAGATTAGCTCTTGCAATGCTTTATATAGTCATTAATTTGTGGGTTTTAGTAATTTGGCAGGAATTATATGTGGTAGTTTATTTGATTTATATGAAATTTGAGCTCAAAATAACTCTTAGTTTGCATATGTAGGTGTGGTTTACTTAGTGCCTTCCCGTCTCCGTCCTAACAACCATCGATCGTCCGCACCGTCCTGTCGCCGGCACTACCTTGTGGTGAGCCTCTTGTTCTTATCTTTTTATATAAAAATAATCATGTTTGTGTGATTTAGATATATAGTTACTGGTATAATTATCTTACCCGTACGTTGTTTGTTATACATAGTGCCATGGTTTTGATATCCGTCCTCGTCGGCCCTCGCCCGTGTTATGACTCGGATGTGGTATATTCTCTTTTAAAACTATTTGTTGCATTTCGTGTTCATGACAAATTATGCCCATCAAGTTGACATAGATATTTTTTATCTAGGAGGCATATGAACCAGAAATTCCAACCGACCCTATTGTCGAGAGGTTAAATTTAGTTGAAAGAGAAAATGAGTATTTGAAAGAAAAATTGAAAAGAATTGAGGGGGAGAAGATGGAATTGGAGGTGCATGTTGCCGATGTCGTCGATGATCACAAGATCAAGATGGAGAAAATGCGCTTGAAGATTAGAAAGATAAGAAAATATGCCATTGATAATGAGGCTTGGTATCATTATGCTGTTGGTTCAATTGTTACCTTAGTTGCGATCTTGATCACATTTGTTGTTGCATTTAAATGCTTTAGCTAGAGAGTTATTTGTATGTTGCATTTAAGTATTGTATGTGTTGGGGAACGTAGTATTTTAAAAATTTCCTACGATCACACAAGATCTATCTACCAGATGCATAGCAACGAGAGGGGAGAGTGTGTCTACGTACCCTCGTAGACCGAAAGCGGAAGCGTTAGAACAACGCGGTTGATGTAGTCGTACGTCTTCACGACCCGACTGATCAAGCACCGAAATTACGGCACCTCCGAGTTCTAGCACACGTTCAGCTCGATGACGTCCCTCGAACTCCTATCCAGCCGAGTGTCGAGGGAGAGTTCCGTCAGCACGACGGCGTGGTGACGATCTTGATGTTCTACCGTCGCAGGGCTTCGCCTAAGCACCGCTACAATATTATCGAGGAGAACTATGGTGGAGGGGGGCACCGCACATGGCTAAGAGATCAAGAGATCAATTGTTGTGTCTAGAGGTGCCCCCTTGCCCCCGTATATAAAGGAGGGAGGGAGAGGCCGGCCCTAGAGGGGGCGCGCCAAGTGTGGGGAGTCCTACTAGGACTCCCAAGTCCTAGTAGGATTCCCCTTTCCTTTCCGGAGTAGGAGAGAAGGAAAGAGGGGGAGAGGGAGAAGGAAAAGGGGGCTGCACCCCTTGTCCAATTCGGACCAGAAGGGGGGCGCACGCCTCCTTCCTTTTGGCCTCTCTCTTCTATTCCCGTAACTCCCTGGTACTCCGAAAATACCCGAATCACTCGGAACCTTTCCGATGTCCGAATATAGTCGTCCAATATATCGATTTTTACGTCTCGACCATTTCGAGACTCCTCGTCATGTCCCCGATCTCATCCGGGACTCCGAACTTCTTCGGTACATCAAAACTCATAAATTCATAATAAAACTGTCATCGAAACCTTAAGCGTGCGGACCCTACGGGTTCGAGAACTATGTAGACATGACCGAGACACGTCTCCGGTCAATAACCAATAGCGGAACCTGGATGCTCATATTGGCTCTCACATATTCTACGAAGATCTTTATCGGTCAAACCGCATAACAACATACGTTGTTCCCTTTGGTCATCGATATGTTACTTGCCCGAGATTCGATCGTCGGTATCTCAATACCTAGTTCAATCTCGTTACCTGCAAGTCTCTTTACTCGTTCCGTAATACATCATCTCGTGACTAACTCATTAGTCTTTTGCTTGCAAGGCTTATTATGATGTGCATTACCGAGAGGGCCCAGAGATACCTCTCCGACACTCGGAGTGACAAATCCTATTCTTGATCTATGCCAACACCACAAACATTTTCGGAGACACCTGTAGAGCATCTTTATGATCACCCAGTTACGTTGTGACGTTTGATAGCACACAAGGTGTTCCTACGGTATTCGGGAGTTGCATAATCTCATAGTCATAGGAACAAGTATAAGTTATGAAGAAAGCAATAGCAGTAAAACTAAACGATCATAGTGCTAAGCTAACGGATGGGTCTTGTCCATCACATCATTCTGCTAATGATGTGATCCCGTTGATCAAATGACAACTCATGTCTATGGTTAGGAAACATAACCATCTTTGATCAATGAGCTAGTATAGTAGAGGCATACTAGGGACACTCTGTTTTGTCTATGTATTCACACATGTACTAAGTTTCCGGTTAATAAAATTCTAGCATGAATAATAAACATTTATCATGATATAAGGAAATATAAATAAAAACTTTATTATTGCCTCTAGGACATATTTCCTTCAGTATGAACTTGTATTAATTTGGTATTTTTGGTGTTGTGTAATGAAGATGAGTCGGCAATGGATGTACGATGACTGATGCTCTCCCCAGTTCATTAATGGCGTGCATACTTTTCTGAATACGACTGAGGCAAACAAGCAGGCGGATGGTTTTATGCCTTGTCCATGTGCTGGCTGTAAGAATGATCACAATTACTCAAACTCAAGAACCATTCACGTCCAACTGTTTGAGTCCGGTTTCATGCCCTGCTATAATGTTTGGACCAAGCACGGAGAAATAGGGGTTATGATGGAAGACAATGAAGAAGAAGAGGATGATGACAGCTATCCTAGCCATGGGTTCCCTGAATATGATGGTACAACAATGGGGGAAGAAGCTGAGCGGGCAATGCGGCAAGAAGCTGAAGAAGAGGCATCAGATGAGCCCGCTGATGATCTAGGTCGGGCCGTTGCCAATGTAAAGAGAAACTGCGCAAGTGAAAAGGAGAAGAAGTTGCAACGCATGTTAGAGGATCACAATAAATTGTTGTACCCGAATTGCGAAGCTGGCAAGAAAAAGCTGGGCACCACACTTGAATTGCTGCAATGGAAGGCAGAGAATGGTGTATCTGACAAGGGGTTTGGAAAGTTGCTGGTAATGATAAAGAATATGCTTCCAAAGGACAATGAATTGCCCGAGAGTACGTACGAAGCAAAGAAGGCTGTCTGCCCTCTAGGGTTAGAGGTGCAGAAGATACATGCATGCCCTAATGACTGCATCCTCTACCGGGGTGAGTACGGGGATTTGAACGCGTGCCCGGTATGCGGTGCATTGCGCTATAAGATCAGCCGCGATGACCCTGGTGATGTCGAGGGCGAGCGCCCCAGGAAAAAAGATTCCTGCCAAGGTGATGTGGTATGCTCCTATAATACCACGGTTGAAATGTTTCTTCCAAAACAAAGAGCATGCCAAGGCGATGCGATGGCATAGAGAAGACCGTACGAAAGACGAAAAGTTGAGAGTACCCGCTGATGGGTCGCAGTGGAGAAAAATCGAGAGAAAGTACAACAGGAAGGAGTTTGGAGGTGACACAAGGGACGTATGGTTTGGTCTAAGCGCAGATGACATTAATCCTTTTGGGGAGGAGAGCAGCAACCATAGCACCTGGCCTGTGACTCTATGTATGTATAACCTTCCTCCTTGGTTGTGCATGAAGCAGAAGTTCATTATGATGCCAGTGCTCATTCAAGGCCCTAAGCAACCCGGCAACGACATTGATGTGTACCAAAGGCCATTAGTTGAAGAACTCTTACAACCGTGGAATGGAAAAGGTGTACGTGCGTGGGATGAGCACATACATGAAGAATTTGATCTAAAGGCGTTGCTGTTTCGTTACCATCAATGATTGGCCTGCTCTCAGTAACCTTTCATGACAGACAAACAAGGGATACCGCGCATGCACGCATTGTTTGGATGATACCGGCAATATATATTTGGATAATTGTAGGAAGAATGTGTACCTCGGACATCGTCGATTTCTTCCGAGCAGACATCCCATAAGAAAGAAAGGTAAGCATTTCAAAGGTGAGGCGGATCACCGGACAAAGCCTCACCACCGAACTTGTGCTGATGTACATGATATGGTCAAGGATTTGAAGGTAATCTTTGGAAAGGGTCCTGGCAGACAACCTGTTCCGAATGACGCTAACCGACGCGCACCCATGTGGAAGAAGAAATCTATATTTTGGGACCTGCCCTGTTGGAGAGACCTAGAGGTCCGATCCGCAATCGACGTGATGCACGTGACGAAGAATCTTTGCGTGACCCTGCTTGGCTTCTTGGGTGTGTATGGGAAGACAAAAGATACACCGGAGGCACGGGAGGACCAGCAACGTATGCACGGAAAAGACGGCATACATCAGGGTCATGCCAGCTACGCTCTTACCAAAGAAGAGAAGGAAATCTTTTTTGAATGCCTGCTCAGTATTAAGGTACCGTCTAGCTTCTCTTCGAATATAAAGGGAATAATAAATATGGGAGATAAAAAGTTCCAGAACCTGAAATCTCATGACTGCCACGTGATTATGACGCAACTGCTTCCGGTTGCATTGAGGGGACTTCTACCGGAAAACGTTCGATTAGCCATTGTGAAGCTATGTGCATTCCTCAATGCAATCTCTGAGAAGGTAATCGATCCAGAAATCATACCAACGTTACAAAATGATTTGGTGCAATGTCTTGTCAGTTTCGAGGTGGTGTTTCCACCATACTTCTTCAACATCATGACGCACGTCCTAGTTCACCTATGCGAAGAGATTAACGTTTTGGGTCCTGTATTTCTACACAATATGTTCCCCTTTGAGAGGTTCATGGCAGTCTTAAAGAAATATGTTCATAACCGTGCTAGGCCAGAAGAAAGCATCTCCAAGGGCCATGAAAATGAGGAGGTCATTAAGTTTTGTATTGACTTTATTCCCGACCTTAAGCCGATTGGTGTTCCTGAATCTCGGCATAAGGGAAGACTGGATGGAAAAGGCACGCTAGGAGGGGATCAAATAATATCTATGAACGGGCATTCTCTCACTCAAGCACACTACACAGTTCTACAGAATTCTGCCTTGGTGGCTCCGTATATGGACGAACACAAGAATTTTCTACGCTCCAAACACCCGGAGCAGTCCGACGACTGGATTACACGTGAACAAACAAGGACTTTCGCCGGCTGGTTGCAGACATGTGCCATGCATGACGCCACTATTGAAGATGACCTGTACTTGCTGTTCCAGTTACCATCTTCGAATATAATGACTTTCAAAGGGTACGAGATAAATGAGAATACATTTTACACGATCGGCCAAGATAAGAAGAGCACCAACCAAAATAGTGGTGTCCGCTTTGATGCAGGAACCAAGACGGGAAAGGAAACATATTATGGTTACATAGAGGACATATGAGAACTTGACTATGGACGTGTTTTTAAGGTCCCTTTGTTTCGGTGCAAATAGGTCAATATGAAATGAGGCGAGGTAACTGAAGACCCGGAGTACGGAATGACAACATTGGGTCTCAACATCTTGCATATGCAGACGAACCACTCGTCCTAGCCAATGATGTGGCACATGTTTTCTATGTGAAGGACATGTCTACCAAGTCGAGAAAAAGAAAAGATAAGGAAGCGAATGCATCATACGATGAGCCAAAGCACCACATAGTTCTTTTCTGGGAAAAAGAAACATCGTGGGAGTGGATGACAAGACAGACATGTCAGAAGATTATGAAAAGTTTGATGAAATTGCTCCATTCACAGTGAATATTGACCCGATCATCCAGTTAAATGACAAAGATTGTCCATGGTTACGACGCAAAGGGACACACGCGAAGAAAAAGTTTCACACCCAAAGATCCCACTCTGGGATGTGATCGGCTTCACTGTCATCACTTTCTTCTCTAGTGTGTTTCCGGACTTATATATCTGGAAAGTCCCGCTTCGAACAAACCGGAGGGAGTCTTTGTAATAGTTAGGGTACTTATGTGTTTTGGCATTTGAAACGCGAAGAAATTTTATGTGCAAACAAATTCTTTCATACATTTTCTGAATTTTTCAGCTAAATGACCCTGAAATTGCAAAACACTTTAAATGAACTCTGAAAAAGTTGAAAGTTGGCATGGTATCATAATTTCACCCACATAGCATGTAAAAAAAGTAGAGAGGGTTACGGCAAAAACTGGATGCACTTCCACTACAGGAAACAAATAATTTGCCGTCAGTGGACATCTTTGCCGTCAGCTTTTCGTCGAGGCAGACGGCAAAGAGCAGTTTTGCCGTCAGCTGCTGACAGCAAAGAATGACTAACGGCAAAATATATTTTGCCGTATGCATTTTTTATTACAAACGGCAAAGACTACTTTGCCGTCTACATTTTTTATTA
The DNA here is from genome assembly GCA_902687465.1 of Secale cereale. Lineage (NCBI taxonomy): Eukaryota > Viridiplantae > Streptophyta > Magnoliopsida > Poales > Poaceae > Secale > Secale cereale. Next base: position 855,256,516 of record LR738714.1, on the reverse strand, counting down.
CTGATGGCAAAGATAATACTTTGCCGTCTATAAAAGAAAACACAAACGGCAAAGACTTTGCCGTCTCTATTTTTTCATACAGACGGCAAAGTATGACATTTGCCATCTGTAATAAAAAACGCAGACGACAAAAACATACTTTGCCGTCTGTACAAAATACAGAGACGGCAAACAAGAAGCACACCACGCGGATCCGTCCACGGATCGATGATGTGGCGGTCCCTCCAACCCATGCAGCCCCACCATCCTGACACACCCACTGACCCAACTACCCAAGCCCACAACTCCACCCACCCACTAACGCACGCCCCCACACCCCATCCATCCACGCACACCACACAACCACTCACCACCACACAATCACGCACACCACACACCCACAGCCATGACCGGCGCGAGCGAAGAAGGCCATCGGTGCGGGCGAGGAGCAAGAAGGCCGCGCGAGCGAAGTGCAAGGAGGCCGCCCTGGCAGCGAGCATGCCGGCTGCGTGGGCCATCCGCGCGGGCAGGGAGCACGGCGGCCGCGCGTGCGACGAGCATGGCGGCTGTGCGGGAGACGAGCATGGCACGCGGCGGCGGCTCACTCCACCGTCCATGGCGGCCGCGCGGGCGGCGAGCATGGCACGCGGCGGCGGCTCAGTCCACCGTCGACTGCTCCGTGCAGGCGCGCGGTGGCTTCTTTCCTCGGGCGCACGGCAACTTCTTCCCTCGTGCGCGGCGGCTTCTTCCATCGAGCATGGCGCGTAGCAGCCCCTACAGAGGAGCTCCTCCCTCCGGCGTCGGCCGCCCGTCGCTGCACTGGCGCGCGGCGGTGCTCCTCTCTCTCTCTCCGGAAATCAGCGAGCACGGCCGGGCGGCGGTGCGGGATTCCAGGGTAGGGCGAGCGGCGCTGGCGAGCGTGGATGTCCGGTGGCACGGCGAGCAGGGCCGGTCGGGCGGCGCGGTGAGCAGGGCAAGGCGGCGGCAGTGGTGTCCCCGGCGATAAGGACGGCCGGCGGTGAAGGACTTGATTGCTTTTACTTTTTAGTTTCTAGGGGTCCTTGTGTAAATTTCTAGGACAGCTCTGTAACTCTACCAAGGATGAATGCAAGACAGCTCGGCCGTGTCGAATCGAAAATTTCCATGAGCTGAATCTGTTTTGGATTGTTGTTTCTGTGTTCGACGAGATGCTTTGTTTTGGTTTGTTGTTTCTGTGTACGTCATTTAAAAAAAAAGAAAAACAATCTTTGCCGTCTGTGCTTTAGTTTGGATGACGGCAAAGCACATGTTTTAACTGATGGCAAAGAACATGTTTTTTGCCGTATGATATTTTTGCGGCAGACAGCAAAGCTGTATTAACTGACGGCAAAATCTTTGCCGTCATCTTGACAAAAGGCTGACGGCAAAGTATTCTTTGCCGACTTATCTTTGCCGTCTGAGTTTGCCGTCTGCTTCCTGACGGCAAAATCTTTGCCGTCTGGATTTGGGCCTTTGCCGTCTGTGATCCACAGACGGCAAATTACCTGTTTCCTGTAGTGTTCGTGTAAAAAATGGATAATCTCTTTCGAAATATCAGGGTTTCAGACGAAAAGTCATCTGTTACAAAAACATTTCATTTTTTAAATAAACTAAGTATTACCAAATTGAATATAATGATAAAACACACTAATATTAAACATAATAAAAAAGAATCACTGAAAAATCTATTTTGAAAGTTAAGTTATTCACAAACTAGTGATTCACATAAATTTCAAATAATTCAAATTCAAACTATTCAAATTTGAAAACTACTGGCACTAACAGAAAATTTGTAATTTTTTGTACCTAAAGCAAAAATATTCACAAAGAAACTCTAAGTACAACAAAAAAAACCTAGAAATAAGTAAAAGATTTAAATAAAGCAGACAATAGAAAAAACTAAATAAAAAAGGCCACCTACTCGGCCACAGCGGCCTGCATACGACTAGAAACCCAACCTGCAGTTGGGCCAGGATGCAGGCCCGCAAGCCCAGTAGGACACACATGGGAGAGTAACAAAGTTAGGCCCAGAAGGCCTGCATTAGAGAGGAGCTCAATGCAGTGCCCACGCCGGGGCTTATAAAGAGGTCTTGGGGCTCCTCAACTAGCGAGGTGGGACTAAACTTTCCGCACCACAACTGCGGCCTCGTACCCCTTTAGCACCGGGTCGTGGCACCAATCGGTACTAAAAGGGGGTCTTTAGTACCGGTTGCAGCCACGACCCAGTGCTAAAGGGGTGCCCTTCCCGCCGCTTGGCCTGGCAAAATTTGACCTCCAGTACCGGTTGGTGGCTCCAACCGGTACTAAAGGTCATTCCTATATAAACAACAGTTACGAGTTTCGTCAATTCTCATCTCCTCTGCTTCTTCTCCTCTGCCCCGTCGCTGCCGCACCCGTCGACGCCCCCGTCGTTGCCCCCCGTCGCCGCCCCCATCACCGTCCCCGTCGCCGCCCGTAGCCGCGCCGTCCCCGTCGTCGGCCGTCGCCATCCCGTCGTCGTCGCCGTCCCTGCCGCCCCCGCCCCCCCGTCGTTGCCCCCGTCGCGCCTCGCCTCGCCGGTTAGCTCCTGCCCCGACATGGCCACACACACACACACACATTGTTACTTACAAAAATGTTACTAATTTTGATGTTTTTTAGTTATAGAAATGTTAGAAAATTTTCTATTATTTAGTTATAGAAATGTTAGAAATTTTAGAAATGTTAGTTTTAGCTAGATGAATAATTTCAAATTGTTAGATGATGATCGACGTTTTTTTAGTTTCTTATAATTTTAGTTATAGAAATTTAGAATTTGCATATAGAATTTTGACATATGCAACGATATCATTTTTTAAATTTGTATATAAGAAATCACAATCCAATCATTTTAAAAAATGGTACTTTTGCGGCATATAGTATTTGTTCTCGACGATGCCCGACCCGCATCCTCGCCGTCGACCCATTCGCGATGACGTCCTGCTTCAGAGGACCCATGTCCGGGACTGGGCTCCGCCGGGCTGGCACTGGGAGGTGCTACCTTCAGGGGCTCGCCGCTTGGTGAGGAACGTGGCCCCGGGTCCCGTCGTCGACCCTGAGCTCCTTTGGTGGCGTTCGCATGTGCCACTTTCGGTGTGGAGGGAGCCGGCACCGCCGGAGGTGGTGCGTCGTCGTGTGAGGGAGGAGGACGAGCACGTCCGTCGCTACATAGCTGCTATGGACGTCAGTTCTCCAATACCTGGCAGGTTCTTTGGGGAGATGACCGGAGCTACGATCCTGTGATGGTTCCTTCTCTTTGGGTGTCCACCACCCGCGCCTCAGGAACCGCGAGTGAACTAGATTATTATGTAGTATTCGATCTTTATTAGCTAGCTAGCTAGTGATGTATTTGATATATAATATTCGAGACGATCGCTGTATCCGACATTATATATATTATTTGAGACCATGTATTCGATATTATATATATATATATATATATATATATATATATATATATATATATATATATATATATATATATATATATATATATATATATTATTCAAGACGATGTATTCGAGATTATATATATTATTCGAGACGATATATCCGATATTATATATTATTCGAGACGATGTATTCGAGATTATATATTATTCGAGACGATGCATATTATGTACTATGATTCAGTTTTTCCTTAATGGTTGCATGCATGCATTGTAATTTGAATACTAAATTGCTTTATATTTCTTCTGGATTAGTTAAATAAAAGCTATGGCGGACAATACCGGCAGATAGGGAGAAGCGGCCATGTTCGAGATCATACGCTCCCCTTGCGGGCCAGATGATCAGAATGAAGAAGATGACGGCTCCCAATACCTGAACAATACCGGGGAGGGTGATATGATATTCGATCGCTACGACCGAATTGATGAAGGCATGAACTATGATATCGATTATGATGATGCCGAAAATGTTGATCTTGAAATAACAGAGACCGGCGAGGTATATTTATATACACAGGCATCTGGTGATCATCACATGTTTTTAATGATTTGAAGATATATTAACGAATCGATATCTTTCTTCTTCCAGCCCTCCGGATCGAGCAAATCTACAGGCAGCAGGACAGTGCGAGGCCCGGCCAAAAAGTTGAAGGAGGTCGTAAAGTACAACATCGATGCCATCAAAGTTGATGGCAAACCAGTAGCGCCTAAGACAGTTGCGAACAAGTTCGTTCGTCAGTGCGGAGTTATTGTGAAGGACCAACTCCCGATCTCCATTCAAGAATGGAAAGAGCCAACAAAGAAACGTCCAGATCTTATTTTTGTCGATGACATTGCAAAATCTCTGCTTTGGGAAAAACCCCTGGAGCATTTCACCCTGCCAGATCATTTCACAGAGGATGACAATAAGAAAGTCAAGGACGCTGCTCTTAGGAAGATGGCAATTGCATTCAACAACCACAAGAAAACTGTATGGTCCAACTACGTCAAAGGAGGAAAGAAGACTCCAGAATTCAAGGGAACACTGGAGAAGCAAAGAGAACACTGGCCCGCTTTCGTGAAATTCAAGGAATCATAATTATCTAAGGAACGATCGAGAAAAAACAAGGCCAATGCCGCAAGAAAGGAGCAGTTCCATAGGCTGGGGCCAGGTGGCTACGCGGTGGCAATGCCTAAGTGGGATCTCTCTGAGCAAGAGATGATAGATGCAGGGGTCACTCCAGTTACATTGAACTGCCCCCCAGGTGCATGACTTGGTTCTATGCGCATGGAGGGGGGGGGGGGGTTTGACCCGAAGACAGGCGAGGTTTCGATGAAGGCATGTCTTAAAGGAGCCAAAAAGAAGTTACTTGATGCAATAGAAGAAGCTCGAAAGGGGGTGTTCAAGCCCACAGAGAGAACGACGAGTTTACGCGCGCCTTGGGAAATCCTGAACACCCGGGAAAAACACGAGGCAAGGGCGTTGTTCCGTGGTATGAGGGATTTTCGGATTGGAGGGCCGACTACAGAAGCCGTGTGAGAAGGAAGAACCTGGAGGAGGAGCAAAGGAAGAAGGAAGCAGAACGCATTGAAGGCCTAGAATCAGCGCACACGGACTTGGCACTCAAATTACTGCAGCAGTAGCAACAGATCGACACACTCAGCCAGGAAAGGGGGTCTCAACAGCGGCAGCAGCTAGCGGATGACCCAGCATTAGATAACACCGTCCCATCCATGCCGAAAAGCAGCGTGGGTTCCGCCCCGGGTGACGCACTGCTGGATAGATACCCTGTGGATGACATCATGGAGAACACTAACTATGAGCTACACTTCAAAATGAAGAACATATCCATGAAGGTGGTGGACGACATTGCTTATACAAATCCCCCCGAAGCAACCTTCCATTGCAACCCGATTCCAGCCAGCTATGCTCGTGTCCAGGTTGATGTGGTGGTGGACCAATATTCGGGGCTAGAGCTTGACATTCCTGTAGGTGACGAGCAGAACACACTAGGAGAGGCCATACATCATATCATCCTATGGAGAAAGGATTGCATCATCTTTTGAAGGCCACCGACACCACGTCAGCCGACTCCTCCTCGAAGTCCGCCACCGTGTCAGTAGACTCCCGCTCCTCCAAGTCCGCCACCACGTCAGCCGACTCCTCCTCCAAGTTTGGCACATCGTCAGCCGACTCCTCCTCGAAGTCCGCCACCGCATCAGCAGACTCCCGCTCCTTCAAGTCCGGGACAACGTCAGGTCACTCCTCCTGCTTCGACTCAGCCACGTCAGCCGTCTCCGCCACCTCAACAATCGCAGAAGAGAGCCGCCGCAGCTATGGTGCGTAGTGGTACAACAAGTCGAGGTAGTACAGGAGGTACAGGCGGAGGCAAGCGATGTCAATATGGCCCAAGCCTCACTCCTCTTCCTCAGAGGCCTTACAACATGACCGACGAGCAAAACACAGCCATAGTGAAGGCCCAAGTGGACGCCCATTTTGGACCGAAACTGCCACCGCCGCCAAAGAAGAAAGTGCCTGAGAAAGTCGTTGACCACTTTATTCATATGGAAAGAGAACCAGCTCCCAAGCCTGTTGACTCAGACTATAAGCGCCAAATCAGGTTGGCACATGCACGACAACAATAGAAGGAGACGAGCTCGAGCTCGAGCCAAGCAGCTGGCAAAAAATGCGGGGAAACCGTTCCCCAGCTGGGAGAACAGGCGGCGCAATCGACCCCCCCCCGCTTGTTGTACCATTGAAGATCCCCCACATGTGAGTACCGGCGCCGATGATGATGTGCTAATAACCGACGATCATATAAGGCAAGCTACAAAGATCGGATGCACTATAGAACAACTCCTAGGGCTCGAGCCCATGGAAACTTTTAGAGAGGAGGAACTAAAACGGCAATATGTCCGCGGCCAACCTATGATAGAGCTTGAGGAGGTCAAGAATCTCCCAACCAGAATGTATGAATTGCATGATTGGTACATGAAAATTTGCAAGACTCACAATCGGGAGTCCCTCATGGTGAATGTCAAGGCAGAGCATTACTTCCATGAGAAAGCTTTGTCCATTGAGTATTCAGAACTGTTTCAGTTATTCAATCAAGACACACTCGACAAATCTATCGTCAGTTGCTATTGTCTGTATGTGATTTCTTTCTGTAATTTAAGTCTCAAGCTAGCTTAGATCATTACATGTAATTATCCTCACTATATTCTTTTCTGTGGTATTAATTATGCAGGATGAAGATATCTAAAATGAAAAAGCTGGACGCTATGGCATTGGGTTCATTGACCCAAATACCATTTATGAAGAGACATGGAGACATGTATGGCATCGAGAGGACGTAGAGGAAAAGATGCTAGAGTTCTTGAAGCGCCTCAATACCAATGGAGATATACTACTTCCTTAGAACTTCACGTGAGTCACACTGTCTTGTATACTACAAATTCTGTTTTTGCTTACTACCTAGATGTTAATAAGTGTATAGGGTTTAGGGTAGTTGATGAGTGTTATGCACATGCCCGCTTAATTTATACATGCGAACGTGTGCGCATGCAGTTTCCACTGGATCTTGTTAGACATTCAAGCTGAAGAAGGAAATGTTATATTACTGGACTCACTACTTGAAGATCCTAAAGACTACTCAGTAGTGAAGGGGATAGTCGACAGGTAATTTCAATCATTATTCAACTATATGTCGGCCTCTTTAGTTCGTCGTTTCCTGATATCAACTAATTGTAGGACATACATGGTGTGAGACATTCGATGATGTATACATATACATATATATATGATCGGTTCTGTGAGAAATTCTATATATATATATGCATACGTGTACAATATGTAGTATCGTAAAATACCAGCAAATGAAAAATAATTAAATGGAAAACACAAAATTAAAGTAAAAAATATCATAAACCCAAAACCACCTAAACCATTTAGTACCGGTTGGTGTTACCACCTGGTACTAAAGGGCTCCCCACCCTCGGTGCTGGCTCGTGCCACGTGGTGGCCCTTTAGCGGCGGTTCGTGCAGAACCGGTACTAAAGGGGGGGGGACCTTCAGTCCCCACCCTTTAGTGCCGGTTACAGAACCGGAACTAAAGGGCCTTCCAAACCGGTGCTATAGCCCGGTTCTGCACTAGTGTATTTAGCAACAATGAAATTAGCATAATCTACACACCAAATATTATCATGAGAACTAGAAGGATTAACAACAACTAATTTCTCATCAGGAAAACTATCATTAATAGGCACTAAGTCATCAAATTTTTTTCCATCCTAGAAAAATTATCTACGATATGTATATTATCAACGTACTGGTTTTCAGCTCCTTTTCTATTTACAGTATGCATATCAAACTCTTGTAATTGAAGAACTCACCTAATTAACCTTGGTTTAACATCTTTCTTATCCATGAGATATTTAATAACAACAGGATCGGTGTGAATAATTACTTTAGAATCAACAATATAAAGCCTAAACTTACCACAAGCAAAACAACTACTAGAAATTCTTTTTCAGTAGTAGCATAATATTTTTGAGCACTATCCACGTTAACATTTAATTCTTACCAACCCTTTGACAAAGAACAACACCAATATCATAATTGCTAGAATCACACATTATTTCAAAGGGCAAATTCCAATCATGTGATTGACCAATAAGAGCAGTTACTAAAGCTTCTTAAGAATTTCAAAGGCTTCTACAAATTATCATAAAAAAATGCACGGAACATCTTTTTGCAAGAAATTAGTAAGAGGCGTAGACATTTTGGGAAAATCCTTAATAAATCTTCTCTTAAGACTAGCATGTCGAAGGAAACTTCTTATACCTTTGTTATCTTTAGGACATGGAATTTTCTCAACTGCATCAACTTTAGCATTGTCTACTTCAGTACCTCTTTCAGAAGTTTTATGATCAAGGACTATACCTTCATTCACCATAAAGTGACACTTCTCCCAATTCAAGATGATGTTAGTCTCTTCACATCTCCGCAAGACTCAATCAAGATTACTCAAACAGTCATCAGAAGAAGTTCCATAAATGAAAAAAAATCATTCATGAAGACCTCAACAGTTTTCTCATAAAAATCAGAGAATATAGCAGTCACACATCTTTGAAAAGTAGTAGGTAAATTACATAAACTAAAAGGCATAAGTCTATAAGCATAAGTTTCAAAAGGACAGGTAAAAGTAGATTTTTCTTGATCTTCTTATGATACAAATATTTTTAAGAGAAACAAGAATATCCATCTAAGAAACAAAAGTGTCTGTGCTTTGATAATCTTTCTAACATTTGATCAATGAATGGCAAAATATATTGATCTTTCCTAATAGTTTTATTCAATTTTTTAAATCAATTACCATCCTATAACCGGTTAATTTTTTTTGTGGGATAAGTTCATTCATATCATTAGGGACAACTGTAATACCTTCTTTCTTAGGTACACAATGAACTGGACTTACCCATATACTATCATCTATATGATAGATTATACCTGCTTCAAGAAGTTTTAATATTCTAGCTCTTAACCACATCCTCCATCTTAGTATTTAAACAGTGTTGGGGATCAACAACTGGTTTGGCATCAGGCTCCAAATTAATCTTATGTTGGCACATAGTAGGACTAATGCCCTTAAGATCATCCAAAGTATATCCAGTTCCACCATGATGCTTCCTTAAAGTTTTCAATAATCTCTCTTCTCCGTGCATTGAAAGTTTAGCATTGATAATAACATGATATATATTATTTTCATCGAGATAAGCATCTTTCGGTGTATCAGGGAGATTCTTTAATTCAAACACGGGATCACCATTAGGTGGAAGATGATTTCCCAAAGTTTCAATAGGCAAATTATGTTTATCGTTTATTTCATTTCTTTCATTCATATGCCTATCATTTTCATGATCTAGCAAGTATTGCTCTAATGGATCACTAGGAGGTTTGATAATAGAAGCAAGACCAATAATTTCATTTTTACTAGGTGAATATTTATCACGAGGTTGTATATTAAACCTAGAGAAATTAAATTCATGAGACTCATCACCAAACTTCACTTTGACCTTGTCTTTAGCACAATGAATTTCAGCAGTAACAATATTCAAGAAAGGTCTACTGAATATAATGGGACAAATATTGTCTTGCTGTGATCCAAGTAGCAAGAAATCAGTAGGATATTTAGTCTTACCACACAAGACTTCAACATCTCTAACAATCCCAAGTGGTGAAATAGTATCTCTATTTATAAGCTTAATAATAACATCAATCTCTTCTATCTCAGCTAGTGAAATATCATGCATAATTTCTTGACAGAGAGACAAAGGAATAACACTTATACTAGCACCCATATCACATAAAATGTGATAGCAATGATCTCCAATCTTAGTAGAAACAGCATGCATGCCAACGACTTTCTTATTCTTATCTAGCATATCTTGATCATTTCTGACTTGTTTAGCAATTCTAGCAGCTTCATCACATAAATAAATAACATGCCAAACAATATTATCGAGCAGGGGATCTTTAACCATTGCAATGTTAGGTTCCACTTTAATTTATTCAGAGGGTTTGTGTTTTAATGTTACTTTTATGAACTACAATTGTAGCCTTAGCATGTTCCTTAATCCTAACAGAAAAATGAGGCTTCTCAATATAACTAGTAGGCAAAACAGGACTGGAAGTGTAGGCAAGTACTTCAGTATTAGCAACATGTTATGCACAAATATCTTCAATAGGTGTATGAAATGTAAATCACTCCTCCTTAGGGAGATCAACACAAGCAGCATAGGATTCACAAAATTTAGCTACTATCTCAGAATCAAGTCCATATTTTGCACTTATCTTATGAAGGTTGCTATTTCTACAAAAGTCTTAACACAATCAAATTGGAAATTTATACCCGATTCATTACCTTTGTCAATTCCACAATATTCAGAGTTGTGTTTAATTCTCTCAATAAGATCCCACTTGAATTCAATAGTTCTTTTCATGAAGGAACTAGCAAAAGAAGAATCAAGCATTGATGTCGGGTAAACTGATCCACCCACGAACACCTATGGGGACGGAGCCCCTTTCGGTACGGCGGGGGCGGAGGTAGCGCGAAGAGCAGATCGAGGCGAGGCACACGAGCAGTTTACCCAGGTTAGGGCCGCACGGATGCGTAAAACCCTACTCCTGCTTTGTGGATTCTATTGAATTCTTGCTCGGGAGCGCTGAGAGCTACAGTACACTTCAGCAGCTAACGAGACCGAGCGTGAGAGTGTTCGAACCCCCTTCTACGTTGCGCATGGGCCTCCTTTTATATGCTCAAGGGGTCACCGACAGGTGGCAACGCAGTTGAGGGTAAAAATGGAAAAAGTGTGGTAGTTGGTACAATGTTTTATACCTAACCCTGACGGTAGGGGACAAGGGAATTAAATGCCCATCGACGTCGCCCAAACAGTGCAAAAAGGGGCCGTCAGGGGCGCCACCGTTCGCCACAATGGCAGCCTTGTCAGCGCCGCTTGCCACCGCGTACCCCTGGCTGCATAGCCTCCCGCCACGTACGCCTGGAAGGGTCCCAGAGCGACACGTGGGTGGATGCGCTGGAGCGCGGGTACAGTGTGGTAGCTTGCCGCGGCAAGCGCCTTGCCGCGGTCGTTGTTTTTTCGCGTCCGGGAGCTTGCCGCTCACCAGGCCTTGCCGGGACGCGTGGCGCGTCGCGGCAAGTTCCTTGAGATGCCTTGGTTGGCCTTCCCGGCAAGCTCCTCTTGCCGGGGTCTTGTCTCCTTGGCTTGAATACTTTGTTCTTGAATGGCTCCAAAGGAACCACGGAGGACCGTGGCGGTCACCCGACAAGCCTTGCCGCGGGACGCTGCGACTGCCCGTGCACAATTTCGGGATACTAAGGGTACCCCTACTTTAGTACACCGACAGGAGCCCCCGGGCCTGGGCCATACACGGTGCCGAGCGCTGTTGGGCCAGGCCCAAAACAGGGCACGGGCATGCGCGGCCTGGTTCACGCCGTATCTTACTCCGTATCCACCGCGCCCTCCCCTAACGGCACGCGTCGATTGCGGCGTCGTGGGAGAGATCGTGGGTGGCTTCTTTAATCGGAAATGCGGAACGTCCGCCCCCTCCCTCCTTATAAGCAGGGGAAACAGGGGCAGTTCGTCCATCCGCTCGTTGCTACTCCTCGAAAACCTCCGCCGCTCCCCTTCTTCCCAAAGCTGAAAGAGAGCAGCGCTCCGCCCCCCATCGCCACCAGCACCACCAGCGCCGTCGACCTCCCTCACCGTTTCTGCCATGGCTCCGAAAGGCGAGAAGGGGAAGGGCGCGAAGTCGGCCGAGGCGCAGCGGCTCGCGGCGCTGCGAAAGGAGCGGGCTGTCTTCCCCCCCAACCTTGCCGCAAGGAAGCTGAGGGAGAACTACTACCTCTTCTGGTCGGGGGAGACGCGGGCGCATCCGCGCACCAAGGTACTCCCAGCCGTCGCCTGTAAAATGGTTCCGAACGGATATGCGTTCTTCGCCTTGTTCTTCTACTGCGGGCTCTGCCCGCCTTTCTCTGAATTCTTCTGTGACCTCATGAATACCTACGGGTTCCACCTCCTTGACTTCACCCCCAACGCCGTTCTGACCATGGCAGTTTTCGCACATCTCTGCAAAAACTTTGTCGGAGTCCATCCCAATGTAGCCCTTTTCCGCCACTTCTTTACGCCCCGAGTTGAGAGAGGAGAGCCTTTATCCGGCGGAGTTTCCTGGATCTCGAGGGCCCACAAGACGGAAGCTTATCTGGAGGGAGAGCTCCGCAGCAAATGGGAGGAATGGAGAGCCAACTGGTGCTGGATTGTCGAGGAGAACCCGCAGCCATTTACCGCCCGCCGCCAAGCCCCAGTAGTACGCGGCAGCGACTGGAGCGACTTGGCCCCGGAAGACAGTAGGGTAAAGATTGCCACCGCCCGGACCCAGCGCCTTAGGCTTGCCGGGCTCACTGTAGGCGCAGTTGGTGCGGATTTCCTTCGCCGCCGCATCGCCCCCTTGCAGGAGAGGAAGAGGCCCGCCTGGGAGTTCGAGAATGCGACAGATATCATGAGGCTGCGCCCGGGCCTCAACTTCAATTTCACTAACCTGGAGCTCAACACGATGCTCCAGGAGCTGTTCAAGTATGACCCCGATCATCCCGAAGTGTTCAGGTTGCCGAGGGGGGTCGTCCCACTGTGCAACAACTCCGCTCTCAGCCGCATCCGCGCAATGATGCCGCTGTGCGACTCTCATGGGATCGACCCAACTTGGCAAGAGCCTGCCGACGACGCCGTGCAGGCATTCTTTGACGGCTTGGAAGAAGTGCCGATCCGCTCCGACGAGAAGAAGGGCCTCACCTGCGACACTACCGATAAGGAGATGGCGTACATCGCCACCAGGCTGGAAGAGGCGGCGGCAGCCGCAGCCGCGGGCGAGTTCGGTTTCACCCCGGAGGAGGCAGATGCAGCAAAGGCGGCAAGCCTTGCCGAGCGAGGGGAGTTTGTCGGCGAGGGAGAGCCTGCCGGGCAAGACGCTGAGTCGAGCGAGCCCGCCGAGCAGGGTGTCGGGTCGAGCGAGCCCACCGAGAAGGGCGACGAGTCGAGCGAGCCCGCCGAGGATACGAGCGGCTCGCTGGAGATCGACTCCTCTTCCTCCTCGTCTTCAGGCAGCTCGCCACCAGCAGAGCCTCCAGCTCCACCGAGAAGGCGTCTCCGCAAGGCCGGGGACGTAACGGAGCGGCAGACGGGTCAACAGCCGCCGCGCCGTGCGACACGCTCCACCGCGGCAAGCAAGGTTGCTGCGGGAGCACCTCGCACACCTGCTGCAACTGGAGCGGGGTCTTCCCGGACCGCTGCTTCTGCCCCTGCTGCTCCCCATGCCACGGCGGCAGCCGGAGCAGGGTCGTCTCAGACCACCGCCACTGCTCCCGCCAAGCGGCCAAGGGAGCCCACTCCTCCGCTTCCTCGCGCCGGGACGCGTGAGCCAGACTTCGACTTCTCCGCGCTCAGCTCCGACGAGGAAGAAGAAGAGTAAGATCCTTATTGTTCTTGTATTTCTTCAATTCTTGCTGTTTGGTCTTGTATCTCTTTTGCTTCACTCTGAACCTGTTCCTTTTTTCAGAACTCTGGCCCAAAGGGCAGCAAAGAGAGCCAAGGTCCCGGTGATTGTCACCGAGGACGAGCCCACCGTGCCAGCTGAAGGAAATATGCCCTAGAGGCAGGTGATCCTCCGATGTATTCATAAAAACCAGTATGGTTTTCTTCGATGCCGTTCAATCCAAGACTGCTTAGCTTGGTGTTTTGAGTACATACACCAGTGTAAAGCCTCGAAACGACCTATCGTCCTCCTCAAGCTCGACTTCACAAAGGCTTTTGATACGATGGAGCACGCTACCATTCTACAGATGTTGCACTATAAGGGGTTTGATGAACGCTGGTCTGGCTGGGTAGACACACTTTTATCATCTGGCTCTTCCTCGGTGCTTCTTAACGGAGTCCCTGGTCAACATTTTCATTGCCGCACTGGTGTGCGTCAAGGTGACCCTTTATCCCTGCTACTGTTTGTCATTGCAGTGGACCTTCTTCAATCAGTGGTTAATGATATGTGTGCTCGCAATGTTCTTCGAATGCCAATCCCTACTGGCTCAAATGATTATCCAATAGTCCAATATGCTGATGATACACTGATCATCCTCCCGGCTGCTGATGATCAAATCATTGCGCTCAAACAGATGCTTGAAAAGTTTGCTCGAGCCACCGGTCTATGCGTCAACTTCAGCAAATCATCCTTGATACCTCTAAACTTGTCTGCTGAGGAAGGCTCTCGCATTGCTGCTCTCTTGGGCTGTGAGGTGGGTGCTCTACCCTTCACATATCTAGGTCTACCTATGGGCACTTCTAGACCTACCGTGGCTGAGCTATCGCCCCTAGTAGATCGTCTGGAGAGGAGGCTTTCTGCTTCTTCCTGTTTGCTGAATCAGGGTAGCCGTTTGCAGCTGCTGCAGTCTGTATTGGCTTCCATGCCAATATACTTTCTTTGCTCTTTATCTCTTCCAAAAGGCATCCTTCAGCAGCTCGAAAGAATTATGCGTCAATGCCTCTGGAGGGGCAACTCGGAGACCCCACGTCAATCTCTAGCTGCCTGGGACCTCATATGCCGACCCAAGAAGTACGGTGGACTTGGAGTTACACACCTGGGCACTCAGAATGAAGCTTTGCTCATGAAGCATCTGTACAAGTTTTTCAACAAACTTGATATACCGTGGGTTCGATTGATCTGGGACTCTTATTATGCTTCTTCCCCACCTCAAGCCACTCGAAGCTGTGGCTCTTTCTGGTGGAGGGATATCATCAAGCTCTATGATCAGTTCTGCACTCTCACCGTCCGACATGTTCATGCTGGAGACACTGTGTTGTTTTGGGTGGACAAGTGGCATATCGATAGTAGGGTTATTTCGCTCCAGACCAGATTACCACATCTCTACTCATTTGTGCTTAATGACCTAATCACTGTCAAGAATTTTTTCGATGCACCGACTGAGGCCCAGAACTTTCATTTACCTTTGTCCATCGAAGCCTATCATGAGCTCCAGCAACTACAGTCTCTGTTGGCTCCTCTGCAGCTTGACCCATCAACCAATGATACCTGGCAATGGCCCTCCAAATCAGGCACCTTCCAGTCCAAAGTGTACTACGACTTCACTTTCTCTCATATAGTGGTCGATCCAATCTTCCAATGGATCTGGAAATGCTCCTGCACACTAAAGATTAAAGTCTTTGGGTGGTTGTTGTTGATGGATCGTCTCAACACAAGAGATATGATGCAACAAAGGCATTGGCATGTCGATGACGCCAACTGTGCTTTATGCCTTCTCCCTCATCTTGAGGATCGGGGGCATCTCTTCTTTGCATGCAACTTTAGTCAGAGAGTTTGGAATTATCTTGGTATTTCTTGGACATCTGATGGTCATCCATCCACATACTCCATGGCTTTGGCAGCTCGACAGGATTTCGGTCAACCTTTCTTCACTGAGTTAGTTTTCACTGCCACTTGGAATATCTGGACTCAGAGGAATGGCAAAATTTTCAGAAATGAGCAGCCCAGCTTCAGATCCTGGAAACGAAATTTTGTTTATGATATTTCTTTACTTGCTCATAGAATTAAATGTAAGTATAGAGATAAGCTTCTCTCTTGGATGGCCTCCCTCCAGTAGTTTAGCTGTA
This sequence comes from Secale cereale, assembly GCA_902687465.1. Classification (NCBI taxonomy): domain Eukaryota; kingdom Viridiplantae; phylum Streptophyta; class Magnoliopsida; order Poales; family Poaceae; genus Secale; species Secale cereale. The sequence goes on along the minus strand of LR738714.1, from coordinate 855,240,839 downwards.
AGTAATCTCTTCCCTTGTACATATTTAGGTCCTTTGTAACTTTCACCCTCTTTGGGTCTTTACTTTAATAAAACACTGTGAGGCTATTGCCTTGCAGTACATAGTCGAAAAAAAGTTGTTATTTATATTTCCTTATATCATGATAAATGTTTATTATTCATGCTAGAATTATATTAACCGGAAACTTAGTACATGTGTGAATACATAGACAAAACAGAGTGTCCCTACACTACTAGGAAAAGGCCTATTAATGGCGCACCTAGTTTGGCCATTAATGGCGCATTAGGGGTGCGCCATTACTAGCACGCCATTAGTATACTTTACTAATGGCGCACCTCTGGTGCGCCATTAGTATCTGGTATACTAATGGCGCACCACAGATGCGCCATCAGTATGCACAGTGGTGCGCCATTAGTATGCCTCCCAGGGCCAGGTGCTTTGGCATACTAATGGCGCACTCTGCTGTGATGCGCCATTAGTATGAATATTAGGTTTTTTTTTCTGTTTTTTGCACAGGTTATGCATATATATAAATATAATTTCTCGTGGAGCCAACATATATGGTACGCACATCGAAACTATTAGAATCTACTCCCTCCGTACCGATTTACTCGTCGTGGTTTTAGTTCAAATTTGAACTAAAACCACGACGAGTAAATCGGAACGGAGGGAGTATATAATAGCTCATAGAACAACTTAGCATCATGCATCATCGATCATAATAATAATAAAAACTCAACATAGGTATTAAATAATAAGTCTTACACATCATTATCGACCATACAACTTCTACTACGTAGCAATTTTCTAAGATAAAATGACATAAAACAAGATGTCGTTTGTCTCTAAATCAATTAGATTTAAAGGGCCATTATGGAGAACGCAGATTATCTTGTCTCCATTTCTTGCCCTTCTCAATCTATTTCTTCCAAGTACCTCCTTACGAGTTTTCGTTATTTTTCGCCATTCTTTGATTCTCATTCCTTCATTTTTAGAAGAAATCCGATATGGACACGTGTGATTTGTAGGTTCACCTGGCATAATGTTTAAAACTTGTAGTTGACCAGATTGAAACATGACAGGAGGCACACAGTCACTAGGGAGAATCTGTTGCAAAACATATAGTAAGACTTCGTAGTTAGCATTGTAGTTCAGTTCGAGAAGAACTAATGCAAAACATGCACGAATGTCGTAATAGTAAAAAAATCTTACCATGGTATCTCCATTGATATTAATGTAGTTCAAGACGTGCACTAGTGGGACGTATTGACTATATTGTGGATCAATATTGCGATGTTGAATGTAATCCAGAAGAAAGGAATAAAAGAAGATGATCTGCTCTTTGTCCTTATAAGTACATTCTGAGCCAGGGGTGTAGTAGGTTATGTCTAGCATCATCCTCACATTATTTGAATAATCAAAATAACCTATCAATGGAAATAAGTTGTCAACTATTTTGAAATAAACAATATAAATTACTAAATAACTATGTTTGATAAACTCACTTCTCGGTAGAATTGGAATCATATCGTCAACAAGGACCCAAATGTCCAAATCATCTTCGGCGATGGAATCCGGATTACCAAGATCCATGGTGAGAAGCATACCCTCATAAAAACCATATATCTTGCAAAATGATTCCCAATTCTTGCAACCAAAAGTGGTTAAGTTATCTGAATTGTACAAATCCACTTCTAAATCAACATTATGCATGGTCCTTAGTTGAATTTGCTTTGTCTCCGAAGTTTCATGATCTTCAAATCCCATCCTCTCCAAGACATAGCGTCTTGCATGACACGGGATAAACTAGTTGCATGTAAAAGAAGAAAATTAATTACTTACACGTTGAAGTAGCTAGAAATCGTGCTTAATTAATTACGAAACAAGACTTGTCGTTGCGTACCGTTTCGACATCGAAGGTCTCGTCGAGCTTAATACTGAAGTAACGACCGTCCACCAGGTGAGGCCTGTCGCACAGACCCCGGTCGTCACCGCACCAGGAGCACTCCGGGATCCTATCGTCGTCGGAAGACGACATTTCCTATGTTTCAAAGAGATTAAACTTTATAAACAAAAAATATGTACCTAGACAAGCTAGCTGTGGCACCATCCTAGGCTCATTAGGACTAACATTGTCAACACTTTTGCACTAGTTCTGCTACATACCATCCTAGGCTTTTTAAGTTTCAATATTGCTATAGCATACAAACTTGAAGCGCTTGTGACTTTCAGCAGAACCTCACAATCTGATTACTATCCTCTCTATAAACTCATTTTAAACGAGTTCAAAAAGTGTAAGATCTTTATCCTAAAACACCACCAAAAAATTAGGGCATGGCATCTAATAAGCAATGTTTGGAAATACAGTAAGTTTAATCTATGCCTAGCCATCCCTTACAAGGATATGTGGACATATTTCAGTTGTTTCAAACTTGAAACAGTAACATGTGATGACCAACTTCTTAAAAGTGCAGAACTAGTAACCAGTTGCAATTTTGCCATCATATTAATTGTAGCAGACAGTATTGTGCCTGGCAGTATTACCACTATGTATAGCTTGGTCTTTGTGCATACATATAAATAACAATATAATTATAGTTCAGTAAAACAATTCATTTCATCATGGTCCCGATATTGTCAATATTTGCAACATTGGGCTCTCATGAATTCACAAAGAAACTGGAAGAGAGAACGCATCCCTGTTATTGTGCAAGATTATAAAACAGGATAACTGCAAGTTAGTGGTTCATCCATACAAATTTACTAACATAGGACAATATTTTCTAGTACATCATGGACAGCATAACATGCTGGGACAGGAGTTCGGGACAACAAAACACATAAAGAAGCCGCATTGTCAAAACAGCTCCGATACTTGGATCATACAGACAGCGACACTTATTTTCGGACGGAGGGAGTATCCTGCAGCCAGTATGGTGAAACCCACCCAGGCATATTAACGGCAAGTCCGATCAGCTCTTAACAGTATATCATCAAATGACCCATTAATCAAACAGGGACTACCATTGAAGAGCAAGCTCGAATCTTAAAGGTATATCAGTATATCATCATCTTCATGAGAACAATAATCAGGAAACAGCAGATTTCCACTCTCACGTAGAATAGGTAGGGGGAAGAGCAGGAGCTAGTTTAAGCAACCGGGCTAATCAAATTTTGATCCAAGTGACCTAAAATTTGATCCAAGTGACCTAAATTTTGATCTCAACCGCGTACTTCAACGAAAATGGCAGAAATACAAAAAAAATTACTTTGTGGTTGTGATTAGAGAGGAAGGAGGGAGGAGTGATGGCTACCTGCGTATGGAGTGGTCGCCGGCGTAGCTCCGGGCGGCGACGTTGCTGCAGAGTCGGGGGAGGCCGGGCCGTCGGGGGCGCGGGCGTCGAGGCCGGGGCGTCGGGGGCGCGGGCGGCGGCGGCGTAGCTCCGGGCGGCGGCGTTGCTGCAGAGTCGGGGGAGGCCGGGGCGTCGGGGGCGCGGGCGTCAAGGCCGGGGCGTCGGGGGCGCGGGCGGCGGCGGCGTAGCTCCGGGCGTCCGGGGAGTCGGGGGCGCGGCCGTCGAGGGCGTCGGCGGCGCGGCGCTCGGCTCAGCGGGGGTGGCGCGGGGGCGGCGGCTCGGCGCTGGAGGGAGAGAGAGGCATTGGGGAGAGGGGGGAGATCTGGCGAGGGAGAGAGAGGAGGGTGCGGCCAGTGGGGGGGATATGGATGGGGGAATACTAATGGCGCACTGCACCTCTGTGCGCCATAAGTATGTAGATTCTTATGGCGCACGTTCCCCAGGTGCGCCATTAGTATGTTTGGACAGGCGCGCTAGTTCAAAAAAAAACTTCTTGATACTAATGGCGCACTCTGGACATCGTGCGCCATTAGTAGTTCGAGCTCTAATGGCGTATCTGTTGCTGGTGCGCCATTACTATATTCTAATGGCGCACTGCTTGTCCGGTGCGCCATTAGTATCAGTTCCATCTATAGCCCTTTTCCTAGTAGTGCTAGTATGCCTCTACTAGACTAGCTCATTGATCAGAGATGGTTATGTTTCCTAACCATAGACATGAGTTGTCATTTGATCAACGGGATCACATCATTAGGAGAATGATGTGATGGACAAGACCCATCCGTTAGCTTAGCACTATGATCGTTTAGTTTTACTGCTATTGCTTTCTTCATGACTTTTACATGTTCCTATGACTATGAGATTATGCAACTCCCGAATACCGTAGGAACACCTTGTGTGCTATCAAACGTCACAACGTAACTGGGTGATCATAAAGATGCTCTACAGGTGTCTCCGAAAGTGTTCATGGTGTTGGCATAGATCAAGACTAGGATTTGTCACTCCGAGTGTCGGAGAGGTATCTCTGGGCCCTCTCGGTAATGTACATCATAATAAGCCTTGCAATCAAAAGACTAATGAGTTAGTCACGAGATGATGTATTACGGAACGACTAAAGAGACTTGCCGGTAACGAGATTGAACTAGGTATAGAGATACCGACGATCGAATCTCGGGCAAGTAACATACCAATGACAAAAGGAACAACGTATGTTGTTATGCGGTTTGACCGATAAAGATCTTCGTAGAATATGTAGGAGCCAATATGAGCATCCAGGTTCCGCTATGGGTTATTGACCGGAGATGAGTCTCAGTCATGTCTACATAGTTTTCGAACCCGTAGGGTCCGCACGCTTAACGTTTGATGACGATCGGTATTATGAGTTTATGAGTTTTGATGTACCGAAGGAGTTCGGAGTCTCGGATGAGACCCGGGACATGACGAGGAGTCTCGAAATGGTCGAGACATAAATATCGATATATTGGACGACTATATTCGGACATCGGAAAGGTTCCGAGTGATTCGGGTATTTTTCGGAGTACCGGAGAGTTACGGGAATTCGCCGGGGACTATATGGGCCTTATTGGGCCATACGGGAATAGAGGAGAAAGGCCAAAAGGAAGGAGGCACGCGCCCCCCTCTGGTCCGAATTGGACAAGGGGTGCAGCCCCCTTTTCCTTCTCCCTCTCCACCTCTTTCCTTCTCTCCTACTCCGGAAAGGAAAGGGGAATCCTACTAGGACTTGGGAGTCCTAGTAGGACTCCCCACACTTGGCGCGCCCCCTCTAGGGCCGGCCTCTCCCTTGCTCCTTTATATACGGGGGCAGGGGGGCACCCTAGGACACACAAGTTGAATTGTTTTAGCCGTGTGCGGTGCCCCTCTCCACAGAAACACACCTCGGTCATACCGTTGCAGTACTTAGGCGAAGCCCTGCGCCGGTAGATACATCATATCTGTCACCACGCCGTCGTGCTGGCGAAACTCTCCCGTGAAGCTCAACTGGATCAAGAGCTCGTGGGACGTCATCAAGCTGAACATGTGCTGAACGCGGAGGTGCCGTACGTTCGGTGCTTGATCGGTTGGATCGCGAAGAAGTTCGACTACATCAACCGCGTCACTTGACGCTTCCGCTTCCGGTCTACGAGGGTACGTAGACACACTCTTCCCTCTCGTTGCTATGCATCTGGTAGATAGATCTTGCATGATCGTAGGAAAATTTTAAAATACTACGTTCCCCAACAGTGGCATCAGAGCCAGGTTTATGCGTAGATGATATGCACGAGTAGAACACAATGAGTTGTGGGCGATACTAGTCATACTGCTTACCAGCATGTCATACTTTGCTTCGGCAGTATTGTGAGATGAAGCGGCCCGGACCGACATTACGCGTACGCTTACGCGAGACTGGTTTCACCGTTATGAGCACTCGTTGCTTAAAGGTGACTGGCGGGTGTCTGTCTCTCTCACTTTAGCTGAATCAAGGTGCCTACGCCCGGTCCTTGTGAAGGTTAAAACAACACATACTTGACGAAACATCGTTGTGGTTTTGTATGCGTAGGTAAGAACGGTTCTTGCTAAAGCCCGTAGCAGCCACGTAAAACTTGCAACAACAAAGTAGAGGACGTCTAACTTGTTTTTGCAGGGCATGTTGTGATGTGATATGGTCAAGACATGATGAGTTATACGGTTTTGTATGAGATGATCATGTTTTGTAAAGTTATCGGCAACTGGCAGGAGCCATATGGTTGTCGATTTATTGTATGAAATGCAATCGCATGTAATTGCTTTACTTTATCACTAAGCGGTAGCGATAGTCGTAGAAGCAATAGTTGGCGAGACGACAACGATGCTACGATGGAGATCAAGGTGTCGCGCCGGTGACAAAGGTGATCATGACGGTGCTTTGGAGATGGAGATAAAAAACACAAGATGATGATGGCCATATCATGTCACATATTTTGATTTGCATGTGATGTTTATCTTATTATGCTTCTTATTTTTCTTAGAACGATGGTAGCATTATAAGATGATCCCTTACAAAATTTCAAGGTACAAGTGTTCTCCCTGAGTATGCACCGTTGCGAAAGTTCTTCGTGCCGAGACACCACGTGATGATCGGGTGTGATAAGCTCTACGTTCAAATACAACGGGTGTAAGCCAGTTTTGCACACGCAGAATACTCGGGTTAAACTTGACGAGCCTAGCATATGCAGATATGGCCTCGGAACACTGGAGACCGAAAGGTCGAGCGTGAATCATATAGTAGATATGATCAACATAAGATGTTCACCATTGAAACTACTCCATCTCACGTGATGATCGGACATGGTTTAGTTGATTTGGATCACGTGATCATTTAGATGACTAGAGGGATGTCTATCTAAGTGGGAGTTCTTAAGTAATATGATTAAAATGAACTTTAATTTATCATGAACTTAGTCCTCGTAGTATTAGCATATCTATGTTGTAGATCAATAGCTCACGATGTTGCTCCCCGTTTATTTTTTATATGTTCCTAGAGAAAACTAAGTTGAAATATGTTAGTAGCAACGATGCGGAATTGTTTCGTGATCTGAGGATTATCCTCATTGTTGCACAGAGAATTATGTCCTTGATGCACCACTAGGTGACAGACCTATTGCAGGAGCAGATGTAGACGTTATGAACGTTTTGACAAAAGCTCGGTATGATGACTACTTGATACTTTAAGTGCACCATGCTTTACGACTTAGAACCGGGACTTCAAAAACGTTTTGAACGCCACAGAGCATATAAGATGTTCCAAGAGTTGAAATTAGTATTTCATACTCATGCCCGTGTCGAGAGGTATAAGACTTCTGACAGTACTTTGCCTACAAGATGGAGGAGAATAGCTCAACCAGTGAGCATGTGCTCAGATTGTCTGGGTACTACAATTACTTGAATCAAGTGGGAGTTAATCTTCCAGATAAGATAGTAATTGAGAAAGTTCTCTAGTCACTATCACCAAGTTAGTAGAACTTCGTGATGAACTATAATATGCAAGGGATGATGAAAGGAATTCCCGAGCTCTTCGCGATGCTGAAGTCGGCGAAGGTAGAAATCATGAACAAGCATCAAGTGTTGATGGTTAACAAGACGACTTGTTTCAAGTAAAGGGCAAAGGGATAGAAGGGGAACTTCAAGAAGAATGACAAGCAAGTTGTCACTCCCGTGAAGAAACCCAAAGCTAAAACACATGCCTGAAACTAAGTGCTTCTAGTGCAAAGGAAATGGTCACTGGAAGTGGAACTGCCCTAGATACTTGGCGGATAAGAAGGATGGCAAAGTGAACAAAGGTATATTTTGATATACAGATTATTGATGTGTAATTTACTAGTGTTCATAGCAACCCCTGGGTATTTGATACCGGTTCAGTTGCTAATATTAGTAACTCGAAACGAGAATTGCAGAATGAACAGAGACTAGTTAAAGGTGAAGTGACGATGTGTGTTGGAAGTGGTTCCAAGATTGATATGATCATCATCGCACACTCCCTATACTTTCGGGATTAGTGTAAAACCTAAATAAATGTTATTTGGCATTTGCGTTGGGCATGCATATGATTTGATCATATTTGTTACAATACGGTTATTCATTTAAAGACATAGAATAATTGTTATTCTGTTTACATGAATAAAACCTTCGATGGTCATACACCCAATGAAAATAGTTTGTTGGATCTCGATCGTGGTGATACACATATTCATAATATTGAAGCCAAAAGATGGAAGGTTAATAATGATAGTGCAACTTATTTGTGGCACTGATGTTTAGGTCATAATGGTGTAAAGCGCATGAAGAAACTCCATAGTGATGGACTTTTGGAATCACTTAATTATGAATCACTTGGTGCTCGCGAACCATGCCTCATGGGCAAGATGACTAAAACTCCGTTTTCCGGAACAATGGAGCGAGCAACAGATTTGTTGGAGATCATACATACAGATGTATGTGGACCAATGAGTGTTGAAGCTCACGGCGGGTATCGTTATTTTCTAACCTTCACTGATGATTTGAGCAGATATGGGTATATCTACTTAATGAAGCACAAGTCTGAAACATTTGAAAAGTTCAAAGAATTTCAGAGTGAAGTGGAGAATCATCGTAACAAAAAAAAAGAGTTTCTACGATATGATCGTAGAGGTAAAATATTTGAGTTAGCGAGTTTGGCCTTCAGTAAAAACAATGTGAAATAGTTTCACTACTCACGCCACCTGGAACACCACAGTGTAATGGTGTGTCCGAACGTCATAACCGTACTTTATTAGATATGGTGCGATCGATGATGTCTCTTACCGATCTACCACTATCGCTTTTGGGGTTATGCATTAGAGACAGCTACATTCACGTTAAATAGGGCACCATCTAAATCCGTGGAGATGACACCGTATGAACTGTGGTTTGACGAGAAACCTAAGCTGTCATTTCTTTAAGTTTGGGACTGCGATGCTTATGTGAAAAAGTTTCAACATGATAAGCTCGAACCCAAATCGGAGAAGTAAATCTTCATAGGATACCCAAAAGAAACTGTTGGGTACACCTTCTATCACAGATCGAAAGGCAAGGTCTTTGTTGTTAAGAGTGGATCCTTTCTAGAGAAGGAGTTTCTCTCGAAAGAAGTGAGTGGGAGGAAAGTAGAACTTGATGAGGTAATTGTACCTTCTCCCGAATTGGAAAGTGGAACATCACAGAAACTAGTTCCAGTGATTCCTACATCAATTAGTGAGGAAGCTAATGATGATGATAATGAAACTTCAGATCAAGTTTCTGCTGAACTTCGTAGATCAACCAGAGTTCATTCCGCATCAGAGTGGTACGACAACCCGGTTCTGGAAGTCATGTTACTGGACCATGATGAACCTACGAACTATGAGGAAGCGATGATGAGCCCAGATTCCGCAAAATGGCTTGAGGCCATGAAATCTGAGATGGGATCCATGTATGAGAACAAAGTGTGGACTTTGGTTGACTTGCCCGATGATCGGCAAGCCATCGAAAATAAATGGATCTTCAAGAGGAAGACTGACACTGACGGTAATGTTACTGTTTACAAAGCTCGACTTGTTGCGAAAGTTTTTCAACAAGTTCAAGGAGTTGACTCCGATGAGACTTTCTCACCCGTAGCGATGCTTAAGTCTGTTCGAATCATGTTAGCAATTGCCGCATTTTATAAAATCTGGCAAATGGATAACAAAACTGCATTCTTTAATGGATTTATTAAAGAAGACTTGTATATGATGCAACCAGAAGGTTTTGTCAATCCTAAAGGTGCTAACAAAATGTGCAAGCTCCAACGATCCATCTATGGACTAGTGCAAGCATCTCGGAGTTGGAATATATGCTTTGATAAGTTGATCAAAGCATATAGATTTATACAGACTTGCGGTGAAGCATGTATTTACAAGAAGTGAGTGGGAGCACTACAACCTTTCTGATAAGTATATGTGAATGACATATTGTCGATCGGAAATGATGTAGAATTTTCTGGAAAGCATAAAGGAGTGTTTGAAAGGAGTTTTTCAAAGAAAGACCTTGGTGAAGCTGCTTACATATTGGGCATCAAGATCTATAGAGATAGATCAAGACGCTTGATAAGACTTTCGATGAGTACATACCTTGATAAGATTTTGAAGTAGTTCAAAATGGATCAGTCAAAGAAAGAGTTCTTGCCTGACTTGTAAGGTGTGAAGTTGAGTAAGACTCAAAGCCAGACCACGGCAGAAAAATATAGAGAGAATGAAAGTCATTCCCTATGCCTCAGCCATAGGTTCTATAAAGTATGCCATGCTGTGTACCAAACATGTTGTGTACCTTGCCATGAGTTTGTCAGGGGGGTACAATAGTGATCCAGGAGTAGATCACTGTACAGCGGTCAAAATTATCCTTAGTAACTGGATGACTAAAGAAATGTTTCTCGATTATGGAGGTGATAAAGAGTTCGTCGTAAAGGGTTACGCCGATGCAAGCTTTGACACTAAATCCAGATGACTCTAAGTATCAATCTGGATGCGTATTGAAAGTGGGAGCAATTAGCTAGAGTAGCTCCATGCAGAGCATTGTAGACATAGAAATTTGCGAAATACATATAGATCTGAATGTGACAGACCCGTTGACTAAACTTCTCTCACAAGCAAAACATGATCACACCTTATTACTCTTGGGTATTAATCACATAGCGATGTGAAATAGATTATTGACTCTAGTAAACCCTATGGGTGTTGGTCACATGGCGATGTGAACTATGGGTGTTATTCACATAACGATGTGAACTATCGGTATTAAATCACATGGCGATGTGAGCTAGATTACTGACTCTAGTGCAAGTGGGAGACTGAAGGAAATATGCCCTAGAGGCAATAATAAAGTTGTTATTTATATTTCCTTATATCATGATAAATGTTTATTATTCATGCTAGAATTGTATTAACCGGAAACTTAGTACATGTGTGAATACATAGACAAAACAGAGTGTCCCTAGTATGCCTCTACTAGACTAGCTCATTGATCAGAGATGGTTATGTTTCCTAACCATAGACATGAGTTGTCATTTGATCAACGGGATCACATCATTAGGAGAATGATGTGATGGACAAGACCCATCCGTTAGCTTAGCACTATGATCGTTTAGTTTTACTGCTATTGCTTTCTTCATGACTTTTACATGTTCCTATGACTATGAGATTATGCAACTCCCGAATACCGTAGGAACACCTTGTGTGCTATCAAACATCACAACGTAACTGGGTGATCATAAAGATGCTCTACAGGTGTCTCCGAAAGTGTTCATGGTGTTGGCATAGATCAACACTAGGATTTGTCACTCCGAGTGTCGGAGAGGTATCTCTGGGCCCTCTCGGTAATGTACATCATAATAAGCCTTGCAAGCAAAAGACTAATGAGTTAGTCACGAGATGATGTATTACGGAACGAGTAAAGAGACTTGCCGGTAACGAGATTGAACTAGGTATAGAGATACCGACGATCGAATCTCGGGCAAGTAACATACCAATGACAAAAGGAACAACGTATGTTGTTATGCGGTTTGACCGATAAAGATCTTCGTAGAATATGTAGGAGCCAATATGAGCATCCAGGTTCCGCTATTGGTTATTGACCGGAGATGAGTCTCGGTCATGTCTACATAGTTCTTGAACCCGTAGGGTCCGCACGCTTAACGTTTGATGACGATCGATATTATGAGTTTATGAGTTTTGATGTACCGAAGGAGTTCGGAGTCTCGGATGAGACCCGGGACATGACGAGGAGTCTCGAAATGGTCGAGACGTAAATATCGATATATTGGACGACTATATTCGGACATCGGAAAGGTTCCGAGTGATTCGGGTATTTTTCGGAGTACCGGAGAGTTACGGGAATTCGCCGGGGAGTATATGGGCCTTATTGGGCCATACGGGAATAGAGGAGAAAGGCCAAAAGGAAGGAGGCGCGCGCCCCCCCTCTGGTCCGAATTGGACAAGGGGTGCAGCCCCCTTTTCCTTCTCCCTCTCCACCTCTTTCCTTCTCTCCTACTCCGGAAAGGAAAGGGGAATCCTACTAGGACTTGGGAGTCCTAGTAGGACTCCCCACACTTGGCGCGCCCCCTCTAGGGCCGGCCTCTCCCTTGCTCCTTTATATACGGGGGCAGGGGGCACCCTAGGACACACAAGTTGAATTGTTTTATCCGTGTGCGGTGCCCCTCTCCACAGAAACACACCTCGGTCATACCGTTGCAGTGCTTAGGCGAAGCCCTGCGCCGGTAGATACATCATATCTGTCACCACGCCGTCGTGCTGGCGAAACTCTCCCGTGAAGCTCAACTGGATCAAGAGCTCGTGGGATGTCATCAAGCTGAATGTGTGCTGAACGCGGAGGTGCCGTACGTTCGGTGCTTGATCGGTTGGATCGCGAAGAAGTTCGACTACATCAACCACGTCACTTGACGCTTCCGCTTCCGGTCTACGAGGGTACGTAGACACACTCTTCCCTCTCGTTGCTATGCATCTGGTAGATAGATCTTGCGTGATCGTAGGAAAATTTTAAAATACTACGTTCCCCAACACCAGCAGGGGGTGCACCTGAGACAAACTTGCCGGACCCGGCAACTGATCTTCAGAGCAGCCCCCAGCGCATCCCCCAGCGTAAGTGTATGGTTCACTTTCTGCTGTTAGGTGCGCGTGGGCGTTCTTTCTTTGCTGATGTCTTGTTTGTTGATTTGTGTAGGAGCAGAGCAGCCAGACCAGGGGCGTCCGGAGACCGCCCCCGACGTGCCATCTGCATCAACTACGCCGCCAAGGGGAAGTTCCCCGGCAAGGGTCTCCCCGGCAAGGGAGAGTCCTCCGGCAAGGGGGAGCTCTCCGGCGAGGGACATTATCAGCGGCCCTCCGCCGGCGGGGACTACAACTACACCGAAAAGGGAGAGTTCCCCGGCAAGGAACCCTACCGAGGAGCCGGCTCGCGCATGTAATCCCCTTGCTTCAGACTTCCCTTGGGCTTTTCTTCTTTTGATTCTTCTGGATATTTGCTTGACTTATTTTTCTCCCCTTTCCTGCCGTCAGACCCATCCGCTGCAGAGCCGATGGAGACGGAGGTCGCTGGCGAGGAGAATACGCGAGGCAACACCGACGACGCCACTGCCACCGAAGAAGCGGCCGGTGCTAACGAGCCCGCCGGCGATGAGGCCGCCAAGGCTGCCGCCGCAGCAGCTGGCGAGGGGTCTGGCGATCGTACTGACGGCACTGAGGCCGCAGGAGCGCCAGACGCTACACTGACCACCGAGCCCTCCGCCGCTGCCGCAGCCCTAGGCTTCGAAGATCCCGAGCCAGGCGCCTACTTGAAGGCCGGCGACGGTGTCGTCATCAAGCTCCCCTGGGCGTCGAGTTCCAGGGCGCCAATCGAGGGAGAAGTCTTTGACGGAGAAGTGCTCGCCTCCGCCGGGCTGACGCTTGTCGACGCGTCGAGCAGCAGCAGCGGCGAGCCTGAGGAGGAGCGGCTGCGGCGGAAGCTGCTGGCGCTCTACCGCGCTCGGCAGGCCAAGCTGGAGTCCCGCGAAGCGCTGGCCGCCAAGGCGGGAGCCGACATTGAGAAGCGCGCGGAGGAGCTCCGGGCCCTCAACCAGGCAGCTCTCCGGTCCTTGGCAGAGGAGCGGGAGCAACTTGCCGTAGAGCAGACGGCCTTCTTCCTCGAGAAGGCCGAAGTCGAAGAGCAACAGCGGCTTGCTGCCGAGAAGCTATCCACGCGAGAAGGCGAGCTGGCGCAGCGGAAGGTCAACCTCGACAGTCACGAGGAAGAGCTTGCCACGCGCAAGCAATCACTTGGCGGGGCCCTCCAGGAAGCAAAAGACACTGCCGCAGCTGCCGAGACCGCCAAGACGGAACTGGAGGCGAAGGTGGCGCAGCTGGAGGCCGATCTCAAGGCGAGAGGTGAAGAGATCGCCGCGCTCAAGCTTGAGCGGGAGAAGGACGCCCACAGCCACTCTGAGCTGCAGGTCCGCCTCGCCGAGAAGGGCAAGGAGCTTGCCGCCGTCAAGGACTCCAATGCTGATCTTGAGTTGAAGCTGGCCACTTTGACCAAGACGCTGGATGGCGCCAGGGAGCGGGAGGCGGCCTTGAAGGAGGAGGTCAGGGCCGAGAAGGCGTTGCTGGCGAGTGCTGCTGTCACTCAGAACGTCTTTAGGGAGACTGTGGAGCATTGGACGGAGGGTCTCGTCAATGCTGCCACAGATATCGACAGGGAGCTGGCGCAGCTGGGGGCGGAGTATCTCGGGTATTCCTCCGACGAGAATCTCCACGCCAGCGCCAAGCTCACCCTATTCTTCAAAGGCGTGGCGACGGCCCTCCAACAGCTCTGGGAGAGAATCCCAAAGCAGCTGGCTGATGAGTCACGCAAGCTCTGCGCGGGCGCCCTGCAAAAGGTGTTGGTGAAGGTGGCCTTCCGCAATCCGGGCCTCAACCTCACCAACGTCCTCAGGTCCTTGCCGCCGGACGCTGATCAGGAGGCGCTCAAGGCCCTTGTCGCACCCATTGTGGACAAGGTGAGCGGGATCAAGAGGGTCGAGGGCGACCGCGTAGATTAGGCTGCCCGTTTTCTTCTTTCCTTGTCGCTGCTGATCATGTTACGAGAACAGTCTGTTAGAGCTGCGACAAGCTATCTTGTATTATAACTCTATTTTGGGTAGTGATTGCAATGTTATTTCCTTTACTTGGTCCCTTCCTTTGTATGTTTTTGCCCTACGCTTTTAGGGAACTTGCCGGCGCAGGCACCTTAGCCGCGAGCGCTGAGTGCGGAACGTCAGCAACCTGCTGGCGGTGCCGCTACCGACAAGAAACCTTGTCGCAACTAGTTGCAGCACACTTAAGTTGTTGAGCGGGCTCGAAAACAAAGTAAGGGCGCGACACTAGTCGCAGCACACTTAAGTCATTGAGCGGACTCGAAACAAAGTAAGGGCGCAACTAGCTACGAGTTGGTTCCTCCGCGCACAGGTTTTCCATACAAAGCACGGTCGTTCAAGGAAAATAACTTAAAATTTTAAAAATCTGATTGCTCAAACTTTGGCAACTTAGCTTTTCTGTTGTTTGCTTCCCGGCAAAGCGAAACTTTTTTTGAACGGCACTTGGTCCATATCGTTATCTTCTCCTTCCCCCCCCGGAAAACTTGTGCGCGAGGGAACCTTCCTTTCCTTGAGAAAAAAGAAAGAAGAGAAAATACAGATATGGAGCCTTTCGGCTCGTTATTGCTTACCGGGGGTAGGTGCTGCACAAAGTGTCAGATAACACATGCAAAATATGGAAAACATGAAGTTGACAAGATGTGCAGAGCACATGAGCTTTACTGATGCACGGGGTCTGCGCCCGGCTTTGTATAAAGGATTACATGCAACAACGGCAAGACTTGTACAAAAGGTGGTTGCCGGAGCGGATCGCGGCAACCGCGCCTTACGGGTAAAACTTACGAAGATGCTCGATGTTCCAGGAGTTGCTCACCGGAAAGCCATCTTCGGTCTCAAGGCGGACAGCGCCGGGCCTAGTGACTCGTTTCACCCAATAAGGGCCTTCCCACTTCGGCGTCAACTTGTTGGAATTCTTGGCAGACTGAACGCGCCGAAGAACAAGGTCGCCTTCCTCGAGACTTCTGGCGTTAACTTTGCGGCTATGGTAGCGGCGCAAAGCTTGCTGGTAGGGAGCAGCTCATACAGCAGCCTGAAGACGGTCTTCCTCAAGGAGCAGTGCGTCATCTTGTCGCAGCTGCTCTTGCTCAAGATCATCATAAGCGAGCACTCGAGGAGACCCGTATACGAGTTCCGTGAGGAGAACCTTCTCCGCTCCATAGACTAGAGCGAAAGGTGTCTGTCCAGTGGCTCGATTTGGCGTCGTCCTGATCGACCAAAGAACCACCGGCAGCTCCTCGATCTAGTTTCTTCCGCACCTGTGTAGCCTGTCGAAAGTTCTGGTCTTGAGTCCACGCAGCACTTCAGCATTTGCCCTCTCCGCTTGACCGTTGCTTCTCGGGTGAGCAACAGAAGCGAAGCAGACCTTGGCGCCAAGATCTTGGACGTACTGCATGAAGGTGCGGCTCGTGAATTGCGTACCGTTGTCGGTGATGATCCTGTTAGGGATCCCGAAACGGCAAACAATCGACCTGAAGAACTTGACCGCTGACTGTGCTGTCACCTTTCTCACTGGTTCCACTTCCGGCCACTTTGTGAACTTGTCGATGGCAACGTACAAGTACTCAAAGCCTCCGGCTGCGCGGGGAAAGGGGCCGAGGATGTCGAGCCCCCAGACCGAAAATGGCCAGGATAAAGGGATCATCTGGAGAGCTTGAGCTGGCTGGTGTATCTGCTTGGAATGGAACTGGCATGCTTCACACTTGGTTACTTGTGCAGTTGCATCCTGGAGGGCTGTCGGCCAAAAGAAACCTTGCCGGAATGCTTTGCCGGCAAGTGTTCTTGCGCCAATGTGGTGACCACATATGCCTCCATGTATCTCTGCCAACAACTTTTGTCCATCTTCCCGGAGAATACACTTCAATTTCACACCGTTGAGTCTTCTTCTGTACAGTGTGTTGTCAACAAACTGGTACATACTTGACTGTCGGGCTACTCTTTCCGCTTCTTCTTGCTCTTCGGGAAGTTCTCCTGTCTGAAGGAAACGGACAATCTGCTGTGCCCATGCTGGAGCTTGTGGCTCGACAACAAGGACTAAAGGCACATCTGCTGCTGCGGGAACATCCGCTTCTACGGCGAGAACCTATGGCTCGGCCGGAGCTTGATGTTCCCCGGCAAGCTTGCCAGAGCAAAACTTGTCGGGAGCGTCTGCTTCAACGGAACAAGCCCTGGGGCTTGCCGGAGCAGACTGCTCGTCAGCACTCTTGGTGTTGATCTTGGGGACCTTCTTGGCGGCGGCTTCGGGAAGCTCTGCCGGAAAATAGTCACCGGAAATGAACTTTCTCTTCTTGCTCTGTCCAGTTGATGGTGTTACGGATGGTTGAGTCAGCTTGAACACAAAGATCCCTGGTTCCACAGGTAACTTAAGTGCGGCGCACTTTGACAGGCCATCTGCAATGTCGTTCTGAGCTCTTGGAACATGCTCCATCTGTAGGCCGTCAAAGTGCTCTTCTAGCTTCCTCACTTCATCGACGTAAGCTTCCATCAATGGACTCTAATAATTCTTGTTCACTTGGCGGACGACAAGCTGTGAGTCACCCCTGACAATAAGCTTCTTGATCCCAAGGTCTGCCGCGATCCTGAGACCGGCAAGCAAACCCTCATACTCTGCGGTATTGTTTTTTGCTTGCTCCTTGGGAAAGTGCATCTAGACTACGTACTTGAGGTGCTCTCCGGTGGGTGCGACAAGCAGCACGCCAGCACCGGCGCCTTGCAGCGAGAAGGAACCATCAAAGTACATCAGCCACTCTTTGCTTGCTTCCTTGACGGGGATGCTCGTTTCTGGAGTTTCTTCATCTGGTGTTGGCGTCCACTCTGCTATGAACTCTGCCAATGCTCTGCTTTGGATAGTTGAAGTGCTCTCAAACTTGAGGCCAAAGCTTGACAGTTCCAGTGCCCACTCAACAATCCTGCCTGTTGCTTCTGGATTATGCAGTATCCTCTTCAGCGGAAAGCGAGTGACAACTGTGATCTCATGTGCTTGGAAGTAATGGCGCAGCTTTCTCGAGGCCATGAGAAGGCCGAAAAGCAACTTCTGTACACCAGAGTACCTTGACCTAGCCCCATGCAGAAGGGAACTGACATAGTAAACTGGGTGCTGCACCATTCGCTTCGGTATCTCCTGTGCAGATCCATCTTTGTCGGGACCAGAGCTTGTCGGGGAAGCCCCCTGCTTGTCGCTGGACGTGCTTGCCGTGGTTGCTGGCTCATCATCTACCTCCCTCTCCGCTACTAACGCAACACTAACCACTTGATTGGTTGCCGCTAGATACAGCAGCAACTTCTCTTGTGGCTTAGGTGCGACAAGTATTGGAGTGGAGGACAGGTATCTCTTCAAGTCTTGCAGCGCAGCCTCCGCTTCCGGAGTCCATTTCATTGGACCTGCATTTTTCAAAAATTTGAAAAACGGCAGGGCGCACTCAGCAGACTTAGAGATAAACCTACTGAGAGCAGCCACGCAACCGGCAAGTCTTCGTACATCCTTGACACACTTTGGTTCTTCAATCTGCTCGATGGCCTTGATCTTGTCGGGATTGGCTTCAATTCCCCTCTGAGACACAAAGAACCCGAGAAGCTTGCCGTAAGGGACTCCAAACACGCACTTCTCGGGGTTGAGCTTGAGCTGGATCTTGCGCAGATTTGCAAAGGTCTCGTATAAATCTTGAATCAGGGTTGCCCTGTCCTTGCTCTTGACCACTATGTCATCCATGTAGGCTTCCACATTTCTGTGTATTTGTGGCTCAAAAGCGGTATGGACTACCCTTGCGAATGTTGAACCAGCATTCTTCAAACCAAAAGGCATCCGTATGAAACAGTACGTGCCACATGGAGTGATAAATGCGGTTTTCTCCTCATCCTCTTCTGCCATGAAGATCTGATGGTATCCTGAGTATGCGTCAAGAAATGAAAGCAAATCACATCCGGCTGTGGAGTCAACAATCTGGTCAATGCGCGGCAAGGGAAATGGGTCTTTGGGACAAGCTTTATTGACATCGGTGAAGTCGATACAAAGCCTCCATTTCCCGTTTGCCTTGCGCACGACTACAGGATTGGCCAACCATGTAGGATGGAGCACTCCTCTGATAAGGCATGCTGCTTCCAACTTCTTGATTTTTTCTGCGACGAATTCTTGGCGCTCCACTGCTTGTTTCCTGACTTTCTGCTTGACGGGCCGCGCATGAGGACAAACGGCAAGATGGTGCTCAATTACTTTCCTGGGAACACCGGGGATGTCAGACGGTTGCCACGCAAACACGTCGACATTCGCCCGCAGGAAAGCAACGAGCGCGCTTTCCTATTTAGGGTCGAGCGTGGCACTGATGGTGAAGGTACCACCAGTGCCGTCCTCCTTGGCGGACACATTCTTGGTCGCTGGCGGAGCCGCCATCGTCTTCTTACACTTGCTGGTGGAGCTCGATGGTGCGTCCTCGACGGTAGCGCAGCACTCCGAAGAGGTGCGCTTGCCGGAGTGGGCATCAGAGCTCTTGCCGGACTTGGTCTTCTTCTTCCCCCCGGGAGCTTCAGCGGCAAGTGACTTGCGATCTGTTGCAGCTGCTGCTTCCCGGTAGATCTTGTCGGCGCAGATAAGGGCATCCTTCTTGTCGCCAGGGACAGAGATGACGCTTATCGGGCCTGGCATCTTCAGCATGTTATATGCGTAGTGAGAGGCTGCCATGAACTTGGCGAGTGCTGGACGGCCGAGTATCCCATTATAAGGCAATGGAAAATCGGCAACATCAAAAGTGACCCTCTTAGTCCTGAAGTTCAGCTCACCGCCAAATGTCACTAGCAACGTGATCTTCCCCTTCGGCTTGCTCCTTCCTGGATTGATTCCTTGGAATGTGCCGGTCTCTTCGAGCTCGCTGTCAGGGATCTGGAGTTTCTGGAGTACAGCGGAGGAGATCAGGTTCAAGCTGGCCCCGCCGTCAACTAGCATCTTAGTGACCTTGAGGTTGCGGATAGTTGGCGAAACCAACATCGGCAAGCACCCGACCGCAGTTGTGCGATCAGGGTGGTCCTCAATATCAAAGATGATAGGCGTGCTGGACCATTTCAGAAGCTTGCGCGATTCGACAGGTGGTTCTGCCGCATTGACTTCCCGCACCCACTGTTTGAGTTGGCGGTGTGAAGTATGCAGAGAAGCACCGCCGTCAACGCACAAGACCTCTGTGGCTTTCTGGAACTCCTGCTCACTGGTATCAACATCATCCATGTCTTCATCGTCGTCATCATCTTCATCCTTGTCGCGGCCGCGGGGAGGTCTGTCTCCTTGCCACTTCTTGGCCTTGCCGTGGCGTCCTCCCCGGCCGTTGAATGACTGTTTCTTGCTGGATCCTCCATCACCTCCCCGGGCCTTCTTCTTGTCGCGTCGCTCGTACTCAGCCTTCTGCCGCTCGACGAGCTGCTCGACCCTCTTGCAGTTCTGGAGGTCATGGCCTTTGGTGCGGTGGATCTTGCAATACTGCTTGTAGATGCCGTCCTGCTTGTCGGCGGCCGCCACAGCCTGGCAGTTAGTGCATGCGGCAGTCTCCTTGCCGGAGCTACCAACTTGGGCTTTCTTCGCGCCACCTTTGTTGCCGGACTGCTTAACGACTAGCACCTCTTTGTTTTTCTTCTTCCTGTTGTTCCGCCGCCGGTTTTTCTTTGCCGGGGCGGCATCCTCACTGTTAGATCCTCCTGCTCCTGTATCCTCTCCGGGGAGTTTCCTCCCTTCCTCAGCTCGTGCACACTTGTCGGCCAGGGCATATAGCTCACTGACGTCCCTGATCTTGCACATCGCCATCTCCTCCCTCATCCTGCGATTACGCACGTTCTGATGGAATGCGCTGATGACCGTGGCAGGGTGGACGTCTGGGATGTTGTGCTGTACACGGCTGAACCTCTGGATATACTTGCGCAGGGGCTCTCCTTCCTTCTAGGCGAGCAGGTGAAGGTCACTCTCTTGGCCATGGGGTTTGTGGCCGCCTGTGAAGGCGCCGACAAACTGATGGCACAAGTTTGCCCAAGAAGATATGGAGTTGTCCGACAAGTGCATGAGCCATGATCTGACATTGGGTTTGAGTACCAGCGGGAAGTAGTTGGCAAGGATCTTGTCGTCTCGCCCCCCGGCAGCTTGCACCGCGATGGTGTAGATGCTGAGGAACTCCGACGGATGCATCTTGCCGTCGTACTTCTCTGGTACGTCTGGCTTGAAATTCTTCATACTGGGCCACTGGACTTGCCGCAGCTCACGAGTAAACGCAGGACAGCCTACCGCGTACGGCAAGTCGCCTGGTCCCCCTGGCGCATGCATGTCGATAGCGGGCCCAGCGCGCTGGTCTGATTGACGCCGCACTTCTCTTCGGCGCTCGATGCGAGTACGAGCGTCCTCTTGTTGTCGTTCGTGAGGAACTTGGCGCTCGTCGCGATGAGCTCGTGGATCTGATGACGCTGTGGAATCGTCGTCGATGTTGATCCGGCGAGTCGGCGATCTTGGCCTTCGGGGCGGAGAGTGCACGGTGGTTGCACCCCCACCGGTCTTGTCGCCATCGGCCCGCGCCTGGCTGACTTGCCGCGGCTGCGATGTGCTCGGCTGCCGCGGAGTGTCGCCGTTGGCGAAGGCGATGAGACTCTGAATGGTGGCCCTCTAGTCGTCGGCCTTGTCTGCCGTTGGAGGGTAGTCTAGGAGCAGTTGAGCTCGCGCCAAAGCTTCTGCGGGAGTGGCGGGTAGCGGTGGCGAATGGTGCGAGAAGCGGGATATGCTCGGACTTCTAACTATGTTAGAAGGAGCAGTATCCCGTCCGGGCGACCGTGCCTTGCTCGTGCCAGCATGTTGGCGTGCATGCTGGTCTTGAGCATCCCGAGATCCGCTAGCTCGATCTTGGTTCAGCAAGCGTATGGTACCGTGAGTACCATGACGCTGCCGGTCCCGCGTCTCCTGAGATGGGTGCGGTGCATGTACGGATGCCGAGGTCTTGGAGTGTGCCCGGTCGTTGTGGGAGTCGTCTACGCCGCCGATGGGCAGCGCAGCCTTGTCCTTGGACTTGACGGCACCGTGGGCTCCCTTGTCGACGCCTGTTCTTCCGCCGGCGTCTACCCCACCAGCCGTTGGCTCCGGCGGTGGTGGGATAGACGCGGACGGACCAGCTGCCTCCGAAGCCTTCTTCTTCGGCGGCATGTCGATGAAGATGATGAAGATCTAGCTCGTGCGGACGCCGGATCAGGTTCACACAATCTCGACGCACCCCTACCTGGCGCGCCAAAGATGTCGGGGAAACTGATCCACCCACGAACACCTATGGGGACGGAGCCCCTTTCGGTACGGCGGGGGCGGAGGTCGCGCGAAGAGCAGATCGAGGCGAGGCACACGAGCAGTTTACCCAGGTTCGGGCCGCACTGATGGGTAAAACCCTACTCCTGCTTTGTGGATTGTATTGAGTTCTTGCTCGGGAGCGCTGAGAGCTATAGTACACTTCAGCAGCTAACGAGACCGAGCGTGAGAGTGTTCGAACCCCCTTCTACGTTGCCCATGGGCCTCCTTTTATATGCTCAAGGGGTCACCGGCAGGTGGCAACGCAGTTGAGGGTAAAAATGGAAAAAGTGTGGTAGTTGGTCAGTGTTTTATACCTAACCCTGACGGCAGGGGACAAGGGCATTAAATGCCCATCGACGTCGCCCAAATAGTGCAAAAAGGGGCCGCCAGGGGCGCCACCGTTCGCCACGATGGCAACCTTGTCAGCGCCGCTTGCCACCGCGTACCCCTGGCTGCACAGCCTCCCGCCACGTACGCCTGGAAGGGTCCCAGAGCGACACGTGGGTGGATGCACTGGAGCACGGGTATAGAGTGGTAGCTTGCCGCGGCAAGTGCCTTGCCGCGGTCGTTGTTTTGTCGCGTCCGGGAGCTTGCCGCTCACCGGGCCTTGCCGGGACGCGTGGCGCGTCGTGGCAAGTTCCTTGAGATTCCTTGGTTGGCCTTCCCGGCAAGCTCCTCTTGCCGGGGTCTTGTCTCCTGGGCTTGAATACTTTGTTCTTGAATGGCTCCAAAGGAACCACGGAGGACCGTGGCGATCACCCGACAAGCCTTGCCGCGGGACGCTGCGACTGCCCGTGCACAAGTTCGGGATACTAAGGGTACCCCTACTTTAGTACACCGACAGTTTTATCATCATGAGAAAGCCGAGCATAGAAGTTTTGTATAATCATTTCTCTTGAGTACTCATGGTTGGGGCATGTGTGCATCATGTCCTTAAGCCACCCTCAAGCTTTAGCGATACTTTCTCCTTTACTAGGCCAAAAATTACATATATAATTCTGATAATGATGAACCAAGTGCATGAGGTTTTTTTGATGAAATTCCATATTCAGTCAGTTCAAGTCCCATGATTTAGGATCATCCAACAGACTATACCATGCCAATGCCCCCCCCAAAGATAAACATAGTACTTTCTTCTTAGCGTTATCCCCTGTCAAACTTGCAAGCTTAAATAAACCACGAAGGTCATCTATATATATTTAGTGCATATCAGGATGTTACTTGCTACTTGTGAGCTGCATTGGATTTCTCCGAAGAGGAGGGGATGATGCAGTACAGTAGAGATAAGTATTTCCCTAGTAGGATAACCACGCAACAACTCCTTAGCAGTACGTACACACGAAATAACAAATACTTGCCCCCAATGCAAACAAGGGGTTGTCAATCACTTGGCGGTTAATTGCAAGGATAAATATTGTAGTGGTAGATGGATAAATAAAAAAAAAGTGCAAAAATATATTTTTGGATTTTAATATATGATTTAGATAGACCCTGGGCCATAGGTTTCACTAGAGGCTTCTCTCTCGAAGATAGCATACGGTGGGTAAACAAATTATGGTTCGGTAATTGATAGAAAAGTGAATAATCATGATGATATCTAAGGCAATGATCATGTATATAGGCATCACGTCCGAGATAAGTAGACCGACTCCTGCCTACATCTACTACTATTACTCTACACATCGACCGATATCCAGCATGCATCTAGAGTATTAAGTTCATAAAGAACGGAGTAACGCCTTAAGCAAGATAACATGATGTAGACAAAGTAAACTAAATTAATATGAATATACTCCATCTTTTTATCCTTAATGGCAACGATACAAACTACAATTCATGTCCCTTTTAGTCACTAGGGTTGAGCACCGCAAGATCGAACCCATCACAAGGCACCTCTCCCATTGCAAGAAAAATCAACCTAGTTGGCCAAACGAAATCAATAGATCGGAGAGGAATACAAAGCTATAATAATCATGCATAAAAGAGTTCAGAGAAGACTCAAATAATATTCATAGATAATTTGATCATAAACTCACAATTCATCGGATCCCAACAAACACACCGCAATAAGTATTACATCAAATAGATTTACAAGAACATCAAGGAGAACACTGTATTGAAAGCAAAGAGAGATAAGAAGCCATCTAGCTACTAGCTATGGACCCGTAGGTCTATGGTAAACTACTCACACATCATCGGAGGGTTAGAAAGGTTGATGTAGAACCCCTCCGTGGATTATTGCCCTCCGGCAGAGTGCCAGAAAAGGCCCTAGATGGGATCTCTCGAGAACAAGAACTTGCGGCGGCGGAAAAAGTATTTCGGGTGGCTCTCTGTTGGTTTCCCGATTTTAGAGAATTTATAGAGGCGGAATTAGGCCAAATGAGTGAACGTGGGCCCCACAAGCCACCAAGGCGCGCCCTAATGCCTTGTGTGCTACTCCTTCAGCTTCTGGCCCTCTCCCGAAGCTTCTAGGGTCTCGTATGTCCATCCAAAAAGTTTTGTGCCAATTGGACTTCGTTTGGTACAGATATTCTGGAAAACCAGAAATAGGCAAAAAACAGCAATTGGCACTTGGCACTAAGTTAATAGGTTAGTCCCCAAAAATGATATATAATCGCTTATAATTGCATATAAAACATCCAAGGTTGATACTATAATAGCACGGAACAATAAAAAATTATAGATACGTTGTAGACGTATCAATACTGTTCCATCTCCTGCATAAGGATTAGTAAGCAGTTTTTCTATAATACCAAAAGGGATTTCATAACACATTTGTAGTAGGTTCAGTAGGTTGAGGAGTAGCTCTTAACACTTTCGATCGAGGTGAAGATACCCCGAACAAGACCCTCAAAGGATTGTGTTCCATAGTAACAAGTGACAATAAAATTCAGCACATAATGTAAATGTTTCCTTATCATATTCATCATACCAAAAGTGCTTCACAATCCGGCAACAACCCCAGAAAAGAGTCTTAATGATCCACAAGTATAAGGGATCAATCGTGGTACTTTCGGTAAGTAAGAGTGTTAAACCCAACAAGGAGCAGAAGGAAATCGGTTTTTAGCAAGGATTCTGTGTAAGTGATGGGAGGAGTAAAAACAGATAGTTTGATATCAAGATAATTCGTAACAATTAGCAATTAACAATAGTAAAAAAAGGTGCAACAAGGTGGCACAATCCTTTTTATAGCAAAGGACAAGCCGAAAGTACTTCTTACAGGGAGCAAAGCGTTCTTGAGGACACATGAGAATGGCATCTAGTTATATTCATCATGTTTAGTTGATTAGCGTTCACTACTTTGATAAATTGTTATATGTGGGTGAACCGGTGATAGGGTTTTGTTCTTACTTGAACAAATAACCCACTTATGATTAGCCCCTCTCACAAGCATCCGCAACTACGAAATAAGAATTAAGAATTAATCTAACCATAACATGAGACATATGGATCCAAATGAGACCCTTACGAAACAACGCGGAAAATAGGGTTTAAGCTTATGTCACTCTCGCAACCCATAATCTACTTACTAATCCCATAACCCTAGGTCCAAGCATGGTAATGTATCGTGTACTCAACGTTCACACGACACCACTAGAGGAAGAACAACATAACACGTCAGCTGAATATTTAACGAGTATCAACTTCACATCATTACCTATAACAAGCCTTCTCCCATGTCCTCAAGAACAAAAGTAACTACTCACAAATCATGTCCATGTTCAAGATCAGAGGAGTAATATATATAGATGTTTAATAATTTGACCATATGATCTTCCACCAAATAAACCAACTAGCATCAACTACACGACGTAATCAACACTACTAGCAAACCACATGTACCAATTTAAGGTTTTGATATAAAGATTGAATACAAGAGAAGAACTAGAGCTTGAGATGAGATGATGCTGCTGAAGATGTTGATGAAGATTGGTTCTCCCACAATAAAAGGATTCATCCAATTTTTCCCAATTTTGGTGTCGACTTTTCTTGTTTTTGTCTCTTATTTCCATTTTTTTGTGTTTTTTTATTTTGTCGCCGGTTTTATTCCGTTTTTCTTATTCTTCTTGGCTGTACCCTGTTTTTTTTTTCATTTTCAGGTTTTGTTTCGTTTTATTTTCTCTTCTTTATAAGTTGATTTATTTGTTTCTTTCTCAGTTTCTCTATTTTTCTCCTATATTTTTATTTCTATGACAATTTTCATTAGTTTTTTCTTTTCTTTCTTATTTAGATATTTTTATTCAGGTTTCTTCATTTTTCTATATTTCTTTCTTGGTTTTCACTATTTTTCAAATATAAGATGTCCATTTTTTCCTTTTGAACACCTTTTTTGAATACATGATCAATATATTTCAAATACAATGTGTGTATTTTTCTAATGGGAATAAATATATTTTCACACACAATGTACATTTTTCATACGTCGTGAACATTTTCATACACATGTTTAACATTTTTGCAATTTAGGATTATGTATAAATATATGGTTTTTGATGTATACCTTTATTTAATATATGTTGTACATTTTTCGCATATACATCAGGGAATTTTTTTAATACATGTTTAAATTTTTATAAATACATGATCAACTTTTTTCATACATATTGCTTACTACTTTTCGTAAACAGGAGGAACATTTTTTCTAGACATTTCCATTTTTTAAAATGCTTAGTTAACATCTGTCAAATGTTTTGAGTGTCTGTTTTTAAATATATATTTTGAATATTTGAAAATATCAACAAAACTAAAAAGAACAGAAAGTAAACACAAAAATTAGAAAATAAACATGAAAAAATGAGGCTGTGGCCTTGCGTTCTGGGCTGGCAAAGATTCATGCTCGCCTTTAGCGAGGCTGCCCAACATCTCCAAAGAAGCGAGACATAGACACGCCACTAGTACATCTGACAAATCGGCGCACTCCCTCTAGTGTTTCGGATTTTTTGTCGGATCTATCATTCTTAAGAAGTTGCTCCCCACTATAGCAATTCTCTCTACATGCTCATTGTCCACATCAGCATGATGCCACATCAATGTTCTTTCAACATGCAACCTCCACGTCACCAGTCTAGTCAAATCAGCAATTATGTATATGCATAACGCCATGCATTATCAGTACCGCGAAAATACATCCTACATAACTAGAGCGCACTACTATGATCACAATGAATGTTAGTGGTCTGTTGTTTTCCTATCGCTTTAATTCCCAGCCATTTCGTCCTCCCATAAGCATGTAGGATGTCGCCATGTAATCAGGAATCAACGCAACAGTCCCCGTTGGTTCCAGTCCTGTCCCATCCCCTCCCTCCCTGCATGAGTCGCTTGCTTTGTGCAGTTACAATCTAGCGACCAAACAGTCCCTTCGAATCTCACGGCTTCATATAGCACAAGTACTGGAAATCAAGAGTCCATCCATGGCACAACTCATCTTCTGATTGTCTCCCGGTTAGGATATATACATATACGTCTATCAAAGCCGTCTCCAAAATCAAAGAGTCCAATCTCTTTTCATTGTCGCTGCTATGTTTGCGATTGCTCTCGAACCCTCTCGGTCTCTCTACAGTAAATCTTGCAGAAAATAAGGCGACTTGAGATGGGTGCTTCGGGCGGCCAAACCTGTCGGTCTCCCTCAGTTCCACTGGCTGTTTTCCGCAACTGGGGTTGGGGGAGGTGATGGAGGTAATGTGATGGTGGAGAGTACCCTGTAGAGTTGTCCTAGCGAGTAGCCACTTGGGTGTCTACTGGTGGCGCATCTCGGTGGAGGAGGTGCCCTGTACAGAAATAAAGCCATCTAATTGCATCCCTGTGGTCGTCGCGCGAGCTCCGGCAAGGCCTGCAGGTGCTGCCAGTGCCAGGTATGTGTGGGAGTAGGAGTACTATGTACAATTGTCCTCTATCTGCCTGTAGGTGGGGGGACGGCTGTAGGGATTGTGGTGAAGCGGTGGGTGGCTCCTCATCTATTTTCCAATGCTGTTTTCGGATGATTAATGGAGCAGGGCAAGGTCAGAGGAGCATGGGACAGGCTGTTCTTTGTGAGAATGGTTTTGGACAGTTGTTCTTCATACTTCTACTACGCATGGGTACTGTTCGGATAATTTGGTGTATGCTAGCTCAGGGTGATATGATAAATTGGTAATGAAATCATGGGGTACTACTTTTCTCAGAGAAAAACAATTATATTGTTGTTCTTTTGGAATGTGACGATGCCTCTCTTGGTTTGGTTGCAGGTCAATTCAGCAGCTGCTTCTCTTAGTTACACCGCATGTGATTAATTTTCCTTGGCTCCATGGTCTACGGGCGCACTGCTGCTGCACTAAGTACGCAACACAGGTAACAATGCTTCGATCGACTCATTCCGATTGTGTACATCTACCCATCTTTTGTGCCCCAAGATATTCAAACAAGTAGTTTGCTTCCTTTCGGAGATTCATAAGAATTTTGGTCCATGAATTCTATCAAATTAGCTCACACACCAACAATGATTTTCTTCTCATATTTAAGCCCTGTTCGTTAACCCACTCCATCGCTCCCACTGCAGGAATCTCAGGAGCGAGGAAAGTGCAGCTCCCTGATTTCCAACTACAGCTCCGCGCGCTCCGGGAGCTGAGTTGCGGAGCGGAGCGATTCCGAACACTGCCTTAGTTACACTCTATAATTCAAATGTAATTAGGAATGTAATAGGTAATGCATTATATAACTTTTGACAACAGGAAAATAGAAAATCTCACTTTCTTTATTCACATTCCTCGGTCCTATTTTTCACATTATTTTCTCTTATTATAGAAGATTGATCTTATAGACTTAATTTCTCATATGCAGCTCCATGTAGAAGATGCAGTGTCCTATGTTATTTCCTTATGGAGAAGACACTTTCAATAACGACTTCCCATGCTACATCGTCAACCAGGCATCCAAGCTTCTCATAAACTGCACTTTTTTTTACCTAAAATTAGTAATAATGCTACGTAAATTTAGGATTTGTTATCTATAGAGTGACCATGTCCATTTGTAATAGAGTAGAACTTTCATTAGTACTCTTCCGGACAGTTCTTGTTCCATACCGAACTATTGTGTACACTAATATCTCCCTTTGTCTATTACATGCTATCGATTGATCAACTTTGTATCAATTATTTTTAAAATAATCGTGTGATATAGCTATTTTGTTCAAAAGTATATATTCTTTGGAAGCTAATTCTATATATTTATTTAAACTAAGCAGGGTGATCGCACTAATCTATTCCTCTTAACATGTAACCATGCCACCTTAACATACAACCATCGATGTGTAAAACCTCTACATGCAACAATGCATGGAAAATAATACTTATATTCATTAAATATTACTCCCTCCGTCCCAAAATAAGTGACGCAAAAGTGACTCAACTTTGTACTAACTTTACTACAAAGTTGATTCACTTTTGCGTCACTTATATTTTGGGACGGAGGGAGTATATAACTATGAAATATTCAGATACAATAATTGTTTGTCATTTTAGTTTTATGTCACAGCCCTAGATTCCCTGTTGTCTTTGCTTGCTCTCCATGTCATCATGTTTAAAATTTTGTTAACTTGAAATGGGGATTGATCAAACCCTAGCACTAAATGAACTCAACTAGGGTCAAGAATAAAATCATTTCCAATGACCCAAAATTCCTCCATCAATGTTTGATAATTTTGGCAAGGCTTTGAGACCAAACCAAAAGTAGTGAGCATTTTTGTGGAATATTTTGGGCTTTGAATTAAATCAATAAGTATTTAAATTGGGGCATATAAATATTTTTAATATCTTTAAATGCCCCAACAATTCTGAAAATAGTTGAGGGTCTCTGTAATAATTTATTTAATGCCCACAATTATTTTTAGGATTTATTAAAATGATTTGGGCTATAAACTAAATCAAAACAAAATAACATAATTAGAAAAACAGAAACCGAAATTAAAACTAAGAGAGAGAGAGAGCACTACCTGGGCCTTACCAGCAGAAGCAGCCCAGCCCACTAGGGGCATACTTGTCTTCAACCTCTGCCTACTGGCAGAGGCGAGAGCGAGCACGGCGGCCGCGCGCGCGCCGGCACGCAGCTGCCTGCTTGGCTCCCCTCGACCCCCTAGAGACGCCACAGAGACGCCCTCGAACCCCCTCGTCCTCTCCTTCTCTTCCCCGAACGCATCCCCCCTCCTCTGTTCTTCTCACCGAACACGACCGCCGCCGCCGACGAGCACCACCGTGGCCACCGGCCATCCCACGTCCTACTGCTGAGCCCAGAAGAACCGCCGCAACCTCCTCTTCCTCTCCACGAAGTCACGCGGCGCCAGGAGCTCCCCCTCATCCGCAACGACGTCGTCTTCAACCGCGGCCGCCCGAGATCGCCGTCGTCTCTCCGTCGCCTCCAGAGCCTCCCCCGAGCTGCCGAGCTGCGCTTCGACCTCGCAGTGAGCCCCTCCGCCGTTTCCCCCTGTTCCCGTGGCCTGCAACCCGCCGTAGCCATCGCCCCCTTTCTTCCCGTAGTCGTCGCCGCCGTTCATGGCGCCGCCGTAGCCAGAGCTGCTGCCACCCTCCTTCGAGGTCATGAACGAACTCAGTGCACTCCCAGAACATTTTGCACCCACCTTTTCCCCCCCTAACGCACCGTAGCCTCGTCTCCGTCGACGCCCGAACTCCGGCGCCGCCGCGAGCTCAACTCCGGCGAGCCCGCTCCACCCCAGTTCCTCCCACTTGCTTGGTTGGATGCGGAAGAGCGCCAGCTACGCGTAGAGACCAACCGTGGCTCAAACCGTAGCCTGTAGCGCGAGCCCGAGCAACTCCGGCGAGCCTCCGCCGCTACTTTGGTCGCCGCCGGCCTGTCTCCGGCGACTGCCAACGTGGCCACTTAGTTAGGGACTAATCACCATTAGTTACACCCTCACAGCCACTGACAGTGGGCCCTAGCCCTGGTCAAACCATTGTCAACGCGGGTTTTGACCGGAATTAGTCCATGTGTCACTGACGTGTGGACCCCACACGTCAGGTTTGACCCTGGCCGGTTAGTTGACCTGCTGACCTCATCCTGACGCAATGCTGACGCAGTAACTATTTTCTGTAATTTTAAATAAATCAGAAATGATTTATTTATTTCAGAAAATAGCCAAAACTTCTAAAAATCATAGAAAATAATCTATAACTCAGATGAAAATAATTTATATATGAAAATTGATCAGAAAAATCCAAGGAATCTGTTTATGGCATTTTCATGCATGTTAGAAAAACTTATGGTTGCTGTTTAGGACAATTTGAATAAATGGCATTTGAATAATCACATATGGAGTTTGAATTTGAACCTTGGTTCAAACCAACTTCATTTAAATGTGTTGCTAGTTGCATTAGCTCAAGAAACATCATATTGCCATGTCACATTCATGCATCATATTGTTGCATTGCATTGATTGTGTTCTTTCTGTGTTTGTCGGTTTTGTCCCCTCTCAGTAGACGACGTTCCGACGATGAATTCGATGACACCGATGAAGAGCTATTAATATCTTCAGAAGTGCCAGGCAAGCAAACCCCCATTGAGAATCCCGATACAATCCCACTCTCTCGCTCCTGCTCTCTTTTACTGCATTAGGACAGCAACGATTGAACTGCTTTTGCTGCGGTAGCTGAACCCCTTTCCTCTGCATGACCTGTCATTGCCACAGTAAATAGTTGAAACCCACTAGCATGAGTAGGAGTTGTTTGAGCCATGTTGTGCCTACTCATTCATGTTTTCTGGTTATGCCTGCTATTGCTTAGAGTTGAGTCAGGTCTGATTCATCGGGGATGAATTGGAATGTGGTGAACTTGTCCTACTGTGTGTGATCTAAGTGTGTGAACACGTTTTGGTAAAGGTAGCGATGAGAGGCCATGTAGGAGTACATGGTGGGTTGTCTCACTGGAACCATCCTTAAGAACTGAGTTCTGTGTAAGTTGTCCAATGACATAGCTACTACCACGCATTGGAATGCTTAAGTGCCCCTCTCGACTTATTAATCAACTTGATCTCTGTCCAGGAGTTGCAACTAGTTTCTGGTGTTTGTAGGTAGTGCTAGTAGTCTACCAAGTGGCACCCGGTACAGGTGGGCTTGGGACAGACTAGGTGCAGTGGCCCGGTGTACCAAGTGGCACCCGGTTGGTGGGCTTGGGAACCCTGCACACATCATTTGGGGCCGTGAGCGACACCCCGGCCGGATCTCCCCACGGATGGAACCCGAATAGGCGATAAACCTGGACGAGAGACTTGTGTGGTTAGTCAGGTCGTGGCCGACACCCTCGCCAGGCTTCCGCTTGAAGGTTGCCGAGATACACGACGTGTACATGGCGGTAAGTGGCGAGAGCGTGTGTGAAGATGTACACCCCTGCAGGGTTAACATGATCTATTCGAATAGCCGGGTCCGCGGATATGGACTTCTTGGATGCTTACGTGGTACATAGACAATCGAAAGTGGATACTCTAAAATACTCAAGATAAGTGTGAGTGCTATGGATGGCCTTCTCGTAGGGAGACGGGAGCGGATCCATAGTGGTGTATTGATTGGTGAATATGTGGACTCGTGTGCGCCACCTCAAAAGAGTTACTTGCAGTCGTAGTTCAGGATAGCCACGAGTCAAATGCTGGCTTGCTGCAGTCAAACTCCACTACCCCCTTGTTGATACTATTGCATATGTAGTTAGTTCTGATGTAAGTCTTGCTGAGTACCTTTGTACTCACGTTTGCTTAATTTATGTTTTTGCAGAGAGACTTCAGTCTCGCTAGTGGTTCCGCGTGGACTTCGACGTTTAGCTTGTTACCTCAGCTACGATCTTGTGCCCTTAGGAGGGTCTTGTAGATAGTCAGGCTTCTCAGCCTTTTTCATTAGTAGTTGTCTGTACTCAGACATGTCATGCTTCCGTTGCCTGTATGCTCTGTATGTTGGGTCATGTGACCTTGATTGTAATAAATGCTATGATGGCTCTTCTGGGCCTTTATCTATATGAGTTGTTGAGTTATGTTATGATGCCATGTTGTACAGCACATACTTGCATGTTATGCGTACGTGTAATGTGTATTGCTATGTGTGGGATCCGACACCTAGTTGTTTACCTTTGGTAGCCTATCTTACAGGGAAATGTCTCCTAGTGTTTCCACTGAGCCTTGGTAGCTTGCTACTGCTCCGGAACACTTAGGCTGGCCAGCATGTGTCCTTCTTCGTTCCGGTGTCTGTCCCTTAGGGGAAATGTCACGCGTTGTTCCTTTAAGTCCTTGTAGCTTGCTACGACTTGGGTTCATACGTTGATGACCGACACGTTCGTTGCTGGGTCATGTATGCCTGTCTCTGTAATTTAGTGCCACTTTTGGTTTATAACTGGTCATGTCGTCCCGGGTTCTCTGTCATATGGATGCTAGCAACACTATCATATACGTGTGCCAAAATGCGCAAACGGTCCCGGGCCAGGTAAGGTGGCACCCGTGGGATTACCGTCCGTGAGGCCGCAAAGTGATATGATGTGTTACAGGCTAGACCTGTGTGGCTTAGGATCGGGGTCCCGACAGCTTTGGTATCAGAGCCTGACTGCCTGTAGGATTAGTAAGCCAAACTGGTCGAAGTCGTGTCTAGAAACTCTTTAGTTATATAAGGGAATTGATTGTGGAAGGGAACGTAAGGCTCTTTTTACTCCTTTACCCAATGACCTTCTGATCTGAGTCACCTTCTTCTATTCTACGGGGATTAAGAACTAGGATTCTCATTCTATTTATCAGGATCACGTTAATTGTGGATTCAACTCTCAGTTCAGTTTATTCTACTTCTGTTGCTCAACTGTTGGTCTCAGAACCTTGACATGATGATGTTAAGTGGATATGCTACCCTTTTGCCTGGATCTCAAAAGTATTTTCGAGCATTTGCAGCCGTTATGCTGTCCGAGTCATCCCAGGTCTCTAAACAATCTGATGTGTTTGCAAATCGTTCCTACCTGTTCTTAATGTCCTTTTAGGCCAGATTAACCACACTAGTCGGTGTGTTGAGGCACTCTGTTACCTCGACATATATGTTGGACTTATTATTATGACTCTAAGTATCTTAGAAGATCACCAGTAATCTAGCAATGTTTCATATTCCCAGTGTGATGATTCTGGCCATTATTCTCGAAAGCATCCCGTGATGCTATTTAGTTGGTAGGTATTCTATTCCTGGGTTCTTGAACCCGAGCTTCACCCTACTTACTTTATATGGATAGTGTTTGCTCGTTCCTTTAGGATATTAGTAACCTTGTGATAGTCCTCGAGGTCCGTGGTATATCCTTCTTCCAAATACCATGAACCATCATGGCAGAAGTTCTTCTGAACCAAAAGATCACAACCTGAGTGCTCTTGAGTAGTACTCCATTCATATTGTGACTCTGCCAGTCCTACCTTTCTGCATGGGTTATCCGGAAGAAATATGTTGAAACTAGTTCGACATGCTAATCTATGCATCTACAACTCAGAAAGTTATATGTTCCTCGAGTTGTCGTCCTTCAGTTATTTTCCGATCTTCATCTATCAATTGATAGTCAGGAGTAGTCGTGCACTTGTGTTCATCGATGCCTTTTACTCTTGAGGTCCGTCAAGCCATTCTATTCCGGAATGACTAGGAGAAACAAACTCCAGTACCTTATCCATATCCAGGAGTGGGTCAAAGAAGTTGAACCTCATAGATGAAGAATGTTAAACCATCTTCTAATCTGTTCTATCCTGGAGTATTACCATCTTTATGTCAAGAATGTCGTGAGAATTGCACTATCTTCTACGAATTCTTGATGTAGTAATACTTCTTGCCATCATCGTTCATTCCTCGGTCTCCGTGTTGTTGTAACCGAAATACTGGCAAGTAAATTGTGATGTGTGAAATCAATACCCCTAGCAATCTTGTTGCTTGGTAGTTAAATGGACGATAATCTCATTCTTAGCATGATGGTTACCGAATCACCATCCTAAGATTGATCGTGCTACCTAGTCCACTTTCCTGGTGCACTCCTTGATTGATGAGTTAGGATTTTGTCAAGTCCTGGCTCATTTGATCATATCGTCTTGCCTTGAAAAGCAAGATTGTTCCCGAGCTTAGTAACATATCGGTGGTTCGTGATTTTCCGAATATCTTCTCGGAAGTATTACCGGGTTATTCCCTGACTGTTATGTTGAGCTTGTGATCAAGTTGGTACTCTTGTAAACCAACCCTTCTCCAAGAATCTGTGTTGGATACCTTGAACTAGTTGGTTAAGCTAAACAACAACTTGGAGAGTTGGAAGATAAAAGCTTAATCCACATAGCTCACTTAAAGGGATATCTTGTGTGTGTATTGAAGATAGATGATATCTTCTTCAATTGATCCCCGTGATCATTTGTGGACCTATTGTCTTGTCTAAACCTTGATTTGATTATGGGTTATCGTCAAGTCAAATCAGAACCAACGATATTCATAATGTTGTCTTACTCATGGTCGTTCCCTTGAGCATACACCATTATATCTTTTGGGTCTGACCAATGCTATCACTTTGTTCACATTGTCATGGAATTCCATCTATTTGGAAACCTGGATGAATTGTTGTTGAGCCCATCAGCAACATTGATATCTTCTCCGTGATCTATGTTGAACATCTAGCTAGTATTGGAAAACTTTTATAAGCATTATCTTCATGACCCGTTCGTGAAGCATATGTACGGAAGAAAGAAGTGACTTCCTCTAATTCATGTGCATTACGTGCAAGTTGCCGCCATGAATTCGGGAAAGTTAGTTTTGCTTCCTCCGGAATCATTCCAAGCCAGTCATGCACGTGCGAAGTATGCTATGGCTTGAGAGATTAGCTATCTCCATCCTATCGGTATTCCCTAGCACACCAAGCCACTGATTGATTTGTTCAAATAAAGGAGTCTGTTATAAGGTGAATTCCTTGGACGTCCACGCTTGGAGACTTCGTTGTCATTAATAATGGTTCCCAACCTGAACTCGGTAGTGTTTCCTTGTAAACCTACCATGTGGTCATGTTTGTCTTGGACAACGTGTTCACAGGTTTGTAGCAGAACTAGCTCATGTTTTGGAGCTTGCTATCGTAGTTCACTCCCCGAGAATCTCGCAACGCCGTCTCGTCGAATTGTGTTACAAACATTCATTCCTTCTAGACTCGATGAGTCTGGAATATCCTGACACCGATCAGAACTGAATCTCAGGCAGATATGATGGTTGGTGCATTTCCCAAGAGCTATAATATTGGTCTCTCGATTTCCGGTAAAGTGGGTGTCGTGGCCAACCCACCCAGCCGGAAGACCTATTGTTGTAGTATCTTGATTGAAGAAGTTGGCCACCACCCCATAAGGACTTTGTAGGAATTACTCCCTAGTTGTTCCTTATGGACTTTTTGTGCTCCCGAAGTCCGACCTTTACTTGATGGCCATGTTGATGCTTTTAAGCATTGACCGTGGTACCTAGCACATCAAGGAGAACATTAGAAGCGGAGTGCTAAATGTCTCTCGGTCGATCATCCAGATCTTGCCCCTTGGCCTCGCTAAGGTGAAATATGAGAAAGTGTTATCTTCCTTTGCATCTGCATCGTCCATCATTATTCATCAGGGTAGTATGTGGTGTTGCCGGGATCCTTGACACGGATACTGGTAAAACCTTGATGAATATGGGAATGCTCAAGTTCTTGAGAGCACGCACAAGCACTAGGTGTTATCGCCGGTACTAACCGGGATTAATCATAGTGTTCTTGGTTATGCTATAACCTCTCAAAGAGTAGATTCACTCTCTACTGTTGGGTTTCTTCCCAGTTACCAGAATCATTCCCAGCATTTGCATTTTGTTCCCAGCTTGCACCGCCAATGTGCCATCTCACCATGGATCCCATCCATTCCCGACAATAAACAAAATCATCCCTTGTGTCGTCTTCAACAAGGTAGTCCACATCATCAATTCTGGCCCGAGAATGTCATTCTTTCGGACTGTGTCAAATGATCGATTGTGATCCGCCCCAGGCTGGTATAGGGAATTTCAGTGATCTCTATATCAAAAGTAATTCTTTTTGCCACTTAAGGGAATAACTCTACGAATCACCTTCTCTAAGGTGCCCCGTTTGGTGACATCGATCACCATCTTCTTAGGTGTGGAATTATTGCCTACTGAGTGAACCATCATCATTTGTTTCACTCCATCCCTCTGGATGTGTGTTCCGTGTCTCAGCTCAAGGGATGTTTCGACGTCTCAATCCTTGAGT
Organism: Secale cereale; assembly: GCA_902687465.1. Taxonomy (NCBI): domain Eukaryota; kingdom Viridiplantae; phylum Streptophyta; class Magnoliopsida; order Poales; family Poaceae; genus Secale; species Secale cereale. Next base: position 855,203,777 of record LR738714.1, on the reverse strand, counting down.
TGATCTTGAGTTCCTCGATCTTCGGAAGGATTGATTTCTACATAGTATGACTCCGTTATCGTCTGGTTGGATGAAGATCTTAAGCAAGGATGACAAGATCAATATGATGCAATAAATCAACATCTCCGAGAAGGAAAATTGGATCGAGAAGATTGCGCTAGCTTGTGTCCCCTCTGATTTCTTACCCTACGCTTGAATCTCGGGACGAGATTCTTGTTTTAGTGGGGGTGAGTTGTCACAGCCCTAGCTTCCCTGTTGTCTTTGCTTGCTCTCCATGTCATCATGTATAAAATTTTGTTAACTTGAAATGGGGATTGATCAAACCCTAGCACTAAATGAACTCAACTAGGGTCAAGAATAAAATCATTTCCAATGACCCAAAATTCCTCCATCAATGTTTGATAATTTTGGCAAGGCTTTGAGACCAAACCAAAAGTAGTGAGCATTTTTGTGGAATATTTTGGGCTTTGAATTAAATCAATAAGTATTTAAATTGGGGCATATAAATATTTTTAATATCTTTAAATGCTCCAACAATTCTGAAAATAGTTGAGGGTCTCTGTAATAATTTATTTAATGCCCACAATTATTTTTAGGATTTATTAAAATGATTTGGGCTATAAACTAAATCAAAACAAAATAACATAATTAGAAAAACAGAAACATAAATTAAAACTAAGAGAGAGAGAGCACTACCTGGGCCTTACCAGCAGAAGCAGCCCAGCCCACTAGGGGCATACTTGTCTTCAACCTCTGCCTACTGGCAGAGGCGAGAGCGAGCACGGCGGCCGCGCGCGTGCCGGCACGCAGCTGCCTGCTTGGCTCCCCTCGACCCCCTAGAGACGCCACGGAGACGCCCTCGAACCCCCTCGTCCTCTCCCTCTCTTCCCCGAACGCATCCCCCCTCCTCTGTTCTTCTCACCGAACACGACCGCCGCTGCCGACGAGCACCACCGTGGCCACCGGCCATCCCACGTCCTACTGCTGAGCCCAGAAGAACCGCCGCAACCTCCTCTTCCTCTCCACGAAGTCACGCGGCGCCAGGAGCTCCCCCTCATCCGCAACGCCGTCGTCTTCAACCGCGACCGCCCGAGATCGTCGTCGTCTCTCCGTCACCTCCAGAGCCTCCCCCGAGCCGCCGAGCTGCGCTTCGACCTCGCAGTGAGCCCCTCCGCCGTTTCCCCTGTTCCCGTGGCCTGCAACCCGCCGTAGCCATCGCCCCCTTTCTTCCCGTAGTCGTCACCGCCGTTCATGGCGCCGCCGTAGCCAGAGCTGCTGCCACCCTCCTTCGAGGTCATGAACGAACTCAGTGCACTCCCAGGAACATTTTGCACCCACCTTTCCCCCCCCCCTAACGCACCGTAGCCTCGTCTCCGTCGACGCCCGAACTCCGGCGCCGCCGCAAGCTCAACTCCGGCGAGCCCGCTCCACCCCAGCTCCTCCCACTTGCTTGGTTGGATGCGGAAGAGCGCCAGCTACGCGTAGAGACCAACCGTGGCTCAAACCGTAGCCTGTAGCGCGAGCCCGAGCAACTCCGGCGAGCCTCCGCCGCTACTTTGGTCGCCGCCGGCCTGTCTCCGGCGACTGCCAACGTGGCCACTTAGTTAGGGACTAATCACCATTAGTTACACCCTCACAGCCACTGACAGTGGGCCCTAGCCCTGGTCAAACCATTGTCAACGCGGGTTTTGACCGGAATTAGTCCATGTGTCACTGACGTGTGGACCCCACACGTCAGGTTTGACCCTGGCCGGTCAGTTGACCTGCTGACCTCATCCTGACGCAATGCTGACGCAGTAACTATTTTCTGTAATTTTAAATAAATCAGAAATGATTTATTTATTTCAGAAAATAGCCAAAACTTCTAAAAATCATAGAAAATAATCTATAACTCAGATGAAAATAATTTATACATGAAAATTGATCAGAAAAATCCAAGGAATCTGTTTATGGCATTTTCATGCATGTTAGAAAAACTTATGGTTGCTGTTTAGGACAATTTGAATAAATGGCATTTGAATAATCACATATGGAGTTTGAATTTGAACATTGGTTCAAACCAACTTCATTTAAATGTGTTGCTAGTTGCATTAGCTCAAGAAACATCATATTGCCATGTCACATTCATGCATCATATTGTTGCATTGCATTGATTGTGTTCTTTCTGTGTTTGTCGGTTTTGTCCCCTCTCAGTAGACGACGTTCCGACGATGAATTCGATGACACCGATGAAGAGCTATTAATATCTTCAGAAGTGCCAGGCAAGCAAACCCCCATTGAGCATCCCGATACAATCCCACTCTCTCGCTCCTGCTCTCTTTTACTGCATTAGGACAACAATGATTGAACTGCTTTTGCTGCGGTAGCTGAACCCCTTTCCTCTGCATGACCTGTCATTGCCACAGTAAATAGTTGAAACCCACTAGTATGAGTAGGAGTTGTTTGAGCCATGTTGTGCCTACTCATTCATGTTTTCTGGTTATGCCTGCTATTGCTTAGAGTTGAGTCAGGTCTGATTCATCGGGGATGAATTGGAATGTGGTGAACTTGTCCTACTGTGTGTGAGCTAAGTGTGTGAACATGTTTTGGTAAAGGTAGCGGTGAGAGGCCATGTAGGAGTACATGGTGGGTTGTCTCACTGGAACCGTCCTTAAGAACTGAGTTCTGTGTAAGTTGTCCAATGACATAGCTACTACCACGCATTGGAATGCTTAAGTGCCCCTCTCGACTTATTAATCAACTTGATCTCTGTCCAGGAGTTGCAACTAGTTTCTGGTGTTTGTAGGTAGTGCTAGTAGTCTACCAAGTGGCACCCAGTACAGGTGGGCTTGGGACAGACTAGGTGCAGTGGCCCGGTGTACCAAGTGGCACCCGGTTGCTGGGCTTGGGAACCCTGCACACATCATTTGGGGCCGTGAGCGACACCCTGGCCGTATCTCCCCACGGATGGAACCCGAATAGGCGATAAACCTGGACGAGAGACTTGTGTGGTTAGTCAGGTCGTGGCCGACACCCTCGCCAGGCTTCCGCTTGAAGGTTGCCGAGATACACGACGTGTACATGGCGGTAAGTGGCGAGAGCATGTGTGAAGAAGTACACCCCTGCAGGGTTAACATGATCTATTCGAATAGCCGGGTCCGCGGATATGGACTTCTTGGATGCTTACGTGGTACATAGACAATCGAAAGTGGATACTCTAAAATACTCAAGATAAGTGTGAGTGCTATGGATGGCCTTCTCGTAGGGAGACGGGAGCGGATCCATAGTGGTGTATTGATTGGTGAATATGTGGACTCGTGTGCGCCACCTCAAAAGAGTTACTTGCAGTCGTAGTTCAGGATAGCCACGAGTCAAATGCTGGCTTGCTGCAGTCAAACTCCACTACCCCCTTGTTGATACTGTTGCATATGTAGTTAGTTCTGATGTAAGTCTTGCTGAGTACCTTTGTACTCACGTTTGCTTAATTTATGTTTTTGCAGAGAGACTTCAGTCTCGCTAGTGGTTCCGCGTGGACTTCGACGTTTAGCTTGTTACCTCAGCTACGATCTTGTGCCCTTAGGAGGGTCTTGTAGATAGTCAGGCTTCTCAGCCTTTTTCATTTGTAGTTGTCTGTACTCAGACATGTTATGCTTTCGTTGCCTGTATGCTCTGTATGTTGGGTCATGTGACCTCTGATTGTAATAAATGCTATGATGGCTCTTCTGGGCCTTTATCTATATGAGTTGTTGAGTTATGTTGTGATGCCATGTTGTACAGCACATACTTGCATGTTATGCGTACGTGTAATGTGTATTGCTATGTGTGGGATCCGACACCTAGTTGTTTACCTTTGGTAGCCTATCTTACATGGAAATGTCTCCTAGTGTTTCCACTGAGCCTTGGTAGCTTGCTACTGCTCTGGAACACTTAGGCTGGCCGGCATGTGTCCTTCTTCGTTCCGGTGTCTGTCCCTTAGGGGAAATGTCACGCGTTGTTCCTTTAAGTCCTTGTAGCTTGCTACGACTTGGGTTCATACGTTGATGACCGACACGTTCGTTGCTGGGTCATGTATGGCTGTCTCTGTAATTTAGTGCCACTTTTGGTTTATAACTGGTCATGTCGGCCCGGGTTCTCTGTCATATGGATGCTAGCAACACTATCATATACGTGTGCCAAAATGCGCAAACGGTCCCGGGCCAGGTAAGGTGGCACCCGTGGGATTACCGTGCGTGAGGCCGCAAAGTGATATGATGTGTTACAGGCTAGACCTGTGTGGCTTAGGATCGGGGTCCCGACATTTTAGATCTCATATTATTAATCCAAATGTTCCCGTTCCATCTAGCTAAATTGCAAATATGTTGCAATCGATTCCCGCAGCAACGCGCAGGGTATCATCTAGTTTTAAAAGTGACCCAACCGGTTTTGTGAAGCTTCTGACTGTTGTGTTCCTTTTTCGGTTTCTGGACTGCTTTTATTCTGATTTTATTCATGCGTTTTTATTTTATTTTAGATTTTATGTTCTTTATATTTTTTAAATGCGTGAACGTTTTTGAAATTAGGAAAATTTCTTCAAATTCGTAAACATTCTCTAAACTCCATGAATTTCTTGTGAACATTTTTCCTTAAATTCATAAAATTTACCCTTAAATACGTCATTCTTCTTTTGAAATCTACGGGCATATTTTTTGCAAATTTTTGAATTTGTTTCCTCCATACTATGATTGTTTTTCAAATCAATGAAACATGTGAACTATTTTGAAATTTATGGGCTTTTTCAAATGCATGAATTTTTTTCAAATGCGTGAACTTTTTGAACTCTTGAATTTTTTAAAGTGTGTGATTTTTTAATTATAAATCCATGAACTTGGTACTGTGAACATTATTTTGAACTCGTGATTTGTGTTTGAGTTCATTAGATTTTTTAGTTCGGTTAATTTTTGTACCCAAGATTTTTCAAATTCGTGAACATTTATGTTTGAATTTTTGCATTTTTCTCTAGAGGACAACAATCAACATGTCAACTATGAACTGAGGCGACCAGGAAACCGAAAAAGGCAACGCGTCTGTGAGTGAGTGTTCGCTCCTTGATGGGTCGGCCCAGGAGTCGTAAGCGTGTGGGCGGTCGTTCACTAAGTGGTGCTTTAGGCGCCGTAGAGGAGGAGTCTTATCCCATAGGCTCTGGCATAGAGGGAAGCTAAATGGGCCAGGGAAAAGGCCGAGTGAACCACACATCTTAGATTTTTCTCTTGAAGTAGCAACCCCTTTGGATAACTGGGCCAGAAAAAATACAGACGTTGGACACCGGAACAGAAAACACATCTAAGGGCATAAACGACTCCGCCGCAGGATCTGATGGGAGAAATGGCAGAGGGCGTGAGATAGCTGGGTGTAGGTTCCATTGTACTGTAATAGAAATGTTGTTAAACTTCATAATGCTAACCATAGATCGCGTCTTTGTTACTTGTGACGGTAATTCAGTGACATTTTATTCTGTTTTCTTCTGAACAAGCTGACTTGCTTGTATGAAGGTTATGATAGTCTTCCCGCCGCCTATTATTTCTTCTGGATCAACAAATCGGTACAAGGAATTGATTATTACAACACCTTCGAGATTAGGTTGTGCTTTCTTCATGAAATAATTTATATATATTGCGAAAAATCTAAATTCCGAACCACTAATTTCGTAATAGATCCGAACGCATTGGTTCCCATTGGGTCTGAATCTTACATTGGTTGTACTTCTGCTCTAATTGCCTATTCTTTCCTTTGATCTAACTGCCTTTTTCTCCTTAATTGCTTACGCCCCGGCAAATCCTGTGATCACCAGCACTCCCCACAAATCGCGTCATCGCCCGCACTTCTGCTTATCCCATTTTTTTGTGATCGATGGCCCTAGCGGAAAATAAATGTGTGATCGAGAAAAATAATTCACCAGAAGGGGACTTGAACCCACGATCTGTCATATGGCACTTGGTCCTGATTCAGTCATGCAAATACCAAATTAATAAAGGTAACACATGCATTTGGAATACCCTTTGGGTTCCTTGTTTGGGACACTATTCATGCAGAACTTATAGTTCAAAATCAAGGTTTTGTTTATCCTAACTGCATTTCACACCGATGGATCCCATGAACTCATAGATGGAACATAGAAAAATCTTTTTGGTAACCATAATGCCAATATTATTGCAAACATGCTAGTTTTCGATCTTGATAATCCCGATGCTCTTCTTTGGAAACATAGTCCATCGGGAAAATGCACCACCAAGCGTGCTTGTCAAAATTTCAAACCCCATGTTTACACAGATCAAACTATTCCTCGATCTACTTTCTCTTCTATTGTGAAAAGCATTCTTGCACATACATGGAGAGAGAATGGGATGCCACTGAGAGTACATGTTTTCGCTTGGAGATTACTAAGGCTAGCAATCCCAACTGCGACTAGGGTTACCATGAGATCGTCTCATGTTACAGCGAACTGCAAAAGATGTGGTAAACAAGAAGATGATATGCATCTTTTCTTTCTATGTGTTTTTCTAGGGCGGTTTGGTTTATTTCCATTACAGGGCTTAGGGTGGATCAACTACATCAACAAGGATGCTTCACTCCCTCCGAAGCAGTCAAGTTTATTTTAGAAACGACTAACATGCAAACTGCCTTAACTATGATATTTTTAACTCTCTAGTCTATTTGGAAATCAAGGAATGCTTTGGTTTTCAATGGAAAAATTTGGAACCGAATGTAGATCATCCATGTAGCGGCGGCATTGCAAAATGAAGATTATAAGGATATCCATCATGATCAATGCTTGTCCACTCATATAAATCAGAAGAAGACCATCTTGCGTTGTCTCATGTTTGACAGGTCCAGGGTTGAGAAAGGGCCAAATATCTTCATGGATGCGGCTTGGAAAGGAAATATCTCATGTAGAGAGAATCATATTGGCATTGGAGTGCTGATTTAGGACAAAACTAAAGGTCACAAGAAGAGTATCATCATTTGTGCAGCCACTAAGGAAACGCCGACACTGCAAGTGGAGGCTAAGGCTATTGAGCTGGCAGCATGGTGGGCTCACATTCTACAAATTAAGAAGGCAAACCTCATTTTAGACAACCAAACAGTGGCTGAAGCAGCTGCAAGAAGAGATCTACAAAACTTCCGTAGACACTGGATGATAAGATAATATATCTCCAGTTATCTTGAGCTCACTGATCAATAAGATGCAAGAGTCCTCAAAATTGATCGCAAGAACAATATTAATGCACACAAGCAACCTCAACGTGCTTATAGTCCGCATGGTGTTGGCATTTGCTTATTTTCTTGTTTAGGACTACATCACCATGATGATCAGTGTCCTATGAAGGTCATGCTGACCTCTCATAATGTGCAATATTGTACATTACTTTCCGTAACTTGTGTGTGAACCTTGGAAGTATCACTACTAGGAAAAGGGCTATAGATGGAATTGATACTAATGGCGCACCAGACAGGAAGTGCGCCATTAGTATATAGTAATGGCGCACCAGCAACTGATACGCCATTAGAGTTCGATGTACTAATGTCGCACCTTGCCTGGAGTGCGCCATTAGTATCAAGAAGTTTTTTTTTAACTAGCGCGCATGTCCAAACATACTAATGGCGCATCCATGCATAGTGCGCCATTACTAGTTGTAAATAGTAATGGCGCACCTGCAGTAAAGTGCGCCATTAATGCTCTTTTTTTATGATATTTTTTATTCTTTTTTTACAAAACTACTAATGGCGCACTGTCCCAGAGTGCGCCATTACTAGTTTGAACTAGTAATGGCGCACTATGCGACAGTGCGCCATTAGTATTTTTTTTTGCAAAACTTGTAATGGCGCACCAACTATAAATGCGCCATTAGTAACCTTGATTAATAATGGCGCATTTGTTGTTGGTGTGCCATTAGTATGCGGGCAGCAACAAGATATTTTGGACAGCCTCTCTACCACAGTCACTCCCCCCCC
>LR738714.1:855176910-855195734 GCA_902687465.1 Secale cereale | reverse complement strand
CCACTTCTTCATTCTCCCCACCTCCTCTCCTCTCGGGTCCCTCCTCTTTTTCACCTCATTTCCACCATATATTCATTCAAATTAAGTGGTTAAATTACCTTGTTTTGGTAGGTAAGTATGGGGGGAAGCTATATTTATGTTGTTCTCCTTACAACAATGTGCACATGCACTTCTATGGCCTAGCTAGATCTATGTATGTTTGTGGTGTTGCATAGGTTTGTTGTGTTGCATATGTGTTTGTGTTTGGAGGTGTACCGGTATTTGAAATGCGATAGTTGCCAATATTTTCCCGGAATGTTGATTCATTTCCGTTTCGGTGAGAATTTTGGCATTAAGCATTCATTTTTGTCCTATTTTTAGGGAAAGTCATGGCAAATTTTTTCTTGGTTCTAAAATATCGTTTTGCTCTACCCCGCAGGGCGACCATGGTGCGCACGATGACCGAAGGCATCGTGAATAGGTTTTTGAGGTCCGCGAAGGCCGAGATGCTTCAAAAGAACGAGACGGAGATAAGATGTCCGTGTCGAAGATGCAAGCTGAAGAGCCTTATTGCGGACCCGGATTCCAGGCAGGTGCGGGACCACCTGCTCTTGCGTGGTTTCATGGATGGCTATCGGTGGCAAGGTGATGAAGATGACTACGAAGTCGTCCATGGGGGTCGGGCAAGAAATGAGGAAGGGCAGCAAGACCACCACCACGGCTCGGGCGGGCGAGAAGACGAAGAATCCCCAGGAGATGATCACGACGGTGATGCTGTACACAGTCATCATGTAGAAGATGCAGGACATGATGATGAGGAAGATGCCGGAGCAGACGACGGGCATGATCATGAAGATGATGATGCCGGCGGAGCAGACGATGCTGAACCATCGATGGGCTAGGTGCAGGACCCTCATATTCAAGAGCTGCTTCTCAAGCAGACCGATAACGCAAGAGCTGCCGCCCGAGAGAAAGCCAAGATGGATCAACTTGAGTTAGACGCGGTTACTCCATTGTATGAAGGATGCAGGCCCGAGGATACCCGCCTGAAAGTAACGCTCATGGCTCTGGAGATGAAGGTAAAACACAAAATGACCGACGCATGCTTCGACGAGGACATGTCATTCTAGCACGAACGTCTTCCCAAGGGGAACAAGTGCCCCACCAGTTTGGAGGAGGCGAAGAAAATCGTGTGTCCTCTGGATTTACCGCACGTGAAATACCATGTGTGCATAAACAATTGCATCATTTATCGAGACGAGCACGCGGAGTCTACCATATGTCCGGTGTGCGGCGTCACTCGATACGAGAAGAGGAAGAAAGCTCCTCGAAAAGTGATGTGGTACTTTCCGATCACTCCTCGTCTGCAGCGGTATTTCGCGGACCCTAAGGTAGCAAAGCTTCTGCGTTGGCACGCGGATAGGGAGGAGAAGAAGCGAGAAGATGACGCAAATGATTCGGAGATAGATAAAAAAGAGAAGATGCTGAGTCACCCTAAGGATGCGAGCCAGTGGCAAGCGTTGAACTTCGAAGACCTAGAATTTGGGAACGATCCAAGGAACATCGTGCTGGGCGCGAGCACCGATGGAGTCAACCCGTTTGGCAGCCAGAGAAGCACACATAGCACCTGGCCTGTGTTTGTGTGGATGTACAACCTTCCCCCCTGGTTGTGCATAAAGAGGAAGTACATTCACATGAGTATGCTAATTGAAGGACCGAAACAATCAGGGAACGACATCAATCTGTATCTGGGGCTGCTGAAAGAGGAGCTAGACACGCTGTGGAAAACGCCAGCCAATACGTGGGACGCCGCAAAGAAAGAATATTTCCCTATGAGAGCCGCGCTGCTCACGACGGTGCACGACTATCTCAGTTACGGATATGTCGCGGGGCAGGTGGTCCACGGATTTTCTGGATGCGTCAGGTGCATGGATGACACAACGTATCGCCAGCTAGATAGAGATCCCGGGTCTTCGAAAACCGTGTTCATGGGACATCGAAGGTGGCTTCGCGACGATGACCTGTGGAGAAAACGCAAGGATCTGTTCGATGGTGAAACCGAACCCCGAGGACGCCCGCGTACGAGGAGCGGCGAGGAAATAGACGAGCTGTTGAAAAATTGGAAAGATTGCCCACTGCCGAGAAAGAAGCAAAAGGCGCCAGAGCCGGGAAAGAAGCGAAAGTCGCCAGAGCCGCTGCTGAAGGTATGGAAAATGAGGTCTGTTTTCTGGGACTTGCCGTACTGGAAGATCCACCGTGTGCCTCACAGCCTTGATGTAATGCATATCACGAAGAACGTGTGCGAGAGTCTGCTTGGTACCCTGCTCAACATGCCAGAGAGGACCAAAGATGGGCCGAAAGCAAGGGCAAACTTGAAATCAATGGGCATCAGGCAGGAGCTTCATGCTATATATGATGATCATGATGATGATGATGATGAGGCGAAGCAGGACACGGAAAGTCGTCGCAAAGGCAAAAAGGCCAAGAAGACCGGAAATGACTACCCTCCCGCGTGCTTCACTCTAAGTCAGGAGGAGATCGAGCAGTTTTTCACCTGCCTCGTAGGAGTACAACTTCCTTACGGTTACGCGGGGAAGATAAGCAGATACCTAGACCGGGCGAAGCTGAAGTTCAGCGGGATGAAGTCTCACGACTGTCACGTGCTGATGACGCAGATACTTCCAGTTGCATGTCACATCCCTAGCTAGCACTTGCATTAGGACCTGACTAGAGTGTGCATCATGTTTACTTTCAAAGAAACTTGAAATGGGATTAACAGAAACCCCAGCACCCCTCCCCTAACAACTAGGGTTTGCTAAAATATTTTCCAATGTACCCAAAATGCCCTTCAAAATGTTCATCATTTTTGCCTTGGTCTTAAACCTCTGCCAAAAATGGTGCACAATTTTCTAGGACAATCTAGGGCTTTGGATTAAATCATATGGTATTTGAATTTGGGCATTTAAATACTTTTAAATATTTTAAATGCTCAAATAATCATGAACTATAATGTTTCCTACTGTTCATATTATATACAGTAGGTATGACAAGTGTCATGAGTTATAAAAATGTTTAGGCATTTTTATTAAATGAACAAAGTTGCAAAAGAAATAAAACAGAAATAAAATAGGAAAAGAAAAATAGGAAGAGTACTTACCTGAGCCCACTTACCTGCTGGCCCAGCCGGCCCAGCCCACCAGGGGCACCACCGTCTTCTTCGTCGCGCCAGCGCACGAAGCAGCTCGGTGGCGAGCGCCGCCGATGCACCGGCCACCTCCTGCCTGCCTGGCTGGCCCCTCGGCCTTCTGGATGGTTTAGAATGACGCCACGGAGCCACCCCGACCGTTTCCCCCTCTCTCCCGTGTCTCTCCCCTCCTCTCTTCCCTCCGCCAAGCTCCCCCGAGCGAGCTCGTCGCCGACGACCGCTGACACCGCGCCCTACGCCACCTCCTCGCCTCCCAGAAGCACCACTAGCTCCGCCTCGTCGCCCCGAAGCTCCCCACCGACGCACGCGACGCCAGGAGCTCCGCAACGTCCTCCTCGCCGTCGTCTTCAACCTCCGGCACCGGAGATCGCCGCCGCCCGTACGCCGTCGCCCGACCGTCCCCGAGCTCATTTCAACGCCCTCTGCGACTGCTGTGAGCTCACGCTTCGAACCCCCCTCTCCACGGGCTCGTTTAGGCCTTGTAGCCGCCGCCCCCTTTGCTCACCGACGATCACCGCCGCCGGCCAACTCCCCGCCGTGGCCATAGGCACCGTACCTCGCGGCCGAGCACGCCGTTAGCTTCAGTAGGTCACCAGCAAGCTAGAGCGAGCTTCAGCTCCTCCTCCCGTGCACTACAACACCATCCCGACCAACCCCGTGCGAGCACCGCCGCGGACGAGCTCGTCGCCGTCGACTCCGGCGACCCCTCGTCCAACCAGTGGCACCGCTGGATGCGGCACATCACCAGGAGCACACCGAGCCCATCCGCGCGGCAAATGGATGCCGGAATAGGGATTCCGACGAGTCACCGCCGTGCGAAATGGTCGCCGCCGGCCAAACTCCGGCGGGCTGACATGGCTCGATGATTAGGAGTTAACAGTAATTAGTTTAGTCACCACAGTCACTGACAGTAGGCCCCCACTGTTAGTCAAACCCAGTCAACCCTGGTTATGACCGGGATTAGCTCCTAAGACACTGACATGAGGGACCCACCAGTCAGGTTTGACCTGGACTGGCCCTGTTGACTGGCTGACGTCAGCATGATGTCATGCTGACGCAGTAAAGGTTTTTCTGGGATTTTTAGATTTAATTTAATTCAGGAAATTCCAGAAAATACCCAAAACTTCTAAAAATCATATAAAATCAACCATAGCTCAGATGGAAAAGATTTATTATGAAAAATGATCAGAAAAATCCAATCTTTCTAATGGCACTGGTTTCATGCATGTTTGAACAAGTTAACTTGCTGTATATATCAAAAAAATGATAATGCACTTATTTAAATAATAGTTTGAACTTCAATTTGAATCCTTGATTCAAATAGGTTCAAACCCTTCTGGTTTTAGTTGCATTAGCCAACACACATGCATCTTGCCATGTCATGAACATGCATCATATTGTTGCATTTGTTTGTTAATGATTGTATCGTCGGTATTTCCTATGTTAGGTCCTGCTCCCGAGGATACTGCTTCGTATCCAGTTGAAGAGCAGTACCTGACAACTACCTTGTCAGGCAAGCAATCATTGATCATTCCGATACAAACCCAATCTTCTCGCTCCTGCTCTCTTTTACTGCATAAAGGCAACAGCGCGTGAACTGCTACTTGCTGCGGTAGTTGAACCCTATTCCCTTGCATGACCTGTCATTGCCACAGTAAATAGTTGAAACCCACTAGCATGTGTACGAGTTGATTGAGCCATGTGATGTGTGATCCACCATGCTATTTACTTATGTTGCCTGCTATGCTTAGAGTTGTGTCTAGTCTGGTTCATCTGGGTGATGGATCAGAGTGAAATGATCTTACCGATAAAGAGAGGGAAGTGTGGAATACGCTTGGTAAAGGTATCGATGAAAGGCCATGTAGGAGTACATGGTGGGTTGTTTCATTGGAATCGTCCATAGGACCCGAGATCTGTGTGTGTGATTCAAGTTACAGTTACTACCACACATTGGGCCCTGAAATATGACCCCGCTCGACTTATTGACTACCCTTGTACTCTGTCCAGGAGTTGCAACTAGTTTCTGGTGTTTATAGTTTACTGGAGGTCGTGCACAGCGCAGACCCTCGGGGTGGGCTGTGATGCGACAGGTACGTGGCACGGTGTACCGGTTGCCCGTTTGGTGACTCGGGAACCCTGTACACATCGTTTGGGGCCGTGAGCGACACCCCGGCCGGATCTCCCCACGGATGGAACCCAAATAGGCGATAAACCTGGATGAGAGACTTGAGTGGTTGGTTAGGTCGTGGTCTACACCCACGTCGGCTTTCGCTTGAAGTCTGCCGAGCACATGTCGTGTGCAGACGCTAAGTGGTGAAAACATGTGTGAAGAAGTACACCCCTGCAGGGTTATCAAACTATTCGAATAGCCGTTGTTCGCGGTACGAACTACTTGGTTACTCTTACAGTTCATAGACAAGTTGATGGATACTACTAAAAGCCTCAAGATAAGCGTGAGTGCCGTGGATGGCCCTTCCGTAGGATGACGGAAGAGGATCCTCGGTAGTCTATTGATGTGGTGAGTAGAGGACTCGTGTTCGTAACAATATCTTGCAATCCGTTGAGAGTTGTAGTATAGGTTAGCCAAGGTCAAAACTGGCATTCTGCTATAAACTCCACTATCCCCCTTTGATAATGTTGCATGTATAATAGGTTCTCTGGTAAGACTTGCTGAGTACCTTTGTACTCATGTTTGCTTAATAACTGTTGCAGAGGAGAACCCTGCCCCTGCTGATGGGTTCTACATAGACGTTGACGTCGACGAGTAGCTTGACACCCAGACGGTGATCTGGAGCTTGTGAAGGGCCTTGTAGATAGTCAGGCTACACCAAGCCTATTTTATTTTCTAAGTTGTCTGTACTCAGACATGTAGCTTCCGCTTGTGCTTGTATGACTGTATGACTTGAGTGTTGGGTCATGTGACCCCTACCTGTATGACTATGTTATGTATGGTTCTTGGAGCCTTTTAAATAAAGTACTTTGAGTCATAGAGTTCTGTTGTGATGCAGTGTTGTATTTGCACATATTGAGCATATTGCGTGTATGATTGAAATGCTTGGTATGTGTGGGATCCGACACCTAGTTGTTTTCCTTTGGTAGCCTATCTTACAGGGAAATGCCTCCTAGTGATTCCAATGAGCCTTGGTAGCTTGCTACTGCTCGGAACACGTAGGCTGGCCGGCATGTGTCCTTCTTCGTTCCTGTGTCTGTCCCTTAGGGGAAATGTCACGCGTTGTTCCTTTAAGTCCATGTAGCTTGCTACGACTTGGGTTCATACGTTGATGACCGACACGTTCGTTGCTGGGTCATGGATGCCTGTCTCTGTAATTTAGTGCCACTTTTGGTTTATAACTAGCCATGTAGGCCCGGGTTCTCTGTCATATGGATGCTAGCGACACTGTCATATACGTGTGCCAAAATGCGCAAACGGTCCCGGGCCAGGTAAGGTGGCACCCGTGGGGTTACCGTGCGTGAGGCCGCAAAGTGATATGACGTGTTACAGCTAGATCGGTGTGACTTAGGATCGGGGTCCTGACAGCGTTGGCATCCGAGCTGGACTGCCTGTAGGTTTCTCAAGCCAAACTGGTCGATGTTGAGTCTAGAAAAATTCTTAGTTATATGTAGGGGAATTGATTGTGGAAGGGAACATAAGGCTCTTTTACTCCTTTACCTTATGCCCTTCTGATCTGAGTCAGTCTATTCTTTCTACGGGGATTTAGGACTAGGCTTCTTATCCTTACTAGGTTCACGTGTTACTAATCCGTAGACTCTTAGGATTGTTGGTTTCAAGCCTCAGTTCAGTTTCTATCCTTTGAGTATGATAATTGTTGAACCCGGAACCTTGATTTGGAATTGTTGAGTGGCTATGCTATCATTTGTATGATGTCTCAAATCTTTGTTTGAGCATTTACAGTTGTTATGCTGCCCGATTTCTTCCAGAAACACTAATGCCTTTGCATTATTCCGTGTTTCAGATGTCTGGCCGCATCCCTCACCAAGTGGTTCGTTTGACTCGGTGCATTAATGTGCCCGGACACACGGCCATGCTAGTCCGTGTGATGACTGAGACCGGTTATCGCTGGTATCCTGAATACACCATGGAGGAACAGTATCGGGATTTCAATCAAAGTCAGTATTTCTGCATAGTCCGGATATACCCCTCATATCCCGGAGCAAATGATCCCATCCATTGGTCATATGGACTCGGGATTTCCATCGAGATGGCAGTACAGGATGCCGCTTATTCGATGATGACCATTCTCCGTGCTAGGCATGCCCTGTTGCTGAACACTGAGTTCTGTTACATGCCAGCTTCACTCCCCGGAGAAGAAGGCTACTACACTGGTCTGTATACTGATGCTTCTCATGAAGAGCCACTGCTTCAGACTACTGTTCAGATGTTGGAGGATAGGGACCGTGAGGTCCGTGCCCTCCGAATGGAGCTGTATAACACCCGAGCCGCTCACTGGACTACTTTGACACGGCTTGCACCTGCTGTGCACGCCGGATATCTGGACATGCGGGATTTGTATCCTGTGCGGACTCGTCTGCCTGATCGCATGGATTGGCGTGACGTTGGGGGTATTACACCTCCACGTGGGCGTCGGTTACCACCAGCATCGGGACCGAGACCACACCCATGCCCTTATGGTCCACAGCCTTCGAGTGCTCGCGAGTTCCAAGATCCGTCTGTACCACTTCTAGGCTACGGTGGTAATCTTTACGAGGATTACTACGCGAATGTCTGAGCTAGTCCGTGGTAGTAGTAGTATTGTAGTAGTTGTATTTCCACAGTCCTGCGCGTCTTGTGGAATATGACTTAGTGTGTACTGAATTCCGGAGGTGTAGTTAAATAATGTATAGGAGCTTGGAATGCCTCTGATGGGATGTATCGTCTTTCACCGCAGTTGTACTTTAGCCTTGGCTTGTACTAAACTTTGTATGGTGTGTATGACCACTGGTGTATATATAGCAGTTCCTATATTACCATGTCGTACGGATGAACATCTCTGCATTCTGTGTCATCCATTACATTCTGCACTTCTATGTCAAATTTTGCCATCCTTGTCTAAACCGTTGTTTTGTTTTCCTAGGATGGTCAACACTCGCAACACTCCTGCTGCTCAGGAGCAGGGTGAGGCTAGTGGGGCTAGAGATGGAAATCTACCCCAGCCACCCTCTTTGGCGGAAGTTATGCTTGAAGCAGAACGGAACAAGAGAGAGACCAACCGTCTGCTGGAACGCATAGAGCAAAACACTGGGTTCCGTCAGAGGAATGACGTGGTGTTAATCCACGATTTCATCAAGATGTGTCCACCGAAGTTCCATCACTCCACTGAACCTCTGGATGCTGATGACTGGCTACATAGTATCACCCACAAGCTACACTCTGCCCGTGTGGCCGAAGCTGACAAGGTTATCTACGCCGCCTACCATCTTGAGGGCCCTGCCAGTCTTTGGTGGGAAAACTTTGAAGCTATGCGTCCTGCTGGCCAAGTCACTACCTGGGCTGAGTTCAGTGAGGCATTCCGTGAACATCACATTCCGGAAGGTCTCATGGATCGCAAGCGGGAGGAATTCTGCAATTTCACCCAGGGCCGTTTGACTGTGGATGGCTACAGTCGTGAGTTTGGTAATCTGGCATGCTATGCACCTGAGGAAGTATCCACCGATGCCAAGAAACAGGCGAGGTTCCGCAAGGGACTCAGCCCTGAACTTCGTCGAGATCTACGTCTGCACGAGTGCACCTCCTTCCAGAAGTTGGTTAAAAAGGCTATCAGTGCTGAGACAGGCCAGACCGACTTCGAGGCCACCCGCAAGCATACTCGAGACCTTGGTTCCTCATCCGGCTCTGGCTCTCACAAGCGCCGTGTGTGGGTTCCCAACACTGCTCTGCCACCCAAGTATACACCGAGGCCATCCTATGAGGCGCCTCGTCCAACTCAACAGTTTGCACCTGCTAAGACCTATGGAGGTCCCCCCTCCAACTTTGCTCCACGCACCACCACTGTGACATGTTTCAAGTGTGGAGAACCGGGACACTACATGCGTGATTGTCCCCAGAATCAGCCAGGAAAACCCGTTGGCCGTGGCAAGCCAACCGGCAAGGTGAACTATGTCAAGCCAATCCCCACTGCACGTGGTCATGTCAACTATGTTTCTACCAAAGAAGCTTATGAGGATCCTAACGTCGTCCTTGGTACGCTTCTCGTAAACTGCCATCCGACATCCGTTCTTTTCGATACTGGAGCATCCCATTCGTTCATATCTGAGAGCTATGCTCGATTGCACAACATGACTTTTTGTGACATGCCTACTTCCATGGTTATTCAAACTCCTGGATCAAAGTGGCAAACCTCTAGGGTAAGCCATGGAAATGAAATCCTTGTCGATAGACTTGTTTTCCTTGCATCTTTAATCGCTCTCAAGTCCTCGGACATAAATCTTGGGTATGGATTGGATGACAACCCATTACGCCAAAATTGATTGCTTTACTAGGACCGTTCAACTTACACATCCATCCGGCAAGATAGTCAATGTCTTGACTAGAATGGCTGAACGTCAGCTCTATTCTCTTAATGCCAGCCCTCTACCAGAACTCGAAGATATCCCGGTAGTCCGTGACTTTCCGGATGTTTTTCCAGAAGAACTGCCAGGAGTTCCACCTGACAGAGATGTCGAGTTCGTGATAGATCTTATTCCTGGAACCGTCCCAATCTCTAGGAGACCTTACAAGATGGCACCACTAGAGTTAGCTGAGCTAAAGAAACAACTCGATGAGTCCTTGCAAAAGGGTTTCATCCGTCCTAGCTCTTCCCCTTGGGCTTGCCCCGTCCTCTTCGTCAAGAAGAAGGATGGAACGGAGCGGATGGTTGTAGATTACCGACCTGTCAATCTGGTCACCATAAAGAATAAGTATCCGCTCCCCAGGATCAACGACCTGTATGATCAGCTCGCTGGATCCTCAGTCTTCTCTAAGATGGATTTGAGGTTGGGCTACCATCAAATCAAAATCAAGAACGGGGACATTCCTAAAACGGCTTTCGTTACTCGTTATGGCCAATATGAGTACACCGTCATGTCCTTCGGACTAACCAATGCCCCAGCTACCTTTTCTCGGTTAATGAATTCTATATTCATGGAGTATTTGGATAAATTCGTCGTGGTATACCTCGATGATATACTCATTTTCTCCAAGAACAAGGAAGATCATGCCGAGCATTTAAGGCTGGTATTGACGAAACTTCGAGAGCACCATCTTTATGCCAAATTCTCTAAATGTGAATTTTGGTTGCCAGAAGTAACCTATCTAGGTCATGTGATCTCTGGCAAGGGTATTGCTGTCAATCCCGAGCGAGTTCAAGCCGTCCTTGATTGGACTCCCCCTGAATCGGTCAAGCAAGTTAGGAGTTTTCTTGGCTTAGCGAGCTATTGCCGACGTTTCGTCGAGAACTTCTCCAAAGTTGCTAAACCTCTAACCGAACTCCTCAAGAAAGATAAAAAGTTTGAGTGGACCCCACAGTGCGAGTCTAGTTTTCAGGAACTGAAAAGACGCCTGACATCTGCACCTGTACTGGTACCACCAGACTTTTCCAAGGACTTTATAATCTATTGCGACGCCTCGCGACAAGGACTAGGTTGCATTCTCATGCAAGATCGTCAAGTGATTGCATACGCATCCCGACAGTTGCGCCCACATGAGGATAACTATCCTACTCATGATCTAGAGCTTGCAGCCGTAGTCCATGCACTCAAAACATGGCGACATTACCTTCTTGGTAATCGCTGTGAAATCTTCACTGATCACCAAAGTTTAAAGTATATCTTCACCCAACCGGATCTAAATCTCAGGCAAAGACGTTGGGTTGAGTTGCTCACCGACTACGACTTAGGAATCACTTACACTCCTGGAAAGGCCAATGTCATGGCTGATGCACTAAGTCGTAAGTCATATTGTAACAACTTAATGTTACAACAAAGTCAACCACTTCTCCACGAGGAATTTTGTAAGCTTAACCTTCACATTATTCCTCGAGGATTCCTTTCCACCTTGGTGGCAGAACCTACCCTTATGGATCAAATCATAGCTACCCAGAAGTGTGATAAAGGTGTATCACGACTCCAAGAGAACATCGCTAGCGGACTCGCTAAAAGTTTCTCCATGGATGATCGAGGTGTTGTTTTCTTTGAGAACCGTGTAGTGGTTCCCAAGAACCACCATCTACGGCAATTAATCCTTAAGGAGGCTCATGAATCTCCTCTCACGATTCATCCCGGTAGTACGAAAATGTATCAAGACCTACGTCAAAGATTTTGGTGGACTAGGATGAAGAGAGAAATCGCTCAGTTCATTGCTAACTACGACGTTTGTCGTTGAGTTAAAGCAGAGCATCAACGGCCTGCTGGCACCCTTCAACCTTTAGCTATTCCTGAATGGAAATGGGACAAAGTCGGTATGGACTTCATTACCGGGTTTCCCAGGTCCAGGAAAGGGAATAATGCTATCTTCGTCGTTATCGACCACCTCTCTAAATTAGCTCATTTCCTGCCTGTTCGGGAGAGTATTACCGCTAGCCAGCTAGCAGACTTATATATCTCTCGAATAGTATCACTTCATGGTGTACCGTTGGAGATTAACTCAGACCGTGGAAGTCTTTTTACTTCACGATTTTGGGAAAGTTTCCAGAATGCTATGGGAACTCATCTCTCTTTCAGTACTGCCTTCCATCCGCAGTCAAGTGGTCAAGTGGAACGAGTCAATCAAATTCTGGAAGACATGCTTCGAGACTCTGTCATTTCTTTCGGTATGGAATGGGAAAAGTGTCTTCCATTTGCCGAATTCGCTTATAGCAATAGTTATCAAGCCAGCTTGGGTAAAGCTCCCTTCGAAGTTCTATATGGACGAAGGTGTCGAACACCTCTTAACTGGCCAGAGACCGGGGAAAGACAATTCTTTGGCCCGGATATGATTCAGGAAGCAGAAGAACAAGTTCGCATCGTTCGTGAGAGATTGAAAACAGCCCAGTGTCGCCAAAAGAGCCAATATGATAGTCATCATAAGGCTGTGACTTTTGAAGTCGGCGATAAGGCTTACCTTCGGGTTACTCCTCTTAAGGGAACCCATCGCTTCGGTATCAAAGGCAAATTGGCCCCTCGTTAGATCGGTCCTTTTCGCATTCTTGCCAAACGAGGAGAAGTTGCCTACCAATTGGAACTACCTCCGCACCTCTCCAGAGTTCATGATGTTTTCCACGTTTCTCAACTCAGGCGTTGCTTCTCGGATCCTATCCGCGGAGTGGACCACGAAACGCTTGATCTTCAAGACAATCTCACATATCGAGAATACCCTGTTCGTATTCTTGATCAAACCGAGCGCACCACTCGACGCCACAATATCAAGTTTCTCAAGGTTCAATGGTCACATCATTCCGAGAGTGAAGCTACTTGGGAAAGGGAGGATCGTCTTCGACTTGAGTACCACACCCTCTTTCCGGAGGAACCCGAATCTCGGGACGCGATTCTTTTAAGTGGGGGTGAGTTGTCACATCCCTAGCTAGCACTTGCATTAGGACCTGACTAGAGTGTGCATCATGTTTACTTTCAAAGAAACTTGAAATGGGATTAACAGAAACCCCAGCACCCCTCCCCTAACAACTAGGGTTTGCTAAAATATTTTCCAATGTACCCAAAATGCCCTTCAAAATGTTCATCATTTCTGCCTTGGTCTTAAACCTCTGCCAAAAATGGTGCACAATTTTCTAGGACAATCTAGGACTTTGGATTAAATCATATGGTATTTGAATTTGGGCATTTAAATACTTTTAAATATTTTAAATGCTCAAATAATCATAAACTATAATGTTTCCTACTGTTCATATTATATACAGTAGGTATGACAAGTGTCATGAGTTATAAAAATGTTTAGGCATTTTTATTAAATGAACAAAGTTGCAAAAGAAATAAAACCGAAAGAAAATAGGAAAAGAAAAATAGGAAGAGTACTTACCTGAGCCCACTTACCTGCTGGCCCAGCCGGCCCAGCCCACCAGGGGCACCACCGTCTTCTTCGTCGCGCCAGCGCACGAAGCAGCTCGGTGGCGAGCGCCGCCGATGCGCCGGCCACCTCCTGCCTGCCTGGCTGGCCCCTCGACCTTATGGATGGTTTAGAACGACGCCACGGAGCCACCCCGACCGTTCCCCCTCTCTCCCGTGTCTCTCCCCTCCTCTCTTCCCTCCGCCGAGCTCCCCCGAGCGAGCTCGTCGCCGACGACCGCTGACACCGCGCCCTACGCCACCTCCTCGCCTCCCAGAAGCACCACTAGCTCCGCCTGGTCGCCCCGAAGTTCCCCACCGACGCACGCGACGCCAGGAGCTCCGCAACGTCCTCCTCGCCGTCGTCTTCAACCTCCGGCACCGGAGATCGCCGCCGCCCGTACGCCGTCGTCCGACCGTCCCCGAGCTCATTTCGACGCCCTCTGCGACCGCTGTGAGCTCACGCTTCGAACCCCCCTCTCCACGGGCTCGTTTAGGCCTTGTAGCCGCCGCCCCCTTTGCTCACCGACGATCACCGCCGCCGGCCAACTCCCCGCCGTGGCCATAGGCACCGTACCTCGCGGCCGAGCACGCCGTTAGCTTCA
The DNA here is from genome assembly GCA_902687465.1 of Secale cereale. Taxonomy (NCBI): domain Eukaryota; kingdom Viridiplantae; phylum Streptophyta; class Magnoliopsida; order Poales; family Poaceae; genus Secale; species Secale cereale. The sequence continues at coordinate 855,181,913 of LR738714.1, read as the reverse complement.
GTAGGTCACCAGCAAGCTAGAGCAAGCTTCAGCTCCTCCTCCCGTGCACTACAACACCATCCCGACCAACCCCGTGCGAGCACCGCCGCGGACGAGCTCGTCGCCGTCGACTCCGGCGACCCCTCGTCCAACCAGTGGCACCGCTGGATGCGGCACATCACCAGGAGCACACCGAGCCCATCCGCGCGGCAAATGGATGCCGGAATAGGGATTCCGACGATTCACCGCCGTGCGAAATGGTCGCCGCCGGCCAAACTCCGGCGGGCTGACGTGGCTCGATGATTAGGAGTTAACAGTAATTAGTTTAGTCACCACAGTCACTGATAGTGGGCCCCCGCTGTTAGTCAAACCCAGTCAACCCTGGTTATGACCGGGATTAGCTCCTAAGACACTGACATGAGGGACCCACCAGTCAGGTTTGACCTGGACTGGCCCTGTTGACTGGCTGACGTCAGCATGATGTCATGCTGACGCAGTAAAGGTTTTTCTGGGATTTTTAGATTTAATTTAATTCAGGAAATTCCAGAAAATACCCAAAACTTCTAAAAATCATATAAAATCAACCATATCTCAGATGGAAAAGATTTATATATGAAAAATGATCATAAAAATCCAATCTTTCTAATGGCACTGGTTTCATGCATGTTTGAACAAGTTAACTTGCTGTATATATCAAAAAAATGATAATGCACTTATTTAAATAATAGTTTGAACTTCAATTTGAATCCTTGATTCAAATAGGTTAAAACCCTTCTGGTTTTAGTTGCATTAGCCAACACACATGCATCTTGCCATGTCATGAACATGCATCATATTGTTGCATTTGTTTGTTAATGATTGTATCGTCGGTATTTCCTATGTTAGGTCCTGCTCCCGAGGATACTGCTGCGTATCCAGTTGAAGAGCAGTACCCGACAACTACCTTGTCAGGCAAGCAATCATTGATCATTCCGATACAAACCCAATCTTCTCACTCCTGCTCTCTTTTACTGCATTAAGGCAACAGCGCGTGAACTGCTACTTGCTGCGGTAGTTGAACCCTATTCCCTTGCATGACCTGTCATTGCCACAGTAAATAGTTGAAACCCACTAGCATGGGTAGGAGTTGATTGAGCCATGTGATGTGTGATCCACCATGCTATTTACTTATGTTGCCTGCTATGCTTAGAGTTGTGTCTGGTCTGGTTCATCTGGGTGATGGATCAGAGTGAAATGATCTTACCGATAAAGAGAGGGAAGTGTGGAATACGCTTGGTAAAGGTATCGATGAAAGGCCATGTAGGAGTACATGGTGGGTTGTTTCATTGGAATCGTCCATAGGACCCGAGATCTGTGTGTGTGATTCAAGTTACAGTTACTACCACACATTGGGCCCTGAAATATGACCCCGATCGACTTATTGACTACCCTTGTACTCTGTCCAGGAGTTGCAACTAGTTTCTGGTGTTTATAGTTTACTGGAGGTCGTGCGCAGCGCTGACCCTCGGGGTGGGCTGTGATGCGACAGGTACGTGGCACGGTGTACCAGTTGCCCGTTTGGTGACTCGGGAACCCTGTACACATCGTTTGGGGCCGTGAGCGACACCCCGGCCGGATCTCCCCACGGATGGAACCCAAATAGGCGATAAACCTGGACGAGAGACTTGAGTGGTTGGTTAGGTCGTGGTCTACACCCACGTCGGCTTTCGCTTGAAGTCTGCCGAGCACATGTCGTGTGCAGACGCTAAGTGGTGAAAACATGTGTGAAGAAGTACACCCCTGCAGGGTTATCAAACTATTCGAATAGCCGTTGTTCGCGGTACGAACTACTTGGTTACTCTTACAGTTCATAGACAAGTTGATGGATACTAATAAAAGCCTCAATATAAGCGTGAGTGCCGTGGATGGCCCTTCCGTAGGATGACGGAAGAGGATCCTCGGTAGTGTATTGATGTGGTGAGTAGAGGACTCGTGTTCGTAACAATATCTTGCAATCCGTTGAGAGTTGTAGTATAGGTTAGCCAAGGTCAAAGCTGGCATTCTGCTATAAACTCCACTATCACCCTTTGATAATGTTGCATGTATAATAGGTTCTGTGGTAAGACTTGCTGAGTACCTTTGTACTCATGTTTGCTTAATAACTGTTGCAGAGGAGAACCCTGCCCCCGCTGATGGGTTCTACATAGACGTTGACGTCGACGAGTAGCTTGACACCCAGATGGTGATCTCGAGCTTGTGAAGGGCCTTGTAGATAGTCAGGCTACACCAAGCCTGTTTTATTTTCTAAGTTGTCTGTACTCAGACATGTAGCTTCCGCTTGTGCTTGTATGACTGTATGACTTGAGTGTTGGGTCATGTGACCCCTACCTTTATGACTATGTTATGTATGGCTCTTGGAGCCTTTTAAATAAAGTACTTTGAGTCATAGAGTTCTGTTGTGATGCAATGTTGTATTTGCACATATTGAGAATATTGCATGTATGATTGAAATGCTTGGTATGTGTGGGATCCGACACCTAGTTGTTTTCCTTTGGTAGCCTATCTTACAGGGAAATGCCTCCTAGTGATTCCAATGAGCCTTGGTAGCTTGCTACTGCTCGGAACACATAGGCTGGCCGGCATGTGTCCTTCTTCGTTCCTGTGTCTGTCCCTTAGGGGAAATGTCATGCGTTGTTCCTTTAAGTCCATGTAGCTTGCTACGACTTGGGTTCATACGTTGATGACCGACACGTTCGTTGCTGGGTCATGGATGCCTGTCTCTGTAATTTAGTGCCACTTTTGGTTTATAACTAGCCATGTCGGCCCGGGTTCTCTGTCATATGGATGCTAGCGACACTGTCATATACGTGTGCCAAAATGCGCAAACGGTCCCGGGCCAGGTAAGGTGGCACCCGTGGGGTTACCGTGCGTGAGGCCGCAAAGTGATATGACGTGTTACAGCTAGATCGGTGTGACTTAGGATCGGGGTCCTGACATTGCAATCCGTGGTATCATGGACGCGCACGTCCGTGAAACCCTATTTGTCCTATGCAACTTTTTCGACGTCATCTCTCGGAAGTCTGTTGGCGTGAGGCAACTCAAAAGGCTACAGGAAGAGATCGTGGTGATACTATGCAAGCTTGAGATGTACTTCCCGCCCGCATTCTTCGACGTTATGGTGCATCTGCTGGTCCATATCGTGGACGATATCATCCAACTCGGGCCGACGTTCCTGCATAGCATGATGCCGTTCGAAAGGATGAATGGTGTCATCAAAGGATACGTTCGCAACATGTCACGTCCAGAGGGAAGCATAGCCAGGGGCTTTCTGACCGAAGAGTGCATCTCGTACTGCACGAATTATCTAGGCATCGAGAACCCCGTTGGTCTGCCCGTCAACAGGCACCTCGACAGGCTCGCTGGATCGGGTCACCGTGAGGGTCGCCGCGAAATGCATGTCGACTTCGAGGGTCGACTCGCCGACTTTGAAAGAGCAAACCTAGTCGCGCTACAACACATAGACGTGGTCGATCCTTGGGTGGTTCAGCACAAAACCTTTATTGAGAAGACATACAATGACCGAGGCCAACAGAGGACGGACGGAGATATAATCAAAGAGCACAACTCATGTTTCACGCGTTGGTTCAAGCAGAAGCTTCTGTCGTACCCTTTACATGATGATTCTTCCGCGGAAGAACAACTCATATTCGCCTTGTCACAGGGCGCCGAGCACAACCTGATGACCTATGAGGCGTACGATATCAACGGCTACACATTCTACACCGAGGCCAAGGACATGAAGAGCGATGGTTATCAGAACTCCGGGGTAACGATGGAATCCTACACCGGTAATGACAAGGACAGATACTACGGAAGGATCGAGGAGATCTGGGAGCTGAGCTACGCTGGAGAGAAGGTCCCGATGTTCCGTGTCAGATGGGCCAAGAGCGTCCTAAAAGAAGACCGGTATTTCACCACCATGGTTATACTCGAAGCCAAATCCAAGACTGCGGGCGCAAACGTCACCGCGAAAAATGAGCCATGGGTACTGGCTTCCCAAGTTGACCAATGCTTCTTCATTACCGATCCGTCAAAGCCCAGTCGTGTTGTCGTGAGGAGAGGCAAAAGGAAGATCATCGGAATGGATGGAGTAGCCAATGAGCAAGACTTCGACAAGTACGGCGACCCGAGGATCGAACATGACGACGATGATGAAGTAGCAGCTTACACCACAAGAAGAAGCAGGACCACCCTACCTAAAGGACGTCCGTTCCACAGAAGAACTCCATTTGCGAAAAAGAAGGGCAAGAAGATTGTGAACAGATAGCTAGCTAAGATCGATTGTATTTAAATCATACCCTTCATTTCTCGATTGTATTTCATGGGCACTTTTTGAACTATCATGAATATTTTTAAATTTCATGGACACTCGATCTCGGCCCCCCTCCATCTCGATCGCTATCCCCTACTCAACCGCCGCCGCCGACCCATGATATATTCAAAATAATAAATTTTATGATATTTTTTCATATTCATTAATATTTTCAAATAACAAATTTGATGATATTTTTAAAAAAATTATTACTTTTTTATAAAAAAATATTACTGTTATGATTTAAACAAGTTTGAACATATTTAAACACAAATAAGTGTCAAACAGCATTTTAAATGCAAAAAAAAAATTGGGGAGCCTGGGAATCGAACCCAGTACCTCCTGGTGGGTATGCAGAGTGCTGACGAGTCGGGCTAGTGTGGGGGTTCTGCTAGGTAGTGGGTTAGGTGAAAGATATAGCTTTCTCACAATACTAATGGCGCACCTGAGGGCGGTGCGCCATTAGTGTCCACATACTTATGGCGCACATAGCAGAAGTGCGCCATTAGTAATCCCACATACATACGGCCGCACCCTCCTCTCGCCAGATCTCTCCCCCCTGTCTCCCCGACGCTTCTCTCTCCCTCGCCCCCGACGCCCTCGCCCCCCTCTCCCCGACGCCGCCGCCCCCACGGCCCCGACGCCGGCCGCCCCCGACGCCCTCCTCTCCCCG
>LR738714.1:855049143-855176863 GCA_902687465.1 Secale cereale | reverse complement strand
TGTCTCCTCCCCTCTTCCTTCCTCCCCCTCCCTCCCTCCCTCCTTCCTCTACCTCCATGTTTCTGAAATTTCAACTGCTAGTTCTAGGGTTCAGCACATGATTTGTAGGCCTTGTATGAACACTGCTCTTAAAATTTCAACTTGCTTGTATGAACACTGCTAGTTCTAGGGTTCAGCGAACTTCATCATGGTATCTGAAAAAAAAGTATGGAAGTATTCAGTGGATGAGTACATGTTAATAGATAAATAGTTACAGAAGATCAAATGAGCAAGTTTATGAGACAGGCAGGACACTAATTGGTTCCAAAGCAGGCCACAACTTTGCATCAATCGTAGGAGTGAGAATCAATATTCAGAACATATAATGTAACATAATGGGGAGAGATGCATTTACAAGGAATCTGGCGACCCCAGAGAGGAACAATTCCCTTGTAGAGCCTGCCATTAACAACCAATGTAGAAGTTTATAGGGATATAATCAGGGAAAGCGTAGAAAATCATGAACCTCTTCAGAGAGTTGGTAGATTTACTTACCCAGCAGCACCCTCAGCTTTGATGAACTTGGGGAGCCCATTAGTCAGCCCACGAGCAAATCCAGGCTGTGTCTGGACACGGACCTTGACAGCCTCCATGGGGCAGAGAGCAACATCCGCAATTAGCTCAGCAGAAGCAGACCCTGCAAGGTAAATTAGGGTCTTGTACTTGCTGGCATTCTCAGGACTAGCCATATCTGAGTAGGTCTTCTTGAAGTACTCGTAGAACCCAAACTTGCAAGCAACTAAGCGCTGTAACCCAGCAAGGTAGGCCCCCATCCCCTGAAGAACCCAGCAAGGATGAAGCTTGTGCCACAGCTAGCTTAGCTAGCTTGTGGTTTTTTTAATAGATTAAAAGGTGTACATGATTTACATGCCCTCAGGTAGTTTCAGTAGTTAGACTAGTTTCAGTAGTTAGACTAGTTAGACTAGTTTCAGTAGTTTCAGTAGTTAGACTAGTTAGACTAGTTTCAGTAGTTTCAGTAGTTAGACTAGTTAGACTAGTTTCAGTAGTTTCAGTAGTTAGACTAGTTACACTAGTTAGACTAATTTTTCTGCTAAGCCATAGTTTAAATTTTTCTACTAGGCAAACTGTTGTTGCTTGGAGTAATTGACATGATGAACTTGCTCTAGTAATAAAAAAGAATATGAGGAAAATTGGCTCCAGTAATAAAAGAATATGAGGTTTGTATGGTGGCTCTAGTAATAAAACTGTAGATATCTAGTGACAATGTTAGTCCTACTAGCATTGTCAAGATTCACTAATGTAAAATTCAGTTAAAACTTCTGTAGCTCATATATATGTGTTTTAAGTTTGCCAACTCTCGCTTACAGCATTTGTTGTATTTGTGTGGCCACACTTTTGTTTCTCTTTCGAGGGAGCTTTTGTACTACAACATGTGTTTTAAGTTTGCCAACTCTGGCTTACAGCCTTTGTTGTAAAACATGTTCATGTACTGAACTACTGATGCCTTGTGATGCTTGTGATCACATTGAGAAAGACTTGTAAAGATGATGATCACATTGAGAAAGACTTGTGATCACATTGTGATAGTTTTGCAGGTACCCCGAGAGGCCCTTGAGTTTGCTGGAATGTTGATTAACTTCCGTTCCGGCAAATTCGGGTACTCCATATGTCCTATTTTCAGCAAAGGTCATGCTGAAATTTTCCGTGAATTTTAGCATGACTTTGCTAAAAATAGGACATATAGGGTACTTGTGACTAATGCATGGGCCGGGGTATCTTAGTGGTTAATTAGGTAGGATCAAGTGCCCCTTTATTCTAGCTGCATTAAAACATAGGCGGCAATAGAGCCAAGTGATTAGGCCCAACTTACAATTCTCCTTCCTAGCTTAGCTTTTAGGATGCCTCGGTGTCGACAAACCATAAATTATGAAACCTTGGCTTTTAGGGTGCCTCGGTGTCGATAAAAACCGAAATGATGAAAGCTTAGGCTTTTAGGGTGCATGGGCGTCGAAAAACCCTCAATTATAAAAGCTTAGCTTTTAGGATGCCTCGGTGTCGACAAACCCTAAATGGTGAGACCATGATCTTGTTCCTTGACAATAACCAACTTTTTGACCAAACTTTGTTCCTATTTAGAGAGAAACATGGCCAACAACGATGAGGCCGGCGGTTCGGGCGGGAAGGCATTCTGGGAGCTGTCCCAGGAGATGGAGGAACAACCTCACTTGTATGAGGACGCTGCCTTCTACACCGATCCTGAGACCACTGATGGTACCGCGAAGGATGACCCCACTGATGCCACCACTGATGGTGCCGCCGAGAATGCCACCAATGATGATGGCGGCGCACGCACAGATGGCAGCCAACCGAAGAGGCAACGGAAGGACCGGCGCCCGACCATGCTCCGCACCCTCAAGGAGGAAGTTACTGAAGTGGACCTCGACGGGAATCCAACGACGCCCGAACGAATAGTCAAGGGGTACTCGATTCAGATCGGGTGCATTCTCCGGAGCACCGTCTCGATCAACAGCGAGAACCTGAGGCATCCTGACAACGCAAATTACCGCAACCTCCTCTTCATGAAGCTGCACGAACGATACAAGTTCCCCGCTCAATTTGATAACACAAACCTCAAAGGGAATAAAGTGAACAGTGCTGCCCTCACGAAGATGAGCAAGGCCCTGTCTACTTGGAAAACCAATGTGAAGATAATGATCAAGAAAGGTGAGAGTTATGAGACGATCAAGGAGAAACATCCTTCGATCACCGAAGATGACTACAACGAATTCAAGATCACTTGCTCGAGCGCCTCACACTCCGAATCAAGTCAGTGGGGGAAAGAAATGCGGCAGCTCAACTTAGGGGAACACACACTCGGTCCCGGCGGTTACAGAGTGGCGGAGCCTATATGGGACAAGGAGGAGGCGGACCGTGCCGAGCAAGGCCTACCGCCCCTCTTCGATAAATACGGTGACAAGCAGACCAGGAACTTTATCAGGGCCCGGTACAAGAAGGACCCGAAAACAAAGGAGCTGACCACGGATCCGAAGACCAGGGCGGTTGAGGCTGTTCTGGTAAGGAATACACCCCCCGTAATTAGCTCCATATGGTTGCATTCTAATTAATGAAGCCAAATTTCTAAATGATTCACATTCCTTCCGCAGGCGACTGAAAGCAGTAGCGCGGGGTCGACTAAGAGCGGCCATTGGGACACGACTCTAAATAGGGCGTTGAATGTAATGAAGAACAAGGATAAGCTCGAGAAGCCGACGTCAGCTGGTTGTGTGGCCGGCAAAGGCTTGTCGACAAAATGGTCGTCATACTATAATGCTGGTGGGCGAAAGGAGAAAAAGACCAGCTCGGAAAGCCAGGCGCGCGAGGTTCAAGAACTCAAGGCACAGGTGGCGCGGATTCTGGAGATTGTCCAAGAGCAAGTGCAACAACAGATCGGAGCGACGATCACCGCCATTGTGCCTAGCTTGATCGAGGGGTTGCAGGCATGGATTGCTGGCGGCCAACAGGGGCCGCCCCCGATTCCTAGCTTCACGGCCAGCAACTCGCAGAACGCGATGGCGGGGCCATTGGTGTCTCCGGCGGAGGCGGCATTGGTGTCTCCGACGCCGGCACGGGAGCTTAATGCACCCGTGTGTACGCCGGCTGGCACCTCTGCAGCAAGCGGCCCCTCCGTCAACTGCACGCCCGCCGTTGGCGGTGCCTCGACATTAGCCGAGCTCGACGCCATCATCACGGTAACTAATTAAGCCTCTCTCGGCCGAGGACTTCATCTCCTTGCCTTTGACTGGGCATCCCTGACGCCCTACATGTTTTCGCAGGGCGCCGCCGACGTTCCGTACACTCTCCTGCACTTCGTGAACAACGAGTTGGTCGATGTCGCCAAGGGCAAAATCGTTCAACCGGGCCAGCCCTTGTTCCACGGTACCCAGATGCCACCCAACTTCTTTAGGGTTCAACTGGTTCGGGTGCTGCCAGGCTGCGACGACGTGTTACCTCCGATTCGACCCGTCGGGGCCGACGATGATGACGTCATGACCCTCAGCGCCTGCCTGAGCTGGCCCCTGCTTTGGCCGAAGAGCCAGATTCGTTTGGGGGCGGGGGAAAGCACACCAAAGACAACACCGCCAGTCGTGCCGGCACCAAGTCGTCCCCATGGCAAGTCCGCCGCAACGGTGCCGGACATCCCTATGCCACTGGATCCAAACATGCATATGGCATAGGATCAGAACGACGACGACGACGATACATTTGCCAACGTCGATCATTACTTTGCCGATCATGGGTACGGTGACGACTTCATGGGGGCTCCTTCTCAAGAACCGAACCCAACAAAAGACGTGCGCGATCAAGCCGGTACCACGGAGAAGCCAAGTTGCAACAGGCGTCGTCTGCCGTTCAGCTCTCAGGAGACGCCTCCAGCTGCCGACTTCACCGAGCCTCAGATAGGCGAGGTGCGAAATATGATCAGCCCCAACACACTAAAGAAGGCGGTCTCTGAGCAAAACTCTGTCCCAATTCAGGAGATCAAGAAGAAGGCACGCAAAAGAAAAACTAACAAGGGTGCGAGCCAGCCGGCACCGAGTACGATCCGTGCTCAGGACGGGCCACCTTCACCTGAGGATGTAATGAGGAGGGTGCATGTGGCGGGTAGGCCGATGCTACCGACAAATATGCTTGATGCTGCAACCGGTGCCATGCGGAGTCTGCATGACAGTGTTCTTTCTTTGGAGAAGCGGCGTCTCAGAGAGAAGGATGTGGCTTACCCGGTTTTCGCGGCCAAGGTGCCGGAGGGTAAGGGCTTTGTGGATAACTCCATCGGGGGTACGATCGTCCTGCGGTTTGATGACATCCACGCTATGTTGAACCTTCATCCGCTGCACTACACCTTCGTTCGGCTATTTTCGCTGAGTATGGAGATGCGGATCATTCGCGACAAGACCCCGGACATCGTGATAGTCGACCCCTTCTACATGCGTGCCAAGATCTTGGGCAGCACTGGGGACCGGCAAGTCGCGAGTTCTTACCTCGGAGGCGTCATTCTGGCAAACCAAGATAAGGATAACTTCCTCGTGCCTTACTTTCCCGATTAAGTCCCCCGCCTCAACCGCCCCTTAACATATGAATTCTTAGATTTCGATCGTTCTTCTTTTAACATTCCGTGTTTTCTGCAGTGACACACAGTGCACGCTCATCCTACTAAGCCCCAAATATTCCATGGCCACGTATTTCGACCCGGACCGTAAGTCGGCTGTAGACTACACAAATGTCAAGAAGGTTCTTGATGATGTTCTCGCCGGCTACGCCAAATCTGGAGGCACCTTCACCAGGACAACTCGTAAGTACGGCAAGCACGTGTTCTCCCACAATATGACGTTCTGCTGCGTCAAGCAGCCGCCTGGCGGTCAGAAGGGTGCCTACTACGCCATCCATCACATGCGGGCGATCGTACGGGACCATCATCAACTTCTGCTACAGAGTAAGCTCAAAGATTGGGCCGTGCGCGTGTTGGCAATCTAGGACGCGGACATCAGACAAGATTTCTTTCGCATCCAGTCGGAGTTTGTGGAAATCATCCATCAAGATGTCCTTCGTACCTCGGGGCAGTTCTACCTCAGAAATCAACCGTCGAACAGTGACATCGACACAATGCTACAAATGCAGGCTGACAACGCCCGTGATTTCATGACTCCCACGATAGACGGCACCTTCATCCACGCTCCGGTGCATTGAGTCGAGTCGAAAGCAGTGATGCTGTGTCTAGTTTTGAAACATCGATTGGCTCTTGTTGTAATTAAACTTTAATGAACTTGTAGTATGTCTCTTTGGTTTCGAGAGTCGTTCAACTTAGATGTAATCGATGCTATTAATGTCTTGCTTTTCTCTTTCGATCATTCTGTTTCATACTTATATATTGCTTATGAATTGTCTGTGAATTGGTACTAACGTTTCGTTTGGCTAGTGCATATATAGCGATGCCGTCGTATGTCGTGTACAAGGGTAAGGTTCCCGGAGTCTACGACGACTGGGAGGAGTGTCGGAGACAGGTTCACCGATTCAGCGGTAACAGTTACAAAGGGTACACCACTAGGGCCGAGGCCGAATCTAGATACGCCCGCTATCTAGCGGGAGAGGGGAGGGAGCGTTGGAGGAACCGGATGAAAACGAGTTTCATCGTGATGATGCTTATCGTGACGACCGCAGCTCTCTTCTATGTGATGGTAGTTTAGATGATCGATATCGACTTGTAATGTGAAGACAAACTCGCTACTCGCGGTCTCGAGACTTGTAATATATTGTTCTATCTTTGTTCGGTCTTTTCAATTCGGAGACTAATATGATGAATTGTATTCGGAGACTAATATGATGAATTATATTTAGAGACTAATCTTCTATTGTATTCGATGAATGTGTTGTTGATGTGTGCTGTCTATATTCTGTGCAATTATACATTTTGTAATCTGTGCAAAAAAACAGAAAAATAATATTAAAAAAAACCTAATATTCATACTAATGGCGCATCAGAGCACAGTGCGCCATTAGTGTGCCAAAGCATAGTAATGGCGCATTATCAGCCAGTTCGCCATTACTAAGCGGACATAACTAATGGCGCATCGAACCTTAGTGCGCCATTAGTATGCCAAAGCACCTGGGTACACATGGCCCCTGGGAGGCATACTAATGGCGCACTTCGGTGCACACTAATGGCGCATCTGCGGTGCGCCATTAGTATACCAGATACTAATGGCGCACTGGAGGTGCGCCATTAGTATCAAATACTTATGGCGTGCTAGTAATGGCGCACCTCTAATGCGCCATTAATGGCCAAATTAGGTGCGCCATTAATAGGCCTTTTCCTAGTAGTGTATGGAATAACAGTTTTTTAGTTATTTTTTCATATGGCACTTGGCGGGCACAACCATCCAAGACAACTGAACTTGTTGGCCAGTTTATTGCATATCTTTAGTTGAGTTAACTAGTGCTACAATTCTCTCTAGAAAAACACAAAAACTGCAATAAATATTGCAATAACTTTTATCCGGAGGAATTTTAGGTACCATATACCTGATAACAAGGTCCCTTCAATTGCTCAAACATACCCGGTAATTTTTGTGTGAATATGATTGTTTTTTTATGCATTTCATATGTGATAACATACGTAAAACATCACGGTAACTTTGATCTGGTGGATTGTTTGGTTGAAACATACCCTGCTAACTTCTGCGTATAATATCATAGTAATATATAACCATGGACCTGATAACTTAGACACAAAAATTGTGGTAACTTTTGACCCGGGAAAAAAGTTGTTGAAAACATACCACGATAATTTGTGTGTAAATAGCTTGGTAATATATACACAACTGACCTGATAATTTATGTATAAACACCACGACAACTTTTGACACTAGGAAAAAAGTTGTTGAAAACATATCATGGTAACTTATGTATAATAGCATGGTAATAAGTGCACAACCGATCTGATAATTTGTGTATAAGCACCATGGTAACTTTTGACCCAGGAAAAAATTGTTGAAATATACCTCGGTAAGTTTTTCTTTAAATATCATGATAATATACGCACCACTTTACATGATAAACGACACACATACACCATGTCAACTTTTTGCCTCACGAATAAGGTTGTGGAATAACATACCATGGTTGCTAATGTGTAAATAACATCTTTAGGGATTGAACAATAAACCAAGCAGCTAATTTGTGAATAATAAGTTAATAGAAGGGACTACAATGTTATAATAGCCAAAGAGATAAGAGCATCTACAACCAGACTACTCAAATCCACCTCATATGCCCGGGCGCGCCGACCGGTCACAACCCGATCATCATTTTTTGTTGGAGATATGCCCTAGAGGAAATCATGTATGATGATATTTCCTATGTGTTTATGAATAAAGATAGTCCTTGGATGTAATCAATGATACTTGTTGGCAATTACGTGACTTGTTTGTGAGATCTTGTGTTGTATGATACATCCTAAATTGTCCCTAGTCGCAAGTGACGTGTGGGCACACGTCGGACTAGACTAGCATATGACATGGTGGATGGCTCGGTCTCACTAGCCATGGAGCATTGGATGCTAACCGGATAATATGGACCTGAAAAGGACTGGTCGGATCTGACGTAGTCGGATCCGAGATGAGATAAGGTCCGAGTCGGACATACCCAACTATGAGACACATCGATATGTCATCTGTGAGTCTCTAGTACAACATACGTTCTATGTTCTAAGACCTGAGCTGACGCATGTACTCGGGATAGTAATAGACTTGCTTTGGATCGACCAAACGCTACTCCGTGACTGGGTAGTTACAAAGGTAGGTTTCAGGATTGTCCAGACCCATGCTGCGAGACGTGGTCGAGTAAGATGGGATTTGCCCCTCCGATCTTGAGAGATATACTCTGGGCCCCTCGTGTGATCCGACCAGGATAAGCATGGCCATGCGACAAGGATTATGACATAATCCGGTTTGTGTCGGCATCACTGGAACGAGAAAGAGGTCAGACTAGCACAAGGATGATAGACTCGCCTTGAGCCCGGCAACATACATCGTGTGGCAAAGGGAATGGAAGTGTGACATGTTATACAGGTTCACTAGCCAGCTTCATAGTCTGCTTGGTGGTCGGCACGCCTTGCTAGAGGCCGCTACCAACCGTACAGGTCGGAGGTAATCCGAACTGTGACCAAGCTGACTTGAACCTAAGGGATCACGCGCTTAAGGGAAGGAACCTGTGAGGTTGGATCTGACTCCACGAGTCAGACTTGGTCCTACTCGGACTCGGATATAGACCAAACAAACTTTGGGCTTTAGGGTCCATGCAAGGCCCAAGTGTTGAGCCCGTGAAAGATGCCTATATATATTGGATGTGCGGCACACTCATTTGATTGATCACTTCGGCGCAAACACTAGGGTTTGCATGTGTTGCGAATAGCCACCTCCATTCGCCGCGGTTGTGTGATCGGACCTAGCAGTCCGCCGCATGACGTTCCTCCTGCACGCATGGATACCTTTAGAGGCGGTGCACTTGCGCTGCTTTGGCAAACCTGTTCACGGGATCCGATCGGCTACGTGGGAGACCGACGAGGAGGAGACAACTCCGGAGACGGGCTGCCCCAACTCTACTTCCACTGCATGGCACCACGCGTCTAGTGGTAACGATATGTGATCCATCTCCCTTAGCATATTCTTGGATGTTGTGCGCGTAGGAAAATTTTAATTTGCAGTTGACGCACCCTACGGTAGAACACAACAGTGGTATCAGAGCCTCTGCTATAGGATTTGGATTCATATCATATGCATATTAGATATGTGGAGGTGGCAGATGAGATCTGTTGTCATTTATGAGGTCGGCTATGTGCATGGTTGATGAGATCAACTGCCCATGGGGATTGTTGAGGCTATGTTTTCTGTCAATCGGGATCGATGAGGTTGTGACACGATCTACCCCTACCGGTCGGTTATCCGCCATCGGGGTTAACAGTGAAACGTAAATCCGAATTGGATTTGCGATGATCGATGAGATCGGCCAGATAAGAAAATTCGACGTGAACGGAGTTCAGATGCGGGACCACCGTGTGCGTAGCTCCGTGTATTTCGTATCCAACACACAAACCGGTAGAATGTGATTCTATGCATGACTTGGTTTGCAGGTTTGATGTGAATAGTATGGCTCATGCGTATGTGATGCATGTGTGTAATTTATACATGGCCTGCGTGTCATGTTTGTCAGCCGACAGAAGCCAAAGTGCTGTCATTATAATGTATAATGACCTGCGTGTCGACTTGTGACTCTATGTAAAATTCATTACTAGTTGTAGTAGTTGGATAATAGAGACCAGGTTGGTGGCTTGGCGTCCCGGCGTGACGAACAAGATGGAGTTTCAAGATGGTCATCGGAGTTGGAGCCGACCTTGAAGAACATCCATGAAGGAGCCATACTATTTCTCAATATATGTTTAATTGTGATTTCTATGCTTCTTACTTTCTATGCATGTTTGAATGGTAGAAAGATCCCTCATGAATATCAAGTAAATTGCCATTCCTGGTGTTGCACCTTCGCACGTCAAGTACGTCTAGTAGTGGGCTCATAAAATTGGGGTGCTGCTAGGTGTCCTTGAACTGAAGGGTTCGTGTCGGACACAGACATGCACTGCATCAGGTTAGCTTGACAAGGCTATCAAAACGGTTTTGGGCCTTGTGGCAAAGGAGGTCGGGAGCTGGGGTATGAGATACCTACCCGGCCGATGGGAGTCGCATAGAGATAGGATTAGTAAGGAGTTTCTTACCGGATAGTCATGTTGGCTAGTAGTGATGCTAAAGCTCACTAGTCGCATGTGCTAGTCGGATCCTGAATCACTAGGAGTTTGCAGAGGGATGCTAACTTCAGTGGGAGTATTTCTGTTTAAGGCTTGAATTACTCTACATAAACACATTGCTTAGTGATTGCATATTTTTCTGTTGTAGATCCAATGGCACCACCTGCTCAACCCAACTTTGCATTGAAATCAATCTTGGAAAATGATAAACTTAATGGAACAAACTTTACCACCTGGTATAGAAATTTGAGAATTGTTCTCAAGCATGATAAGAAGGAACATGTTCTAGAGGATCCACTTCCAGATGAACCCGCCGATACTACTAATGCCACAACCTAGAATGCCTACCAGAAAGTCATTGATGAATCGAACGAGATTAGCTGCCTCATGTTGGCTTGTATGGAGCCCGATTTGCAGTTGCATTTCGAAGATTTTGGGGCTTTCGATATGATCAAGAGTCTCAATAGCATGTTTCAGCTTCAGGCTAGGACCGAAAGGTTCAACGTCTGGCGATCCTTGATGGATTGTAAGCTAAAGGAAGGTGATCCACTGAGCCCACATGTGATCAAGATGATCGGATATGTGCAAGCTTTCGATCGGTTAGGCTTCCCACTCTTGGATGAGCTCACTATAGGTGCAGTTCTGGGTTCTCTTCCGCCCAGCTATGGGACGTTCATCTCGAACTATTATATGCATGGCATGGATAAGAAGCTCACTGAATTGCATGGTATGCTTAAGGTGTCAGAACATGATATAAAGAAAGGCACGCATCAAGTGTTGATGGTGCAGAACTCGGCTAAGTTCAAGAAGAGTTGGTCTAAGAAAAAGGCTAAGGCAAAGGGCACAGAGAAGGCAATCTCCGCCGCAGCGCCAAAGTTTGGACCAAACTCAGAGACCGTTTGCTATCATTGCAAGGAGACCGGTCACTGGAAGAGGAACTGTAGCAAGTGGCTTGGAGAGCATGGCAAGAAGGCCAGAAATGCTACTTTAGGCAAAGGTACACTTGTTGCATATTGCTACTTCTCGAGCTTCCGTTGTATTCCCTTGGCGTAGGTGCATATTATAAGCACAATTGAGATCAATAGAATTTATAGTAACATCATTGCAATCATGCTTTTTAATTACTTTTTCTTTTAACAATTCCTCACAATTTTCAGATTCATAAATTTCAAGCAAAACCCCATAGCAATTGGTTCAACATAATTGGATCTCTTAAAGAGATTAGCAAGTGGATGAGGATCCATAATTTAGCAAGCGAAGATGCAAGCTAATAGAGGGCACATAGCATCACAAGCAAACAAGAGGCAAGTGAACGGTAACCACAAGGAAAAAAAGAAGGGCAAATAAAACAGCAAGGGTGAAGTGGGGGAGAGGAAAACAAGAGGCAAATAAATGTAATGCGAAGGATAAGGGTTTGTGATAGGTACTTAGTATATGACTTTTGCGTAAGCCTCCCCGGCAACGGCGCCAGAAATTCTTCTTGCTACTTCTCGAGCTTGCGTTGTATTCCCTCGAAGAGGAAAGGGTGATGCAGCATAGTAGCATAAGTATTTCCCTCAATTTTGGAGAACCAAAGTATCAATCCAGTAGGAGACCACGCGCGAGTCCCTCGCACCTGCACAAACAAATAAGAACTTCGCAGCCAACGCGATAAGGGGTTCTCAATCCCTTTACGGTCACTTACGAAAGTGAGATATGATAGAGATGATAGTTTATATTTTTGGTCTTTTTGTTTATAAGAACAGGAAGTAAAAGCAGAAAAAAGTAAAGTAAGTGTAGGTTGATATGTTGAGAATAGACTCGGGGCCATAGTGTTCTCTAGTGGCTTCTCTCATGATAGCGATATTCTACGGCGGGTAGAAAAATTACTGTCAAGCAATTGATAGAAAAGCGAATAATTATGAGACTATCTAGGCATGACCATTGTATATAGGCATCACGTCCGAGACAAGTAGACCGACTCCTGCCTGCATCTACTACTATTACTCCACACATCGACCGCTATCCAGCATGCATCTAGTGTATTGAGTTCATAAGAACACAATAACGCCTTAAGCAAGATGACATGATGTAGAGGGATAAACTCAAGCAATATGATATAAACCCCATCTTTTTATCCTCGATGGAAACAATACAATACGTGCCTTGCTGGCCCTACTGTCACTGGGAAAGGACACCGCAAGATTGAACCCAAAGCCAAGCACTTCTCCCATTGCAAGAACTATAGATCTAGTAGGCCAAACCAAACCAATAATTCGAAGAGACTTGCGAGGATATTATGAGCACACATAAAGAGTTTAGTGAAGAACCAAATATTTCTCAAAGATAATCTCGATCATAAACCCACAATTCATCAGATCTCGACAAACACACCGCAAAAAGAGATTACATCGAATAGATCACCTCGAAGACAGAGGAGAATTTGGTATTGAGATCCAAAGAGAGAGAAGAAACCATCTAGATACTAGCTATGGACCCGAAGGTCTATGGTAAACTACTCAGAACTCATGGTGAGGCGATGATGATGATGTAGAAGCACTCCGTGATGGATCCCCCCTCCGGTGGAGCTCCGGAACAGGCCCCAAGATGGGATCTCACAGGAATAGAAGGTTACGGCGGTGGAACTAGGGTTTTCTTCTTCTTCTCTGATGGTTTCGGGGTACGTAGGCTTATATAGGAGGAAGGAGGACACCGGGGGCCTTACGAGGGGTCCACGAGGCAGGGGACGCGCCCTAGGGGGGGGGGGGCGCCCCCCAACCTTATGGGCACCTCGTGGCCCCTACTCCGTGGTTCTCAAGTCTCCCGTGCGTGATTTTCTCCAAAAATAACTCCCCCGAAGGTTTCATTCCGTTTGGATTCCGTTTGATATCCTTTTTCCGTAAAACCCTAAAACAGGCAAAAAACATCTATCTAGACTGGGCCTTTGGGTTAGTAGGTTAGTCCCAAAAATAATATAAAAGTGTATGACAAAGCCCAATAAACATCCAAAACATCATAAATAATAGCATGGAACAATACAAAATTATAGATACGTTGGAGACGTATCAAGCATCCCCAAGCTTAATTCCTACTCGTCCTCGAGTAGGTAAATGATAAAAACAGAATTTTTGATGTGGAATGCTAACCAACATAGTTTTTCAATGTAATTCTCTTAATTGTGACATGAATGTTCAGATCTGAAAGATTCAAGACAAAAGTCTATACTGACATAAGAAATAATAATAC
This sequence comes from Secale cereale, assembly GCA_902687465.1. Taxonomy (NCBI): domain Eukaryota; kingdom Viridiplantae; phylum Streptophyta; class Magnoliopsida; order Poales; family Poaceae; genus Secale; species Secale cereale. Next base: position 855,163,287 of record LR738714.1, on the reverse strand, counting down.
TTCAAGCATACTAACAAAGCAATCATGTCTTCTCAAAATATTATGGCTAAAGAAAGTTATCCCTACAAAATTATATAGTCTGGCTATGCTCCCTCTTCATCACACAAAATATTCATATCATGCACAACCCCGATTTCAGCCAAGCACTTGTTTTCATAATCAATTCTTTCAAACCTTTCAACTTTCACGCAATACATGAGCGTGAGCCATGGACATAGCACTATGGGTGGAATAGAGAGGTGGTTGTGGAGAAGACAAACAGGAGGGAGATAGTCTCACATCGACTAGGCGTATCAACGGGCTATGGAGATGCCCATCAATAGATATCAAAGTGAGTGAGTAGGGATTGCCATGCAACAGATGCACTAGAGCTAAATATGTATAAAAGCTCAACAAAAGAAACTAGTGGGTGTGCATCCAACTTGCTTGCTCACGAAGACCTAGGGCATTTGAGGAAGCCCGTCGTTGGAATATACAAGCCAAGTTCTATAATGAAAATTCCCACTAGTATATGAACGTGACTAAACATGAGACTCTCTATCATGACGAACATGGTGCTACTTTGAAGCACAAGTGTGGAAAAAGATAGTAGCAATTGTCCCCTTTTTTCTTTTTTATGGGCCTTTCTTTTTTTCTTTGGTCTTTCTCTTTGTTTCTTCTTTTTTGTGGAGGGGCTTTATTGATTCAGCCTTTCCCCCCATGAGACAATGCTCTAAAAATGAAGATCATCACAGTTTCATTACAACTCGATACTACAACAAAGTATGACTCTATATGAATGCCTCCAGCGGTGTACCGGGATGTGCAATGAAACAAGAGTGACATGTATAAAAATTATGCATGGTGGCCTTGCCACAAATACGATGTCAACTACATGATCATGCAATGGCAATATGACAATATGATGCGTGTCATATAAACGGAACGGTAGAAAGTTGCATGGCAATATATCTCGGAATGGCTACGGAAATGCCATGATAGGTAGGTATGGTGGCTATTTTGAGGAATATATATATGGTACCATACACCCACTATATATCCTTCCTCAAAACAGCCACCATATATATAAGAGAGTCTAGCAATGGTGGAAGGGTGAGAGTGCGTATAATCCATGGACTCAATATTAGTCATAAGAACTCATATACTTGTTGCAAAAATCTACGAGTCATCAAAACAAAGCAATCAACGCATGCTCCTAGGGGGGAGGTGTAGCACTCCAAATTTTTGGATTTGTTCTCTTCCAAACTTTTGGTCTTTTGGAAGGGGGATATTTGATCTTCTCTTGAAAAACCCTTCAAAAATATTTTCTGACCAAAGTTTGTGTGTTCTTCTCAAGCTTGGTTTTGGTCTTGAAGATTTCCTTCTTGTGTTAAGCTAAACACAAGTTGTTTTTCTCATTAAGGTTTGTATGATTCTTTTCCCTCCATGAATATCCATCATATGATTAATCTTGGACTTGTCTTCCCCTTTCAAACCTTTCTTGCCTTGGCACCCAATGAGAATATTTCTCTCCAAGACCTCCTCTTCACCTTGAGACAAGTCTCCCATCAATTCTAGCAAGTTTCAACCTTATTGGAATTTTTCTTCTAATTATTTTGCACCAAAAACAATTTCTGTCCATTGAAATGAACCATGGTGATTTACAAAGGAACCACCATGTTCACTTTGATGTTTGTTTCCAAACCAACTCCCCTGGATAGTCCTTAGTAACCACAACCTAGATACGTATTGTTTCAACGGTCCACAGTTCAAAATTTTCAAATTTCACTTGCTGCAAGTTTGGACCAGATTTGCAAATTTTGGTGACATTCATATTTTTCTTCTTCAAAAAATTCTTAGAAAATTCAGGCAGCCTCTAGATGCATCAAGAGGCCACTCCACCAAATATCAGCTCCATCAAGATTTTCCACATGCCAAAATCATTTCGTCAAACACCTGGCGTGGACTGTTTCTGTCAGTTTCACAAAAGTTAACTGAAGAATTACAGGCGACAGTGCATCTTCATCAGTTCGTCAGAGAATGATCGTCAATCTCACCAGTGCCTCTTTGGCTCGATGCTGCACTGCACCTCGCTCTTATCCAAAGTGCCGCACGCGCGCTTGGCAGGTTCTTGGCGTCGGTGGCACCCTGGCCCGCACACGCCGGCGTCTTCCACGGCGGCAGAGCCACCCGTGGCGGCCGACAGGAGGCACCCTACGGCACAACGCCGTTCTGCACCGCCCAAGTCGCCTGGGCGCTCCGCGTGGCCTTCTCCATCGCCAGCGCACGCCTGCAGCACCGTCGCCGTGGCCTGGCACGCACATGGTGCGCTCTCTGCCACCGACGGGCCGCACGGCCGTTCCGTTGGGGACAGGCCATTACTGCCCCTACCCTGCTGAGTTAGGCACCGAAATGGGATCAGTGCACCTCCTGGTCAATGCTCAAGCTCCTAAACCAACCGTCCAGCCACAGCGTCGCCATAATCGATCGCCGGACTTATCCCGTTCACGGCAACCGCCTCGGGCCGGCTATATATAGCGCCTCCGAGCTCGCTCTCGACCCAGAACATCTCCACCACCTCACTAGACCACGCCCAACCACTGGAAGAGCCTCGAGGGGCCCTTCTTCCTCAACTCCGGCCACTTCCATCCGCCTCGGGTCCCAGCAGCGTCCTCTCTGGTGAGAGCTCCTCCACCGCCCTGGACTCGTTCGTAGCCTCCTGACACCTACATGAGTCTAACCCCCACTCCAATTTAACCACAGAAACTCTCTCCGACGAGGCCCACGACCACCCGAGCCGCCGTCCGCCGGAGATAGGGTCGCTGTCGACGTGGGGCTCGCCGACGCTTAACTCCACCACCCACCGACGCGGAAGAACACCAGGAACCCGTAGGTACCACTCCCTCCCCTTACCTCGCCGTGGATCGGCGCCGGCGACCACCGCAGCCTTCTGGCGCCGGCGCGACTCTGTTCTGTTTTTAAACCTGACGAGTGGGACCCCCTCGTCAGCCTCTCCTTTCCCTCCGAAGCATTTTTCTGGAAAGCGCCTTCGGGCAAAGTATGTCTCCCTAATCGGCTGGCGTACTACGTACCGGTTCGTTTTTCTGTTTTTATATTCTAGCCCCTGGAAACTTTCTGTTTCATTACAAACAAGTCCCTGGACAGAAACTCTTATAACTTTTAAAAAAAGTGATTTTTAGTTGATTCTTTTTCTGTTCTCTTTAGTTTTCTGTCTAGTTTTTTGTCATATTTATTTGAAAAATATTCGGGACAACTTTTATGCACGCGCGGTATTTATGTTAGTATTCATTTTGTTTGAATATGTAGATACCGAAGGACATGACGGAGCCGCGAACTTCACCGAGTTAGACTCCGACTACTCTGAACCAGGCAAGCATGTTTGAACCTTTGATATGATGAGTCTGTTGCATGTTTGCTTGAGTAGTTCTTCTTCGTAGCATGGTCGTATACGCATTTGTGATGATTATATTTTCATGCAAGCAAGCTTCGGGTGAGCCCCGAATGATGATGGTTGAACCACCCCGATCATGTGGTGACATGATGGGTTGTGTACTGGTATTGTTGGAGCATGCCAGTAAATGGTTAACTCTAATATCAACGTGGATCAAGTCGTGATCCCATTCGTCTCCTTTTTGGTACTGTCACCTGCCGTCTGCTAAGATTACGGTTTAGTCAGTTGCAAACCTCTTTCCATGTACACACCAAGTAGAGGGGCCGGGATGAGGGTTCCATGGCCCTGGATTAAAGCCCGTCATCCGGTCAGGGGGCATGGGTGTTTCCGGTTGGGACCGAGAGGGGGGCACCCCTTAGAGCGCGCATATATAAATTTGATCCCATGCTATTCGAGGTTGTAGCCTCCTCGTCTTAAGTTTTTCGTGAATGTTGTCACGGGTGATTCCGGACAGCAGGATGTGAAATGGGTGTGTACGGGTCAGTTGGGTTTCTGCTAAAACACCGTAGACGGAGCTAGTCTCTGTGGCTAGTGGAATCCGTTGGCTGTGATTTAAGAGTACAAGCTCTGCAGAGTCAAATCTTCCGTGTAGCCATGTTTATGGCCTAGAGTCAATCTTCGTGTCAACCCCGGTGACCGTCTCTAGAAAATTTATGATAGCAACAAGAGTGATGATTTTTGTCAAGTTCATTTTGGGTAGATGAACTAACCAGTTATCTCTGCACTGATTTATCTCTTGAAGTATTTTACCGTTACACCAGTGTTTATATAAGCCCTTTATGTGATGTCACTCAGACGTCCGACTGTGGCACTCTTGTTATTTATTTTCATTATAAGCCCTTTATGTGATGTCGCTCAGACATCCGACTGTGGCACTCTTGTTATTTATTTTCATTATAAGCCCTTTATGTGATGTCGCTCAGACGTCCGACTGTGGCACTCTTGTTATTTATCTTCATTATAAGCCCTTTATGTGATGTCGCTCAGACGTCCGACTGAGGCATTCTTGTTATTTACCTTTATTATAAGCCCTTTTTGTGATGTCGCTCAGACGCCCGACTGTGGCATGCTCGTTATTTACTTTTGTTATAAGCCCTTTATGTGATGTCGCTCAGACGTCCGACTGCGGCATACTTGTTATTTACTTTCATTATAAGCCGTTTATGTGATGTCGATCAAACGTCTGACTGTGGCATGTTATCATTCATTTTCCCTCACGAGGCGTCGTTCAGACACTCGTTTGGTTTTCTTTTATTTATCTTGTGGATTTCGGGAGGACTACCGCCCGACTTCTATTTTTTTATGCAGCGCAGAAATTATATTATTCGGATACATCTTGCTAGAAAACTCTCATGCATCATGTTTGCATTTATTATATCTTATGTCCGAACTGTCTTGCGAGTACATTCAAAGTACTCACCCGGCTTGTTGATTTGGCCAGACGTTGAGGAAGGCGATCTCATGGATGAAGAGTTCGATAGAGAGTCCGACGTCTAGTGGAGTCCAAGTCAGTCTCTTGCGATCTTGGAGTTGATCACTGTTATATAACCGCTTCCGCCAAACACCAAATAAATTCATCGGGTCTCACTCCGACACTCGATGAATTGTAAGATATTGGAGTCACGCCACCCACCACACTGTGACATATCCACCACCTTTTTATTACGAGTTAGTAGTATGCCACCCTACCATTGTGTCATATCCGCCCTTATGTATTATATCGGCGTGCCTGTAATAAATTGTTGAGTAACCTCAGCTCAACCATGTATAATATTCAGTACTCTGGAATTCTATATCAAGGATTTGTCTACCAGTGAGAAGTATTCTTCTGTGCTGGTTCGATAAAAAGGTCGGTCTCTCGGTAATTATTTTACTGAAAAACCGGTCCTGACAACCTTGGTACCAGAGCCAGGCCGACTGTAGGAAGCCACTAGGTGTGATCGCTAATCGTTTATTAGCGTATTAAGTGCTATTCATCATTTTTTCATTTGTAGCAATTTTCTGTTAGTCATCATAAATTTATGACTTGACTATTGGGAATTCTTGTCTACTTTTGTAGATGGCCAGCGGCGACTGCGATTCTCAAGTGTTCGCCAACATTCCTGAGGGGTTTATCAAGCTCCTCGTCGCCATCACCAAGGTCGCGATCGGGCCATCGACCCGTCCAAAGTTTACACTCTACCGTCACAAGATCAGCGACAGCGTGTCGATGCACCAGGCCGCGGTGCAATTCAAGGAGAGTGTTCTGAAGCGCGCCGCCTACGGAGAGGCGTGCCATGCAAATGGCTGCCCGTGAGGCGATAGCTCGTCTCCGGGATGCTCTTCCTTCAATGAAGACTCGCCGCTACCGTTACCTCCCATGCCACGTGCCTTACACATGCCACTATGCGTTTGCTTGCGCAAGGGGAGAACGTGATGAAGCCATCGAATCATTGGTTGAATACCTCAAGGCTCTTGAGGCAGCCTTTGATAACCTTGTGGACGACTTGGTGGCTGCTCGTATGGACTTGGTCCAGAGTGGTTCCGCCAACAGGAGGGAGCTACTCCATACTTCGCCACCACTGACTTTTGTCTCGTCCTCAACGTCTTATGCACCTGCCATCTTAGCCACCGCTCGTCGTCTGCCTACCACTGAGGAGTTTGACCAAGTCATTGCTCCTACCCCAGTCAGAGCTGCACCACCTGCCGCACCCGCATCAACCCCTCGTACCAGTAACCCACGCCTGGAGCCTATTAGTGAGGAGGAAGTTCAGTCTCCATCACCACTGGGCCTTACCATCGGCAGGCCGAGGGAAGTCTTCAACATCTCCGACTAGTGCGCCTGTCCGCGACACGTTATGCTCGCTTGTATGATATGTGTGATATGTAAAATAGGTTGATGGGGAGTAGTCTGTTTGCGCATTATGTAGGAACTTGGAGAAGTGCACTAGTATAAATAACATGTCAGGAATGTCTACGCGCATCCTGAGTGATGTATGTATAATTACGACTCGCGTGTAAGATGTGTACTAAGCGGTCCTTCTCCGTGCGCAATCAAGTTTTTATTTTAAAAATCTTTGGAGCTCGTGTTTTTGCTGCTTTTGCAAATCTTGGTTTATTTTTGCCGCTCAGTTCTTCTCATGATTTCTGCAATAATACCCCAGAGTGAGAAATGACTCGTCCCTGGACACGTTCCATGCCAAGTCCGCCAGAGGAAAATTATGGCACACAGACAGGTAACAATTTCACGCAGGGACAGTCAAGTCAGCAGGGCAGCGAAACATCATTTTCTCAAGTATGCCGTCTTTACGAGCAAAGCCAGCAGCAGCATCTGGAAATGATGAACCATTTTATTAACATGGGGAATCACCGTGAGCCACACCAGCAGCATTCAAAATTATCTGAATTACAGAAGACACGTCCGTCAACATTTTCTCACACAGACAGACCTCTTGAGGCCGATGATTGGCTTCGAGACATTGAAAGAAAATTAATTGTGGCACAATGCTCAGACTGTGAAAAGGTACTTTATGCACCACATTATCTTACTGGAGCAGCCGCGTCATGGTGGGAGAATTTTCTGCATATGCACCCCAACGGAATGATATCACCTGGGAAGATTTTAAAGAAGGCTTGCATGGGGCGCACATCCCTAGAAGCATTATGAAGATCAAGAAAAGAGAGTTTGATGACCTCAAGCAAAGGGGCATGACAGTAACTGAGTACAACAACCAGTTTACCCAATTATCTCGTTGTGCCAACGAAGAACGTTCGACTGAAAACAAGAAGATGGAAAAATTCCTGGACGGTCTGGCACCATCACTTAAATGCCAGTTAGTCGTACACACCTTTTCAGATTTCAAGACACTGGTGGACAACGCTATTACGTTGGAAAATGAGCGTCGCGGACTGGAAGACATTCGCAAGCGAAAAAGGGATCAGACCAACCACCCTCGCAACAACAGGAATAAGGTAAATTTTCAGAAAAATGGGGTGAACAAATCCATGACAAATGACACACGTCCAAGCAAAAAATTTCATGCAAGGGACAAGGATTTCACGTATCGCCCAGGTGTTACTTGCTACGCTTGTGGAGAAGAGGGACACTATGCTAAACAGTGCCCAAAGCCAAGAAACTCAGCACCGAAGCCAAACAGCAACGGAAACAATTCCGTGCCCAAGCGTAACAACTTCAACCCCAATAACAACCACAAGAAAGGCCACCTGAACCATGTGACCAAGGAGCAAGCACATGATGCCCCGGATATCGTACTCGGTACGTTCCCTGTCAACACAATACCTGCCACGGTTTTGTTTGATTCTGGAGCTTCTCATTCATTCATTTCGAAGAGTTTTGCTTTGCAACATGACTTTTCGATGTTACCTTTGGGAAAAACAATGACCATCAAGTCCCCCGGAAGTAAGCAGATCACTCAAAATTACTGCCAAGGTATAACCATTGAAATTGAAGGGTTAAAGTTTCACGCAAACCTCATCGTGTTGGAAAACAAGGGACTGGATATTATCCTGGGTATGGACTGGCTAACCACAAACAAAGGATTCATTGACAGCTTCAACCGAACTGTGATTCTTACTCATCATCACGGAAAGATGATAAGAGTCGCAGCTCAAGAAAGATCAGTATCGCGGCAACCAAAATTAAACAAGGTAGACACTTCTGAGTTAAGCAATGTTCCAGTAGTATGTGAGTTTCCAGACGTATTTCCCGAAGAACTGCCAGGCATGCCACCAGACAGAGAAATAGAATTCATTATTGAGCTAGCACCTGGAACCACCCCCATTTACAAGAAACCATACAGAATGGCACCATCCGAATTAGTTGAGCTAAAGAATCAAATAAAGGAATTACTGGACAAAGGTTTTATATGGGCCAGCTCCTCACCTTGGGGTTCGCCGGTATTATTTGCCAAAAAGAAGGATGGGACTATGAGATTGTGTATAGACTACCGAGCGCTCAACATGGTCACTATCAAGAACAAATATCCGACGCCACGGATAAATGATTTATTTGATCAGCTCGCACAAGCCAAGGTTTTCTCAAAAATCGATTTAAGGTCGGGTTATCATCAATTAAAAGTACGGACAGAAGATATCCCGAAAACATCATTCACGTCCAGATATGGACTATATGAATTTACAGTAATGCCGTTTGGACTGACCAACGCCCCCGCATATTTTGTCCACCTCATGAACAAAGTGTTTATGAAATTTATGGACAAATTTGTGGTAGTATTTATTGATGATATCTTGGTATATTCAAAGACACCAGAAGAGCATGCTGAACATCTCTGTATTGTACTGGGAGAATTAAGGAAACATCAACTCTACGCCAAATTCAGCAAATGTGAATTTTGGTTAAGACAAGTTGGTCTTCTAGGCCACGTATTGACACAAGAAGGAGTTGCTGTGGACCCGGAAAAGGTCAAGGCTGTACTTGGTTGGAAGTCACCGGCCAATGTTACAGATGTACGAAGTTTCCTCGGAATGGCTGGATATTACCGGAGGTTTATTGAGGGATTTTCCACCATAGCCAAACCAATGACACAGTTACTCAAGAAGGATAAGAAATTCGTATGGACTGAAGCTTGTGAGAAAAGCTTCGAGGAGCTCAAAAAGAAATTAACAACAGCCCCAGTATTGGTTGTACCAGACATACAAAAAAGTTTTGAAGTATATTGTGACGCATCCCAGAAAGGCCCCGGATGTGTACTAATGCAAGAAGGTAAAGTAGTCGCCTACGCTTCCCGGCAACTACGGAAACATGAAGAAAATTATCCTACTCACGATTTGGAGTTGTCAGTAGTCATTCATGCACTCAAAGAATGGAGGCACTTTTTGCTTGGGAATCGTTGTGAAATATATACGGACCATAAGAGTCTCAAATATATTTTCACACAACCAGAACTCAATTTACGACAACGACGCTGGTTGGAACTGGTAAAAGATTATGACGTTGGCATCCACTATCAACCAGGAAAGGCAAACGTAGTAGCAGATGCTCTCTGCCGTAACCTCAGCTCGGACAACGGCAGCTTACAAAACTTGATACCTGAATTTCAGCAGGAATTCGCCAAGCTCAACTTAATGATGGTCACTGAAGGCGAAGTGTCAAATGTGGAAATACGACCTACACTAATAGAACAAATAAAGAAGGCTCAGCATGGACACCCCAGCATTGAAGGTATAAAAATAAAAGTAAGTCAGGGCAAGGTCTCAGAATTTACCATAGACAGTGAGGGAATATTATGGTTCGGAGACAGGCTTTGCGTACCCAATAGCGAAGACCTCAAACAGCAAATTCAAGCAGAGAGCCACACCGCTCCGTATTCAATTCACCCTGGAGGGACCAAAATGTACAAGGACATTCAAGAAAGATTTTGGTGGCACGGTATGAAGAGGGATATAGCCACATACATTGCATGCTGTGATTCATGTCAACGCATTAAAGCCGAGCACCAAAAACCCGCAGGACTGTTACAACCAAACAAGATACCTGAGTGGAAATGGGATGATATTGGGATGGACTTTATTGTTGGACTGCCACGGTCACAGCACGGAAATGATGCCATATGGGTCATCACAGATAGACTGACTAAGGTGGCACACTTCATTCCAGTCAAAACAACCCACACCACCCAGAAGCTTGCCAAACTTTACCTCGCTCGTATAGTGTGTCTACATGGGGTTCCGAAGACTATAATATCCGACAGAAGCACTCAGTTCGTCTCCAAATTTTGGGATCATTTACAACAAGCCCTGGGAACACAACTAGTATTCAGTACAGCCTATCACCCCCACACTGGAGGACAAACGGAACGAGTAAATCAAATACTAGAAGACATGCTGAGGGCATTTGTCCTCACCTATGGAACCAGTTGGGAGGCAAGCTTACCGTATGCCGAGTTCGCATACAACAATAGTTACCAAGCCAGCCTGAAGATGGCACCTTTCGAAGCCTTGTACAGACGAAGATGCCGTACTCCATTAAACTGGTCAGAAACAGGGGACAGTCGTATCTTCGGCCCAGACATGTTAAAAGAAGCTGCGGAAAAAGTTAAAATAATACGAGATCGACTCAAGACAGCCCAAAACCGACAGAAGAGTTATTACGATCAAAAGTATCGGGAAGTACGTTTTGAACCCGGTGAAAACGTGTACCTACGTGTATCTCCTATGAGGGGACTGCAACGGTTCAAGGTCAAAGGAAAGCTAGCGCCACGATTTAGTGGACCCTTCCGTATAGTTGCACGGAGAGGCACAGTGGCCTACCAGTTGGACCTTCCCAAAGAACTATCAGGCGTCCATGACGTGTTCCACGTTTCGCAGCTATAGAAATGTGTAAGCAACCCAGAAAAGCATGTGTCACATGAAAATCTTGATGTGCAACAAGACCTCACCTACCGGGAGCGCCCGATAAAGATATTGGAAGAGTCTGAAAGGACGACCCGTCAGAAGACAATTAAATTTCTCAAGGTTCAGTGGAGCAATCACACAGAGGATGAGGCAACATGGGAAAGGGAAGATTTTCTTCGGACAGAACACCCACATCTATTTGAGGATCAGCTGAAATCTCGGGGACGAGATTTTTCCTAAGGGGGTAGGTGTTGTAACACTCCAAATTTTTGGATTTGTTCTCTTCCAAACTTTTGGTCTTTTGGAAGGGGGATATTTGATCTTCTCTTGAAAACCCTTCAAAAATCTTTTCTGACCAAAGTTTGTGTGTTCTTCTCAAGCTTGGTTTTGGTCTTGAAGATTTCCTTCTTGTGTTAAGCAAAACACAAGTTGTTTTTCTCATTAAGGTTTGTATGATTCTTTTCCCTCCATGAATATCCATCATATGATTAATCTTGGACTTGTTTTCCCCTTTCAAACCTTTCTTGCCTTGGCACCCAATGAGAATATTTCTCTCCAAGACCTCCTCTTCACCTTGAGACAAGTCTCCCATCTATTCCAGCAAGTTTCCACCTTATTGGAATATTTCTTCTAATTATTTTGCACCAAAAACAATTTCTGTCCATTGAAATGAACCATGGTGATTTACAAAGGAACCACCATGTTCACTTTGATGTTTGTTTCCAAACCAACTCCCCTGGATAGTCCTTAGTAACCACAACCTAGATCCATCTTGTTTTACTGGTCCACAGTTCAAAATTTTCAAATTTCACTAGCTGCAAGTTTGGACCAGATTTGCAAATTTTGGTGAAATTCATATTTTTCTTCCTCCAAAAATTCTTTGAAAATTCAGGCAGCCTCTAGATGCATCAAGAGGCCACTCCACCAAATATCAGCTCCAACAAAATTTTCCACATGCCAAAATCATTTCGTCAAACACCTGGCGTGCACTGTTTCTGTCAGTTTCAGAAAAGTTAACTGAAGAATTACAGGAGACAGTGCATCTTCGTCAGTTCGTCAGAGAACGATCGTCAATCTCACTAGTGCCTCTTTGGCTCGATGCTGCACTGCACCTCTCTCTTATCCAGAGCGCCGCACGCGCGCTTGGCTGGTTCTTTGCGTCGGTGGCACCCTGGCCCGCCCACGCCGGCGTCTTCCGCGACGGAAAAGCCACCCGTGATGGCCGACAGGAGGCACCCTGCGGCACAACGCCGTTCTGCATTGCCCAAGTCGCCTGGGGGCTCCGCGTGGACTTCTCCATCGCCAGCGCACGCCTGCAGCACCATCGCCGTGGCCTGGCACGCACAGGGCGCGCTCTCTGCCACCGACGGGCCGCACGGCCGTTCCGTTGGGGACAAGCCATTACCGCCCCTACCCTGCTGAGTTAGGCACCGAAATGGGATCAGTGCACCTCCTGGTCGATGCTCAAGCTCCTAAACCAACCGTCCAGCGACAGCGCCGCCGTAATCGATCGACGGACTTATCCCGTTCACGGCAACCGCCTCGGGCCGGCTATATATAGCGCCTCCGAGCTCTCGCTCTCGACCCAGAACATCTCCACCACCTCACTAGACCACGCCCAGCCACTGGAAGAGCCTCGAGGGGCCCTTCTTCCTCAACTCCGGCCACTTCCATGCGCCTCGGGTCCCAGCAGCGTCCTCTCTGGTGAGAGCTCCTCCACCACCCTGGACTCGTTCGTAGCCTCCTGACACCTACATGAGTCTAACCCCCACTCCAATTGGACCCCAGAAACTCTCTCCGACGAGGCCCATGACCACCCGAGCCACCGTCCACCGGAGATAGGGTCGTAGTCGACGTGGGGCTCGCCAACGCTCAACTCCACCACCCACCGACGCGGAAGAACACCAGGAACCCGTAGGTACCACTCCCTCCCCTTACCATGCCGTGGATCGGCGCCGGTGACCACCGCAACCTTCTGGCGCCGGCGCGACTCTGTTCTGTTTTTAAACCTGACGAGTGGGACCCCCTCGTCAGCCTCTCCTTTCCCTCCGAAGTGTTTTTCTGGAAAGCGCCTTCGGGCAAAGTACGTCTCCCTAATCGGCTGGCGTACTACGTACCGGTTCGTTTTTCTGTGTTTATATTCTAGCCCCTGGAAACTTTCTGTTTCATTACAGACAAGTCCCTGGATAAAAACTCTTATAAATTTTAAACAAAAAGGGATTTTTAGTTGATTCTTTTTCTGTTCTCTTTAGTTTTCTATCTAGTTTTTTGTCATATTTATTTGAAAAATATTCGGGACAACTTTTATGCACACGCGGTATTTATGTTAGTATTCATTTTGTTTGAATACGTAGATACCGAAGGACGTGACGGAGCCACAAACTTCACCGAGTTAGACTCCGACTACTCCGAACCAGGCAATCATGTTTGAACCTTTGATATGAAGAGTGTGTTGCATGTTTGCTTGAGTAGTTCTTATTCATAGCATGGTCGTATAAGCATTTGTGATGATTATATTTTCATGCAAGCAAGCTTCGGGTGAGCCCCGAATGATGATGGTTGAACCTACCCGATCATATGGTGACATGATGGGTTGTGTACTGGTATTGTTGGAGCATGCCAGTAAATGGTTAACTCTAATATCAACGTGGATCAAGTCGTGATCCCGTTCGTCTCCTTTTTGGTACCGTCACCTGCCGTCTGCTAAGATTACGGTTTAGTCAGTTGCAAACCTCTTTCCATGTACACAACAAGTAGAGGGACCGGGATGAGGGTTCCATGGCCCTGGATTAAAGCCCGTCATCTGGTCAGGGGGCATGGGTGTTTCCGGTTGGGACCAAGAGGGGGGCACCCCTTAGAGCGCGCATATATAAATTTTATCCCATGCTATTCGAGGTTGTAGCCTTCCCATCTTAAAGTTTTTCGTGAATGTTGTCACGGGTGATTACGGATAGCCGGAAGTGAAATGGGTGTGTACGGGTCAGTTGTGTTTCTGCTAAAACACCGTAGACGGAGCTAGTCTCTGTGGCTAGTGGAATCCGTTGGCTGTGATTTAAGAGTACAAGTTCTGCAGAGTCAAATCTTCCGAGTAGCCATGTTTATGGCCTAGAGTCAATCTTCGTGTCAACCCCGGTGACCGTCTCTAGAAAATTTATGATAGCAACAAGAGTGATGATTTTTGTCAAGTTCATTTTGGGTAGATGAACTAACCAGTTATCTCTACACTGATTTATCTCTTGAAGTATATTACCGTTACACCAGTGTTTATATAAGCCCTTTATGTGATGTCGCTCAGACGTCCGACTGTGGCACTCTTGTTATTTATTTTCATTATAAGCCCTTTATGTGATGTCGCTCAGACGTCCGACTGTGGCACTCTTGTTATTTATTTTCATTATAAGCCCTTTATGTGATGTCTCTCAGACGTCCGACTGTGGCACTCTTGTTATTTATCTTCATTATAAGTCCTTTATGTGATGTCGCTCAGACGTCCGACTGAGGCATTCTTGTTATTTACTTTCATTATAAGCCCTTTTTGTGATGTCGCTCAGACGTCCGACTGCGGCATGCTCGTTATTTACTTTTGTTATAAGCCCTTTATGTGATGTCGCTCAGACGTCCGACTACGGCATTCTTGTTATTTACTTTCATTATAAGCCCTTTATGTGATGTCGCTCAGACGTCCGACTGTGGCATGTTATCATTCATTTTCCCTCACGAGGCGTCGTTCAGACACTCGTTTGGTTTTCTTTTATTTATCTTGTGGATTTCGGGAGGACTACCGCCCGACTTCTATTTTTTTATGCAGCGCAGAAATTTTGCTAGAAAACTCTCATGCATCATGTTTGCATTTATTATATCTTATGTCCGAACTGTCTTTCGAGTACATTCAAAGTACTCACCCGGCTTGTTGATTTGGCCAGATGTTGATGAAGGCGATCTCATGGATGAAGAGTTCGATAGCGAGTCCGACGTCTAGTGGAGTCCCAGTCAGTCTCTTGCGATCTTGGAGTTGATCACTGTTATATAACCGCTTCCGCCAAACACCAAATAAATTCATCGGGTCTCACTCCGACACTCGATGAACTGGAAGATATTGGAGTCACGCCACCCACCACACTGTGACATATCCACCACCTTTTTTATTACGAGTTAGTAGTATGCCACCCTACCATTGTGTCATATCCGCCCTTATGTATTATATCGGCGTGCCTGTAATAAATTGTTGAGCAACCTCCGCTCAACCATGTATAATATTCAGTACTCTGGAATTCTGTATCAAGGATTTGTTTACCAGTGAGAAGTATTCTTCCGTGCTGGTTCGATAAAAAGGTCGGTCTCTCGGTAATTATTTTACTGAAAAAACCGGTCCTGACAGGAGGTTGGTAGGAGTTAACCATCGCACACCCCCGACCTCCACACAAAGGTTGGCAATTTAGAAATACCTCATGCTCTAACTTCGTCACAAAGCGGTTCACCAGGCGTGCATGCTACAGGAATCACTAACCTTAACACAAGTATTTCTCAATTTCATAATAACTCCACTAGCATGACTCTAATATCGCTATCATCATATCTCAAAACAATTATCAAGCATCCAACTTCTCATCATATTCAATGCACTTAGTGTCAGGGATATTACTAGCAGGTATAAACCGGCTAGTATAAACCGGATTATGGTAATTAAGTTGTATAATTGTAATACCCAGTGGAGGTCACAGCCCATGAAAGGCTTAGGGCCCATGTGTAGAGTTATGATTTTGTAAACCGCCCGATCATGTAACTTGAGAGACAAGGAAGAAAGGGCAGAGACCGAGGCGGACACAAGTATGAGCCGGCCTTGGGACTCTGTAAACCGGACCGGACGTCGCCTCTATATAAAGGGACGACCCGGCGACGGTTCAAGGACAAGCAAGAAACAACCCGTCGAGACACAGGCAAGCGATCCGCTCCCTGTTCATCGACGCCCAAGCAATACCAAACCAAACTAGACGTAGGCTTTTACCTTCATTGAAGGGGCCAAACTAGTATAAACCCTCTGTCTCCTTTGTGTGCTTTTAACCCCTTCAAGCTAACATGTGCGATGGTTCCATCACTAAGTCCGTTAAACCGGACATCTGCCATGTTAATTCCACGACAGTTGGCGCCCACCATGGGGCATCCTCATGATGGTTTCGAGTTCTTGAAGGGCAGCTTTGAAGGGCTCAAGGGTTACGCGGTCGGTCGGATGACCAAGAGTCGCCGCGGTCGGATCTACATCGACGACGCAGGCTGGGGACCGGAGGCCGATTCAATCGAATACGGGTACCGGGTTCCCTTCGGCGGCATCCACGTTTTCATCGGCAAGATTGGTGAACCGGGACCTGAGCCGAACGTCTTCCCCAACATCGTCGAGCCGGCTCAGCGTGCGAGATCGGCCCGGATTCAGCCCGCCATGAAGCGCGTCTTTGTTGGAGCAGTTCACGGGGTTCAAGCCGAGGATGGATCGGATTCCGGTGGTGAGACAGTTATCTATTCCAACGATGAATCTTCATCTGGAGAGAATGAGTCTTTGTATCAGTTGCGGGACGGCCGGTCTGAGGGTGTGTCCGACGGAGACAGCATTCCGGACCCCTTTGATCCGCCAAACCGAGTGGCTGTCTTTATGGCCGGTTCACAACCTACGCAGCAGTGCACGGTGAACAGGACGATGACAACAGAAGGTTGTGTAGGGGGGAGCGGCCAGGCCCTCTCGCCCTCTGACGCTCTATCCACCTTGGTCGAGGAGTTCACAACCCGAGCCATGGCAGAGGTGGCTCCAGCAGACAAGGCGCAACACGAGGTAGAACTAGTTCAACTGAAAGGCCGGATCGAGCAAGCAAGAGAAGATCTGAAAGCAGAGAAAGCTATGATAGCAATGAGACAACCAGAGCTGGAGGCTTAGACTTTTCAGTTGAGGATGGAACAGGCCTCTGTATAGGGAGTAAGGAGTCGGAAGTACCAGTCTCGTCTACCGCCGGTTTACGAGGCGACGAATCTTTTCAGGACACCAGGAGCGGGAACCAGCAATGATCCGGTGGCAAACCGGAGGGCAGCCCCGGCTAGGGAGGCGCCGGTTCAGCAGCCCACTGCGGAGCAAGATCGGCGGGTCATGTCTGCGCCTCACATCCCGACCCCTCCGGGTCATTACTCAAATCCTTTGGACAACATTGTTGCTGCCGCTTCAGGTTTGGCCGCTTTACCCATTGAGGGGACATCCCCCGTGGCGTTGGAGGCACACAGGGTCAAGGATCTGCTTAACACGGCGTTAACACAACAACAAGCGTATTCTTATAGCAGGGAGAGGCTCCATTCGACACCACGCCACAGCCGGAGTTACACTAGGCATTGGGAGGAACCAGAAGTGTCTAGTAGTGAACGCAGGCGACACCATCACAGACAAAATAATCCGGCAGGCGCGGATGCACAAGCTCAGGATGCAAACCGGGTTAGATCGGTGGCCCGTGAGGAGGTCTGTCAAACGACGCCGGTTCACACAACCACAGCAGAGACAGGAGTCACAATGAGTTCCTTTGGGGTGCAATGTCTTATCCCCGCTTTACGGAGCGTGAAGCTGCCCAAGGATTTTAAAGGTCCACGTAAAGTGCCTAATTACACAGCAGATTTGGCTCCAGAAGCTTGGGTTGAGAGTTACGAGATGGCCATGGAGATGCTGGACGTGGATGAAGCGGCTTGTGCTAAATACTTCACCATGATGCTTGAAGGTACAGCCCGGACCTGGCTAAAGGGTTTACCCCCTAATTCTATCGGATCGTGGGGAGAGTTACATCGCCAGTTTATCAAAAACTTCAAAGATACGTGCAAGCAGCCGATGTCAGTGGTAGATCTAGCAGCCTGTATACAAGGAGAACAGGAGTCTACAAGTGCATGGGTGCGGCGAGTATCAGAAATCTTGCACTCTTCGAATGGTATCAATCCCAGTACGGCAATAGTGACACTGGAAAACAATTGCCGGTTTGAGTCTCTGAAGTTAAAACTGGGACAGCTCAAACAGGATTGTAATGACATGGGAACTCTCATGAGTGCTCTGGTGAAGTATGGGGACTCCGACAACACTAAGTATCCAGAAGGAGAGGGAGACAAAGCTGGAAAAGTCAATAAGCCTGGTAAACCGACGCAGGCTAGTCCGGTTAGTACAAGCTTCTTAGGCAAGCGTAAAGCGGAAGGTGGCTCTGATTTCGTGGCCAATACCCAAGTTCAAGGGGGCTTCCAACGCAATAAGGGTAAGCCGCCTCCACAAATCGGCGGAGGGTCCGTTAGCTGGGAGCAGGAGTTAAATGAGCCTTGTCCGAAACATAGCACAAGGGAACGACCGGCAAAACACACTATAGGAGAATGCAAGCCTTTGATAGAAGCCATAATGAGCCGGTTCAGCTCTAACAACGGGCCTCCAAGCGGCGGTTCAGGCCCGGGGTTTTACGGTCCGGGTCACCAGGGGAACGGCTCCGGATCAGGATATCGTGGCAACAACAGTGGTTATAATAACCGAGGCAATAATCAATATGGTCAAGGCGGTTATAATAACCAAGGCAATCAGCAGCATGGTCAAGGTGGTTACAATAACCAAAACAACCAACAGCAGGGCCAGGGTAATCACAATAACCAAGGCAGTCAGCAGCGTCAGCAGCAGCAATCCGGATATCAGAGTAATCCGAAGGAGCTGAGTAGTGGGCAGTATCATGTGTTTACTACAAGTTTGTGTAAACGGGATCAAAAAGTTTTGAAGCGGGCGGTCGACGCGGTTGAACCGGCGACACCGCAATTCCTGCGCTGGTCAGAGCAGCCTATTGTGTGGAGCAGGGAGGATCACCCGATACGAGTTGTTAATCCGGGTCACTTGGCCTTGGTGGTAGCACCACAGGTGGGTGACTACAAGTTCACTAAAGTTCTCATGGACGGCGGCAGCAGCATCAATATCTTGTATTATGAGACTTTCGGTCGTATGGGCTTGACGGATAAAAAGCTAAGACAGTCAAACACGGTGTTTCATGGAGTAGTGCCAAGTATATCAGCTTACCCATTTGGAAATTGACCTAGAAGTTACCTTTGGAGATGAACATGATTCCAGGTCAGAGATGATAACTTTTGAAGTCGTCAAGATCCGGAGCCCTTATCATGCTCTGTTCGGGAGGACGGTTTATGCCAAGTTTATGGCCAGGCCGTGTTATGTTTATCTGCAGCTCATGATGCCGGGTCACAAAGGAACAATCACGGTTCATGGAAGTCGCAAGATTGCATTGGAGTGTGAAGAGGGAGACGCTGCCTACGCGGAGGCAGTGTGTGCTACAGAGGAGTTGAGGTTTTACAAGGACAATGTTGATCCGGCAGGTATGACCCCGTTGAAGAAGCCAACTATGGAGCATGACCCGGCGTTGAAGTTTAAATCAGCGGAGGAGACCAAGCAAGTTGATTTTGTGCCAGGCGATTCATCCAAGCAGTTCACTATCAGCGCTAACCTTGATCCCAAATAGGAAAGCACGCTCATCGAGTTCATCCGTGAGAACCGGGATATCTTTGCATGGAAACCTTCTGACATGCCAGGTATACCGAGGGAACTCGCTGAGCACAGTCTTAACATTGATCCGATGTTTAAACCGGTCAAGCAGTATCTACGCCGCTTCAACGAAGAAAGGCGCAAGGCTATAGGAGAGGAAGTGGCCAGGCTTTTGGCCGCAGGATTTATAGTGGAAGTTTTTCACCCGGAGTGGTTGGCTAATCCAGTGCTGGTGTTAAATAAAAATGGAAAGTGGAGAATGTGTGTGGATTATATGGACCTAAACAAAGCTTGTCCAACTGATCCTTTTGCTCTTCCTCGCATTGATCAGATCATCGATGCTACAGCAGGATGTGAGCGGCTAAGTTTTTTGGATGCATATTCAGGGTATCACCAGATCAAGATGGCAGTTAAAGATCAGGAGAAGACGTCCTTCATAACACCTTTTGGTGCTTTTTGCTATGTGTCTATGCCCTTTAGGCTCAAGAGTGCCCAAGCCACCTACCAGCGTTGTGTACAGAACTGCCTTAAGGGGCAGATAGGCAGGAATGTTCATGCTTATGTGGATGATATCGTGGTGAAGTCAAGGAAGGAGGAGACGATGATAGAGGACCTCAAGGAGACCTTTGACAATCTTCGGGCCTATAAAATGATGCTTAATCCGGAGAAGTGTGCCTTTGGTGTTCCGGCGGGCAAGCTCCTTGGGTTCTTGGTGTCAAACAGAGGAATAGAAGCTAATCCGGAGAAGATCAAGGCAATCACATCTTTGGCTAAACCGGTTTGCATCAATGATGTTCAGCGTATCGCCGGCAGGATCACAACATTGAGCCGGTTCATCAGCCGTTTGGGGGAGAAGGCGATTCCGCTTTATCAGATGCTGAAAAAGACGGACCGGTTTATATGGAGTGATGAAGCGAACACTGCGTTTGAGGATTTGAAGCGGCAGCTGGCAAAGCCGCCGGTCCTGGCTGCCCCTGTTGATAAGGAGCCGTTGCTATTATACATCGCCGCCAATGCACGGGCAGTCAGCGTGGCAATCGTGGTTGAGCGCAAGGAAGCAGGGAAGGAATACCCGGTCCAGCATCTAGTTTATTATGTCAGTGAAGTTCTCATCGAGTCCAAGCAAAGGTACCCACATTGGCAGAAGTTGGTATACGGTGTGTTCATGGAAAACCGGAAATTGAAACATTATTTCCAAGGCCACCCAATAACTGTTGTTAGTTCAGCACCATTGGGAGATATAATCCAGAACAGAGAAGCTACGGGCAGAGTGGCGAAATGGGCCATTGAGCTTAGCCCACAAGAGTTGAAATATGTGCCGCGTACCGCTATCAAATCTCAAGCATTGGTAGACTTCATCAACGATTGGACAGAACTGCAAATACCAGAGGAGAAGCCGGATCTTACATACTGGACGATTCACTTTGACGGTTCAAGGCAATTAGAAGGCTCGGGGGCTGGAGTTGTTTTAACTTCCCCGCGAGGTGATAAGTTTTGTTACGTCCTCCGTCTATTGTTTCCTTGTACTAATAATGCAGCAGTGTATGAAGCATTGCTTCATGGCTTGCGGATGGCCAAGGAGATGAACTTGAGCCGGGTCAAGTGTTTTGGCGAATCAGATCTGGTGGCACAGCAAGTATCCGGCAAGTGGGATTCAAGAGATCCTCTCATGGCAGCTTACAGACGAGAAGTCGAAGCAGTTGCAGGATATTTCAAAGGGTATCAGGTGGATCACATAGACCGGCGAAGGAATGAAGCGGCCGATGCTCTAAGCCGGCTGGGTTCTCAGCGTAAACCGGTACCACCGAATACTTTTTTGGATGAGCTGCACAGTCCATCAGTCCAAGTACCATCGGAGGAAGACCTGGCTGTTCCTGATCCGGAGGCACAGCTGGTTGCAGCACTTCATGTTATTCCGGATTGGACGCTGCCGTATTTGGCGTATCTAAGCCGGGGAGAGCTGCCGGACGACGAGATCGAAGCAAGACAGATAATCCGGCGCTCTAAGTCCATGACAATTGCAAACGGAGAACTTCACCATCGTAGCGTTTCTGGAGCGTTTCAGCGGTGTGTATCAGCTGAGGAAGGTTGTGATATTCTTCGTGAGATCCATGAAACGGAGAAGTTACCTTTGGAGCGTGAAGCTGCCCAAGGATTTCAAAGGTCCACGTAAGGTGCCTAATTACACAGCAGATCTGGCTCCAGAAGCTTGGGTTGAGAGTTACGAGATGGCCATGGAGATGCTGGATGTAGATGAAGCGGCTTGTGCATAATACTTTACTATGATGCTTGAAGGTACAGCCAGGACCTGGCTAAAGGGTTTACCCCAGAATTCCATCGGGTCATGGGGAGAGCTACGTCACCAGTTTATCACAAATTTCAAAGATACGTGCAAGCAGCCGATGTCAGTAGTGGATCTAGCAGCCTGTGTGCAAGGAGAACATGAATCTACAAGTGCATGGGTGCGGCGAGTATCAGAAATCTTGCATTCTTCGAATGGTATCAATCCCAGTACGGCAATAGTGACATTGGAAAAAAATTGCCGGTTTGAGTCTCTAAAGCTAAAACTAGGACGGCTTAAACGGGATTGTAATGATATGGGAACTCTCATGAGCGCTCTGGTGAAGTATGGGGACTCTGACAACACTAAGTATCCAGAAACGGAGGGAGACAAAGCAGGGAAAGTTAACAAGCCTGGTAAACCGGCGCCGGTTAATCCGGCTGCTGCAAGCTTCTTAGGCAAGCGAAAGGCGGAAGGTGGATCTGATTTCATGGCCAATACCCAAGTTCAAGGGGGTTTTCAGCACAATAGGGGCAAACCACCTCCACAAACCGGCAGAGGGGATGTTAGTTGGGACCAGGAGTTAAATCAGCCTTGTCCGACGCATAGCACAAGGGAGCGACCAGCAAAGCACACCATAGGAGAATGCATGCCCTTGATGGAAGCCATAATGGGCCGCTTCAACCCTAATAACAGGCCTCCAAACGGCGGTTCAGGCCCGGGGCTCTACGGTCCGGGTCACTAGGGGAACAGCTCCGGATCAGGATATCGCGGTAACAGCAGTGGTTATCATAACCGGGGCAATAATCAATATGGTCAAGGTGGTTATAATAACCAGGGTAATCAGCCGCATGGTCAGGGTGGTTACAATAACCAAGGCAGCCAACAGCAGGGAGAAGGTAACCACAATAACCAGGGTAATCATCAGCGTCAGCAACAGCAGCAGCAATCCGGATATCAGAGTAATCCGAAGGAGTTGAGTAGTGGGCAATATCATGTGTTCACCACGAGTTTGTGTAAACGAGATCAAAAAATCTTAAAGCGGGCATTCCACGCGGTTGAACTGTCGATGCCGCAATTCCCGCGCTGGTCAGAGCAGCCCATCGTATGGAGCAGGGAGGATCACCCAATGCGGGTGGATAATCCGGGCCATTTGGCCTTCGTGGTAGCACCCCAGGTGGGTGGTTATAAGTTCACTAAAGTTCTTATGGACGGCGGCAGCAGCATCAATATTTTGTATTATGAGACTTTCCGTCGAATGGGCTTGACGGATAAGAAGCTAAGGCAGTCAAACACGGTGTTCCATGGGGTGGTTCCAGGTAAGTCAGCTTACCCAGTTGGGAAAATTGACTTATAAGTTACCTTTGGAGATGAGCATGATTCTAGGTCAGAGATGATAACTTTCGAAGTCGTCAAGATCCGGAGCCCTTATCACGCTCTATTCGGGAGGACGGTTAATGCCAAGTTTATGGCTAGGCCGTGTTATGTTTATCTGCAGCTCAAGATGCCGGGTCACAAAGGCACGATCACGGTTCATGGAAGTCGCAAGATAGCATTGGTGTGTGAAGAGGGAGACGCTGCTTACGCGGAGGCAGTATGTGCCACAGAAGAGTTGAAGTTTTATAAGGATAATGTTTATCCGGCAGATATGACCCCGTTGAAGAAGCCAACTACAGAGCATGATCCGGTGTTAAAATTTAAATCGGCGGAGGAGACCAAGCAAGTTGATTTTGTACCACGCGATTCAGATTTGGTGGCACAGCAAGTTTCAGGCAAGTGGGATTCGAGAGATCCTCTCATGGCAGCTTACAGACAAGAAGTGGAAGCAGTTCCTGGATATTTCAAAGGGTATCAAGTGGACCACATAGACCGGCGAAGGAATGAAGCGGCTGATGCTTTAAGCCGGTTGGGTTCTCAACGTAAACCGGTACCACCGAATACTTTTTTGGATGAGCTGCACAGTCCATCAGTACAAGTACCATCAGAGGAAGACCTGGCTGTTCCTGATCCAGAGGCACAGCTAGTTGCAGCACTTCATGTTACTCCGGATTGGACGCTGCCCTATTTGTCATATCTGAGCCGAGGAGAGCTACCGGACGATGAGATAGAGGCACGACAGATAGTCCGGCATTCTAAGTCCATGACAATTGCAAACGGGGAACTTCATCATCGCAGCGTCTCTAGAGCATTTCAGCGGTGTGTATCAGCTGAGGAAGGTTGTGAGATTCTTCGCGAGATACATGAAGGGGATTGTGGTCATCATGTCGGTTCAAAATCATTGGTGGCTAAAGCTTTTCGACATGGGTTCTATTGCTTAACAGCTCATGCTGATGCGGCAGATCTAGTCCGGAAGTGTGTTGCTTGTCAGAAGTTTTTGCGACGCGCTCTTGTTCCGGCATAGGAGCTCCGGATGATACCAATAACCTGGCCGTTTGCGACTTGGGGGCTTGATATGGTTGGACCCTTTAAGCGATCCCAAGATCAGAAAACTCATCTACTGGTGGCGGTGGATAAGTTTACAAAGTGGATTGACGCAGAGCCTGTGAGCAAGTGTGATGCAGCCACAGCAGTCAAATTCATCAAAAAAGTAATTTTCCGGTTTGGCTTTCCACACAGCATCATCACAGACAACGGTACTAATTTGTCTAAGGGTGAGATGGAAGAATTTTGTCAACGGGAACATATTCGCCTAGACGTATCTTCTGTGGCCCACCCTCAAACCAATGGTCAAGCTGAAAGAGCAAACCAGGAGATTTTGCGAGGTATCAAGCCCCGGCTTATGACTCCCTTGCAGAGAACCCCAGGATGTTGGGTTGAGGAGTTACCATCTGTCCTTTGAAGTATCAACACTACGCCAAACCGGTCCACAGGTTATACACCTTTCTTTATGGTATATGGTGCTGAAGCGGTCCTTCCAAGTGATATCCGTCATGATTCACCAAGGGTGACAACCTATGTTGAAGCGGCCAACGAGCAGGCGAGACAAGACATTTTAGACCGGCTGGATGAAGAGCGTGATATAGCAGCAGCACGGTCTGCGATTTATCAACAAGACTTGCGCAGGTATCACAGCCGCCGGATCAAGAGCAGGACATTCCAGGAGGGAGACTTAGTACTCCGGCTCATCCAAGATCAAACAGATATGCACAAGCTATCCCCACCTTGGGAAGGGCCCTTTGTGGTCAGCAAGAATCTGCACAACGGTTCATATTACCTGGTGGACGTTCGAGAACACAAGGACTCACGAACATCGGAAGAGGAGACAAAGAGGCCATGGAACATTGCCCTCTTGCGGCCCTACTATACCCGAGCCATGAGCTCCACAGTATCCTATGTATATATTATGATTAATGAATAAACCGGCACCCTCGGTAAACCAGGGGCTCAGCCTTTTTTCCAATACAAATATCTCATGGGGACAACCATACATGTATTATCATATGTCATATTTCAAACAAATAGATCGGTTTAAACTGATTTTGCAGAGCATATGCACTCAGGAGCAATCGTTCACTGAAGAGCTTTTTTCAAGCATAAGATCGCATCAGGACCAAAGAGGACAATTCATAGAGGCCCTCTGGATGGTAAGCCATCCAGTGATTGGCTCAAGTTTTTCCTATGGTTCTGTGGAACCATAGAGGCCCTCTGGATGGTAAGCCATCCAGTGATTGGCTCAAGTTTTTCCTATGGTTCTATGGAACCATAGAGGCCCTCTGGATGGTAAGCCATCCAGTGATTGGCTCAAGTTTTTCCTATGGTTCTATGGAATCATAGAGGCCCTCTGGATGGTAAGCCATCCAGTGATTGGCTCAAGTTTTTCCTATGGTTCTATGGAATCATAGAGGCCCTCTGGATGGTAAGCCATCCAGTGATTGGCTCAAGTTTTTCCTATGGTTCTATGGAATCATAGAGGCCCTCTGGATGGTAAGCCCATTCCAGTGATTGGCTAAAGTTTTTCCTATGATTCTATGGAATCATAGAGGCCCTCTGGATGGTAAGCCCATTCCAGTGATTGGCTAAAGTTTTTTCTTATGGTTCCTATGGATGGTACCCGCATCCATCGACCGGCCCTCTGGATGGTAAGTCCATTCCATTGATTGGCTGAACCTTGCTTTGAGCCCGGCAGCTCGTAAAAAGCCTCGACTACATGGTCTTATTTGCAAAATTTGCATTTCTGGTGTTTATGTTTTATGATTCTCTAAACCGGAGTGGAACAGCTCCAGAAGTTGACCACATATTTACAAAGTTAAAAGTTTGGGTCATGAACACCAGCATGAGTTAAAAGTCTGGGTTATAAAACACCAGCAACAATTAATCCGGTGTTTATCATAACCCGGAACAATCATCATGCAGAAACAAAGTAAGAAGCAAAGCATGATCTAAACCGGCAGCTTCTGTAAGACCCGGGATTATTATTGGGTCTATCAAAAGACTCCCTGCAAAAAGGCAAAATTCGCCGGATTAAGAGTATCAAGCATACTTGATCTCAGGTATAAAGTTATTTCTGATATATGTATACACTTGTTTGATATATTGTGAGAATAATTTAATGGGTCCAGCGGTAAAACCGTCAGGGCATATTTTCAGTATTGTCTATGCAGGAACGGATGATATGCAGGTCATGCCATGTTAGACCAAATTGAAATTGGCAATGTTAAAGCAAAAAGTCGGAGTATCCGGATCAAATCGGACAATGTTTTCAGCTATCCTATTACAAGGAATAGCAAGCCTGACAAATTAAAGATTGTTCGGTAAAATGAGACTACAACTATAAAGATAAGCTATGAGCTACGCTCCCTCCTGCTGCGACGGCTGGGTATCTACTTGGTCCGGAGTCTCCTCATCTTCTTGAAGTGGCTGGAAGTCAGGGACGCACCAGTTGATTTTCGTTAAGGCACGAAAGTACATCTCTTCATTGATGAGTTCAGACGGATCGATATCTGGGGCGAAGGTATGAGGGCGTACTGGTGGGATTAGATTGACGGTATCATAAACCGGCCGCTCCACCCGCTCGTTCTGTAAATCATACCCCGGATGATACCTGGATAGATCTGATTCGGCCGCAAGTTTGCTGGCGAGAGGACGCATCTCCTTCGTCAAGGCATGGAGATCCTTTGCAGTAAAAGCTGATCCGTCTTCTTTAGTTTTGGGGTACCCACTCAAGGCTTCTTCCGGATCAAAATCCCGGACCCAAGCTTTAGCTCTGGTAAGTGCCATGAGGGAACCGGCTCGAGCAGCAGATTTTTTCACTTCCTCTAAGCGCACTAGCAAGACAGACAGCTTCTCTAATGTGCCTTGGATAGTGGTGGGTGCCGGTTTATTGAACGATGTTGCACTTATGATCCTTTGAGCGCCGGAATACAGCTGCTCGACCAAAGTATAACACGCCTTGAGTTTTTTCCATAAGTCATCCCCAAGATGGGTGACACGGCGCCCTGCATATGATTATCACAGTTAAACCGGCAAGGATGGAAGATTACAAGGATGAAAGCAGGAATACAGATTAAATACTTACCGAAGACTCCAGAAGTCATCAACTCTATTTGCCGCTTTAAACCGGTTAACTCTTCAGTAACCGGATTAAGAGCTTCTTTAGTGTCCTTGGCCCTTTTCTCCAGATCTTTTTTCTGAACCTCAAAGGCGGTCCGCTCTTCTTCAAAGAATTTATTCAGCTGTTCAGTAGTCTTTAAACTCAGCTCCAAGTCTTTCTTGGCCTTAGAAGTAGCAGACTCCGTTTCAGCAAGTCTGTTCCGGAGTTCATTTACTTCATTAGCCCTCCGGTTTAAATCAGCCTGCAAGGAAAATCAAGTGGTAAGCAGTAGCAATTGAAAGACAAAGTCTCAAGCACACAAACAAGTTGTCTACTTGACACTTGGGGACTAATGGGCAGTTGAAGCAGTATGCAGTAGCAATTGAAAGACAAAGTATCAAGCACACAAACAAGTTGTCTACTTGACACTTGGGGACTAATGGATAATTGAAGTATCAAAGGAAAAGTCAGGCAAGTCCCAGGCACATAAACCGAGTTATGCCCCTTGGCACTTGGGGGCTAATGTAAGATCATTTGATTAATCTGGAAGTACCGGTTCACCTTCTAAACATAGCTAAACCGGAACTTGGGGGCTGATACGGTATAGACAGAAGTACATTGAAAGTCAAAAGAAGATGCAAAGGATTACCTCATACTTGTCCTTCATCATGTTTATCAAGCCTACTTCATAGTCTCGACCAGTGTGGAGCCGGTTCAAGTACCCGGAATAGAGCTCCTGGGCACTCATGTCAGCAAAGCTAGACAGCTCGGTACTCCATTTACCCTTTTCTTGATGCAGCTTCTCCGCTTTAGCCATATGTTTGGCTAAGACAGTGGGCTCAGCAGGAGCGGTGTAAGCTGTGTGAGTTATTTCAACCTCCGGAGAAGCAGTTGTCGGTGGTGGGGTTGCAATACGAACCGGGCTGGCAGAAGCCGGATTGGCCCGAGGAGAATTGGCCCGGGCAGGACTTGCCGGTTCACGAACATCTTCAGCATTGGGATTCTCAGGCATAGTAGTGTGATCTGTAGGAGCAAGATCTTCAAGTGGAATTGTGGGTTCGCCTTCCGGAGGGATAGTTGAGTCCGGATCAGCCGCCGGATCATCAACGGCAGTCTCAGCAGTTGGTTGGTTGGTTTTCGGTTTTTTGCTAGGCTTTGGCTTGCTGAAGGAAGTTGGAAAAACAAGTTAGAACTGTAAAGCAAAGTGCAATCATAAACCGGATAAATTAAAAAGACTTACCCTGGGACAGTTTTCAGGGGTGGAAGTTGTGTGGCAGTTGATTCACCAGAAGAAGATAACAGAGTATCCTGATAATCAGGGTCAGACGGTTTAAGAGGTTTGCGTATAAGCCCGACCTTGGGATGAAGGAGGGTTGGAGAGAGTATAACCTCAGAGCGGCGTCTCCGAGCCGGTGTGAGAGATATTCCAGATGTTTCCACTGCAAGGCCGCTATGACGGGTGGTCCGGCGAAGGGCTTCATGTTGCTGTTTCTTCAAAAGAAAATTGGGATCCAATTGAGCATACGGGTGAGAGAACTGATATTTCCGGACTGTCCGACGACTTTTCTGTGGAAGTGGTTCTGAATCGGAAGAGAGAATAGTTACCTCAATTTCCGCCGGTTTGTCTCCTTCAGCCAACTCCTGTGGAAAGTTACTAGTAAATAAAAGTATGGATAAGAAGTGAATAAATCAGAACCGGATTAACCCATACATCGGAGTCCGGATCGTCATCTTCAGCATGAGAACCGGAGCCACCAGCCGCTTTTCTCTTCTTGGTAGCAAAGGCTTTCCGGCGTGGCTGTTTTCCGGCCTTCTCCTGAGGCTTCCTCTTCCAGAAAGGATCATTAGCCTGTTCAAAAGGTAAAAGATAAATTGAAAGAACCATTCAAAGGAACGGATTACAGGCATATGAAAGAAAGTAAGACATACCGCAGGCAGCTTGTTTTTCTTGTAGTATGGAGCCAATCCGGTTTGGCTACATTCTTCTAAAGTGATGTTAAGCATTTTCTTGGCGGACTCAGTGACTTCCGACTCAGAAAGTTTGTCCTTAGAAAAACGTTGAGGATCATCTGGTTTACCAGAGTATTGATACATCAAGCTTGGGCGCGGGCTCAGAGGAAGGATACTCCAAGAGAGCCAGCAGCGCTTGAAATCCACGCCGGTTAAACCATTGGCCATAAAGGCCTTTAACCTGGAAAGTTCAGAAGCAAACCGGGGCCGCTCTGAAGAGCTGAGGCGCTGCGGCAAAGGGTGGTCCTCCGGAAGACGGTGCTCACGATAACCCGGCAATGGGTTTTCCCCTTCAGGTGAAGTGTCAATACAGTAAAACAAAGATTTATTCCAATCCTTGGGGTGTGTGTGGAGAGCAGCGTGAGGAAAGACTGCATCTTTTCTTTTCTGAATGCTAACCCCACGCAATTCTTGATGAGGCCGCTGGTAAACTCAGTCCGCCGGTTTAGGTGGAAGAAATCCCGGAACAGGTCAACTGACGGTTCTTCTTGCAAATATACCTCAGAAAATACTTGGAAATCATAGATGTTGGAAACAGAGTTGGGTCCTATGTCCTGAGGATGAAGTTGGAAAGCGGCAAGTACATCCCGGAAAAACATCGAACCGGGAGGAGTAAAGCCCCGAGCAATATGGTCAAAGAAGACAATAATCTCCCCCTCTTTGGGAGTAGGAGGACATTCATCTCCTGGGGCCCGCCATTTTAAAACGGATTGAGGGCCTAAGGTACCGATTGCAGCAGCATTGACTAAATCTTGTTCCGTAATAACGGAAGGAACCCAGTTGCAGGAGACAAACTGTTTGGCCATAGCAACAGAAGAGCAAGTGCTGAAAGGGTAAAATATAAACCCGGATTACTCAAGTACAGTGGCATAAACCGGAAGATATATGAAAGGATCACGCAACGGTTTAAGCAAGGGACTAATGATATGGGAAACCCGGCAATAAACAGGAAACTGTATTACTACCGGTTCATGACCACAAAAGAGAAAAAGCTAAACCGTCGCGTTCGTCATGGAATTTTTACAGAAGCAGCATATGACTGTTTAAACCGGAGCATATTTTACAGATCTACAAAGGTGAAGAAACAAGTTTTCATAGATAGCTAAAGTAAAACAGATCGGAGCACCCAGGAAAAAGAAAAACAAATGCAAAGGATATTGCAGGAAGAACTAGAAGGGTCATATACAGAGCGGGTAAATCTACATGTTGAATATAAATTACGAGATCTAAAGTATATATCAGCGGAATAGAGGCAAGATCTAAAGGCAAGATTTAAAGTTCAAAAATTACTGAGAACTTGGTGCCTAGGATGAACAAGATGAAGCTTTCACTGAGGTTTCAATGGCGGAGGTGCGAGAAGAGCTTTAGAGCTTTAGATCTACGACAAAGAAGATGAAGTACCTGAGAAGCGGCGGCGGAGGTTCTCTGGTCGCGCTAGGGTTGATGCAGCGGCCGGCGAAGTCTTGGATTCGACGGTCAACGGCGGCGGCTTGAGTTCGACGGGCGACGACGGAGTTTTGAGCTCGGGCGACGGAGGAAGAAGAACGAACGGAGGGAGGTAAAGAATGGAAGCAGCGGTATTTATAGAAAGGCAGAGCTGAAACGACAGGTGCGGGATTTGAGGAGGCAAAAGATTGGATAAAGATCCTCTGTCGCCTCGATTCTCGGGACGACCCTTAAACAAAGCCGATGGACAGCTGGGTGCGTTAAATGCGGAAGTGATGTCACGGTCAGATTAAGTGATTCTCGAGGATGACGGTAGGGCCGGTTTACAAAAATGAGAAGACACAAGAAGGAAGGTTATGCGAGATTGGAAAGATTGATGTGAACAAGTTCAAATCATTCTGGGGCCTAATGTCAGGGATATTACTAGCAGGTATGAACCGGCTAGTGTAAACCGGATCGTAGTACTATCATCTTATCATTGTAATATTTAGTAAAGGCTACGGCCCATGAGATCTTAGGGCCCATGTATAGAGTTACGGTTTGTAAACCGCCTGATGATGTAACTTGAGAGATAAGAAAGGAAAGGGGGAGACCGAGGCGGACACAAGTATGAGCCGGCCTCGGGACTCTGTAAACCGGACCGAGCGTCACCTCTATATAAAGGGACGACCCGGCGACGGTTCAGGGAGAGGCAAGAAACAACCCGTCGAGACACAGGCAAGCAATCCGCTCCCTGTTCATCGACGCCCAAGCAATACCAAACCAAACTAGACGTAGGCTTTTACCTTCATCAAAGGGGCCGAACTAGTATAAACCCTCTGTGTCCTTTGTGTGCTTTTAACCCCTTCAAGCTAACCCATGCGATGGTTCCATTATCAAGTCTGTTAAACCGGACAACTGTCGTGTTAATTCCACGACAACGCCGGTTCAAAATCCTTGGTGGCTAAAGCTTTTCGACATGGGTTCTATTGGTTGACAACCCATGCTGATGCGGCAGATCTAGTCCGGAAGTGTGATGCTTGTCAGAAGTTTTCACGACGTGCTCTTGTTCCGGCACAGGAGCTCCGGATGATACCAATAACCTGGCCGTTTGCGACTTGGGGGCTGGATATGGTCGGGCCCTTCAAACGATGCCAAGATTAGAAAACTCATCTACTGGTGGCTGTGGATAAGTTTACAAAATGGATTGAGGCAGAGCCTGTGAGCAAGTGTGATGCGGCAACAGCGGTCAAATTTATCAAAAAGGTAATTTTCCGGTTTGGCTTTCCACACAGCATCATCACAGACAACGGCACCAATTTATCTAAAGGAGAGATGGAAGAGTTTTGTCAACGAGAGCATATTCGCCTGGATGTGTCTTCCGTAGCGCACCCTCAATCCAACGGTCAAGCTGAAAGAGCGAATCAGGAGATTTTGCGAGGTATCAAGCCCTGGCTTATGACTCCCTTGCAAAGAACACCATGGTGCTGGGTTGAGGAATTACCTTCTGTCCTTTGGAGTATCAATACTACGCCAAACCGGTCCACAGGTTACACGTCTATCTTTATGGTGTATGGGGCTGAAGCGGTCCTTCCAAGTGTTATCCGCCATGATTCGCCAAGGGTGAAGACCTATGTTGAAGCGGCCAACGAGCAGGCGAGACAGGACAGTTTGGACCGGCTGGATGAAGAGCGTGATATAGCAGCAGCACGGTCTGCGATTTATCAACAAGACTTGCGCAGATATCACAGCCGCCGGATCAAGATCAGGTCGTTCCAGGAGGGAGATTTGGTGCTCCGGCTCATCCAAGATCAAACTGATATGCACAAGTTATCCCTGCCTTGGGAAGGACCCTTTGTGGTCAGCAAGAATCTGCACAACTGTTCATATTACTTGGTGGACTTTCGAGAACACAAGGACTCACGGACATCGGAGGAAGAGACAAAGAGGCCGTGGAACATCGCCCTCTTACGGCCCTATTATACCTGAGCCAGGAGCTCCGCTGTATCCTATGTATATATTATGATTAATGAATAAACCGGTACCCTCGGTAAACCGGGGGCTCAGCCTTTTTTCCAATACAAGTGTCTTATCTATACCTATACTAATTAGAGACTCTCAAGAAATTACCACGTTAATTAGAAAATAGGAGCCGTTAATCTCGGTGGGATCGAGTTATTACGGTCCGGATTAACCCATGTAACTCTTTTATGGCTTGACACACCATATAGGCCTCTGCGTTTGATCTAGAAAAAAACATCTAATATTTTACAAGGTCAACCGTGTGATCATGTTAGGTCAAGCGTGTTTGGCTGGAACTCTCGGGCAGAGCACGACCTCCCTCGATCTTCCGAATTCCCTGGTGATCTATCGCCGCCTCATAAAGTAGATCCAAGACAGCCTCATATAAACGATGACCATGCATATCTTCCACAAGAAAACCATGGCCGCCTCTCCCAGATCGTTGCTTCTCCGTCGCGTGGCTGCTGCATCTTCTTTCTCTTGATGAGTTTGCTTCTCGCCGCCATGAATTACTCACGGCAGCCCACGGTCACCCTTTCCGAGATGCACGGCCGCCATTTGATAGATGTGAGGCCACTTTGTTTTGTCTTCTCACCATCGTGAAATCTTCCACTTTTAGGAAGAGGAAGGAGGTGCGGTCGTCTGGTCAGGGCCGAACCAGGGAGGCGCAGAGGAAGATGATATGTTGGGTGCAAGCATCGGACCAGCTACATGGGGAGACATGCACCAGCACCACACACATGTCTTGCACGTGGCCGGACTTGGGGATGTCCAGCCGATTTCTACGATGGCAAGATCGACCTGGCGATGCGATACTAAGTCCAGCCAAGAACGTATAGTAGTTATTTTTTCCTCAGGTCCCTTCCTCTGCCAGTCTGAATCCAATCTATAGGTCTTTCTATTTGGCAATGGATTCAAAGTGTTCGATGAATTGTTCTTTTCCAAGACTTGAAGAGTTCTCCTCAGTAATTTATTCAAGCATTTTTTTGCGGGAATTTATTGAAGCATATAAAGCTATTGTAGAACATTAAGCACTATGATGTACTGTACGTATCTTTTCTGAACTTTCCATGTAATCTTCTTCGGTACATAGTATGTTTGTTACTAATGTGGAACTAAGTCTTTTATGTACAGTCAACCACCAAACCCTTGGCAGCCAGTGACCCAGCGTCCACCCTATTCTATTTTATCTGGATCGTATATCCCACCTCTGCTGGATCAACTATGTCTCAAAGCAAACCCTAGAGGATAACTGGATTAAGTACTGATCTCCTTTCACCACCATCTGTCCACGCCGTTGTTGGCGGTAACTGAACTTATCGGTGCACATGCAGCACGCTGCAGAGAGCATCGATCACCTTTGGAGGTCTGCTTTTCAAGGCTACAGTCAAATACATAGCGCCCGTGGCCCTGAACCTGATCCTTGGCGTGATCAACAATAAATAATTGCCATCTAATCGATCCATCAAGGTATGTACAGCTATCTATCAACTCACGCACAGTTGTTTACTTCAGCCTTTCCTCATCCCAAGCTCTTTTTTTACCAACAAGTTCTTAATTATACACAACAGATCATAATGAGGTAGTATTATCTTAATTCATAAAAAACTCCAGTGATTGTAGTATTTTTCATGTAAGACATTAAGGGACAAGGAAGCTGCGGTTTCCATTTCAGTACATGGCTTCCTCTAGCTCGCAGCATCTGGCGACGGACTTATGGTGGTAATGGTGTCTAACATTGGTCATATATCTGAGGAGGACGGGGAGATAGATCTCTGAGCTTGATAGATCATGGTTGATGCAAGAAGATGAAAGCAACTTCTACAGATATATCTCAATCTTTGCATGGTGCACGTGTTTCTTCTTTGGATATCCAAATATATATCTCATCAGAGATGTTATGCTTAGACACACATGTAGTGATATCATTCACCCTGAAAAATAGTATTTGTAGCTTCCTATTTCCCTTCTATTTCTACCATATTAGCAAGAACAATAGCACTATTCAGGTGTTCATGTCGGCATTCCCTTCATACTATGGTTTTTCTGAATAATGGATCAGGCAAAAGGTGGTCCAAAAGATTCGAAGATCAGGTAACGTCGCTTCCTTAGTTACTGGAACATAATCTCTTCCACAATGGTAACAAAGAATATATGAATTCGAATAATCATAGTCAGTTTCTGAAGTTTCTATTTGCACATGCTTTTTTCAAGGACCATGTTAATATTACAGAAATGTAGTTTTTTGATCAAGGTATTGATGGTGTCTAACTATATATTGGGCGATGAGCAGAAATTATGAACTGGTATCATTGCTTGCAGAGTAAAACTATTTTTTGGAAATACAAAGATCTCATTAGTTATTAGGTTTGGAGACGGTTTTCTTTGATATTTTTATATGATAGGACAACAATAGTAGTTGCCTATTTTTCATTCTACAATATTAATTAGAAAGGAATCAATCAGAAGAAGTGACCAGCAGTTTGTCCGTTCGTGCAAAATTAAAAGAATAAAGTTCATGTTTCAACATTCACTTTTCAGCTAATCTTCATCTCATATGTAGTCCCTACATTTAGAGGCATACTAAGGTTCGTTATGTCTCTATCCGTATTTTTTGGATTAACTATGAGGACATATAAATAATTAATGCTAAACTATTAATGGCGTTATCTCTTTCGTTCGTGCATTAGATGATGGTACATTTTCTCATTTCATTATTTGTACGTAGTTAGCAAAATTTAGGTGTCCTCATTTTGACATTTGATTTGCACTTTCATATTGGGTCAGTGTGTACGGTATCTCTATTTTCCATGTTCCCTCGAATAACAGAGATGAACGAAAACATCGGATTTGACCAATTTTCTTAAAGTTGCAGCCAACTTGGGATACATCTATCATGAGCCTAATATTTAGCTAGCTTTATTATTCCAAAAAGTCCACTACTTTTTCTGTAAATTCTGACGATGTAATTTTTTTCTTATTATCGGTCAACCCATTGTCCTTGGATAATTTATCCACAATCAAACAACTTTTATTGTGTTTTATCATGCATGATATGTAGCATTCCATACTATAATAGATGCTACTAAGCAAGTGCACATCACTAATTACTAATTGCATTTAAGCTACACTTATTCCAGTTGCAAATTATAAGCTATCTGTTCCACAAAAAAACATATAGTTCAATCGGAATTCATAAATAACATGATTTATTCCTTCATACTAGGTAGCTTTCCTTTTTTCTCTGTAAAAGGTGGGTAGGAATTTTGTTAAGTTGATCTTATAGTGTAAGGTGCCAAAATACTTCTCATATGAATTAAACCAATGCAGTTGTACTATTTAGATGTAGCCTCGACGTGTTTCGAGCGAAAAATTGTCCGTCGTAATATGGTTGCGTCTACATTCTTCCATGATACCCAACTGTCGACGAAATTATTAGAGGTTCTAAATATATAGATATTTCAGATGGTAAAGGCATAAGATTACAATTATCTAACCGGCAATTAAATAAGTTTGGTTCATTGGTGTTTAGTATATCTATTGGCTATATGTTCCAAAATACTGAAAAAATAAAAATTTACTTAGGAGTGCGCATATGTATATTTTTCTGTTTAAGACTGTTGCCAAAAAATTTAGAGAAAAAATATTGTTGACTCAATTGTACAATGCCTTCATTAATACAATTTTGGTCGTTGTCAATATTTGGCGGTACGATGTAGACCTCCGAGCAGATTCCAGTATGTCGCGCATCATTCTGTTCCAATTCAAGAAACTATGATTTTCAGCGCTCACCACCATGATACATTTATTTAGCCATGAAAAATTGATCAATTAAGAAAAATATATTTTCTTAATATTTATTTATTTATATAACATCTCACTTAGTTATGAATAATATTAGCTTTATTTTACAATTCATGTTTTTAATTGCTAGCCCGTGCGGATGCACGGGTTAACGACTAGTGGTGATAACCATACACCTCTTATCATATGTCATATTTCAAATACTTTGATCAGTCTAACTGGTTGTGCAGGGCATATGTACTCTAGAGCAGTAACTCACTGAAGGGCTTTCTGTTCAAACATAGGTCGTATCCGAACCAAAGAGGACATGGCATAAGGTTCAATGGATTGTA
Source organism: Secale cereale (assembly GCA_902687465.1). Lineage (NCBI taxonomy): Eukaryota > Viridiplantae > Streptophyta > Magnoliopsida > Poales > Poaceae > Secale > Secale cereale. The sequence continues at coordinate 855,126,546 of LR738714.1, read as the reverse complement.
CCCGAATCCATTGCTTGGCAAAGTTTTATATGGCCAGCAGGGGGCAGGATTGTCCCCGAATCCTAGCTTAAACCCCTGCGGTTGTATCCGGTTCTTATGGTTGTACCCGAACCATACAACTCAATGGATTGTACCCGAATCCATTGCTTGGCTAAGTTTTATATGGCCAGCAGGGGGCAGGATTGTACCCGAATCCTAGCTTAAACCCCTGTGGTTGTATCCGGTTCCTATGGTTGTACCCGAACCATAAAGCTCAATGGATTGTACCCGAATCCATTGCTTGCCTAAATTTTATATGGCCAGCAGGGGGCAGGATTGTACCTGAATCTTAGCTTAACCCCTGTTGGTCATATCCGGTTCCTATGGTCGTATCCGAACCATAAGGCCCTCTGGATGGTACCCACATCCATTGATTGGCTGAACCTTGCTTTGAGCCTGGCAGCTCACAAAAAGCCTCGACTACATGTTTTTATTTGCAAACTTGTATTTCTGGTATTTATGTTTTCTGGTTCTTTAATCCGGAGTGGGACAACTCCAGAGTTGACCACATATCTTCAAAAGTCTGGACAGAGTTCCAGCATGATCTAAACCAGTAGCTTCTATTAAACCTGGAATTATTATTGGTTCTATCACAAAGGTTCCCTCAGAAAACTCCAAATTTCGCCGGATTAAAAATATCAAGCATACTTGATGGCAGGTATGAAGTTATTTCTGGTACAAACAAAACACTTGTTTGATATATTGTGTGAGCAATTTAATTGGTCCAGCGGTAAACCGCTAGGACATATTTTCAGTGTTATTTATGCAGAAACAGATAATATGCAGGATAAACCATATCACACCAGATTTAAATTGGCAACGTCAAAACAAGAAGTTGGAACATCCGGATCAAGACGAATAATGTTTTATGCTATCCTATTACAAGGCATAGCAAGCCTGAACGGATTAAAGACTGCCACTACAAAGATACATTATGGCCTACGCCTCCTCGTGCTGCGAAGGCTGGGGATCAACTTGTTCCGGAGTCTCTTCCTCTTCTTGAAGCGGCTGGAAGTCAGGGACGCACCAATCATTTTCGTTAAAGCACGGAAGTACATCTCTTCCGTGATAAGTTCAGACGGATCAATATCTGGGGCGAAAGTATGAGGGCGCACTGGTGGGATTAGATTCACGGTATCATAAACCGGCCGATCCACCCGCTCATTCTGTAAATCATATCCCGGATGATACCTGGACAAATCTGATTCGGCAGCAAGCTTGCTAACGAGAGGACGCATCTCCTTGGTCAAAGCGTGAAGGTCTTTGGCATTGAAAGCCGATCCGTCTTCTTTAGTGCTAGGATACCCATTCAAGGCTTCTTCCGGATCAAAATCTGGAACCCATGCTTTAGCTCTGGTAAGCGCCATGAGAGAACCGTCTCGAGCAGCAGACTTCTTCGTTTCCTCCAAGCGCGCTGGCAAGAGAGAGCTTCTCTAGTGTACCTTGGATAGTCGTGGGGGCCGGTTTATTGAAGGACATTGCGCTTAGGATCCTTTGAGCGCCGGAATACAGCTGCTCGACCAGAGTATTAGACGCCTTGAGTTTCTTCCGTAAATCATCCCCAAGATGGGTGACACGGCGCCCTGCATATCATTATCACAGTTAAACCGGAACGGATTAAAGATTGCAAGGATGAAAGCAGGAATACAGATTAAGTACTTACCGAAGACATCAGAAGTCATCAGTTCTAGTTGCCGCTTTAAACCGGTTAACTCTTCAGTCACCGGATTAAGGGCTTCCTCAGCATCCTTTGCCCTTTTTTTCTAGATCACTCTTTTGCACTTCAAAGGCTGTCCGCTCCTCTTCAAAGAATTTCTTCAGCTGTTCAGCAGTAGTTAAGCTCAGTGCCAGTTCTTTCTTGGCCTTAGCAGCAGCAGATTCAGTTTCGGCAAGTCTATTCCTGAGTTCAGTGATTTCTTCGGCCCTCCGGTTCAAATCAGCCTGCAAGGAAAATCAAGTGGAATAAGAGCAAAAGTCAGACAAGTCTCAAGCACACAAACAAGTTGTCTACTTGACACTTGGGGGCTAATGGGCAGTTGAAGCATCAAACAGTAGCAATTCAAAGACAAGTCTCAAGCACACAAACAAGTTGTCTACTTGACACTTGGGGGCTAATGGATAGTTGAAGTATCAAAGGAAAAATCCAGACAAGTCCCAGGCACATAAACCGAATTATGCCCCTGGCACTTGGGGGCTAATGTAAGATCATTTGCTTAGCCAGGAAGTACCGGTTCACCTTCTAAACATAGCTAAACCGGAACTTGGGGGCTACTATGATATAGACAGAAGCACATCAAAAGCAAAAATCAAAAGCAAAGGATTACCTCATACTTGTCCTTCATCATGTTAACCAAACCCGCTTCATAATCTCGACTAGTATGAAGCCGGTTCAAATACCCGTAATAGAGCTCCTGGGCACTCATGTCGGCGAAGCTAGACAGCTCTGTACTCCATTTACCCTTTTCTTGATGCAACTTCTCCGCTTTAGCCGTATGTTTGGCTAAGACAGTGGGCTCAGCAGTAGCGCTGTAAGCTGTACCGGTTACTTGAACTTCCGGAGAAGCAGTTGTTGGTGGTGGGGTAGCAGTGTGAACCGGGCTAGCAGGAGCCGGACTAGTCCGAGGATGATCGGCCCGGGCAGGACTTGCCGGTTCATAGACGTTCTCAGTGTTGGGATTCTCAGGTGCAGTAGTATGATCCATAGGAGCAGGATCTTCAGGCGGAGTTGTGGGCTCGCTTTCCGGAGGGACGGTTGTATATGGATCAACCGCCAGATCATCAGTGGCAGTCTCAGTAGTTGGTTTGTTGGTGTCGGTGTACTAAGGTAGGGGTACCTTAGTATCCCGAACTTGTGCACGGACAGTAGCAGCGTCCCGTGGCAGGGCTTGCCGCGCGTCCGCCAAGGCCCACCGAGGTTCCCTTGGAGCCAATCAAGAACAAAGTATTCGAGTTAAAGAAACAAGGCCCCGGCAAGAGGAGCTTGCTGGGAGGGTCACTCAAGGCTCAAGACCACCTATTTGGTACAAGACCCTGGCAAGAGGCGCTTGCCAGGAAGGCCAAAACATGGCATTTCAGGAGACTTGCCACAACGCGCCATGCGTCCCGGCAAGGCCCGGTGAGCGACAAGCTCCCGGGCGCGACAAGTTAACAACCGCGGCAAGCTTCCACTACGTGCCCGCGCTCCAGCTCATCCGGCCACGCGTCGCCCAGGGGCCCTTCCAGGTGCACGTGGCGGAAGGCTGTGCAGCCTGGGGTACACGGTGGCGAGCTGCGATGACGAGGCTACCATCGTGGCGAACGGAGACGCCCTGACGGACGCTTTTTTGCACTGTTTGGGGCGACGGCGACGGGCATTTAATGCCCTTGTCCCCTGCCGTCAGGGTTAGGTACGAAGCACTATGCATACACTGTTCCAACTACCACCATTTTTACATTTTTACCTTCATCTGCGTTGCCACCTGTCGGTGACCCCTTCGACCTATAAAAGGAGGCCCATGCGCAACGTAGAGGGGGTTCCGATCTTCGATCACTCTCAAGCTCGGTGTTGCTAGCGATAAGCACTGTAGCCCTTCTCGCTCCCGAGCCAAGAACACAATACAAACCAAGGCAGGAGTAGGGTTTTAGGCATCCGTGCGGCCCGAACCTGGGTAAACTGCTCGCGTGCACGCTTCGATCCGCTCTTTGTGCATCCTCCGCCCCCCTTGCCGTACCGAAAGGGGCTCCGGTCCCATATGTGTTTGTGGGCGATCAGTTTCCCGGACATCTTTGGCGCGCCAGGTAGGGGGTGCGTCGAGGTTGTGGGAACCCGATCCAGTGTTCACGCGAGCAAAAACTTCGGCAACTTCATCTACTTCATCGACATGCCGCCAAAGAAGAAGGCTTCGGAGGTAGCAGGCCCGTCCGCGTCGATCCCGCCACCACCAGACCCAACGGTCGGTGGGGTAGACGCTGGCGGAAGGGCGGACGCCGGCTGATACGTCCAAAACGTATCTATAATTTCTGCTTGCTCCTTGCCACTTTTGGGTGATATTGCTATGATATTTATACACTTCCATACACTTTTGATCATATTTGGACTAACCTACTAATCCAGTGCACCCCAGTGCCAGTTTCTGTTTTCGGCTGTTTTTGTATTTCAGGTTTTCACGTTACGAGAACTGCCCGGAAAAATCCAGAAAAATTATATAAAAAATCAGCGTTCCGGAAACTTCCTTGCGCCCGAAGGACAGCCGGGGGGGGGGGGGCACCAGGGCTCCAGGCGCCCTGGCGGCGGGCCCCCCCTGGGCCGCGCCGGGGGGGCGCCTGGGCCCCCCGAGCCTCGTCTGGTGCCCCCCTTTGGCATATATTTAGAGTGTCCTTCGAAACCCTCGGGACGGGAACTCTTTTTCGCGATCTCATCTCTGTTCCGCCGCCGCCGCCGCTTCCAAGATCGGGAGCACCAGGAGAACTCTTCCCGGCACCCTGCCAGAGGGGAGGATCATCATCGGGAGCCTCTCCACCACCATGGACGCCTCCCGGATGAGTTGTGAGTAGTCTCCCTTGGACCATGAGTCCATGACCAGTAGCTATGTGATGTTCTCCTCCCGTTCTTGTGCTTCACTAATTAGTCCTCGTGAGCTGCCCTACATGATCGAGGCACATATGTAATCCTTATGCTGTTGCTATGATGAGTTTGCTGGGATCCGATGGATTATGAGATTATGTTCAGATTGTTCTTGAGTAATATATTTGATCTACGTCTTTTATATTTATGTTCATAAGTAATTCTTGCATGTTCTCTGTTGTTATTTATTGCTTTGGCCAAGTAATACGTAGTGACTCCAAGAGGGAACGTTATGCTCGATTGTGGGTTCATGCCCCTCGATGACTAGCTTGAGTGACAGAAACATGAGTCTAGGGGATGTGCTGTTGCCACAAGGGGGAAAACAACGGTGCTTGTGCCCGCGGGTGCAAGGATTGTTTACTTTACGCAAAGTTCTTTTAATGCAGTTGTCTGTTGCTTTGAGTTTACACTATGGGTGGGGCTCGCAACTTAATACCAGCGAGATGTTCTGGATAGATATCTCAAGGTGGATGATTAGTAGTAGATATTGATGGATTTCGGTCTGCTTACTTTGGCGTACCACCCATGCTTTGAACCTCAACCTTTCTTGCAATGTAGTCAGCATTGGTTTGCGTTCGTGGTCCTTGCCCAGCTGTAATTCGTTTACCTCACATAGATGTTTTATCGTCTTTTGGAGAGACACATCACTAGTGAACATCATGAGACTCCGGTCCATATTACCATCATTGATCACATCCGCTATTTACTTTTCGCTTTTATTTACTATTGCAAACACTATCTATCACTACTATCATTTGCGCTTAATCCTTTGTGAACTACAAGGCCGGAGGGATTCAACCTCTCTGTACTCGTTGGGAGCAAACTTATTTGTATCTGTGTGCAGGTCCACGTTGATTGCTAATATCTGGCGCCGTTAGCAGTTGACACCTACTTGTTGAACCTAGGAGTCTCTGGGGATTCGATCCTTGGCATCTTTGCTAAGGGAAAAACTTCCACAACACTGCATCTCACACCTTCCACTTGGGGTAACCAACGAGGGGTTAGAGGCCCATCAAGGAGTTTTTCTGGCGCCATTGCCGGGGACTCCACTCTTCAGGATAGGGGAGTTGCATGCTATCTTTTACCTTTGCTTTTTAGTCTTGTCAGTTTACCTTTTAGTTTTTGCTTTAGTACCTTTTTATCGAAAATCACAAAAATAGTTATCTTGCTTTCTTGCTACTGTGGGTTCCACCGAGAACACCAAGTTGTGTGACTTCTCTAGTCACAACAACGATGACTTTATCAGCACACCTATCACTACGCCTGCCACTTCAGCACCTTCATATGAAATTAAACCTGCTTTACTAAACTTAGTTATCAGAGAACAATTCTCCGGTGCTGGAGATGATGCTGCCTTACACTTAAACAACTTTGTTGAACTTTGTGATATGCAAAAGTACCAAGAAATAGATGGTAATATTGTTAAGCTTAAGATCTTTCCTTTCTCTTTGAGAGGAGGAGCTAAAATTTGGTTTCAGTCTTTGCCTAGAAATAGCATAGATTCATGGGACAAGTGCAAAGATGCTTTTATCGGAAAATACTATCCACCTGCTAAAATTATCCAACTTAGAAGTAACATAATGAATTTTAAACAATTGGATAATGAACACGTTGCCCAAGCTTGGGAACGCATGAAATCTCTTATCAAGAACTGCCCTACTCATGGTTTGACTACTTGGATGGTTATCCAAACTTTTTATGCATGCTTGAACTTTACCTCGCGGAACTTGTTAGATTCGGCCACGGGAGGAACTTTTATGTCAACAACACTTGGTGCTGCCACAAAGCTTCTCGATGAGATGATGACTAACTATTCCCAATGGCACACCGAACGCGCTCCAATAGGTAGGAAGGTAAACTCTGTCGAGGAGATTTCCTCCCTTAATGAAAAAGTTGACTTAATCATGTCTCTACTTTCGAAGCAATCTTCTGTTGATCCTCGTGATGTTCCTTTAAATTATTTGATTGCTCAAGAACAAGTAGATGTGAATTTTATCTCTAGAAACAATTTTAACAACAATGCTTATAGGAGTAACTTTGGTAACAATCCTAGACCGTTCCCCTCTAATTCTTATGGGAACAACAATGCTTATCCTAGCACCAAGAACTCCAATACTGAACTAGAGATTATGCTTAAAGATTTCATCACTACCCAAAAAGCCTTTAATAAGAGTGTAGAAGAAAAACTACATAAACTAGATGATCTCTCTTTGAAGGTAGACCACTTAGCCAATGAGATAGAATTGCTTAAAATTAAAACTTCTCCTCTTGAGGAGAGGAAGGTCACTCCTATTAATGCTACTCAAGTGCAAATTAATGAAAATATTACGATGATGGCTAAACTTAAAGAAAGATGGGCTAGAGAAAGGGAGGAATAAGATAGAATTAAGAGCCTTCCTACCCACCACACTATTGCTACTATCCAAGTTGTTGAGGATATCCAAACTCTTAGCACCCAATGTACTCCTGGTCCCAATGGACCTATTAATGGTGATGCTATGACTATAGAAACTACCAAACAAGTGAACCTTAAGGACACCACTACCACTTTACTTGATGCTAGTGATCTTGATTTTGATAATTGCACTCTTACCGAAGTTAATGATTTCCTTCACAAGATGTCTATAGATCCCCGCACTAGCACGCTTAACCTTGCCTTCACAGAGCATATCACTAATGCTCTCATCAAAGCTAGGGAGGAGAAACTTAGAGTAGAAGCCTCCATACCTAGGAAGCTAGAGGATGGTTGGGATCCTATGATTAAAATTAAGATAAACAACTTCTCATGCTATGCTTTATGTGATATTGTAGCTAGTACTTCCATTATGCCCAAAAGACTATATGATATGCTTAAATTGAAATCTTATGATTCTTGTTCTTTTGGTGTTCGTCTCGTTGATTCTTCCATAAAGAAACCTTTGGGGAGGATCGACGATGTTCTTATTGTTGTCAATGTTAATTATGTGCCCGTTGATTTTACTATTATGGATATTGAATGTGATCCTTCATGTCCAATTATTTTGGGATGTCCCTTTTCACGCACCGTTGGTGCTATCATTGACATGAAAGAGGGTAATATAAAATTTCAGTTTCCTCTCAAGAAAGGGATGGAACACTTCCCTCGAAAGAAGATCAAGTTACCTTTTGAGTCCGTTGTACGGGCTAGCTATTCTTTTACTCTTGATAAAACTTGATCTATATGCATTATGCCTAGCTTAAAGGCATAAAAGAAAGCGCTTTTGGGAGGCAGCCCACATGAATAAATTTTTATACTTTGCTTTTGTTGTGTCTTGATGTTGTTTACTACAGTAGCATCATCATTGTGTCTTTGCTTTTCATATTTGTGCCAAGTATAGCCTCTGATTGCTAGAAAGTTCAAAAGTTGTGAGGTGCTGTCCAGGAAACAGATTCTGTCCTTGGATAGAAAAATTCGTATAAAATCACCAGATCATCTTTTTGGTCTGAATTTTTTCTATATAATTGTCTTTCGTGCATCTGTTCTGAGTTTTTTGATTTGAGTTGCAGAAGTGCCCCGAACAAATCAATTACTACCTGCTGTTCTGTTTTTCACAGATTCTGTCCTGTTTTGCCTTTCCTTCATTTTGCAAATCAAGAGCTTGCTTTTTCTTTGCAAAAACCTTTTGGCAATCTTGAGAAACAGTAGAACTTCAAGAATATCTTTATTTCCAGCAAGGTACAATTATTTTATTAAGGGTACTAACCTCGCTAATCAGATTATGATGAGTTATGTATGAAGGGAGTTTTCAAGTGTGCGAGGGAAGATGATAAAAAGATTCAGGAGTGTCACGCGCTCAAGCTTGGGGATGCCCCCGTGCACCGCCAAGAAATATTCAAGGAGACTCAAGCATCTAAGCTTGGGGATGCCCCCGTGCATCCCCTTCTCCATCAACATTACCAGTTCGTCTTTCGTTCCACTATATTTTAATCACTTCATGTGTTATGTGCTATGCTTGGAGCGTCTTGCTTTTAGTTTTATTTTTATTTTTTCATAACGAGTCAGAACTCAGCGTTCTTTATGTGGGAGAGAAACACGCTCCACTTCTACCTAGAACATAACATAGAATTTTCATGTCTATCTTTGCTGTGTGTGTTCTTTATCTTTTAATAGCTACTATCATGCTCTGCTCTTAGTATTCATGCTTATCTTTTCAAGAGCTTGTTTAGTTGGTTGCTTGAACTCTCTTTAATTATCATGCTCACCTTATTAAGAGAGTTTGCTTCCGTTGCATTGGTTAATATGTCTATGATAAAGATGCTACTTGCACGATGGCGCTTAGTAGTTCAGGTTTTCTTATGGTTAGTCTCAAATAGCTGGGGGATTCCCAATGTGTTATTGGAGTACCAACATGGTTTGTTTGCCTATGATGTGGTATGGTTTAGTAATATCTTCCCTCAAGAATTTATTTTGATTGACTTGGCGTATGCTCACGCATATTTAAGACTGTAAAGAAAGTCTGTCAAGCCTTGATGATCTTTTATTTCTGAGTAGCGATATAACTTCCATGCCTGATTCAATGTTGCTTTGTCGCTCTGCATGATTATGACCGTCATTGCTCTCTTAGTTGGTCGCTCCCAGTCTTTTGCTAACCTCCACCTGTACTAAGCGAACTAACTTTGCAATACATAGCTCATGGGAAAGTAGCTTAAAAACTACTGTGGTAAAGAATATGTTGCCTATGTATCTTATTTCTTATAAGTTGCTTGCTGAGCAGTATCCATGTTTCTGGGGACGCCATCAACTGTTACACTTTTGTTGAATATCATGTGAGTTGCTATGCATGTTCGTCTTGTCTGAAGTAAGGGTGATTTGCCGTGGGTTGAATGAGTATGCATATTGTTAGAGAAGAACATTGGGCCGCCAACCAAAGCCATGTATCATGGTGGAAGTTTTAGCTTGGACATTAATCCTCAATCTCTTATGGGAATATGCTTATGCATTGAAGAGGAGTCCATTATCTATTTTCTAAGTTGTCCCGGTATGGATGTCCTCAAGTTGAGATCTATCAAAAACGAGAAATCAAATGCGATCTATCTCCTTGGACCTTTGTACAGGTGGCATAGAGGTACCCCTTTGTGACACTTGGTTGAAACATATGTAATGCAATGACAATCCATGGAAATCCGAGCTAATTAGGACAAGGTGCGAGCACTATTGGTATACGATGCATGAGGCTTGCAACTTATGGGACGTCTTATGCATGACACATATGAAGTACTACTACCGTTGACAAAATTGCTTCTATGTTTTTAAAATAAAAAGCTCTAGCACATAACCATTCTTTTACTTTTTTAGTCTCCACCTTCTTTTAAAGCACCAACTACTGAGAGCATGATTGTCATTCTGAGTGTAATGTGCATTGTCCCAAAGTAGCATTGTCTTTTGCATGATTATGATATCGTTTATTTTGAAATCATTGTATCTAGTCATCACTTAAACCTTGAAGGTGCCCCAGCATTTATGTTTTGCTTCACTAAAGGGGGCAAGCTAGATATCACTTTATCATATTTGCACATCATGTTCATGGCAAATCTTTTTGATGTTTCAATATCATATTGTAAAACTTTCAGTCATTTGTGATTTTCTCATGAGGCAACTTAATTACTATAGATTCATTGTCTCAGTAAGCTTTTGTCATATGACTATAAAAAGTCCTATATGGTTAATAGCATGTCACCACAGAAATTATTCTTGTTATCATTTACCTACTCGAGGACGAGCAAGAATTAAGCTTGGGGATGTTGATACGTCCAAAACGTATCTATAATTTCTGCTTGCTCCATGCCACTTTTGGGTGATATTGCTATGATATTTATACACTTCCATACACTTTTGATCATATTTGGACTAACCTACTAATCCAGTGCACCCCAGTGCCAGTTTCTGTTTTCGGCTGTTTTTGTATTTCAGGTTTTCACGTTACGAGAACTGCCAGGAAAAATCCAGAAAAATTATATAAAAAATCAGCGTTCCGGAAACTTCCTTGCGCCCGAAGGACAGCCGGGGGGGGGGGGGCACCAGGGCTCCAGGCGCCCTGGCGGCGCGCCCCCCCTGGGCAGTGCCGGGGGGGCGCCTGGGCCCCCCGAGCCCCGTCTGGTGCCCCCCTTTGGCATATATTTAGTGCGTCCTTCGAAACCCTCGGGACGGGAACTCTTTTTCGCGATCTCATCTCTGTTCCGCCGCCGCCGCCGCTTCCAAGATCGGGAGCACCAGGAGAACTCTTCCCGGCACCCTGCCGGAGGGGAGGATCATCATCGGGAGCCTCTCCACCACCATGGACGCCTCCCGGATGAGTTGTGAGTAGTCTCCCTTGGACCATGAGTCCATGACCAGTAGCTATGTGAAGTTCTCCTCCCGTTCTTGTGCTTCACTAATTAGTCCTCGTGAGCTGCCCTACATGATCGAGGCACATATGTAATCCTTATGCTATTGCTATGATGAGTTTGCTGGGATCCGATGGATTATGAGATTATGTTCAGATTGTTCTTGAGTAATATATTTGATCTACGTCTTTTATATTTATGTTCATAAGTAATTCTTGCATGTTCTCTGTTGTTATTTATTGCTTTGGCCAAGTAATACGTAGTGACTCCAAGAGGGAACGTTATGCTCGATTGTGGGTTCATGCCCCTCGATGACTAGCTTGAGTGAGAGAAACATGAGTCTAGGGGATGTGCTGTTGCCACAAGGGGGAAAACAACGGTGCTTGTGCCCGCGGGTGCAAGGATTGTTTACTTTACGCAAAGTTCTTTTAATGCAGTTGTCTGTTGCTTTGAGTTTACACTATGGGTGGGGCTCGCAAATTAATACCAGCGAGATGTTCTGGATAGATATCTCAAGGTGGATGATTAGTAGTAGATATTGATGGATTTCGGTCTGCTTACTTTGGCGTACCGCCCATGCTTTGAACCTCAACCTTTCTTGCAATGTAGTCAGCATTGGTTTGCGTTCGTGGTCCTTGCCCAGCTGTAATTCGTTTACCTCACATAGATGTTTTATCGTCTTTTGGAGAGACACATCACTAGTGAACATCATGAGACTCCGGTCCATATTACCATCATTGATCACATCCGCTATTTACTTTTCGCTTTTATTTACTATTGCAAACACTATCTATCACTACTATCATTTGCGTTTAATCCTTTGTGAACTACAAGGCCGGAGGGATTCAACCTCTCTGTACTCGTTGGGAGCAAACTTATTTGTATCTGTGTGCAGGTCCACGTTGATTGCTAATATCTGGTGCCGTTAGCAGTTGACACCTACTTGTTGAACCTAGGAGTCTCTGGGGATTCGATCCTTGGCATCTTTGCTAAGGGAAAAACTTCCACAACACTGCATCTCACACCTTCCACTTGGGGTAACCAACGAGGGGTTAGAGGCCCATCACCGGCGAGGAAACTCACGGCGTCGCCAAGTCCAAGGACAAGACGGACGACCGGGCGCATTCCAAGACTTCGGCGTCCGTACACGCACCACGCCCCTCTCAGGAGGTGCCGGACCGGCAGCGACGTGGTACCCAAGGTACCATACGCTTGCTGGGACAAGGTCAAGCTGGCGGGTCACGGGACGCTCAAGGCCAACGCGCTGGCACGAGCAAGGCGCGATCGCCGGGACGAGACCCTGCTCCCTCTAACTCAGTTAGAAGTCCGAGCATATCTCGCTCCTCGCACCGCTCGCCACCGCTCCCCTCCATTCCAGCAGAAGCTCTAGCCCGAGCTCAGCTGCTCCTCGATTTCCCTCCAGCAGCAGACAAGGCCGACGACTGAAGGGCCACTATCCAAAGCCTCATCGCCTTCCCCAATAACGACACTCCGCAGCAGCCGACGACGTCGCGGCCGCGGCAAGTTAGCCAGGTGCGGGCTGACGGCGACAAGACCGCCGGGGGTGCAACTACCGTGCACTCCCCGCCCCGAAGGCCGAAATCGCCAACTCGCCGGATCAACATCGACGATGACTCCACGGCGTCGTCGGATCCACGAGCTCGCCGCGATCAACGCCAAGTCCTCGACGACAGACGATAAGAAGACGCTCGAACTCGCATCGAGCGTCGAAGAGAAGCGCGGCGGCAATCCCACCAGCGCACTGGGCCCGCTATCGACGTGCATGCGCCCGGAGAACCAGGCGACTTGCCGTACGCGGTGGGTTGTCCTACGTTCACCCGCGAGCTGCGGCAAGTCCAGTGGCCCAGCATGAAGAACTTCAAGCCCGACGTACCCGAGAAGTACGACGGCAAAACTCATCCGTCAGAATTCCTCAGCATCTACACCATCGCGGTGCAGGCTGCCGGGGGACGAGACGAGAAGATACTCGCGAACTACTTCCCGGTAGTGCTTAAGCCAAACGTCAGATCTTAGCTCATGCACTTGCCGGAGAACTCTATTTCTTCTTGGGCCGACCTGTGCCACCAGTTTGTCGGCGCCTTCACGGGTGGCCACAAGCCCCATGGCCAGGAGAGCGACCTTCATATACTTGCCCAGAAGGAAGGAGAATCCCTGCGAAAGTACGTCCAGAGATTCAGCCGCGTCTAGCACAACATCCCCGACGACCACCCTGCCGCGGTTATTAGTGCGTTCCATCAGAACGTACGTAACCGCAGGATGAGGGAGGAAATGGTGATGTGCAAGATCCGAGACGTCAGCGAGCTTTATGCCCTGGCCGACAAGTGCGCACGCGCTGAAGAGGGGAGGAGACTCCCCGGAGAGGATGCTGGAGCAGGAGGAACAGATAGTGAGGATGCCGCCCCAGCAAGGAAGAACCGGCGGCGGAACAACAAGAAAAAGAAGAACAAGGAAGTACTGGTCGTTGAGCAGTCCGGCAAGGAGGCTAGCGCCAAGAAAGCTCAGGCTGGTGGCTCCGGCAAGGAAGCTACCACTGTTGCGGCCGCCGACAAGCAGGACGGCTCCGACAAGCAGTACTGGAAGATCCACCGCACCAAGGGCCACGATCTCCAGAACTGCAAAAGGGTCGAGTACCTCGTCGAACAGCAGAAGGCTGAGTACGAGCGACGCGACAAGGAGAAGGCCCAGGGAGGTGGAGGAGAGTCCGGCAAGAAGAGTCCATTCAATGGCCGGGGAGGACGCCACGGCAAGGCCAAGCAGCGGCAAGGAGATAGACCTCCCCGCGGCCGCGACAAGGACGAAGACGAAGACGACGACGAGGACATGGACGACGGAGACAACAGAGAGCAGGAGTTCCAGAAGGCCACATAAGTTCTGTGCGTCGATGGAGGTGCCTCTCTGCATACTTCCCACCGCCAACTCAAACAATGGGTGCGGGAAGTTAATGCAGCAGAGCCACCCGTCGAGTCGCGCAAACTCCTGAAGTGGTCCAGCACGCCCATCATCTTTGACATTGAGGATCACCCTGACCGCACAACTGCGGTCGGGTGTTTGTCGATGTTGGTTTCACCAACCATCCGCAACCTCAAGGTCACCAAGATGCTGGTTGACTTCGGGGCCGGCCTGAACCTGATCTCCTCTGCTGTGGTCCGGAAACTACAGATCCCCGACAGCGAGCTCGAGGAAACCGACACGTTCCAAGGGATCAACCCGGGAAGGAGCAAGCCGAAGGGGAAAATCGCACTGCCAGTAACCTTTGGCGGAGAGCTGAATTTCAGGACTGAGAGGATCACCTTTGACATTGCCGATATCCCGTTACCTTACAATGGGATACTTGGCCGTCCGACGCTCGCCAAGTTCATGGCAGCCTCTCATTACGCCTACAACATGCTCAAGATGCCAGGCCCGATAAGCGTCATCTTTGTCCCCGGCGACAAGAAGGACGCGCTTATCTGCGCCGACAAGATTTACCAGGAAGAACAAGACTAAGTCCGGCAAGAGCTCTGGGGCCCACTCCGGCAAACGCACCTCTTCGGAGTGCTGCGCTGCCGTCGAGGACGCACCATCGAGCTCCATCGGCAAGTGCAAGAAGGGAATGGCAGCTCCACCTGCAACCAAGAAGATGTCCGCCAAGGAGGACGGCACTGGTGGTACTTTCACCATCAGTGCCACGCTCGATCCTAAATAGGAAAGCGCGCTCGTTGCTTTCCTGCGGGCGAATGTCGACGTGTTTGCATGGCAACTGTCTGACATCCCCGGTGTTCCCAGGAAAGTGATTGAGCACAAGCTTGCCGTTTGTCCTCACGCGCGGCCCGTCAAGCAGAAGGTCAGAAAGCAAGCAGTGGAGCGCCAAGAGTTTATCGCCGAAGAAATCAAGAAGCTGGAAGCGGCAGGCTTGTCAGAGGTGTACTTCATCCCACGTGGCTGGCCAACCCTGTTGTCGTGCGCAAAGCAAATGGGAAATGGAGGCTTTGTATAGACTTCACCGATGTGAATAAAGCTTGTCCCAAAGATCCGTTTCCCTTGCCGCGCATTGACCAGATCGTTGACTCCACGGCTGGATGTGAGTTTCTTTCATTCCTTGATGCATACTCTGGATACCACCAGATATTTATGGCTGAAGAAGATGAAGAGAAGACCGCGTTCATTACTCCATGTGGCACTTATTGCTTTATACGCATGCCCTTTGGATTGAAGAATGCAGGTTCAATGTTTGCGAGGGTAGTCCACACTGCTTTTGAACCACAGATACACAGGAATGTAGAAGCTTACATGGATGATATAGTGGTCAAGAGCAAGGACAAGGATACCCTGATTCAAGATCTAGATGAAACTTTTGCGAATCTGCGCAAGATACAGCTCAAGCTTAACCCCAAGAAGTGCGTGTTCGGAGTCCCCTCCGGCAAGCTTCTCGGGATCTTTGTGTCCTAGAGGGGGATTGAAGCCAATCCCGACAAGATCAAAGCCATTGAGTAGATCGATGCTCCGAAGCGCGTCAAGGATGTACGAAGGCTTGCCGGTTGTGTGGCTGCTCTCAGCAGGTTCATTTCTAAGTCTGCAGAACGCGCCCTGCCATTTTTCAAAATCTTGAAAAGGGCAGGTCCAATGAAATGGACTCCGGAAGCGGAGGCAGCGCTGCAAGATTTGAAAGGGTACCTGTCCTCCACTCCAATACTTGTCGCACCTAGGCCACAAGAGAAGTTGCTGCTGTACTTAGCAGCAACCAATCAAGTGGTTAGTGCTGCGTTAGTAGCGGAAAGGGAGGCAGATGAGGAGCCCATAGCCCCGGCAAGCACATCCAGCGACAAGCAGGGGGCATCCCCGACAAGCTCTGGCACCGACAAGGATGAGTCTGCGCAGATGAAAGAAGAGGTGCAGAAGAAGATGGTGCAGCACCCAGTTTATTTTGTTAGCTCCCTTCTCCAGGGGGCTAGGTCAAGATACTCTGGGGTGCAGAAGCTGCTTTTCGGCCTCCTCATGGCCTCGAGAAAGCTGCGCCACTACTTCCAAGCACATGAGATAACAGTGGTCACTCGCTTTCCGCTGAAGAGGATATTGCAAAATCCAGAAGCAACAGGCAGGATTGTCGAGTGGGCACTGGTGCTGTCAAGCTTTGGTCTCAAGTTTGAAAGTACTTCTACTATCCAGAGCAGAGCATTGGCAGAGTTCATAGCAGAATGGACACCAACGCCAGACGAAGAAATTCCAGAGACAAGCATCCCCGTCAAAGAAGCGAGCATAGAATGGATAATGTACTTTGATGGTGCCTTCTCGCTGCAAGGCGCCGGCGCTGGCGTGCTGCTTGTCGCACCCACCGGTGAGCACCTCAAGTACGTCGTCTAGATGCACTTTCCCAAGGAGTAAGCAACGAATAATACTGCAGAGTATGAAGGTTTGCTTGCCGGCCTCAGAATCGCAGCAGAGCTTGGGATCAAAAAGCTTATTGTACGGGGTGATTCACAGTTGGTTGTCCGGCAAGTGAACAAGAGCTACCAGAGTCCATTGATGGAAGCTTACGTCGATGAAGTGAGAAAGCTTGAAGAGCACTTTGAAGGCCTACAGATGGAGCACGTTCCAAGAGCTCAAAACGACATCGCAATCGGCCTGTCAAAGTGTGCTGCACTGAAGCTACCTGTGGAACCAGGGATCTTTGTGCTCAAGTTAACTCAACCATCCGTTACACCATCAGTTGGACAAAGTAAGAAGAGGAAGCTGATCTCCGGTGACTACTTGCCGGCGGAACTTCCCGAAGCCGCTGCCAACAAGGTCCCCAAGATTAGCGATAAAGTTGTTGAGGAACAGTCTGCTCCTGCAGACCCTAGGGTTTGTACAATTGAAGCAGGCGTTCCCGACAAGCTTTGCCCCGGCAAGCTTGCCGGGGAACGTGAAGCTCCGGCCGAACCACAGGTTCTGGCCGTGGAAGCTGACGTTCCCGCAACAGCACTGATGCCTTTAGTCCTTGTTGTTGAGCCTGAGGCTCCAGCATGGGCGCAGCAGATTGTCCGTTTCCTTCAAACTGGAGAACTTCTCGAAGAGCCAGATGAAGCAGAAAGAATAACCCGGCAGTCAAGTATGTATCAGTTTATAGACGATGAACTGTACAGAAGAAGTCTCAACGGTGTCAGATTGAAGTACATTCCCCGGGAAGATGGGCAAAAGCTGTTGGCAGAGATACATGGAGGCATATGTGGCCACCACATTGGCGCAAGAGCACTTGCCGGCAAGGCGTCCCGGCAAGGTTTCTTTTGGCCAGAAGCCCTCCAGGATGCAACTGCACAAGTAACCAAGTGTGAAGCGTGCCAGTTCCATGCCAAGCAAATACATCAGCCAGCTCAAGCTCTCCAGACGATGCCTTTGTCCTGGCCATTCTCTGTCTGGGGGCTCGACTTCCTCGGCCCTTTTCCCCGCGCAGCCGGGGGCTTTGAGTACTTGTACGTCGCCATCGACAAGTTCACAAAGTGGCCGGAAGTGGAACCAGTGAGAAAGGTGACCGCACAGTCAGCAGTCAAGTTCTTCAGGTCAATTGTTTGCCGTTTCGGAATCCCTAACAGGATCATCACCGACAACGGCACACAATTCACAAGTCGCACCTTCATGCAATATTTCCAAGACCTTGGCGCCAAGGTCTGCTTCGCTTCTGTTGCTCACCCGAGGAGCAATGGTCAAGCGGACAGGGCAAACGCTGAAGTGCTGCGCGGACTCAAGACAAGAACTTTCGACAGGCTGCACAAATGCGGAATAAACTGGATTGAAGAGTTGCCGGCGGCTCTTTGGTCAATCAGAACGACACCGAATCAAGCCACTGGACAGACACCCTTTGCTCTTGTCTATGGAGCAGAGGCAGTTCTCCCCACGGAACTCGTATACGGGTCGCCTCGAGTGCTCGCTTACGATGAGCTCGAGCAAGAGCAGCTGCGGCAAGATGACGCACTGCTACTTGAGGAGAACCGTCTCCAGGCTGCTGTACGAGCTGCTCGATACCAGCAAGCTTTGCGCCGCTACCATAGCCGCAAAGTTAGGGCCAAGAGTCTCGAGGAAGGCGACCTTGTTCTTCGGCGCGTTCAGTCCGCCAAGAATTCCAACAAGTTGACGCCGAAGTGGGAAGGCCCTTATCGGGTGAGACAAGTCACAAGGCCCGGCGTTGTCCGCCTTGAGACCGAAGAGGGCTTACCGGTGAGCAACTCCTGGAACATTGAGCACCTTCGCAAGTTTTACCCAGAAGGTGCGGTTGCCGTGATCCGCTCCGGAAACCACCTTTTGTACAAGTCTTGCCACTGTTGCATGTAAACCTTTGTACAAAGCCGGGCGCAGACCCCGTGCATCAGTAAAACTTTTGGGCCTCGCACAACTTGTCGTTTCATGCCTTTTTGTTTTTCTTGCATGTACTATCTGACACTTTGTGCAGCACGCACCCCCGCTAAGCAATAACGAGCCGCAAGGCTCCATATCTATGTTTCCTCCCTTTTCCTTTTTTTCTCTCAAGCAGAAGAAGTTTTCCTCGCGCACAAGTTTGCCGGGGGGGAAGGAGACAGTGGTATGGACCAAGTGCCGTTCAAGAAAGCATTGCCTTTGCCGGGGAGCAAACGACACACAAAAGCTAAGTCGCCAAAGTTTGAGCATTCAAATTTTTAAATTTTAAAGTTATCTTCCTTGAACGACTGCACTTTGTATGGGAAACCTGTGCGCGGAGGAACCTACTCGTGGCTAGCCGCGCCCTTACTTTGTTTTGAGCACGCTCAACGGCTTAAGTGTGCTGCGACAAGTGTCGCGCCCTTATTTCGTTTTCGAGTTCGCTCAACAACCTAAGTGTGCTGCGACTAGCTGCGACGAGGTTTCTTGCCGGTAGCGGCGTTGCCAGCAGACTGCTGAAGTTCCGCACTCAGCGACCGCGGCAAGAGTCCCTTTGCCGGCAAGTTCCCTAAAAGCGTAGGGTAAAAGCATACAAAGCAAAGAAGTCAAGTAAAGGAAATAACACTACATTAACTACCCAAAATAAAGTTATGATACAAAATGACTTGTCGCTGTTCTAATAGACTATTGTTTGTAACATGGCTGGCAGCGACAAAGGAAGCAAAAAGGTAAATAGCCTAGTCCGCGCGGTCGCCGTCGACTCCCTTGATCTTGCCCACCTTGGCCACGATGGGTGCGACAAGGGTCTTGAGCGCCTCCTGGTCGGCGTCGGGCGGCAAGGTCCTGAGGACGTTTTCGAGGTTGAGTCCTGGGTTGCGGTAGGCTATCTTCATCAGCACCCTCTCCATGACTCCTGTGCAAAGCCTGCGCGCCTCGTTCGCCAACTGCGTGGGGATCCTCTCCCGGAGCTGCTGGAGGGCCGGCGCCACTCCCCTGAAGAACAAGCTAAGCTTGGAGCTGTGAGGGAGGTTCTCGTCGGTGGAGTAGCCGAGGTGCTCCGTCCCCAGTCCCGCCAACTCCCTGTCAATATCAGCGGCGGCAGCAACAAGCCCCTCGGTCCAGTCCTCCACCGTCAGCCTGAAGTTATTTTGGGAGAGGGCGGCGCTGTCCAACAGTGCCCTCTCAGCCCTGAGGTCCTCCTTCAGCTTCGTCTCCCGATTTCTGGCGCTGTCAAGTGATGCGGTGTGGGTGGACAGGTTCAACTCCAAGTCTGCAACGGAATCCTTGGCCATGGCGAGCTCCTTGCCCTTGTCGGAGAGACGGACCTGCAGCTCGGAGTGGCTGTGGGCGTCCTTCTCCCTCTCCGACACGAGCGCGGCAACCTTCTCCTCGCTCGTTTTCAAGTGGATCTCCAGTTGCGCCACCCTCGCCTCCAAGTCTCTCTCGGTGGTCTCAGCAGCTGCAGCGGCGTTTTTCGCCTCCTGTAGAGCTCCGCCAAGGGACTGTTCGCGCGCATCAAGGTCGTCCTCGTGGCTGTCGAGGTCGACTTTCTGCTGCGTTAGTTCACCTTCCCGTCGAGACAGCTCTTCGGCGGCGAGCCGTTCCTGCTCTTCTGCTTCGGCCTTCTCGATAATGAACGTCTGATGCGCCTCGGCAAGCTCCTCCCGCTCCTCCGCCAAGGATCGGAGGGCCGCCTGGTTGGCGGCCCGGAGCTCTTCGGCGCGCTACTCCAAATCGATGCCCGCCTTGGCGGCCAGAGCCTCTCGGGACTCCAGCTTGGCATGCCTGGCTCGGTACAGGGCCAGAAGCCTCCGCAGAAGCTGCTCCTCCTCGGGCTCGCTACTGCTGCCGGGCGCGTCGACAAACTTCAGCCCGGCGGAGGCGAGGACTTCTCCATCGAAGACCTCTCCTTCCGCGGGCGCCCTTGACGTAGATGCCCACGGGAGCTGAATGAAGACCCCGTTTCCAACCTCCAGGTAGGCACCAGTTTCGGCCACGGCAGCAGCAGGGTCGGTGGTCGGCGCAGCGTCGGACGCTCCTGCGGCCTCAGGGCCGTCAGTGCGACCGCCGGTTCCCTCCTCAGCTGCCGCGTCGGCGGCCTTGGCTGCCTCTTCGACGGCAGGCTCGTCAGTACCGATCGCCTCTTCGGTAGCCGCAACGTCACCAGTGTTGCCGCGCGCGTCCTCCTCGGTGGCGGCCTCCGTCTCCATAGGCTCTGGAGCGGACGAGTCTGAAGACAAGAAAAGAAGAAGAAAGAAGGAAATAATTGTCAAGCAAATATCCAAAAAAAGAGAAACTCAAGAGAAGAAAAGTACAAAGGTTACCTGCGCGGGCCTCTTCTTCGACAGGGTTCCTTGCCGGGGAGTCCTCCCTCGGCGGCGTGGTGGTAGCCCCCGCCGGCGGAGGGCCGCTGGCGCCTTCCCTTGGCGGGGTACTCGCCCTTGGCGGAGTACTCGCCCTTGGCGGAGTACCCTCCCTCGCCGGGGAGCTCCTCCTTGGCGGAGAGGTCGAGACATGCGGCTCGTCGGGAGCGATCTCTTGGCGCTCCTCAGGCTGCTGCCCTGCTTCTGCACAAGTCAACGAACAAGCAAAACATTAACAAGGATAAGAAGCTCACGCGCGCCCGACAAGCAGAGAGTGGTCAGAAGACTTACGCTGGGGGCTGCGCTGGGGGCTGCTCCGCGGAGCAGCTGCCTGGTCCGGCAAGCCTGTCACAGGCGCATCCCCTGCTGCTGCGACGGGCTCGTCCTCAAGGTCGACCACTGGGATCTTGGCCCTCTTCGCCGCCCTCTGGGCCAGGGTCTTGGAAGACAGACAAAATCAGAATCAGGCGAAGAAAGTTCAAGACAAGAGCAACAAAAATCGAAGGAAACAAGAGTTGCCAGTACTTACTCTTCCTCCTCCTCGTCAGAACTGAGCACGGAGAAATAAAAATCCGCCTCGCGCATCCCGGCGCGAGGAGCTGGAGGAGTAGGCTCCCTCGGCCGCTTGGCGGGAGAGGGATGGTGGTCTGAGAAGACCCCGCTCCAGTTGTTGCCGAGGCACGAGGGGCGGCAGGAGCGTTGGCCCCAACCCGGGAAGACCCTCCTCCAGCCGCTGCTGAAGCGCGGGGCACTCCCTTGGCGGCTTTCCCGCCGCGGTAGCGCGTGTCGGACGGCGCTGCGGCTCCTGGCCCGCCGGCTGCCCTGCCACGTCTGCGGCTTCGCGGAGGCACCTCCTTGCTGGAGCCGGATGACTTGCCGGTGGCGGTGAACTACCCGAGGATGAAGAAGAAGAGTCGAGATTCAGAGACCCGCCTGAGTATTCGGCGGAATCGCTCGATCCGGCGCCCTGATCGGCGGGCCCGCTCGACTCTGTGCCTTGCTCGGCGGCCTTGCTTGTCCCAGCGGGTTGCCCGGCAGGCTTTATCACTTTGAGGAGCTCTTCCTCCTCGGCCAGACTTACCGCCTCCGCTGCATCCGCCTCCTCCAAAGTATATCCGAATTCGCCCGCAGCCCTGGCTGCAGCTGCCTCCTCCAACCTGGTGGCAATATAAGCCATCTCCTGGTCGGTGGTGTCGCAGGTGAGGCCTCTCTTCTCGTCGGGATTGATTGGCTGCTCCACCAAGTTGTTGAAGAACGTTTGCACGGCTTCGTCAGAAGGCTCCCGCCAAGTGGGGTCAATCCCATGGGAGTCACACCACGGCATCGCCGCGCGGATAGCGCTGAGCGACGAATTGTTGCATAGCGGAACTACGCCCCGCGGCAATGTGAACCACTCTGGATGTTTGGGGTCGTGCTTGAATAGCTCATGGAGCATTCCGTTGAGCTCCATGACAGTGAAATTGTAGTTGAGGCCTGGGCGTAGCCTCATAAAGTCTGCCGCGTTACCAAACTCCCAAGCTAGCCTTTTCCTCTCCTGCAAGGGAGCGATGCGGCGGCGAAGGAAATCTGCTCCGACAGCCCCTACAGTGAGCCTGGCTTGCCGGAGGCGAAGAATCCTAGTGATGGCTATCTTCAGCTTGTCGTCCTCAGGGGCCAGGTCACTCCAGTCATTGCCGCGCACTATTGCAACTTGGCGCAGGGAAGTGAACTGCTGTGGTTCATCCTCCATGATCCAGCACCAGTTGGCCCTCCACTCCTCCCACTTGCCACGGAGCTCCCCAATCAAGTAGGCCTCTTTCTTATGGAGCCTGAAGATCCAAGAAATTCCGCCGGACAAAGGAGACCCAGACTCGACTCGAGGCGTAAAATAATGGCGGAAGAGAGCTACATTGGGGTAGACTCCGACAAAGTTCTCGCACAGATGTGCGAAAACGACCATGGTCAAGACAGCGTTTGGGGTGAAATCAAGGAGATGAAACCCGTATCACAGAAGAACTCCGAGTATGGTGGGCAGAGTCCACAACAGAAGAACAGAGCAAAAAAGACGTATCCTCCCGGAAACATGTCGCTGGCCTCAGCGGGGAGTACCTTGGTGCGCGGGTGCGCTTTTGTCTCCCTCGACCAGAAGAGGTAGAAGGAGTCCTTCAGCTCCTCCGCGCTGAGCCTCGGCGGGAAGACCGCCATCTTCTTCCGCATTGACGCTAGCTTCAGCGCCCTGGCAGTCTTTGCGGCTTTCTCCTTGTCGCCCTTCGGGGCCATGGCGGGGACGGCGAGGGAAGTCGACGGCGCTGGGGAGGCTGGCGGCAGCAGAGGAAGGGTGGAGCGCTGCTCTCTTTCAACCTTCGGGGAGGAGGGGAGCAGCGGGGGTTTCTGGAGGATGAAGAAGAAGCGGGCGAATGGAGGGAACTGCCCCTGTTTCCCCTGCTTTTAAGGGGGGGAGAGGGGCACGTTCCGCATTTTCCCCATTAAAGAAACAGGCCACGATCTCTCCCACGACGCCGCAATCGACGCGTGCCGTTAGGGAGGGGCGCGGTGGATACGGAATGGGCTGCGGCGCGTCGTGGGCCGCACGTGCCCGTGCATTGTTTTGGGCCTGGCCCAACAGCGCTCGGCACCGTGTGTGGCCCAGGCCCGGGGGCTCCTGTCGGTGTACTAAGGTAGGGGTACTTTAGTATCCCGAACTTGTGCACGTGCAGTAGCAGCGTCCCGTGGCAGGGCTTGCCGCGCGTCCGCCAAGGCCCACCGAGGTTCCCTTGGAGCCATTCAAGAACAAAGTATTCGAGTTAAAGAAACAAGGCCCCGGCAAGAGGAGCTTGCTGGGAGGGTCACTCAAGGCTCAAGACCACCTATTTGGTACAAGACCCTGGCAAGAGGCGCTTGCCAGGAAGGCCAAAACATGGCATTTCAGGAGACTTGCCGCAACGCGCCATGCGTCCCGGCAAGGCCCGGTGAGCGACAAGCTCCCGGGCGCGACAAGTTAACAAACGCGACAAGATACAAGCCGGCAAGCTTCCACTACGTGCCCGCGCTCCAGCTCATCCGGCCACGCGTCGCCCTGGGGCCCTTCCAGATGCACGTGGCGGAAGGCTGTGCAGCCTGGGGTACACGGTGGCGAGCTGCGATGACGAGGCTACCATCGTGGCGAACGGAGACGCCCTGACAGACGCATTTTTGCACTGTTTGGGGCGACAGCGACGGGCATTGAATGCCCTTGTCCCCTGCCGTCAGGGTTAGGTATGAAGCACTATGCATACACTGTTACAACTACCACCATTTTTACATTTTTACCCTCATCTGCGTTGCCACCTGTTGGTGACCCCTTCGACCTATAAAAGAAGGCCCATGCGCAACGTAGAGGGGGTTCCGATCTTCGATCACTCTCAAGCTCAGTGTTGCTAGCGATAAGCACTGTAGCCCTTCTCGCTCCCGAGCCAAGAACACAATACAAAACAAGGCAGGAGTAGGGTTTTATGCATCCGTGCGGCCCGAACCTGGGTAAACTGCTCACGTGCACGCTTCGATCCGCTCTTTGTGCATCCTCCGCCCCCCTTGCCGTACCGAAAAGGGGCTCCGGTCCGATAGGTGTTTGTGGGCGATCAGTTTCCCCGACAGTTGGCCTTTGCCCTTTTGCTAGGCTTAGGCTTGCTGAAAGGAATTAGAAAGAAAAATCAGTGCCACAGAAGCAAAAGCAGTCATAAACCGGATAAGATAAAGGACTTACCCAGGGACAGTCTTCAAAATTGGGACTTGTGTGGCAGTGGATTCGCCAGAGGAAGATAAAGGAGTCTCCTGATAATCAGGGTCAGACGGTTTAAGCGGTTTGCGTATAAGCCCGGCCTTGGGATGAAGAAGAGTTGGAGAGAGTATAACCTCAGAGCGGCGCCTCCGAGCCGGAGTAAGGGATATTCCGGACGATTCAACTGCAAGGCCGCTATGGCGTGTAGTCCGGCGAAGAGCTTCATGTTGCTGTTTCTTCAAAAGAAAATTGGGGTCCAGTTGAGCATAAGGGTGAGAAAACTGATATTTCCGGACTGTCCGACGAATTGTTGGTGGAGGTGGTTCTGATATGAAGAAAGAATAGTTACATCAATTTCTGCCGGCTTATCTCCTTCAGCCAAATCCTGTGAAAAGACACCGTTAAACACAAGTCTGGATAAAAGTAAAACAAATTATAGCCGGATTAACTCATACCTCATAGTCTGGATCGTCATCTTCAGCATGTGAACCGCAGCCAGTAGCCGCCTTTTTCTTCTTGATAGCATAAGCTTTCCGGCGTGGCTGCTTGTCAGTTTTCTCCTAAGGTTTCCTTTTCCAGAAAGGATCGTCGGCCTGTTCAAAAAAGAGAGTTAATTGGAAAACGGTTTATATGAATGGATTAAAAACATACAGAAGAGAGTGAGACTTACTGCAGACAGCTTGTTCTTCTTATAATATGGAGCCAGTCTGGTTTTGCTACATTCTTCTAAGGAGACATTGAGCATTTTCTTAGCAGACTCAATAACTTCTGATTCAGAAAGTTTTTCTTTGGAAAACCGTTGAGGATCATCCGGTTTACCAGAATATTTGTACATCAGACTCGGGCGCGGACTTAGAGGAAGGATACTCCAAGAAAGCCAACAGCGCATAAAATCAATTCTGGTTAAACCGTTGGCCATAAAGGCTTTCAGCCTGGCAAGTTGAGAAGCAAACCGGGGTCGTTCTGAGGAGCTGAGAAGCTGTGGCAAAGGATGATCCTCAGGAAGACGATGCTCACGATAACCCGGCAGTGGATTTTCCCCTTCAGGTGAAGTGTCAACGCAATAGAACCAAGACTTGTTCCAATCCTTCGGGTGTGTGTGGAGAGCGGCATGAGGAAAGACTGCATCTCTTCTCTTTTGGATGCTGACCCCTCCCAATTCTTGATGAGGTCCGCCAGTAAATTCAGTGCGCCGGTTCAAATGGAAAAAATCCCGGAACAAATCGACTAACGGTTCCTCTTGCAGATACACCTCTGAGAAAACTTGAAAGTCACAGATGTTGGACATAGAGTTTGGACCTATGTCTTGAGGGTGAATCTGAAAAGCGGCAAGCACGTCCCGGAAGAATTTTGAACCGGGAGGAGTAAAACCTCGGGCCATGTGATAAAAAAAGACAATAACCTCCCCTTCTTTTGGAGCAGGGGGGCATTCATTTCCTGGGGCCCGCCATTTTAAAATTGACCGAGGGCCCAGAGTGCCGATTGATGCAGCATTGATTAAATCTTCTTCTGTAACGACGGAACGGACCCAATCACAAGCAACAAACTGTTTGGCAGACATAGTAGCAAAATGGAAGCGCTGAAAGGATAAACTATAAAATCCGGATTATTCAAGTACAGATATATAAACCGGATTGCATATGTGAAGTCACACCGACGGTTTAGGCAAGGGACTAATGACATAGCTAACCCGGCAGTAAGCAGGAAATGCATTACCGCCGGTTCAGAAATAACAAAAGAGAGGAGCTAAACCGTCGTGTTCATTGTCGATGCATTACAGAAGTAATATTTGACTGGTTAAACCAGAGAATATTTTACAGATCTACAAGGGTGAAGAAACAAGTTTTTACAGATAGCTAAAGTAAAACAGATCTGAGCGCCCAAGAAAAAGAAAAACAAATGCAAGACTATTACAGGAAGAACTGCAAGGATCCTATACAGAGCGGACAAATCTAAAAGATTGAATCTAAAACGCTGAGATCTAAGCATACGGCAGCGGAGCAGAGGCAAGTTTTAAGGGCAAGATCTAAAGGCTGAAACTACTTCGAACTTGGTGCCTAGGACGAAGAGATGAAGCTTTCTCCGAGGTTTAATGGCGGAGGCGCGAGAAGAACCCTAAAGCTATAGATCTACAGTAAGGAAGATGGAATACCTGAAACAGCAAGAAGCGGCGGCGGAGTTTTTCTGGTCGCACTCAGGTCGATGCAGCGGCAGGCGAAGGAGAGCTTGACGGACAAAGGCGGAGGTTCGAGCTCGGGCGACGGAAGAAGAGGATGTCGGTGTACTAAGGTAGGGGTACCTCAGTACCCCAACTTGTGCACGGGCAGTTGCAGCTTCCCGCGGCAGGGTTTACTGCGTGCTCGCCGGAGACCTTCCTGCTCCCTATTAAACCATTCAAAAACAAAGTATACAAGACATAAGACCGAGACCCCGGCAAGAGGAGCTTGCCGGGAAGGCCGTACCAGGCTCAAGACTGCCCCACTAACACAAGACCCTGGCAAGAGGAGCTTGCCAGGAAGATTAGAAGACACGCCTCGGCGCTATATGCGCCCCGGCAAGGGCCCGGGGAGCGGCAAGCTCCCGGGCCCGGCAAGATCAAGGCCCCGGCAAGGTGCTTGCCGGGAAGGCTGCGCTGTGTGCCCGCGCTCCAGCTCATCGGCCCACGCGTCGCCCTGGGGCCTATCCAGGGACGCGTGGCGGATGGCTGTGCAGCCTGGGGTACACGGTGGCGCTTCACGGTGGTGGATCCATCGCCGTGGCAGACGGAGACGCCAGGGCGGGAGCTTTTGGGGTCGACGGCGACGGGCATTAAATGCCCTTGTCCCCCGCTGTTAAAGTAGGTATAGACCACTGTTCCGCACTGTAGCTCCACTGTTCCCGCACTGTTACAACTACCACCTCTTTTACGTTTTTACCCCTTTCTCCTACGTTGACACCTGTCGGTGACCCCTTACACTATAAAAGGAGGCCCATGCACAACGTGGAGGGGGTTCGGAACCTAGATCACTCTCGCGCTTGGTGTAGCTGCTTCTTCAAGCTCCCGAGCGCTCAAACTCAATACACAACTAAGCAGGAGTAGGGTTTTACGCATCTACCGCGGCCCGAACCTGGGTAAAACTGCCCGCGTGCTCGCTACGATCTGCTTTTTGTGCTCCCTCCGCCCTCGTACCGCACAGACAAGATCGTAGTGAGCACAAAGAGCAGAGGGAGCACAAAGAGCAGAGGGAGCACAAAGAGCAGATCGTAGCGAGCACGCGGGCAGTTTTACCCAGGTTCGGGCCGCGGTAGATGCGTAAAACCCTACTCCTGCTTAGTTGTGTATTGAGTTTGAGCGCTCGGGAGCTTGAAGAAGCAGCTACACCAAGCGCGAGAGTGATCTAGGTTCCGAACCCCCTCCACGTTGTGCATGGGCCTCCTTTTATAGTGTAAGGGGTCACCGACAGGTGTCAACGTAGGAGAAAGGGGTAAAAACGTAAAAGAGGTGGTAGTTGTAACAGTGCGGGAACAGTGGAGCTACAGTGCGGAACAGTGGTCTATACCTACTTTAACAGCGGGGGACAAGGGCATTTAATGCCCGTCCCCGTCGACCCCAAAAGCTCCCGCCCTGGCGTCTCCGTCTGCCACGGCGATGGATCCACCACCGTGAAGCGCCACCGTGTACCCCAGGCTGCACAGCCATCCGCCACGCGTCCCTGGATAGGCCCCAGGGCGACGCGTGGGCCGATGAGCTGGAGCGCGGGCACACAGCGCAGCCTTCCCGGCAAGCACCTTGCCGGGGCCTTGATCTTGCCGGGCCCGGGAGCTTGCCGCTCCCCGGGCCCTTGCCGGGGCGCATATAGCGCCGAGGCGTGTCTTCTAATCTTCCTGGCAAGCTCCTCTTGCCAGGGTCTTGTGTTAGTGGGGCAGTCTTGAGCCTGGTACGGCCTTCCCGGCAAGCTCCTCTTGCCGGGGTCTCGGTCTTATGTCTTGTATACTTTGTTTTTGAATGGTTTAATAGGGAGCAGGAAGGTCACCGGCGAGCACGCAGTAAACCCTGCCGCGGGAAGCTGCAACTGCCCGTGCACAAGTTGGGGTACTGAGGTACCCCTAACTTAGTACACCGATAGGAGCCCCCGGGCCTGGGCCACACACGGTGCCGAGCGCTGTTGGGCCAGGCCCAAAACAGTGCACGGGCACCCGCGGCCCGCGACGCGCCGAATCCACTTCCGTATCCACCGCACCCCACTGTAACGGCACGCGTCGATCGCGGCGTCGTGGGATGGGACGTGCCCACGATCTCTTAATGGAAAGGGCGAAACGCCCCCCACTCCCCCATAAAAGCAGAGGGAGCAGGCGCGGTTCCCCTCCTTGCGCTTTCATTGCATCGTCTTCCTCCTCCAAAGATTCTTCTTGCGCTCCGCCTCCACACCTCCGCCGCCGCCGTCTGCATCTCCGACGTCGTCGGACCTTTCGCCCCTCCTTCCTTCCGCCGCGTCCGCCATGGCCCCGAAGACCGACAAGGCGAAGGCGGAGAAGGCCAAGAGGGAGAAGTCGGAGCAAGCGGCGAAGCTCGCCGCGTACCGGAAGAAGCACCTCATCTTCCCGCCGAAGCTCGGCGTGCGGGAGCTCTGGAACAAGTACTACTTGTTCTGGGCCAAGGACACCAAGGCGCACCCCCGCACGCGAGCTTACCCGGCGGCCGCCAAGGACGAATATCCCGGCGGGTATCACTTCTTCGCTGCCTTTTTTCATTGTGGTCTCTGCCCACCTTTCTCAAACTTCTTCTGCGACATTATGAACACATACGGCCTCCATCTGCTTGACTTCACCCCCAACGCCATCCTCACCATGGCGGTTTTCGCACACATGTGCGAAAACTTCATAGGAGTACACCCAAATGTAGCGCTTTTTAGGCACTTCTTCACTCCTAGAGCCGAGGCCGATGCCCCCCTCTCCGGAGGAATTTCTTGGGTTTTCCGTCTGAATAAGAAGGGATCCTACTTGCCGGGGGAGCTCCGCGGCAAGTGGGAGGAGTGGCGCGCGGAGTGGTGCTGGATCGTTGAAGATGCGCCGCAGTCCTTCACCGCGCCGCGCACAACTCCAATCGTGCGCGACAGGGATTGGAGCTAGCTGGACTCGGACGATATCAAGCTCGACATCGCCCTTGTCCGGATTCTTCGTCTTCGAATGGCCAAGCTGTCAGTTGCAGAGGTGGGCGCAGATTTCCTCCGCCGGCGCATCGCCCCTCTCCAAGACCGGAAGAGGCCGGCCTGGGAGTACGGCGGCCCGGCAGACACAATGAGGCTGCGCCCCGGGCTCAACTTCAACTTCACCACGCTGGAGCTGAAGGGGATGGTCCGGGAACTCTTCAAGTACGATCCGGCACACCCTGAGTGGTTCAGGCCTCCCCGGGAAGTGGTGCCGCTCTGCAACAACATCGTCAGGGATCGCATCCTCGCCATGATGCCCATGTGTGACTCGCACGGCGTGGACCGCACGTGGATCGCTCCCAAGCCTATCGACGTCCTCAACTTCTACGACAACCTCGCAGAGGTGGCGAAGAACAAGAACGACCTCAAGGAGCACACGCGGGACACCACCGACCAGGAGATCGCCTACATAGCTTCTCGGGCTGAAGAGGCCGCCGCAGCCGCGGCGGCAGGAATTTTTGGATACACGCCTGAAGAGGCGGAAGTTGCGGACGCGTCCACCCAGGCGGAGGAGGCGGAGATCCGCAGATTGCTGCAGCTCCCTCCCGACGCGCTCGCCGGAGACCCCTCTCTGAGGCACTCCGGAATCCACGGAATCGTGGCCGAGGCCGCGGCAATGGAGGGTGTCGCCGGAGGGAGCAGAGGCGCCGCGAGGGGCGGAGGCGCCAAGGGAAAAGGGGCCGCAGCGCAGGACGCCGGGCCCAGTGAGCCGGCCGGGGAAGAGGAGGAGGAGGAGGAGGCCGAGGACTCCGGCGGATCCACGGAGCTCTACGCCGACGACCTCTCCTCGTCGGAGAGCTCCCCGCCCCCGGCAAGCCCAAGGCAGTCCCCGGCGAAGCGTCTCCACAAGACGGCGACGGGGGAGAGGGCGCAGGCGCCCCGGCAACAGCCAGCTCGCCGGGCAGCTCCCCGGGGGAGCCAATCCGCGCCAAGGCCGTCCGGCGCACCAGCCACAGCGGAGGCGGCCCGCGCGCGGACCACGACGGAGGCGCCTCGCAGGCCGGCGCCGAGCCGGCAAGGGTCTTCTCGGAGCGGAGCAGCGGCTCCGCCCGCTCCTCGGGCGCCGGCTACCACAGGGGCTGGGTCTTCGCAGCCCCCAGCCCCGGTGAACACCAAGCGCGCGAGGGAGTCTTCGTCTTCCGCTCCTCGCGCCGACGCGCCCACGGTGGAGTACAACTTCTCCGCCCTGAGCGAGGACGACGAGGAGGACCAGGAGTAAGGATTCAGGACCTTACATCTTCTCGATTTTTGTCTCGGTTTTTTGTTGATGCTGACTCTATTCATTGCTTCTGATTTCAGGACCCTGGCCCATCGCGCGGCGAAGAAGGCCAAGGCGCCCGAGGTCGGGGTCGCGGAAGACTCAGCAGCTGCGGCAACAGGGGGTGTGCCGGAGCCGAGCCTGCCGGACCCGAGCGCTGCTCCGAGGAGCAGCCCCCAGCGCAGCCCGCAGCGCAGCCCCCAGCGTAAGTCTGGGGTTTACTCTTTTCGCTTGTCGGGGTACGCCTGAGGATTTGGTCTTGTCTTCATGTCTTGATGTTTCTCGTCTTGTTTTGTGCAGAGGTGGAGCCACAGCGGGAAGAGCGCCTGGAGACCGTCGTCGAGGAGCCGCAGGCCCCGCCGTCCCCGCCAAGGCAGAACTCTCCGGCAAGGGAGAGTGCTCCGCCAAGGGTGGGTACTCCGCCGAGGCAGAGTACCCCGCCAAGGGCGAGCAGCCCGGCGAGAACGGCCACTCCGCCAAGGCCGAGCTCCCCGGCGAGGGAGCCCGCCGCCGAGGACGTCCGCCAAGGTATGTTTTGTGACTTGTCTTCTTGGCTTGCCTCTTTTTGGATATTTGCTTGAATCTTGAACTTCGTTTCCTTCTTCTTCTTTTTAGATCTTCCTCCTCCTGAGCCCATGGAGACGGAGGTTATCAACCTCGAGGAGGAGGGCGCGCAGGGCGGCGGCGGTGACGTCCCTGCCACCGAGGAGATGGCCGAGGCCGCCGAGCCAGTCGCGCAAGAGACTGCTCCGGCTGCGGACGCAGCGGCCGGGGAGGGGGACGGCGACCGCACCGCCGACCCGGAGGTGGCGGGAGCATCGGATGCTGCACCGGCCGCCGACCCCTCCGCCAGCAAGGAGCAAGGGTACTATCTTGAGGCCCCCAACGGCGTCTTCATCCAGATGCCCTGGGAGTCTTCATCGCGAGCTCCCGCGGAGGGCGAGGCGTTTGACGGAGAAGTCCTCGCCTCCGCGGGCCTGAAAATCGTCGAGGCGCCCGGCGGGAGCGAGGGACCCGAGGAGGAGAAGCTGCTCCACCAGCTCCTGGCCCTTTACCGGGCCAGGCAGGCGAAGCTCGCCTCCCGGGAGGCCCTTGCCGCCAAGGCCGCCGCAGAAATGGAGAAGCGCGCGGCGGAGCTCAGCGCCGCCAACCAGGCGGCCCTCCGCGAGGTGACGGAGGAGCGTGAGCGTCTCGCCGGCGAGTACCAGGAGTGGGTGCTCGAGAAGGCTGAAGCTGAAGAACAGCAGCGGCTCGCCGGGGTGGAGATGTCCCGGCGAGAGGGAGAGCTTGCGCAGCGGAAGGTCGAGCTCGACTCCCACGAGGAGGACCTTGCCGCTCGCGAGGCAGCCCTTGGCGGGGAGTTGAAGGAGGCGAAAGCCGCCGCGGTTGCCGCGGAAGACGCCAAGAAGGAGCTTGCCGCCAAGGTTGTTCAGCTGGAGAAGGCGCTGAAGGTGAGCGCGGAAAAGGTTGCCGCGCTCATCTTGGAGCGCGAGAAGGACGCTCACACAAACTCCGAGCTTCAGGTGAGTCTCTCCAAGAGGGGCGACGAGTTGAAGGCCGCCAAGGACTCCATCGAGGACTTGGAGCTGAAGGTCACCACTCTGAAGGATTCGCTCGACGCTGCCCGGGCTCAGGAGAACAAGCTGAAGGAGGAGCTCCGCAAGGAGCGGACCTTGGTGGACAGCGTCAACAAGGCATCCGAGCTCTTCCGCCAGACCATCGAGGTATGGACCGAAGACTTGGTTTCTTCTGCGTCCAACATTGACCAGGAGCTGCTGGCGCTGAAGGTCGAACACCTCATCTACTCGCCGGATCCGGATCTCCCGCACAGCGCCAAGCTCAGCCTCTTCTTCAGAGGGATCGCGCCGGCCCTTGCAGGTCTCCGGAACCGCATCCCCGCGCAGCTGGCCGAGGAGTCGCGCCTGCTCTGCGCGGGAACTCTGGAGCGGGTGCTGACGAAGATCGTGTACCACAACCCGGGGATCAATCTCACCAACGTTCTTCGCAGCTTGCCGGCTGATGCAGACACGGAGGCCCTGAAGGAGCAGGTCGGCCACATCATCGCCAAGGTGGCTAGGCTCGGCAGGAAGGAGGGCGACCGCGTAGATTAGGGCTCCATTATCTTTATCTTTTTGTTGCTGCACATTATGTCATGAACTTATTAGTCCATTGCGACAAGTTATCCTTTGTAAGATATTTACTTTATTTTGATCAATCAGTGCAATGTTATCTTCCTTGTCTTAATCCTTGACTTTGTATGTTTTTCACCCTACGCTCCCGGGGAGCTTGCCGGCAAGGGGCCTTTGCCGCGAGCGCTGAGTGCTGGACTCTGAGCAGCCTGCTGGCCAAGGTCCTCGCCGGCAAGCAACCTTGCCGCAGCTAGTCGCAACGCACTTAGCTTGCTGAGCGTACTCGGAAACGAAGCAAGGGCGCGACACTTGTCGCAGCTCACTTAAATCGTTGAGCGAACTCGAAAACAAGATAAGGGTGCGGCGAGCTACGGGTAGGTTCCTCCGCGCACAGGTTTTCCATACAAAGTGTGATTGTTCAAGGGAGACAACTAAAATTTAAAATTTGAACTGGTCAAATTCTAACAACTTATCTTTCATATGTTGCTTGCTTATATTGCTTGCTCTCCGGTAAGACTTCTCTTTTTTGAACAGCACTTGGTTCCTCCTCCACCTCCTTCCCCCCCGGCAAACTTGTGCGCGAGGAACGTTCCTTCTGCTTAAGAGGAAAGAAAAGGGAGAGGGAAACAAGCATATGGCCTTTCGGCGTGCTAATGCTTACCGTATACTTGAGTGTTGCACCAAATGCCAAACAGAACATGCAAATAGCAAAGAAAAGCATGCAAAAGGCGATCGGTGCGAGAAACACAAAAACTTTACTGATGCACGGGGTCTGCGCCCGGCTTTGTACAAAGGGTTACATGCAACAGCGGCAAAGCTTGTACAAAAGGTGGTTGCCGGAGCGGATCACGGCAACCGCGCCTTATGGGTGAAACTTGCGAAGATGCTCTATGTTCCAGGAGTTGCTCACCGGTAAGCCTTCTTCGGTCTCGAGGCGGACAGCGCCGGGCCTCGTAACTTGTCTCACCCGATAAGGGCCTTCCCACTTCGGCGTCAACTTGTTGGAATTCTTGGCGGACTGAACACGCCGTAGAACAAGGTCGCCTTCCTCGAGACTCCTGGCCTTGACTTTGCGGCTATGGTAGCGACGCAAAGCTTGCTGGTATCGAGCAGCTCGTACAGCAGCCTGGAGACGTCCCTCCTCGAGGAGCAATGCGTCATCTTGCCGCAGTTGCTCTTGCTCGAGCTCATCATAAGCGAGCACTCGAGGAGATCCGTATACGAGTTCCGTGGGGAGAACTACCTCTGCTCCATAGACTAGAGCAAAGGGTGTCTGTCCGGTGGCTCGACTTGGTGTCGTTCTGATTGACCAAAGAGCCGCCGGTAGCTCCTCTATCCAATTTCTTCCGCACTTGCGCAGCCTGTCGAAGGTCCTTGTCTTGAGTCCGCGCAGCACTTCAGCATTTTCCCTCTCCGCTTGACCGTTGCTCCTCGGGTGAGCAACAGAAGCGAAACAGACCTTGGCGCCAAGGTCTTGGACGTACTGCATGAAGGTGCGACTAGTGAATTGCGTACCGTTGTCGGTGATGATCCTGTTAGGGATCCCGAAACGGCAGACAATCGACCTGAAGAACCTGACTGCTGACTGTGCTGTCACCTTCCTCACCGGCTCCACTTCTGGCCACTTTGTGAACTTGTCGATTGCAACGTACAAGTACTCAAAGCCCCCGACGGCTCGGGGGAAGGGGCCGAGGATATCGAGCCCCCAGACCGAGAAGGGCCAGGACAAAGGGATTGTTTGGAGAGCTTGAGCTGGCTGATGAATCTGCTTTGCATGGAACTGGCACGCTTCACACTTGGTTACTAGTGTAGTTGCATCTTGGAGGGCTTCTTGCCAAAAGAACCCTTGCCGGAAAGTTTTCCCGGCAAGCGCCCTTGCGCCAATGTGGTGGCCGCATATGCCTCCGTGTATTTCCGCCAACAGCTTTTGCCCATCTTCCCTGGAGATGCATTTCAACCTGATACCATTGAGTCTTCTTCTGTACAGCTCGTTATCCACGAACTGGTACATACTTGACTGCCTTGTTATCTTCTCTATTTCTTGAGGGTCGTCGGGAAGTTCTCCAGTTTGCAGAAAACGGACGATCTGCTGCGCCCATGCCGGAGCCCGGGGCTCGACGGCAAGGACTAAAGGCTCGAGGGCCGCTGCGGGAACCTCAGCTTCTACGGCGAGGACCTCGGGTTCTGCCGGAGCTGACGGTCCCCCGGCAAGCTCGCCGGGACGAGGCTTGTCGGGAACGCTTGCTTCAACTGCACAAGCCCGAGGACTTGCAGGAGCAAACTGTTCCTCAGCGTTCTGGTTGTTGATCTTGGGGACCTTGGCGGCGGTTTCAGGAAGATCCGCCGGCAAGTAGTCGCCAGAGACCAACTTTCTCTTCTTGGACTGCCCAATTGATGGTGTAACGGATGGTTGAGTCAGCTTGAGCAAGAAGGTCCCTGGTTCCACAGGTAACTTCATCGCGGCGCACTTCGAAAGGCCATCTGCAATTTCATTTTGGGCTCTCGGGACGTGCTCCATCTACAAACCTTCAAAGTGCTCTTCAAGCTTTCTCACTTCATCGACATAAGCCTCCATCAAAGGGCTCTGATAGCTCTTGTTAACTTGCCGGACCACCAACTGAGAATCGCCCCGCACAATCAGCTTCTTGATCCCAAGTTCGGCCGCAATCCTGAGGCCGGCGAGCAAGCCTTCATATTCTGCGGTGTTGTTTGTCGCTTGCTCCCTGGGAAAGTGCATCTGGATAACATATTTGAGGTGCTCTCCGGTGGGCGCGATGAGTACCACGCCAGCACCGGCGCCTTGCAGCGAGAAGGCACCGTCAAAATACATTACCCATTCACCTGTCGCTTCTTGTACGGGTGTGCTTGTTTCTTGAACTTCTTCATCTGGCGTTGGGGTCCACTCAGCTATGAATTCTGCCAAAGCTCGGCTCTGTATGGTTGAAGTACTTTCAAACTTGAGTCCAAAGCTCGACAGCTCCAGTGCCCACTCAACGATCCTGCCCGTTGCTTCTGGATTATGCAATATCCTCTTCAGCGGAAAGCGAGTGACCACCGTTATCTCATGGGCTTGGAAGTAATGGCGCAGCTTTCTCGAGGCCATGAGGAGGCCGAAAAGCAATTTTTGCACACCAGAGTACCTTGACCTAGCCCCCTGGAGAAGGGAACTTACAAAATACACTGGGCGCTGCACCATCTTCTTCCGCACCTCATCCTGTTCCTGCGCAGAGTCATCCTTGTCGGGGCCAGAGCTTGCCGGAGAAGCCCCCTGCTTGTCGCTGGATTCGCTTGCCGGTGGTGCTGACTCCTCGTCGGACTCCCTCTCCGCTACTAACGCAGCACTAACCACCTGGTTGGTCGCCGCTAAGTATAGCAACAACTTTTCCTGTGGTCTAGGTGCGACAAGTATTGGAGTGGAGGACAGGTACCGTTTCAAATCCTGCAGCGCCGCCTCCGCTTCCGGAGTCCACTTCATGGGACCTGCCTTCGTCAAGATTTTGAAGAAAGGTAGGGCGCGTTCTGCAGATTTTGAAATGAACCTACTGAGGGCAGCCACACAACCTGCAAGCCTCCTGACATCCTTGACGCGCTTTGGGGCCTGTATCTGCTCAATGGCTTTAATCTTGTCGGGGTTGGCTTCAATCCCCCTCTGCGATACAAAGAACCCGAGGAGCTTGCCGGAGGGGACTCCAAAGACGCACTTCTCGGGGTTCAGCTTGAGCTGTATTCTGCGCAGGTTCTGAAACGTTTCTTCCAAGTCTTGAATCAGGGTTTCCTTGCTCTTGCTCTTCACCACGATGTCATCCATGTAAGCTTCTACATTTCTGTGGATCTGTGGCTCAAAAGCAGTGTATACTACCCTTGCAAAGGTTGAGCCTGCATTCTTCAATCCAAATGGCATGCGAATAAAGCAATAAGTGCCACATGGAGTGATAAATGCAGTCTTCTCTTCATCTTCCTTGGCCATGAAAATCTGATGATAGCCTGAGTATGCATCAAGAAAACAGAGTAGCTCACATCCGGCAGTGGAGTCAACGATCTGGTCAATGCGCGGCAAAGGGAATGGATCCTTGGGACATGCTTTATTCACATCGGTGAAGTCTATACACAGTCTCCATTTCCCGTTGGCCTTGCGCACGACGACTGGGTTTGCCAACCACGTCGGATGGATCACACCTCTAACTAGGCCTGCTGCTTCTAGCTTCTTGATCTCTTCGTTGATGAACTCTTGGCGCTCCACGGCTTGCTTCCTCACTTTCTGCTTGATGGGTCGCGCGTGAGGACAGACAGCAAGCTTGTGCTCAATCACCTTCCTGGGAACACCGGGGATGTCAGATGGTTGCCAGGCAAACACATCGACATTCGCCCGCAGGAAGGCAACGAGCGCGCTTTCCTATTTGCTGTCAAGGGTGGCACTGATGGTGAAGGTACCACCAGTGCCGTCCTCCTTTGCGGACACTTTCTTGGTTGCCGGAGGAGCAGCCATTCCTTTCTTACTCTTGCCGGTGGAGCTCGATGGAACGTCCTCGACGGCAGCGCAGCACTCCGAAGAGGTGCGGTTGCCGGAGTGGGTCCCAGAGCACTTGCCGGACTTGGTCTTCGTCTTCTTCCTCCCGGGAGCTTCAGCGGCAAGAGTATCCTTCTCGGCCGCAGCTGCCGCATCCCGGTAGATCTTGTCGGCGCAGACAAGCGCATCCTTCTTGTCGCCGTGGACAGTGATGACGCTTATAGGCCCCGGCATCTTCAGCACGTTGTAGGCATAATGGGAAGCTGCCATGAACTTGGCGAGGGCAGGACGGCCCAGTATTCCATTGTAGGGCAATCGAATATCGGCGACGTCGAAAGTGATGCGCTCAGTTCTGAAGTTGAGCTCCCCGCCAAAGGTCACCGGCAGAGTGATCTTTCCCTTGGGCTTGCTCCTTCCCGGGTTGATTCCTTGGAATGAACCGGTCTCTTCGAGCTCGCCATCTGGAATCTGGAGTTTCTTGATCACAGCAGAGGAGATCAAGTTCAGCCCGGCCCCGCCGTCAACCAACATTTTGGTGACCTTGAGGTTGCGGATGGTGGGAGAAACCAGCATCGGCAAGCACCCGACCGCAGTGGTGCGGTCAGGGTGATCCTCAAGATCAAAAATGATGGGCGTGCTGGACCATTTGAGGAGCCTGCGCGTCTCCACGGGCGGCTCCGCTGCGTTTACCTCGCGCACCCACTGTTTGAGTTGGCGGTGGGAGGTGTGCAGAGAGGCGCCACCGTCGACGCACAGGACCTCCGTGGCCTTCTGGAACTCCTGCTCGCTGTTCTCCTCGTCCTCCATGTCTTCGTCGTCATCTTCTTCGTCGTTGTCGCGGCCCCGGGGAGGTCGATCTCCTTGCCGCTGCTTAGCCTTGCCGCGTCGTCCTCCCTGGCCGTTGAACGGCCGCTTCTTGCTTGTCTCTTCCCCGCCACCTTGGGCCTTCTCCTTGTCGCGCCTCTCGTACTCAGCTTTCTGCTGCTCGACGAGGTACTCGACGCGCTTACAGTTGGAGAGATCGTGACCCTTGGTGCGGTGGATCTTACAGTATTGCTTGTCGGAGCTGCCCGGCTTGTCGGCCGCCGCTGCAGGGGCAGGCTCCTTGCCGGAGCCGCCAGCCTGCGCTTGCTTGGCGGGGGCCTCCTTGCCGGACTTCTCAACGGCAAGCACCTCTTTCTTGCCCTTCCTTCTGTTATTCCGCCGCCGGCTCTACTTTGCCGGGGCGGTGTCGTCGCTGTCGCTTCCTCCTGCGCCAGCATCCTCCCCGGGGAGTCTCCTCCCCTCTTCTGCGCGTGCGCACTTGTCAGCCAGAGCATAGAGCTCGCTGACATCCCGAATCTTCGTCATCGCCATCTCTTCACGCATGCGGCGGTTACGCACGTTCTGATGGAACGCGCTGATAACCGCGGCAGGGTGAACATCAGGGATGTTGTGCTGCACACGGCTGAAGCGTTGGATGTACTTGCGCAGGGTCTCGCCTTCCTTCTGGGCCAAAATGTGGAGATCGCTCTCCTGGCCGTGGGGTTTGTGGCCGCCGGTGAAGGCGCCAACAAACTGGTGGCAAAGGTCGGCCCAAGAAGAGATGGAACCTTCCGGCAAGTGCATGAGCCACGAACGGACGTTCGGCTTTAGCACGAGCGGGAAGTAGTTCGCCAAGATCTTCTCGTCGCGCCCCCCGGCAGCTTGCACTGCGATGGTGTAGACGCTGAGAAACTCCGAGGGGTGCGTCTTGCCGTCGTACTTCTCCGGTACGTCGGGCTTAAAATTCTTCATGCTGGGCCACTGGACGCGCCGCAGCTCGCGGGTGAACGCAGGACAGCCTGCCGCGTACGGCAGGTTGCCTGGCTCACCGGGCGCGTGCGCGTCGACAGTGTTCCCAGCTCTCTTGTCTGATTGCCGCCGAGCTTCTCGGCGGCGCTCGATTGTGGTCCGAGCGTCTTCTTCTCGCCGGTCGTCGAGGACTTGGCGCTGGTCCCGACGAGCCCGCGGGTCCGACGAGGCCGTGGAGCCGTCGTCGGGGTTGTTCCGGCGGGGCGGCGTCTTCTGCTTCTGCGGCGGGGAATGCACGCTTGTCGCACCCCCGGCAGTCTTGTTGCCGTCAGCCTTCGTTTTCTCAGCTTGCCGCGGCCGCGAGGTCGACGGCTGCTGTGGAGAATCGTTGTTGGCGAAGTCTATCAGGCTCCGTATGGTGGCCCTCCATTCTTCGGCCTTGTCGGCCGCTGGAGGGAAGTCGAGGAGCAGTTGCGCCCTTGCGAGCGCTTCCGCTGGAGTGGAGGGGAACGCGGGTGAGCGGTGCGAGGAGCGGGATACGCTCGGACTTCTAACAACGTTAGAAGGAGCGGGGTCCCGCGCCGGCGCCTTCGCTTTGCTTGTGCCCGGACGGGGGTCCGGGGCGTCCCGCGAGCCTCCGGTTTGGCCTTGCCCCAGCAAGCGGATACCACCTCCCGTGGTATGGCGCTGCTGGGTCGTCGTGTGCTGAGATGGACGCGGCGCGTCCACGGAGACCGAGGTTCGGTCGTCCGCCCTGTTCTTGGATCTGGTGGCGCCGTGAGTGTCCTCACCGGCAGCCACCCTTCCGACGGTATCCCCCCCGCCCACCGTCGGCTCTGGTGGCGGTGGGTGAGACGCAGACGGGCCTCCGACCTCCCAAGCCTTCTTCTTCGGGGCCATGGAGTTGTCGCTGGTGAAGTTGCTGATGAAGCTGGAGAGGTTGATGAAGAATGCGCCCGCGCGAACGCCGGATCAGGTTCGCACAACCTCGACGCCCCCTACCTGGCGCGCCAAAGATGTCGGGGGAAACTGTCCGCCACGAACACCTATGGGACCGGAGCCCCTTGCCTGTGCGGTACGAGGGCGGAGGGAGCACAAAGAGCAGATCGTAGCGAGCACGCGGGCAGTTTTACCCAGGTTCGGGCCGCGGTAGATGCGTAAAACCCTACTCCTGCTTAGTTGTGTATTGAGTTTGAGCGCTCGGGAGCTTGAAGAAGCAGCTACACCAAGCGCGAGAGTGATCTAGGTTCCGAACCCCCTCCACGTTGTGCATGGGCCTCCTTTTATAGTGTAAGGGGTCACCGACAGGTGTCAACGTAGGAGAAAGGGGTAAAAACGTAAAAGAGGTGGTAGTTGTAACAGTGCGGGAACAGTGGAGCTACAGTGCGGAACAGTGGTCTATACCTACTTTAACAGCGGGGGACAAGGGCATTTAATGCCCGTCGCCGTCGACCCCAAAAGCTCCCGCCCTGGCGTCTCCGTCTGCCACGGCGATGGATCCACCACCGTGAAGCGCCACCGTGTACCCCAGGCTGCACAGCCATCCGCCACGCGTCCCTGGATAGGCCCTAGGGCGACGCGTGGGCCGATGAGCTGGAGCGCGGGCACACAGCGCAGCCTTCCCGGCAAGCACCTTGCCGGGGCCTTGATCTTGCCGGGCCCGGGAGCTTGCCGCTCCCCGGGCCCTTGCCGGGGCGCATATAGCGCCGAGGCGTGTCTTCTAATCTTCCTGGCAAGCTCCTCTTGCCAGGGTCTTGTGTTAGTGGGGCAGTCTTGAGCCTGGTACGGCCTTCCCGGCAAGCTCCTCTTGCCGGGGTCTCGGTCTTATGTCTTGTATACTTTGTTTTTGAATGGTTTAATAGGGAGCAGGAAGGTCTCCGGCGAGCACGCAGTAAACCCTGCCGCGGGAAGCTGCAACTGCCCGTGCACAAGTTGGGGTACTGAGGTACCCCTACCTTAGTACACCGACAGAGGACGAGCGGAAGTAAAATGAGGAAGAGAGGTAGCAGTATTTATAAAGTGGCAGAGTCGAAACGGCAGGCGCGAGATTTGAGGAGGCAAGAGATTGGATAAAGATTCCCTGTCGCCTCGATTCTCGGGATGGCCTTTAAACAAAGGTGATAAACAGCTGCGCGCGTTAAATGCGGAAGTGATGTCACGGTCAAATTAAGTGATTTTCAAGGATGACGTCATGGACGGTTTATGAAAATGAGAAGACACAAGAAAAGAAGATCATGCAAAGACTGAGAAGATTGATGTGAACAAGTTCAAATCATTCTGGGGCCTAATGTCAGGGATATTACTAGCAGGTATAAACCGGCTAGTATAAACCGGATTATGGTAATTAAGTTGTATAATTGTAGTACCCAGTGGAGGTCACGGCCCATGAAAGGCTTAGGGCCCATGTGTAGAGTTATGATTTTGTAAACCGCCCGATCATGTAACTTGAGAGACAAGGAAGAAAGGGCAGAGACCGAGGCGGACACAAGTATGAGCCGGCCTTGGGACTCTATGAACCGGACCGGGCGTCGCCTCTATATAAAGGGACGACCCGGCGACGGTTCAAGGACAAGCAAGAAACAACCCGTCGAGACACAGGCAAGCGATCCGCTCCCTGTTCATCGATGCCCAAGCAATACCAAATCAAACTAGACGTAGGATTTTACCTTCATCGAAGGGGCCGAACTAGTATAAACCCTCTGTGTCCTTTGTGTGCTTTTAACCCCTTCAAGCTAACCTGTGCAATGGTTCCGTCACTAAGTACGTTAAACCGGACACCTGCCGTGTTAATTCCACGACACTTAGTGTGATTTTTTTACTACATTGATATTGGATGTCTATCATGTGACGACTAGTTTAATAGCCTAAGCACAATACCATGATGTTTTAATAGACTCTCAAAAGGGTATAAGTGAAGCATGAGAGTTCAACAATTTCTTCAAAATATTATCACCACCGTGCTCTAAAAGATATAAGTGAAGCACTAGAGCAAAAACTGTTCATCTCAAAAGATATAAGTGAAGCACATAGAGTGTTCTATCAATTCTTAGGCCATATTTATCTCTCTCAAATAGGTGTGTCCAGCAAGGATAATTGTGGCAAACTAACAAGCGAAGACTCAATTATACAAGACGCTCCAAGCAAAACACATATCATGTGGTGAATAAAAATATAGCTCCAAGTATAGTTACTGATGGATGAAGACGAAAGAGGGGATGCCTTTCCGGGGCATCCCCATGCTTAGGCTTTTGGTTGTCCTTGAATTTTACTTGGGGTGCCTTGAGCATCCCGCCATCCCCAAGCTTAGGCCCTTGCTACTGTTTTTTCCATAGTCCATCAAAGCAATACTCAAAACTTGAAAACTTCACAACACAAAACTTAGACAAAAATCTCGTGAGCTCCGTTAGTATAAGAAAGCAAACCAATACTAAAAGGTACTGCAATGAATTCATTCTTTGTTTATATTGGTGTTAAACCTACTGTATTCCAACTTCTCTATGGTTCATACCTCCCAATATTACTCATAGATGCATTGAAATAAGCAAACAACACACGAAAAACAGAATCTGTCAAAAACAGAACAGTCTGTAGTAATTTGCAGGTTTCGCATACTTCTATAACTCCAAAAAATTCAAACTAAATTTGTAAACGTCAGGAATTTGTCCATTAATCATCTGCAAAAAGAATCAACTAAATAGAACGCTCCAGTAAAATCTGATGACCATTCTAGCGAGCGCCAACGATTCTGTTTTTCACAGCAACATCACATAAACTTCACACAAGTCTTCCCAAAGGTTCTACTTGGCACAAACACTAAAAAAAACACAAAACCACATCTAAACAGAATCTAGATGCATTATTTATTACTGAACAGAAGCAAAAACAAAAAAATATAAAATTGGGTTGCCTCCCAACCAGCGCTATCGTTTTACGCCCCTAGCTAGGCATTTGAGATTTCAATGATGCTCACATGAAAGACAAGAATTGAAGCACAAGGAGAGCATCATAACACATGTGACAAACACATCTAAGTTTAACATACTTCCTATGCATAGGCATTTTATATGCAAACAAATTATCATAGCAAGCAAGTTCTAGCATAATCAAGGAAGGCGAAACAAACAATAGCCATCTCAACATAACGAGAGGTAATATAGTAACATGAGAATTTCCACAACCATATTTCCCTCTCTCATAATAATTGCATGTAGGATCATGATCAAATTCATCAAAATAGCTATCACATAACATATTCTCAACACGATCCACATGCATGCAAAGTTGACACTCTTCCAAAATAGTGGGAGAAATATTAACTAAAGTCATGACCTCTCCAAACCCACTTTTATCAAAAATTTCATAAGATTGAATATTCTCCAAATATGTGGGATCTAAAGTTGACACTCTTCCAAACCCACTTTCAATAATATATCAAACATTATTATCAATCTCATGTTCATCATGGGGTTTAAATAAATTATCAAGATCGTAAGAAGAATCACCCCAATCATGATCATTGCAACAAGTAGAAGTCATAGCAAAACTAGCATCCCCAAGCTTAAGGTTTTGCATATTATAAGCACAATTGAGATCAATAGAATTTATAGTAACATCATTGCAATCATGCTTTTTAATTACTTTTTCTTTTAACAATTCCTCACAATTTTCAGATTCATAAATTTCAAGCAAAACCCCATAGCAATTGGTTCAACATAATTGGATCTCTTAAAGAGATTAGCAAGTGGATGAGGATCCATAATTTAGCAAGCGAAGATGCAAGCTAATAGAGGGCACATAGCATCACAAGCAAACAAGAGGCAAGCGAACGGTAAACACAAGGAAAAAAAGAAGGGCAAATAAAACAGCAAGGGTGAAGTGGGGGAGAGGAAAACAAGAGGCAAATAAATGTAATGCGGAGGATAAGGGTTTGTGATAGGTACTTAGTATATGACTTTTGCGTAAGCCTCCCCGGCAACGGCGCCAGGAATTCTTCTTGCTACTTCTCGAGCTTGCGTTGTATTCCCTCGAAGAGGAAAGGGTGATGCAGCACAGTAGCGTAAGCATTTCCCTCAGTTTTTGAGAACCAAAGTATCAATCCAGTAGGAGACCACGCGCGAGTCCCTCGCACCTGCACAAACAAATAAGAACTTTGCAGCTAACGCGATAAGGGGTTGTCAATCCCTTTACGGTCATTTACGAAAGTGAGATCTGATAGAGATGATAGTTTATATTTTTGGTATTTTTGTTTATAAGAACAGAAAGTAAAAGCGGAAAAAGTAAAGTAAGTGTAGATTGATATGTTGAGAATAGACCCGGGGGCCATAGTGTTCTCTAGTGGCTTCCCTCATGATAGCGATATTCTATGGCGGGTAGACAAATTATTGTCAAGCAATTGATAGAAAAGCGAATAATTATGAGACTATCTAGGCATGATCATTGTATATAGGCAT
Organism: Secale cereale; assembly: GCA_902687465.1. Taxonomy (NCBI): domain Eukaryota; kingdom Viridiplantae; phylum Streptophyta; class Magnoliopsida; order Poales; family Poaceae; genus Secale; species Secale cereale. The sequence continues at coordinate 855,081,789 of LR738714.1, read as the reverse complement.
CACGCCCGGGACAAGTAGACCGACTCCTGCCTGCATCTACTACTATTACTCCACACATCGACCGCTATCCAGCATGCATCTAGTGTATTGAGTTCATAAGAACACAGTAACGCCTTAAGCAAGATGACATGATGTAGAGGGATAAACTCAAGCAATATGATATAAACCCCATCTTTTTATCCTTGATGGCAACAATACAATACGTGCCTTGCTGCCCCTACTGTCACTGGGAAAGGACACCGCAAGATTGAACCAAAGCCAAGCACTTCTCCTGTTGCAAGAACTATAGATCTAGTAGGCCAAACCAAACCAATAATTCGAAGAGACTTGCAAGGATATTATGAGCACACATAAAGATTTCAGAGAAGAACCAAATATTTCTCAAAGATAATCTTGATCATAAACCCACAATTCATCGGATCTCGACAAACACACCGCAAAAAGAGATTACATCAAATAGATCTCCTCGAAGACCAAGGAGAACTTTGTATTGAGATCCAAAGAGAGAGAAGAAGCCATCTAGATACTAGCTATGGACCCAAAGGTCTGTGGTAAACTACTCACAGCTCACGGTGAGGCGATGATGATGATGTAGAAGAACTCCATGATGGATCCCCCCTCCAGTGGAGCTCCGGAACAGGCCCCAAGATGGGATCTCACGGGAACAGAAGGTTACGGCGGTGGAACTAGGGTTTTTTCTTCTCGTATGATGGTTTCGCGCTACGCAGGCTTATATAGGAGGAAGGAGGACACCGGGGGCCTTACGAGGGGTTCACATGGCAGGGGGCGCGCCCTAGGGGGGCCCACCCTCATGGGCACCTCGTGGCCCCTACTCCGTGGTTCTCAAGTCTCCCGTGCGTGATTTTCTCCAGAAATATCTCTCCCGAAGGTTTCATTCCGTTTGGACTCCGTTTGATATCCCTTTTCTGTAAAACCCTAAAACAGGCAAAAAACAGCAATTTGGACTGGGCCTTTGGGTTAGTAGGTTAGTCCCAAAAATAATATAAAAGTGTACGACAAAGCCCAATAAACATCCAAAACATCATAAATAATAGCATGGAACAATAAAAAATTATAGATACGTTGGAGACGTATCACATATGTTATAGACATTTACCTTGCTGTCATACCTAGTAGCTCTTGGGTATTTGATACCAGATCGGTTGTTCATATTTGCAACTCGATGCAGGGGCTGGTAAGAACTAGGCGTGTGGCACAAGGGGAGATTGACATCAGGGTCGGCAACAAAGCAAGAATTGCTGCGTTGGAGGTCGGCACGATGCAGCTCCAGCTTCCTTCCGGATTCATTATGGAATTGAATAATTGTTATTACATTCCTGCACTTAGTCGGAACATTATTTTTGCCTCATGTTTGATGACTCAAGGTTATGAATTCAATTTAAAGGACAATGGTTGTTCGATATTTTTGAAAGGTATGTTCCACGGCTATGCACCCATTATTGATGGGCTATTTATTTTTAATCTAGAAACGAAACCTGTCTATAATATGAATGTCAAGAGGCATAAGCCTAATGAGATAAATCCGACATACTTCCGGCATTGCCGACTTGGACACATTAGTCTGAAACACATGAAGAAGCTCCATAGTGATGGGCTCCTAACTTCGCCCGACTTCGATTCATTCGAGACATGCGAATCATGCTTGCTCGGCAAGATGACTAAGTCTCCTTTTGCAAAGAGTTGCGAGAGGGCGTCCGCGCTATTGGCGCTCATACACAGCGATGTGTGTGGTCCAATGAGTACAACTGCCAGAGCTGGCTATTAGTACTTCGTGACTTTTACTGACGACTTGAGTAGATATGGCTATATCTATTTGATGAGGCACACGCCAGAAACTTTTGAAAAGTTCAAAGAGTTTTAGAATGAGGTAGAGAATCAGCTCGGCAAGACTAGAAAGCTTCTACGATCTGATCATGGAGGTGAGTACATGAGCCAGGAGTTTGATGATCATCTGAAAAGTTGAGGTATAGTACCTCAGCTCACACCTCCGGGTACACCACAGAGAAATGGCGTGTCAGAACGGAGGAATTGTACCTTGTTGGACATGGTTCGATCTATGATGAGCAAAACGGATTTACCTTTGTCATTCTGGGGATACACTCTAGAAACTGCAGCTTTTACAGATGTGGACTGGGAAGAGTCCATGTTTGTCTTTTCTCAAGATTTGGGGTTGTGAAGCATTTGTCAAACGACTTATGTCAGACAAGCTTACGCCCAAGTCCGATAAATGCATATTCGTGGGATATCTGAGGGAAACCTTGGGATATAGCTTCTACAACCGTGAAGAGCACAAAGTGTTTGTTGCTCAAAACGGGGTCTTCCTTGAGAAAGAATTTCTCGGGCGGGAGGCTAGTGGGAGGCAGGTGCAACTCGAATAAGTTCGAGCACCACTTGGGGACAACTCGGCGGGTGATATGATCATAACGGAGTCTGTTAGGGAACCCGAGGTGGAAGCGGCACCGGAACCACGGAGGTCGGAAAGATTGCGCAAAGTGCGCGATGTGTTGTTGCTGGAAAGCGACGAGCCGGCTACGTATGCGGAAGAGATGGTAAGCCCGGATTCCGAGGCATAGCTGGAGGCCATGAGGTCCGAATTAAAGTCCATGGATGAAAATCAAGTTTGGGACTTGGTTGATCCGCCGCCTGGCGTTAAAGCCATAGGTTGCAAATGGGTCTTTAAGAAGAAAACCAATGTGGATGGAAATGTTCAGAACCATAAAGCTTGGCTTATCGTTAAAGGTTATGGACAAGTTCAGGGAATTGACTACAACGAGACTTACTCGCCAGTAGCGATGCTGAAGTCGGTGAGGATCATACTAGCTATAGCTGCCTATTTCGATTATGAGATATGGCAAATGGATGTCAAAACGGCTTTCCTTCATGGACATTTAACCGAGGACGTGTATATGATACAGCCCGATGGTTTTGTCGATCCGACTAGCACTAGTAAGGTATGTGTCGTGGTTTTGTCACGGCGGATGTCCTAGCAAAAGGACTTAGTCATGAGGCCATCGCTACGGGTTAGCTTAAAGGGGTTAAAGCGGACAAGGACACAGGTATTTTATACTAGTTCGGCCCCTTCGATGAAGGTAAAAGCCTACGTCTAGTTTGGTGTGTATTGCTTAGGGTTTCGATGACCAAGGAGCAAATCTGCTTTGCCTGTGTCTCGAGCTGTCCTCCCCTTGAACCGTCGCCGGGTCGTCCCTTTATATAGGAGGTGACGCCCGGTCCGGTTTACAGAGTCCCGAGGCCAGCTCATAACCATGTCCGCCTCGGTCTCTATTCTTTCTATCTTACATTCCAAGTTACATAGTATGGCGTTTTACAAACCTATGGGCCCTAACACTTGTGCTCTAAACCCCTTGGGATAAAGTCTTTTGCTTCATGTTCTGCTGGGCTTTTAAAATGATCTTGATAACATAAACCAGCCCCTCCTGGGCGGTTTATACCTGGTAGTAATATCCCTGACATTAGGCCCCAGATTGATTTGAACCTGTTCATGTCAATCTTCAAAGTCTTGTGCACATTTCCTTTCCGCTGCTTCAGAATGCTTTATAAACCAGCGTGACGTCATCTCCTCAAATCACCTTAAACCGTCGTGACGCCATCTGCGCATTTAACACTTTTACCTATTTTTTATCTCTTATTCATTAAAGCTCCGAAGATCGAGGCGACAGTGTCATCCATATCCGCTTTTAGGCTCCTCGATCCCCGCGCCTACCGTTTTATCCCTTCGGCTTATAAATAGGGCAGAGGGGCACCTATTTTCCCCGCTTGCCTCTTCTTCTTCCTCTGTCTACCTGCGCTCGAGCTGTGCCGCCGTCCGTCGAACTCTGCGTCTTCATCGATCCCGGCCGCTGCATCAACCTGAACGTTTCCAGAGATTCGCCAGTGCTTCTCCACACCCGTCGCCTCGGGTACATCCTCTTCTCCCCTTCTCATAGATCATCAGCTCTAGGGTTTCCTCATGCGAGCTCGTAGACAAGTTCCTGTTCTTCGCAGTTCTTCACCATAGCCAGTAGTTCGCCGTAGATCTCAAACCTTTGGTTAGCAACCGTAAGAATGACTCCGCTCCATCGTTGTAGCTTTATCTCTCCCAATGCAATTAGTTAGACTGAATCAGTTTAGGACCTTCATCATGTCTGTAGTTTATAACTTGAATTATTTCTGAGTTTTCATATGCTATAGATCTGTATTCCACTGATGTTTGTGTGAAAGTTGTTTTCCCAAAACTTCAGATCTGCACCCTGTTTGCCTGTGTTGGCGGTTTAGCTGATTCAAATTTCCTAATCCGGTAGATGCCATTGTTATATTTTTTCCGAACTTTTGATCCGGTCGATACCTTTAGGCCCCTGCTTAAACCGCCGTTTTAGACCAGTACCTTCATAGATCATGCCGGTTTAAATCTGCTTAGATTACAAACTGGCTCTTCATTGTATTTTCAGTCTCTCCCTTCCGAAAAGATGACTACTCAAGCCAAACAGTTTGTCTCGTGCAACTGGGTCCAATCCCGGATCACCGAGGATGACTTAGAGAAAATGGCCTCAATTGGTGCTTTAGGCCCAAAGGACGTCCTTCACTAGAGGGCTCCCGGATCAGAATGTCCTCCAGAGCCCAAGGAAGGAGAAATTGTTGTCTTCTTCGATCACTTGGCCCGGGGATTCAACCCTCCTGGGTCAAAGTTTTTCCGCGATGTGTTAGCAAACTTTCAGCTTCATCCACAAGACCTTGGTCCCAACTCCGTATCAAATATTTGCAACTTCCAAGTTTTTTGTGAAGCCTATCTGCAAGAGGAGCCAACAGTGGAGCTATTCCGAGACTTCTTTCACTTAAACCATCGTACTGAATTTCATGACGGCCCAAATACTGAACTCGGCGGGATGTCTATTCAGAAGAGGAAGGATGTTAGTTTCCCTCATGCCACTCTCCACAGCCATGTAATGCCCAAGATGTAACACTTTCCCAATATGGCAATGTATGAAACTTTGGCTTCATCAATTCCATTCCGGGTTCTTCTTTCATTTCGGGTTCTTCGTTTTGTCGTGTGGGTGTGTGCATTTCATCCATGTCATGTTGTCATGTGCATTGCATTGCATTTGTGTTGTCACTTGCACCCGGTCCCACTCGTCTCTTCTTGTTGTCCGTTTCGAGTTCCGATGCTCACACACGTGCCCGTGGCATCCCCGAGTCCTTCTTTCGTGTGTGGCCATGTAACGTTCCCGGACTGACGTGAGACTTGTTGTGCGATTTTGTTTTGGTACGTGTAGGCCGCCTGTCAAGTTTCGTCGCGTTTGGAGTTCGTTTAGTACTCCAACGGTTAACCTAGTGGGCTAAAAGAACCTCTTCTTTGAGGCCCAAGACCCCCTCCACAACAGCCCACTAACCCAGCACAACCCTTCCCATCATCTCGGTCGTCGAATTGTGATCGCGTGGCTGAAAACCACTCCCCATTTGGAGTCTCCTAGCTTCTTGTGCCTATAAAAACGTTCAGACCCCCCATTTTCGCGTCCAAACCCTAGCTAAACTCCTCCCCGCCGCGCCGGACACGTCCGTTCGCTGCCGCGCCCGTCCAACCACTGCGCGCCATGTGGCAGCCCCATAGCGGCATCCGCCTTCACCGCCGCGCGGGCCCGCGAGCCCACCTCGGGCCCTCCGCCTCCCAGGCCGAACTCCTCCGCACCCGGCGCCGATCCCCGGCGCGGCTCGGCGCCGCCGGCCGCGGCGAGGGCCGCCGCGCCGCGCCCGCCGGCGCCGGTCACCGCCGGCCGCCTCCGGTGCGCCTCGCCCCGCCGCCCAACCGCCGCTGCCTCCGGCCGGCCTCGCCGCCCCGGCCTCGCCCCGCCGGCCGCCTCTCCGCCCCGGCCTCGCCCCGCCGGCCGCCTCTCCGCCCCGTCGTCTTCTCCAGCTCCGGTCGCCGGAGCCGCCGCCGTCCTCGTCACGTCCCGATCCGGCCGGATCGGGACCAGATCCACCAAGCCCCGCAACCAAACGCGCCGTCCCCGTCCCGGATCTCCCCATCCCGCACGGATCCGTCCCGTTGACTTTTGGAGGTATGAAATACCACTAAATCCCAGATCTGTAACGTTTTGTTTCCTCCTTTGCATGTCCGTATCTTTGTGCTCGTAGATCCGTTTTGTGCATATGATATGTCAAAATGATCGTGGTGATGTGCTTTACGTTTTGTTCCATTGTGTCATGCTTGTTTGAGTTCATCTAGAGGTCTTAATCTTCGTGACAAGAGTGCTACTTGTTATAAACTGTTCTTACTTGTTATTTTCATGCCATGTTTGAGATGTGATAACTTGGTGCATGTTTATCCAAATGAAGCAAATGATATGTCAAAATGTTCATTATGAGATGCTCTACATGTTGGTTGCTGTAGCATGCATGTTAGGGTTCTTATTGCTATGTTAATCTCTGTTGCAAAAGTGCATATGGCTGTTAAGTTTTGTAACATGTTATGAGATGCTGATTTGAAGTGCTCGTTGCTATTGATGTGGTTGTCCCCTTGTCACATGCCAATATGTTTTAGAATCTCCTTCATGTGGTCTTTGCTGTGTTGCAAACCATTTTCCAGGATGTGCCTTGAGGTGACTTAAACATGCTTGCAAACATGCCATGCCAATGTTACTGTTTAAACACGTAGTGAAATTTCTACTAAGTCTGGGATCTGTCATATCCTGATGCTATGTTTGCTTGATGCCCTAGGGAAATCCATGCTAGTTTTGGGGTGGCCATTGATCATTCCTTGTTGTACATGTTATTGGCTATCCATCCATGTCCTCACTTGCTCATATGAGTTGCTGTACCTTATTTAAATCTTGCTCCCAAGTTGCTATAAAATATAACTGTCAGGTTTTTAACGTCATGATCAAAATGTTGTAGCTTGTTGCTATTGATCCATGCCTCCTATGGAGTTGCTCCAATGGAGTTGTTTGCTGTAGGATATGTCTGCTTCATGTCCATGCTTCTTGTCACCATGTTTGAGTGCTATAGAGTATATATTTCTTGCTCCAAAGTTGCTATGTGGCTGTTAATTTCAGCTTTGCATTGTTTCTTGTTTCGTGTGTATATGTTGAACCGTTGCTCCGTTTTGAGCGTGCCCTATATGAAACTTGTGTGATTTTGCATGTAGAACAATAATATCATGTTGTTAACATGTTTGGAGTATGTTTGCTTGATGTTTGGGTGCATCTTGCACCGTTGCCATGCTTAACTTGTTTTGCTCATATCTTCTAGACCGTAGCTCCGAATTAAACAAACTTTATATGAAACTTGACTAGAATTTCGTGTAGATCATCATGGTGCATGTTAACTTGCTGTTTAATAACTTTAACCTAAGGTTTGTTCAGATCTGGACCAATTTCAACATATGCTTATGAGGACTTACCGGATTCGCTATATGTGGATTCCGGCCTCATTTAATCTTGTTGTCTTGTGTTGTTCTTGTGTGCTTCCTCCCTTGACATGTATTGAATCATACATGCATCATACGTGCATCATGTTGATTGTGCATTGCACCTTGTTTGATCCTCGTGCCTCGTTGTGTTCTTGTGTTGAGTAGAGCCGGGAGCCGAGACCGAGAACGAGAACGAGGTTATTACCGAGGTTGAGTACGAGGAGCCGTCTTACGATCCCATCGACGACTCGATAGGCATGATGACCTGACCGAGATATCATTACTTGTTGGGGAACGTAGTATTTTAAAATTTTCCTACGATCACGCAAGATCTATCTACCAGATGTATAGCAACGAGAGGGAAGAGCGTGTCTACGTACCCTCGTAGACCGGGAGCGGAAGCGTCAAGCGACGCGGTTGATGTTGTCGAACTTCTTCGCGATCCAACCGATCAAGCACCGAACGTACGGCACCTCCGCGTTCAGCACACGTTCAGCTTGATGACGTCCCACGAGCTCTTGATCCAGTTGAGCTTCACGGGAGAGTTTCGTCAGCACGACGGCGTGGTGACGGATATGATGTGTTCACCGGCGCAGGGCTTCGCCTAAGCTCCACGACGGTATGACCGAGGTGTGATTCTGTGGAGGGGGGCACCGCACACGGCTAAAACAATTCAACTTGTGTGTCTTTGGGTGCCCCCCTGCCCCCGTATATAAAGGAGCAAGGGGGGAGGCCGGCCGGCCCTTCCTGGTGCGGCTAGGGAGTGGACTCCTACTAGGAATAGGATTGCAATCCTATTCCTAGTAGGATTCACCGAAAGGAAGAAGGGGCAAAGGAATAGGAGAGGTGGCGCCCCCCAATCCTAGTCCAACTAGGATTCCTAGGTGGGGGCGCCGGCCAGCCCTATGGGCTGCCTCTCTCTTTCCCTTTAGGCCCACTATGGACCATCCCCTCTCGTAGGGGGTTCCGGTAACCCCCTCCGGCAATCCCGATAAATCCGAATCTTTTCCGGAACACTTCCGGTGTCCGAATATAGTCGTCCAATATATCAATCTTTATGTCTCGGACATTCCGAGACTCCTCGTCATGTCTGTGATCTCATCCGGGACTCCGAACTACCTTCGGTACATCAATACTCATAAACTCATAATACCGATCGTCATCAAACGTTAAGCGTGCGGACCCTAAGGGTTCGAGAACTATGTAGACATGACCGAGACTCATCTCCGGTCAATAACCAATAGAGGAACCTGGATGTTCATATTGGCTCCTACATATTCTACGAAGATCTTTTATCGGTCAGAACCGGATATCCATTTAGGAATGCAGTTTTGACATCCATTTGCCAGATTTCATAATCATAAAATGCGGCAATTGCTAACATGATTCGGACAGACTTAAGCATCGCTACAGGTGAGAAAGTCTCATCGTAGTGAACTCCTTGAACTTGTCGACAACCTTTCGCAACAAGTCGAGCTTTGTAAACAGTAATATTACCGTCTGCGTCGGTCTTCCTCTTGAAGATCCATTTATTTTCGATGGCTTGCCGATCATCGGGCAAGTCAACCAAAGTCCACACTTTGTTCTCATACATGGATCCCATCTCAGATTTCATGGCTTCAAGCCATTTTGCGGAATCTGGGCTCATCATCGCTTCCTCATAGTTCGTAGGTTCATCATGGTCTAGTAACATGATTTCCAGAACTGGGTTGCCGTACCACTCTGGTGCGGAACGTACTCTGGTTGATCTACGACGTTCAGCAGAAACTTGAACCGAAGTTTCATGATCATTATCATTAACTTCCTCACTAATTGGTGTAGGAATCACTGGAACAATTTCCTGTGATGTACTACTCTCCAATCCGGGAGAAGTTACAATTACCTCATCAAGTTCTACTTTCCTCCCATTCACTTCTTTCGAGAGAAACTCTTTCTCTAGAAAGGATCCACTCTTAGCAACAAAGACCTTGTCTTCGGATCTGTGATAGAAGGTGTACCCAACAGTTTCTTTTGGGTATCCTATGAAGATTTACTTCTCTGATTTGGGTTCGAGCTTATCATGTTGAAACTTTTTCACATAAGCATCGCAGTCCCAAACTTAAAGAAACGACAACTTTGGTTTCTTGCCAAACCATAGTTCATAAGGTGTCGTATCAACGGATTTAGATGGTGCCCTATTTAACGTGAATGCAGCTGTCTCTAAAGCATAACCCCAAAACGATAGTGGTAAATCGGTAAGAGACATCATAGATCGCACCATATCCAATAAAGTACGGTTATGATGTTCGGACACACCATTACGCTGTGGTGTTCCAGGTGGCGTGAGTTGTGAAACTATTCCACATTGTTTCAAATGAAGACCAAACTCGTAACTCAAATATTCTCCTCCACGATCAGATCGTAGAAACTTTATTTTCTTGTTACGATGATTCTCTACTTCACTCTGAAATTCTTTGAACTTTTCAAATGTTTCAGACTTGTGTTTCATTAAGTGGATATACCCATATCTGCTTAAATTATCAGTGAAGGTCAGAAAATAACGATACCCGCCGCGTGCTTCAACACTCATTGGTCCGCATACATCAGTATGTATGATTTTCCAACAATACGTTGATCGCTCCATAGTTCCGGAGAACGGACTTTTAGTCATCTTGCCCATGATGCATGGTTCGCAAGCACCAAGTGATTCATAATCAAGTGATTCCAAAAGTCCATCATTATGGAGTTTCTTCATGCGTTTTACACCAATATGACCTAAACGGCAGTGCCACAAATAAGTTGCACTATCATTATTAACCTTGCATCTTTTGGCTTCAATATTATGAATATGTGTATCACACGATCGAGATCCAACAAACTATTTTTATTGGGTGTATGACCATAGAAGGTTTTATTCATGTAAACAGAACAACAATTATTCTCTAACTTACATGAATAACCGTATTGCAATAAACATGATCAAATCATATTCATGCTCAACACAAACACCAAATAACACTTATTTAGGTTCAACACTAATCCCGAAAGTATAGGGAGTGTGCGATGCTGATCATATCAATCTTGGAACTATTTCCAATACACATCGTCACTTCATCCTTTAACTAGTTTCTGTTCATTATGCAACTCCCATTTCGAGTTACTACCTTTTTAGCAACTAAATCAGTATCAAATACCGAGGGGTTGCTATGAACACTAGTAAAATACACATCAATAATCTGTATATCAAATATACCTTTGTTCACTTTGCCATCCTTCTTATCCGCCAAGTATCTAGGGCAGTTCCACTTCCAGTGACCATTTCCTTTGCAGTAGAAGCACTTAGTTTCAGGCTTGAGTTTAGCTTTGGGTTTCTTCGTGGAAGTAGCAACTGACTTGCTATTCTTTTTGAAGTTCCCTTTCTTTCCCTTGCCCTTTTTCTTGAAACTAGTGGTCTTGCTAACCATCAACACTTGATGGTCCTTTTTGATTTCTACCTCCGCAGCTTTGAGCATAGCGAAGAGCTCGGGAATTGTTATCGTCATCCCTTGCATATTATAGTTCATCACGAAGTTCTACTAACTTGGTGATAGTGACTAGAGAACTTTGTCAATTACTATCTTATCTGGAAGATTAACTCCCACTTGATTAAAGTAATTGTAGTACCCAGACAATCTGAGCACATGCTCACTGGTTGAGCTATTCTCCTCCATCTTGTAGGCAAAGTACTGTCAGAGGTCTTATACCTCTCGACACGGGCATGAGTATGAAATACTAATTTCAACTCTTGGAACATCTTATATGCTCCGTGGCGTTCAAAACGTTTTTGAAGTCCCGGTTCTAAGCCATAAAGTATGGTGCACTTAAACTATCAAGTAGTCATCATATCGAGCTTTTGTCAAAAACGTTCATAACGTCTACATCTGCTCCTGCAATAGGTCTGTCACCTAGCGGTGCATCAAGGACATAATTCTTCTGTGCAGCATTGAGGATAATCCTCAGATCACGGAACAATTCCGCATCATTGCTACTAACATCTTTCAACTTGGTTTTCTCTAGGAACATATGAAAAATAAACGGGGAGCAACATCGCGAGCTATTGATCTACAACATAGATATGCTAATACTTCCAGGACTAAGTTCATGATAAATTAAAGTTCAATTAATCATATTACTTAAGAACTCCCACTTAGATAGACATCCCTCTGGTCATCTAAATGATCACGTGATCCAAATCAACTAAACCATGTCCGGTCATCACGTGAGATGGAGTAGTTTCAATGGTGAACATCTTATGTTGATCATATCTACTATATGATTCACGCTCGACCTTTCGGTCTCCAGTGTTCCGAGGCCATATCTGTATATGCTAGGCTCGTCAAGTTTAACCCGAGTATTCTGCGTGTGCAAAACTGGCTTGCACCCGTTGTATTTGAACGTAGAGCTTATCACACCCGATCATCACGTGGTGTCTCGGCACGACGAACTTTCGCAACGGTGCATACTCAGGGAGAACACTTGTACCTTGAAATTTAGTAAGGGATCATCTTATAATGCTACCGTCGTTCTAAGCAAAATAAGAAGCATAATAAGATAAACATCACATGCAATCAAAATATGTGACATGATATGGCCATCATCATCTTGTGTTTTTGATCTCCATCTCCAAAGCACCGTCATGATCACCTTTGTCACCGACGCGACACCTTGATCTCCATCGTAGCATCGTTGTCGTCTCGCCAACTATTGCTTCTACGACTATCGCTACCGCTTAGTGATAAAGTAAAGCAATTACATGGCGATTGCATTTCATACAATAAAGCGACAACCATATGGCTCCTGCCAGTTGCCGATAACTTTACAAAACATGATCATCTCATACAAAACCGTATAACTCATCATGTCTTGACCATATCACATCACAACATGCCTTGCAAAAACAAGTTAGACGTCCTCTACTTTGTTTGTTGCAAGTTTTGCGTGGCTGCTACGGGCTTAGCAAGAACCGTTCTTACCTACGCATACAAAACCACAACGATGTTTCGTCAAGTAAGTGCTGTTTTAACCTTCACAAGGACCGGGCGTAGGCACACTTGATTCAGCTAAAGTGAGAGAGACAGACACCCGCCAGTCACCTTTAAGCAACGAGTGCTCGTAACGGTGAAACCAGTCTCGCGTAAGCGTACGCGTAATGTCGGTCCGGGCCGCTTCATCTCACAATACCGCCGAAGCAAAGTATGACATGCTGGTAAGCAGTATGACTAGTATCGTCCACAATCTGATTGTGTTCTACTCGTGCATATCATCTACGCATAGACCTGGCTCATGATGCCACTGTTGGGGAACGTAGTATTTTAAAATTTTCCTACGATCACGCAAGATCTATCTACCAGATGTATAGCAACGAGAGGGAAGAGCGTGTCTACATACCCTCGTAGACCGGGAGCGGAAGCGTCAAGCGACGCGGTTGATGTTGTCGAACTTCTTCGCGATCCAACCGATCAAGCACCGAACGTACGGCACCTCCGCGTTCAGCACACGTTCAGCTTGATGACGTCCCACGAGCTCTTGATCCAGTTGAGCTTCACGGGAGAGTTTCGTCAGCACGACGGCGTGGTGACAGATATGATGTGTTCACCGGCGCAGGGCTTCGCCTAAGCTCCGCGACGGTATGACCGAGGTGTGATTCTGTGGAGGGGGGCACCACACACGGCTAAAACAATTCAACTTGTGTGTCTTTGGGTGCCCCCATGCCCCCGTATATAAAGGAGTAAGGGGGGAGGCCGGCCGGCCCTTCCTGGTGCGGCTAGGGAGTGGACTCCTACTAGGAATAGGATTGCAATCCTATTCCTAGTAGGATTCACAAAAAGGAAGAAGGGGGAAAGGAATAGGAGAGGTGGCGCCCCCCCAATCCTAGTCCAACTAGGATTCCTAGGTGGGGGCGCCGGCCAGCCCTATGTGCTGCCTCTCTCTTTCCCTTTAGGCCCACTATGGACCATCCCCTCTCGTAGGGGGTTCCGGTAACCCCCTCCGGCAATCCCGATAAATCTGAAACTTTTCCGGAACACTTCCGGTGTCCGAATATAGTCGTCCAATATATCAATCTTTATGTCTCGGACATTCCGAGACTCCTCGTCATGTCCGTGATCTCATCCGGGACTCCGAACTACCTTCCGTACATCAATACTCATAAACTCATAATACCGATCGTCATCAAACGTTAAGCGTGCGGACCCTACGGGTTCGAGAACTATGTAGACATGACCGAGACTCATCTCCGGTCAATAACCAATAGAGGAACCTGGATGTTCATATTGTCTCCTACATATTCTACGAAGATCTTTTATCGGTCAGAACCGCATAACAACATACGTTGTTCCTTTTGTCAACGGTATGTTACTTGCCCGAGATTCGATCGTCGGTATCTCTATACCTAGTTCAATCTCGTTACTGGCAAGTCTCTTTACTCGTTCCGTAACTCATCATCTCGTGACTAACTCATTAGTCTTTTGCTTGCAAGGCTTATTGTGATGTGTGTTACCGAGAGGGCCCAGAGATACCTCTCCGACACTCGGAGTGACAAATCCTAATCTTGATCTATGCCAACACCACGAATACTTTCGGAGACACCTGTAGAGCATCTTTATGATCACCCAGTTACGTTGTGACGTTTGATAGCACACAAGGTGTTCCTACGGTATTCGGGAGTTGCATAATCTCATAGTCATAGGAACATGTATAAGTCATGAAGAAAGCAATAGCAGTAAAACTAAACGATCATAGTGCTATGCTAACGGATGGGTCTTGTCCATCAGTTCATTCTCCTAATGATGTGATCCCGTTGATCAAATGACAACTCATGTCTATGGCTAGGAAACATAACCATCTTTGATCAATGAGCTAGTCTAGTAGAGGCATACTAGGGACATACTGTTTTGTCTATGTATTCACACATGTACTAAGTTTCCGGTTAATACAATTCTAGCATGAATAAAAGACATTTATCATGATATAAGGAAATATAAATAACATCTTTATTATTGCCTCTAGGGCATATTTCCTTCATTACTATCTTTGCCTATTGCTAGAAGTCTCGGTCTTTAGCTTATTGCCTCGATGCCCATGTTTGTTTGTCAGCCTCCTATTGCAACCATGAATCTGTCTAACCACCCAACCTAGCAAACCTTTGTTTGGCTACGTAAGCTTCGCCTAGCCCCTCTTATAGCATTGCTAGTTGCAAGAGAAGATTTGAAGATTCTTGCTTCATGTTGAAGTTATTGTTGGGATATCACACTATATAAACTCTTAAACTAAATCATCTATATATTGGTAATGGGTGGAAGGCTAAGCCTCTTGCTTGGTGACTTGTTCCACTCATGCCGCCCTAGGAACCGTATAAACCGGTGTTATGTTCCTTGATTATGCGTTCCTAACACGGTTGGGGTTATGGGACCCGCTCGATAACCCTCTTAGCGCTAAACCTTTTCCAGCAAGGCCCAACATTGGTACTCCATTTGCCTAATAACTAAAACTTGCATAGGGACTACCTATCCCCTTTTCTTAATCAACCCCCGGGCCAGTGCTCCACATGAGTGTTGGTCCAACCGAGCAGACTGCAGGGCCGCCTTGGGGAAACACGAGGTATTTGGTATTTTCCTGTAGGCTGTCTCATCCGGTCGTGGCCTGAGACTAGATATGCGCGGCTACTGTCAGGGTGTCGGCACGCCGGGAGGTCTTGCTGGATTAGTTTTACCTATGTCGGTATATCTTGAGCACGGGATTCCGAGAATTCTCGGGCCTTCCCACCTTGGAGTTGCGACTCCGCAGATCGTGAGCTTTTCATGGGCTAAGTTGGAACACCCCTGCAGGGTTTTGAACTTTCGAAAGCCGTGCCCGCGGTTATGTGGCAGATGGGAATTTCTTAATATCCGGTTGTAGAAAACTTGACACCATGTTCAGAACACACTACCAGCGTGAGTAACCGTGACGGTCATTTTCCGAAAGGGGTTCGGGAAGTGAACATGGTTGGGTTATGTTTGACGTGCATAGATAGGATCACTTCGTGATCACTTTGATGCTTGTGGCACTTCTCTTCTCTCTCTAAAGACGTAAGCTAGTGCAGCTGCAACATTTATCTTTCTTCAGCCTTGTTCCACACCCAAGGCTTAGATAGTTTTGCTACCCGGGAACAGGATTACTGAGTCCTCCGTGGCTCACAGATTCTACACCACACCAGATGCAGGTACTATGGTGGACTACTTAGGTGACGACACGGAGCTATACTGGGAGTTCGATGAAGAGCGTTGTCGATACTATGTGCACTATCCTGATGATCAGTAGTGGTTTCTACTAGGGGCGATTCGGGCCTTGTGGCTTTATGTATTTGGTATCTTTCATTTGGATCTTCGCCCGTAGTCGGGTTGTGATGTTATTTGGATGATGATTTGCTTATGTAATGTATTGTGTGGCGTGGCGAGTGTAAGCCAACTATCCTTTTGCAATTTCATCCCTATTTTTACATGAGTCATGCAAAGATACCAAACTTGAGATCATTCTAGAATGGGCTTATACCTTTAAGTCATGCCTCGACACGTAGGAGGTATAATACCATCCTGGGCATTACAAGCCATCCAAAGGAATGGAACCAGACTTGGTTTTACTGCGTAGACACTTCACCAGAAGGTGAAAATCCGTTGTCGGGTTATCGCTCCCACCGTCTTCCGGAAAACCACCCTTTTCCGCAGCGGTTAAGTGCCCAGGCGCGAGCTCAGTATGCCTCTCAACTTTCGAAGTTCAGGGCCTTTGTAGCCAATGGTTTGACTGGAGTTGACTTCGTCTGCTACTGGCTTTCCTGGAGCGTTCTTCCACTAAGCCGGCGCTCTGGTTTGATGTGTGAGTATACTAGGAATCCCAAGGACCCTTTGCGCCACACAGAGGCGGTTCTATCAGAGACTGAGGTTAATGAATCTGTCAAGAAGTTACTAAACTTGCCTTTAGAAGCTTGCAGTCAGACCGGTCTAGCACCTTTTTGTGCGACCAACAAACCACCATCGGTATGAATCTCTTCTCTGTTATTTTATTTTGCTTTAATCCGTCTGCAACACTTGTCTTGAAATGTCTTCGTTTTCTTTCAACACGATAATGACCCTTTCTGGAAAAGGAAAACCCAAGATAAACCGGCGAAGGCAGCTCGCCAAATGACCCTTGCTGTTAAGAGGAAAAAGAAGAGCACTGCCGCGTCGGATCTAATGCGGAAGAAGATGATCCGGCCTCCGAGGCATTACTTAATTCTTTTGACTTCTTCATCTCTTCCTTATCCGCATTTTTATTAACAATGACCGTTTCCCAGAAACGCACCGAAGGTAGTAAAGCGGATGATGTTGAGGTAACCATTCTTTCCTCCGATTCAGAACCACTGCCATCATCTAAAACTCGTCGGACAGTCCAGAAATTTCAATTTTCTCATCCTTATGCTTATTTGGATCCAAACTTTCTTTTGAAGAAGTAGAAACATGAAGCTCGCCGCACCACTCATCATAGTAGTCAGGCAATTGAGTCTACCGGGTTAACGCACACTCCGGCTCGGAGGCGTCGTTCCGAGGTTTTACTTACTCCAACTGCTTTTTACCCCAAAGCAGGTCTTATTTGACAACCCCTTAATCCGTCTAATACGAACTACCAGGAAACTCCTCAGTCTTCTTATGGCGAGTCAACAGCCACTCAAATTCCTCCACTCAAGACCGGTTTTACCACCCTAGGGGAGCCTGTCGCTTTGGCCAAACACGCTGCCAAAGAGGAATTTCTCAACAAGGACAAGGGCAAGTGGAATATTGACTTGTCCAGCTACGCTCAGCTCAGCGCTTAGGAGCTTCATTCCGGGTATTCAAACCGGCTACATACCAGCCGCGGTTATGAAGCTGGATTGGTGAACCTAATGAAGGAGCGTTATGAGGTAATTTCTTTTCCTTTGCTTTTATCCTCTATTTTTGCTTGTGCCTTGTAATTGTACCTTTACTCCATCGTAGCCCCCAAGTGCCAGTTTAGCCTTTTAAGGTGAACCGGGACTTCAGTAGATCTAGTAGATAGCTTTGTTTTTCACATGTGTAGCCCCCAAGGGCCGGTGTATTTCCTTTAGGGTGAACCGGAACTTCTCATGTTTCTAGAACAATGTCACATTAGCCCCCAAGTGCCAAGTATATAACTTGTTTATGTGCTTGGGACTTGTCTGAAAAAATTGCCTGGTTTCACTGCAAATATACATTAGCCCCCAAGTGTCAAGTGCATAACTTGTTATGTGCTTGGGACTTTGATTGAATTGATCCATGAATATCTGATATACTTTCATTTTTGCCAAACTAACTTGAACCAGATGGCCTCTGAAATAACCGAGCTCCGGGATAACCTAAAATTCCAAGAGACTGCTTCTGTCAAAGTCAAGGAGGAACTTACACTTGCTTTAGCCAATATGGAGAAGCTAAAAAAGGACTTTGAAACAGAGCGGTCAGCCTGGGTGGTTGAAAAGGCTGCTCTGGAGAAGAGAGCTTGTGATGTAAAGGCTGCTCTTAACCCGGTGACAGAGGTGTCGGGGAAACTGATCCACGAACACCTATGGGACCGGCGGGCCGAGTCCCTTTCGGTTTGGCGGGGACGGAGATCGCACGAAGAGCAGATCGAGGCAAAGCACACGAGCAGTTTACCCAGGTTCAGGCCGCACGGATGCGTAAAACCCTACTCCTGCTTTGTGGTTTGTATTGAGTTCTAGCTC
This sequence comes from Secale cereale, assembly GCA_902687465.1. Taxonomy (NCBI): domain Eukaryota; kingdom Viridiplantae; phylum Streptophyta; class Magnoliopsida; order Poales; family Poaceae; genus Secale; species Secale cereale. The sequence goes on along the minus strand of LR738714.1, from coordinate 855,063,628 downwards.
GGGAGCGCGGAGTGTTACAGTGCACTTTAGCAGCTAACGAGACCGAGCGTGAAAGAGTCCGTCCTCCTCTACGTTGCACATGGGCCTCCTTTTATATGCTCAAGGGGTCACCGACAGGTGGCAACGCAGACAAGGGTAAAAATGGGAAAGTGTTGTTGTTGGTACAACTACCTGTACAGTGTATCGCACCTAACCCTGACGGCAGGGGACAAGGGCATTAAATGCCCGTCTGTGTCGCCCAAACAGTGCAAAAAGGGACAGTCAGGGGCGCCACCGTTCGCCACGATGGCAAACTTGACAGCGCCGCTTGCCACCGCGCACCGCTGGCTGCACAGCTTCCCGCCACGTACGCCTGGAAGGGTCCCAAAGCGACATGTTGGTGGGTGCGCTGGAGCGTGGGTACAGAGTGGTTGCTTGCCGCGGCAAGTGCCTTGCCGCGGCCGTTGTCTTGCCGCGTCCGGGAGCTTGTCGCTCACCGGGCCTTGCCGGGACGCGTGGCACGTCGCGGCAAGTTCCTTGAGATGCCTTGGTTGGCCTTCCCGGCAAGCTCCTCTTGCTAGGGCCTTGTCTCCTTGGCTTAAATACTTTGTTCTTGAATGGCTCCAAAGGAACCACGGAGGACTTTGGTGGTCACCCGGCAAGCCTTGCCGCGGGACGCTGCGACTGCCTGTGCACAAGTTCGGGATACTAGGGTACCCCTACTCTAGTACACCGATAGGAGCCCCCGGGCCTGGGCCATACACGGTGCCGAGCGCTGTTGGGACAGGCCCAAAACAGGCGTGGGCACGGGCACGCGCGGCCTGGTTCACGCCGTATCTTTCTCCGTATCCACCGCGCCCTCCCCGAAAGGCACGCGTTGATTGCGGCGTCGTGGGAGAGATCGTGGGTGGTTTCTTTAATCGGAAAGGCGGAACGTCCGCCCCCCTCCTTATAAGCAGGGGAAACAGGGGCAGTTCGTCCATCCGCCCGTTGCTACTCCAACCTTGAAAACCTCTGCCGCTCCCCTTCTTCCCAAAAGCCGAAAGAGAGCAGCGCTCCGCCCCCCATCGCCACCAGCACCTCCAGCAACGTCGACCTCCCTCACCGCTTCCGCCATGGCTCCGAAAGGCGAGAAGGGGAAGGCCGTGAAGTCGGCCGAGGCACAGCGGCTCGCGGCGCTGCGGAAGGAGCGGGCAATCTTCCCCCCCCAAGCTTGCCGCGAAGGAGCTGAGGGAGTACTATTACCTCTTCTGGCCGGGGGAGACGCGGGCGCATCCGCGCACCAAGGTACTCCCAGCCGTCGCTTGTAAAATGGCTCCGAATGGATACCCTTTCTTCGCCTTGTTCTTCTACTGCGGGCTCTGCCCGCCTTTCTCTGAATTTTTTTGCGACATTATGAACACCTAAGGGTTCCACCTCCTTGATTTCACCCCCAATGCCGTTCTGACCATGGCAGTTTTCGCACACCTCTACGAAAACTTTGTCGGAGTCCATCCCAATGTAGCCCTTTTCCGCCACTTCTTTACGCCCCGAGTTGAGAGAGGAGAGCCTTTATCCGGCGGAGTCTCCTGGATCTCGAGGACCCACAAGAAGGAAGCTTATTTGGAGGGAGAGCTCCGCAGCAAATGGGAGGAATGGAGAGCACGCTGGTGCTGGATTGTCGAGGAGAACCCGCAGCCATTTACCGCACGGCTCCAAGCCCCAGTAGTGCGCGGCAATGATTGGAGAGACTTGGCCCCGGAGGACGGCAGGCTGAAGAGTGCCGTCGCCCGGATCCTACGCCTCAGGCTTGCCGGGCTCACTGTAGGCGCAGTTGGCGCAGACTTCCTTCGCCGCCGCATCGCCCCCCTGCAGGAGAGGAAGAGACCCGCCTGGGAGTTCGAGAATGCGGCGGACATCATGAGGCTGCGCCCGGGCCTCAACTTCAACTTCACTGTTATGGAGCTTAACAGGATGCTACATTAGCTGTACAAGTACGACCCTGAACATCCCGAAGTATTCAGGTTGCCGCAGGGCGTCGTTCCGCTGTGCAACAACTCCGCGCTCAGCCGCATCCGAGCAATGATGCCGCTGTGCGTCTCGCATGGGATCGACCCAACTTGGCAAGAGCCTGCGGATGACGCCGTGCAGTCATTCTTCGACAGCTTGGAAGAAGTGTCGATCCGTTCAGACGAGAAGAAAGGTCTCACCCGTGATTGGGGGTGAAATCAAGGAGGTGGAACCCGTAGGTGTTCATAATGTCGCAGAAAAATTCAGAGAAAGGCGGGCAGAGCCCGCAGTAGAAGAACAAGGCGAAGAAAGGGTATCCATTCGGAGCCATTTTACAAGCGACGGCTGGGAGTACCTTGGTGCGCGGATGCGCCCGCGTCTCCCCCGACCAGAAGAGGTAATAGTACTCCCTCAGCTCCTTCGCGGCAAGCTTGGGGGGGAAGATTGCCCGCTCCTTCCGCAGCGCCACGAGCCGCTGTGCCTCGGCCGACTTCACGGCCTTCCCCTTCTCGCCTTTCGGAGCCATGGCAGAAGCGGTGAGGGAGGTCGACGGCGCTGGAGGTGCTGGTGGCGATGGGGGGCGGAGCGCTGCTCTCTTTCGGCTTTTGGGAAGAAGGGGAGCGGCGGAGGTTTTCAAGGTTGGAGTAGCAACGGGCGGATGGACGAACTGCCCCTGTTTCCCCTGCTTATAAGGAGGGGGGGCGGACGTTCCTCCTTTCCAATTAAAGAAACCACCCACGATCTCTCCCACGACGCCGCAATCAACGCGTGTCGTTCGGGGAGGGCGCGGTGGGTACGGAGAAAGATACGGCATGAACCAGGCCGCGCGTGCCCGTGCCCTGTTTTGGGACTGGCCCAACAGCGCTCGGCACCGTGTATGGCCCAGGCCCGGGGGCTCCTATCGGTGTACTAGAGTAGGGGTACCCTAGTATCCCGAACTTGTGCACGGGCAGTCGCAGCGTCCCGCGGCAAGGCTTGCCGGGTGACCACCAAAGTCCTCCATGGTTCCTTTGGAGCCATTCAAGAACAAAGTATTTAAGCCAAGGAGACAAGGTCCCGGCAAGAGGAGCTTGCCGGGAAGGCCAGTCAAGGCACAAGACCCCGGCGAGAGGAGCTTGCCGGGAAGGCCAACCAAGGCATCTCAAGGAACTTGCCGCGACGTGCCACGCGTCCCGGCAAGGCCCGGTGAGCGACAAGCTCCCGGACGCGGCAAGACAATGGCCGCGGCAAGGCGCTTGCCGCGGCAAGCAACCACTCTGTACCCATGCTCCAGCACACCCACCAACGTGTCGCTCTGGGACCCTTCCAGGCGTACGTGGCGGGAAGCTGTGCAGCCAGTGGTGCGCGGTGGCAAGAGGCGCTGACAAGTTTGCCATCGTGGTGAACGGTGGCCCCCCTGACGGTCCCTTTTTGCACTGTTTGGGCGACACGGACGGGCATTTAATGCCCTTGTCCCCTGCCGTCAGGGTTAGGTGCGATACACTGTACAGGTAGTTGTACCAACTACAACACCTTTCCATTTTTACCTTTGTCTGCGTTGCCACCTGCCGGTGACCCCTTGAGCATATAAAAGGAGGCCCATGCGCAACGTAGAGGAGGACAGACTCTTTCACGCTCGGTCTCGTTAGCTGCTGAAGTGTACTGTAGCACTCCGCGCTCCCGAGCTAGAACTCAATACAAACCACAAAGCAGGAGTAGGGTTTTACGCATCTGTGCGGCCCGAACCTGGGTAAACTGCTCGTGTGCTTCGCCTCGATCTGCTCTTCGTGCGATCTCCGCCCCCGCCAAACCGTAAGGGACTTGGCCCGCCGGTCCCATAGGTGTTCGTGGATCAGTTTACCCGACATCTTTGGCGCGAAAGATGTCGGGGAAACTGATCCACGAACACCTATGGGACCGGCGGGCCGAGTCCCTTTTGGTTTGGCGGGGGCGGACATCGCACGACGAGCAGATCGAGGCGAAGCACACGAGAAGTTTACCCAGGTTCGGGCGGCACGGTTGCGTAAAACCCTACTCCTGCTTTGTGGTTTGTATTGAGTTCTAGCTCGGGAGCGCGGAGTGCTACAGTACACTTCAGCAGCTAACGAGACCGAGCGTGAAGGAGTCCGTCCTCCTCTATGTTGCGCATGGGCCTCCTTTTATATGCTCAAGGGGTCACCGACAGGTGGCAACGCGGACAAGGGTAAAAATGGAAAGGTGTTGTAGTTGGTACAACTACCTTTACAGTGTATCGCACCTAACCCTGACGGCAGGGGACAAGGGCATTAAATGCCCATCTGTGTCACCCAAACAGTGCAAAAAGGGACCGTCAGGGGCGCCACCCTTCGCCACGATGGCAAACTTGTCAGCGCCGCTTGCCACCGCGCACCGCTGGCTGCACAGCTTCCCGCCACGTACGCCTGGAAGGGTCCCAGAGCGACACGTTGGTGGGTGTGCTGGAGCGTGGGTACAGAGTGGTTGCTTGCCGCGGCAAGCGCCTTGCCGCGTCCGGGAGCTTGTCGCTCACCGGGCCTTGCCGGGACGCGTGGCACGTCACGGCAACTTCCTTGAGATACCTTGGTTGGCCTTCCCGGCAAGCTCCTCTCGCCGGGGTCTTGTGCCTTGAGTGGCCTTCCCGGCAAGCTCCTCTTGCCGGGGCCTTGTCTCCTTGGCTTAAATACTTTGTTCTTGAATGGCTCCAAAGGAACCACGAAGGACTTTGGTGGTCACCCGGCAAGCCTTGCCGCGGGACGCTGCGACTGCCCGTGCACAAGTTCGGGATACTAGGGTACCCCTACTCTAGTACACCGACATGAGCCCCAAGAAGAGGAAGTTGATTTCTGGTGACTATTTTCCGGCAGAGCTTCCCGAAGCCGCCGCCAAGAAGGTCCCCAAGGTCAACACCAAGAGTGCTGAGGAGCAATCTGCTTCGGCAAGCCCTAGGGCTTGTTCCGTTGAAGCAGAGGCTCCCGACAAGTTTTGCTCCGGCAAGCTTGCCGGGGAACATCAAGCTCCGGCTGAGCCGCAGGTTCTCGCCGTAGAAGCGGATGTTCCCGCAGCAGCAGATGTGCCTTTATTCCTTGTTGTCGAGCCACATGCTCCAGCATGGGCACAGCAGATTGTCCGTTTTCTTCAGGCAGGAGAACTTCCCGAAGAGCAAGAAGAAGCGGAAAGAGTAGCCCGGCAGTCAAGTATGTACCAGTTTGTTGACATCCGTTTGAAACAGTACGTGCCACATGGAGTGATGAATGCGGTCTTCTCCTCATCTTCTTCTGCCATGAAGATCTGAGGGTATCCTGAGTATGCGTCAAGAAATTAAAGCAAACCACATCCAGCTGTGGAGTCAACAATCTGGTCAATGCGCGGCAAGGGAAATGGGTCTTTGGGACAACCTTTATTGACATCGGTAAAGTCGATACAAAGCCTCCATTTCCCATTTGCCTTGCGCACGACTACAGGATTGGCCAACCACGTAGGATGGAGCACTCCTCTGACAAGGCCTGCTGCTTCCAACTTCTTGATTTCATCTGCGATGAATTCTTGGCGCTCCACTGCTTGTTTCCTGACTTTTTGCTTGACGGGCCGCGCGTGAGGATAGACGTCAAGATGGTGCTCAATTACTTTCCTGTGAACACCGGGGATGTCAGACGGTTGCCATGCAAACACGTCAATGTTCGCCCGCAGGAAAGCAACGAGCGCGCTTTCCTATTTAGGGTCAAGCGTGGCACTGATGGTGAAGGTACCACCAGTGCCGTCCTCCTTGGCGGACACCTTCTTGGTCTCTGGTGCAGCTGCCATTGTCTTCTTACACTTGCCGGTGGAGCTCGATGGTGCGTCCTCGACGGTAGCGCAGCACTCCGAAGAGGTGCGCTTGCCGGAGTGGGCATCATAGCTCTTGCCGGACTTGGTCTTCTTCTTCCCCCCGGGAGCTTCAGCGGGAAGTGTCTTGCGATCTGTTGCGGCTGCTGCTTCCCGGTAGATCTTGTCGGCGCAGATAAGCGCATCCTTCTTGTCGCCAGGGACAGAGATGACACTTATCGGGCCTGGCATCTTTAGAATGTTGTATGCGTAGTGAGAGGCTGCCATGAACTTGGCGAGTGCTGGACGGCGAAGTATCCCATTGTAGGGCAATGGAAAATCGGCAACATCAAAAGTGACCCTCTCAGTCCTGAAATTCAACTCGCCGCCTAATGTTACTGGCAACGTGATCTTCCCCTTCGGCTTGCTCCTTCCCGGGTTGATTCCTTGGAATGTGCCTGTCTCTTCGAGCTCGCTGTCAGGGATCTGGAGTTTCTAGAGTACAGCGGAGGAGATCAGATTCAAGCCGGCCCCGCCGTCAACTAGCATCTTAGTGACCTTGAGGTTGCGGATAGTTGGTGAAACCAACATCGGCAAGCACCCGACCGCAGTTGTGCGATCAGGGTGGTCCTCAATATCAAAGATGATAGGCGTGCTGGACCATTTCAGAAGCTTGCGTGATTCGACAGGTGGTTCTGCCGCATTTACTTCCCGCACCCACTATTTGAGTTGGCAGTGTGAAGTATGCAGAGAAGCATCGTCGTCAATGCACAAGGCTTCTGTGGCTTTCTGGAACTCCTGTTCACTGGTCTCGACAGCGCCGATGTTCCGCCTTTCCGATTAAAGAAACCACCCACGATCTCTCCCACGACGCCGCAATCAACGCGTGCCGTTCGGGGAGGGCACGGTGGATATGGAGAAAGATACGGCGTGAACCAGGCCGCGCGTGCCCGTGCCCTATTTTGGGCCTGGCCCAACAGCGCTCGGCACCGTGTATGGCCCAGGCCCGGGGGCTCCTGTCGGTGTACTAGAGTAGGGGTACCCTAGTATCCCGAACTTGTGCATGGGCAGTCGCAGCGTCCCGCGGCAAGGCTTGCCGGGTGACCACCAAAGTCCTCCGTGGTTCCTTTGGAGCCATTCAAGAACAAAGTATTTAATCCAAGGAGACAAGGCCCCGGCAAGAGGAGCTTGCTGGGAAGGCCACTCAAGGCACAAGACCCCGGCGAGAGGAGCTTGCCGGGAAGGCCAACCAAGGCATCTCAAGGAACTTGCCGCGACGTGCCACGCGTCCCGGCAAGGCCCGGTGAGCGACAAGCTCCCGGACGCGGCAAGACAACGGCCGCGGCAAGGCGCTTGCCGCGGCAAGCAACCACTCTGTACCCACGCTCCAGCGCACCCACCAACGTGTCGCTCTGGGACCCTTCCAGGCGTACGTGGCGGGAAGCTGTGCAGCCAGCGGTGCGCGGTGGCAAGCGGCGCTGACAAGTTTGCCATCGTGGCGAACGGTGGCGCCCCTGACGGTCCTTCTTTGCACTGTTTGGGTGACACAGACGGGCATTTAATGCCCTTGTCCCCTGCCGTCAGGGTTAGGTGCGATACACTGTACAGGTAGTTGTACCAACTACAACACCTTTACATTTTTACCCTTGTCTGCGTTGCCACCTGTCGGTGAACCCTTGAGCATATAAAAGGAGGCCCATGCTCAACGTAGAGGAGGACGGACTCTTTCACGCTCGGTCTCGTTAGCTTCTGAAGTGTACTGTAGCACTTTGCGCTCCCGAGCTAGAACTCAATACAAACCATAAAGAAGGAGTAGGGTTTTACGCATCCGTGCGGCCCGAACCTGGGTAAACTGCTCGTGTGCTTCGCCTCGATCTGCTCTTCGTGCGATCTCCGCCCCCGCCAAACCGAAAGGGACTCGGCCCGCCGGTCCCATAGGTGTTCGTGGATCAGTTTCCCCGACATCTTTGGCGCGCCAGGCAGGGGTGCGTCGAGGTTGTGTGAACCTGATCCGGCGTTCACACGAGCTAGATCTTCATCATCTTCATTGACATGCCGCCGAAGAAGAAGGCTTCGGAGGCAGTTGCTCCGTCCGTGTCGATCCCACCACCGTCGGAGCAAACGGCTGGTGGGGTAGACCCCGGCGGAAGAACGGGCGTCGACGAGGGAGCTCACGGTGCCGCCAAGTCCAAGGACAAGGCTCCGCCGCCCATCGGCGGCGTAGCCGACTCCCACAACGACCGGGCGCACTCCAAGACCTCGGAATCCGTGCATGCACCGCGCCCATCCCAGGAGCACGGGACCGGCAGCGTCATGGTACTCACGGTACCATACGCTTGCTGGACCAAGATCGAACTGGCGGATCTCGAGATGTTCAAGACCAGCATGCACGCCAACATGCTGGCACGAGCAAGGCACGGTCGCCTGGACGGGATACTGCTCCTTCTAACATAGTTAGGAGTCCGAGCATATCCCGCTCCTCACACCGTTCGCCACCGCTACCCACCACTCCAGCAGAAGCTTTGGCACGAGCTCAACTGCTCCTAGACTTCCCTCCAACGGCCGACAAGATCGACGACTGGAGGGCCACCATTCAGAGTCTCATCGGCTTCGCCAACGGCGACACTCCGCGGCAGCCGAATACATCGCAGCCGCGGCAAGTTAGCCAGGCACGAGCCGATGGCGACAAGACCGGTGCGGGTGCAACCACCGTGCACTCTACGCCCCGAAGGCCGAGATCGCCGACTCGTCGGATCAACCTCGACAGCGACTCCACAGCGTCATCAGATCCGCGAGCTCGTCGCGATCAGCGCCAAGTTCTTCACGAACGACAACAAGAAGACGCTCGTACTCGCATCGAGCGCCGAACAGAAGCGCGATGTCAATCGGACCAGTGCGCTGGGCCCGCTGTCAACATGCATGTGCCAGGGGGCCCAGGCGACTTTCCGTACGCGGTAGGTTGTCCTGCGTTTACTCGTGAGCTGCGGCGAGTCCAGTGGCCCAGCATGAAGAATTTCAAGCCAGACGTACCAGAGAAGTACGACGGCAAGACGCATCCGTCGGAGTTCCTCAGCATCTACACCATCGCGGTGCAAGCTGCTGGGGGGCGGGACGACAAGATCCTTGCCAACTACTTCCCGCTGGTGCTCAAACCCAACGTCAGATCCTGGCTCATGCACTTGCCGGACAACTCCATATCTTCTTGGGCAGACCTATGCCATCAGTTTGTCGGCGCCTTTACAGGCGGCCACAAACCCCATGGCCAAGAGAGTGACCTTCATCTGCTTGCTCAGAAGGAAGGAGAGTCCCTGCGCAAGTACATCTTAAGATTCATCCGTGTACAACATAACATCCCAGATGTCCACCCTACCGCGGTCATCAGCGCGTTCCATCAGAACGTGCGTAACCGCAGGATGCGGGAGGAGATGGCGATGTGCAAGATCAGAGACGTCAGTGAGCTGTATGCCCTGGCCGACAAGTGTGCACGTGCTGAGGAAGGGAGGAAACTCCCCAGAGAGGATACAGGAGCAGGAGGATCTGACAGTGAGGATGCTGCCCCGACAAAGAAAAACCGGCGGCGGAACAACAGGAAGAAGAGAGGCAAAGACGTGCTAGTCGTCGAGCAGTCCGGCAACAGAGGCGACGCCAAGAAAGCCAAAGTTGGTAGCTCCCGCAAGGAGATTGCCGCATGCACCAACTGCCAGGCTGTGGCGGTCGCCGACAAGCAGGACGACACCGAAAAGTAGTACTGCAAGATCCACCGCACCAAGGGTCATGACCTCCAGAACTGCAAGAGGGTCGAGCAGCTTTTCGAGCAACAAAAAGCTGAGTACGAGCGGCGCGACAAGTAGAAGGCCCAAGGAAGTGTTGGGGGACCCGGCAAAAAGAATACCGGCCGGGGAGGACGCCGCGGCAAGGCCAAGTAGCGGCAAGGAGACAGACCTCCCCGTGGCCGCGACAAGGATGAAGATGATGACGACGATGAAGATATGGATGATGTCGAGACCAGTGAACATGAGTTCCAGAAAGCCACAGATGTCTTGTGCGTTGACGGCGGTGCTTCTATGCATACTTCACACCGCCAACTCAAACAGTGGGTGCGGGAAGTCAATGCGGCAGAACCACCTATCAAATCACGCAAGCTTCTGAAATGGTCCAGCACGCCTATCATCTTTGATATTGAGGACCACCCTGATCGCACAACTGCGGTCGGGTGCTTGCCGATGTTAGTTTCACCAACTATCCGCAACCTCAAGGTCACTAAGATGCTAGTTGACGGCAGGGCCGGCTAGAATCTGATCTCCTCCGCTGTACTCCAGAAACTCCAGATCCCTGACAGCGAGCTCGAAGAGACTGGCACATTCCATGGAATCAACCCGGGAAGGAGCAAGCCGAAGGGGAAGATCACGTTACCAGTAACATTTGGCGGCCAGTTGAACTTCAGGACTAAGAGGGTCACTTTTGACGTTGCCGATTTTCCATTGCCCTACAATGGGATACTCGGCCGTCCAGCACTCGCCAAGTTCATGGTAGCCTCTCACTACGCATACAACATGCTAAAGATGCCAGGCCCGATAAGTGTCATCTCTGTCCCTGGCGACAAGAAGGATGCGCTTATCTGCGCCGACAAGATCTACCGGGAAGCAGCAGCCGCAACAGATCGCAAGACACTTGCCGCTGAATCTCCCGAGGGGAAGAAGAAGACCAAGTCCGGCAAGAGCTATGATGCCCACTCCGGCGAGCGCACCTCTTCGGAGTGCTGCGCTACCGTCGAGGACACACCATCGAGCTCCACCGGCAAGTGTAAGAAGACAAAGGCAGCTCCACCAGAGACCAAGAAGGTGTCCGCCAAGGAGGATGGCACTGGTGGTACCTTCACCATCAGTGCCACGCTTGACCCTAAATAGGAAAGCACGCTCGTTGCTTTCCTGCGGGCGAACGTTGACGTGTTTGCATGGCAACCGTCTGACATCCCCGGTGTTCCCAGGAAAGTAATTGAGCACCATCTTGCCGTCTGTCCTCACGCGCGGCCCGTCAAGCAGAAAGTCAGGAAACAAGCAGTGGAGCGCCAAGAATTCATCGCAGAAGAAATCAAGAAGTTGGAAGCAGCATGCCTTGTCAGAGGAGTGCTCCATCCTACGTGGTTGGCCAATCCTGTAGTCATGCGCAAGGCAAACGGGAAATGAAGGCTTTTTATCGACTTTACCGATGTCAATAAAGCTTGTCCCAAAGACCCATTTCCCTTGCCGCGCATTGACCAGATTGTTGACTCCACAGCCGGATGTGATTTGCTTTCATTTCTTGACGCATACTCAGGATACCATCAGGTCTTCATGGCAGAAGAAGATGAGGAGAAGACCGCATTCATCACTCCGTGTGGCACATACTGTTTCAAACGGATCCCTTTCGGTTTGAAGAATGCTGGTTCAACATTCGCAAGGGTAGTCCATACCGCTTTTGAGCCACAAATACATAGAAATGTGGAAGCCTACATGGATGACATAGTGGTCAAGAGCAAGGACAGGGCAACTCTGATTCAAGATTTAGATGAGACCTTTGCAAATCTGCGCAAGATCAGCCTCAAGCTCAACCCCGAGAAGGGTGTGTTTGGAGTCCCTTCCGGCAAGCTTCTCGGGTTCTTCGTGTCTCAGAGGGGAATTGAAGCCAATCCCGACAAGATCAAGGCCATTGAGCAGATTGAAGCACCGAAGCGCGTTAGGGATGTACGAAGACTTGCCGGTTGCGTGGCTGCTCTCAGCAGGTTTATCTCTAAGTCTGCTAAGCGCGCCCTGCCGTTTTTCAAAATTTTGAAAAAGGCAGGTCCAATGAAATGGACTCCGGAAGCGGAGGCTGGGCTGCAAGACTTGAAGAGATACCTGTCCTCCACTCCAATACTTGTCGCACCTAAGCCGCAAGAAAAGTTGCTGTCGTATATAGCAGCAACCAATCTAGTGGTTAGTGCTGCGTTAGTAGCGGAGAGGGAGGCAGATGATGAGCCAACAACCACGGCAAGCGCATCCAGCGACAAGCAGGGGGCTTCCCCGACAAGCTCTGGTCCCGACAAAGATGGATCTGCGCAGGCGTGCGAAGAGATGCAGAAGAAAATGGTGCAGCGCCCAGTTTACTTTGTCAGTTCCCTTCTGCAGGGGGCTAGGTCAAGGTACTATGGTGTGTAGAAATTGCTTTTCGGCCTTCTCATGGCCTCGAGAAAGCTGTGCCATTACTTCCAAGCACATGAGATCACAATTGTCACTCGCTTTCCGCTGAAGAGGATACTACAGAATCCAGAAGCGACAGGCAGGATTGTTGAGTGGGCACTGGAACTATCAAGCTTTTGCCTCAAGTTTGAAAGCACTTCAACTATACAAAGCAGAGCATTGGCAGAATTCATTGCAGAGTGGACGCCAACACCAGATGAAGAAACTCCAGAAACGAGCATCGCCGTCAAGGAAGCAAGCAAAGAGTGGCTGATGTACTTTGATGGTGCCTTCTCGCTGCAAGGCGCTGGTGCTGGCGTGCTGCTTGTCGCACCCACCGGAGAGCACCTCAAGTACGTAGTCCAGATGCACTTTCCCAAGGAGCAAGCAACGAACAATACTGCAGAGTATGAAGGTTTGCTTGCCGGTCTCAGGATCGCGGCAGACCTTGGGATCAAGAAGCTCATTGTCAGGGGCGACTCGCAGCTTGTCGTCCGCCAAGTGAACAAGAATTATCAGAGTCCGTTGATGGAAGCTTACGTCGATGAAGTGAGAAAGCTAGAAGAGCACTTTGACGGCCTACAGATGGAGCATGTTCCAAGAGCTCAGAACGACATCGCCGATGGCCTGTCAAAGTGCGCCGCACTTAAGTTACCTGTGGAACCAGGGATCTTTGTGCTCAAGCTGACTCAACCGTCCGTAACACCATCAACTGGACAAAGCAAGAAGAGGAAGTTGATTTCTGGTGACTATTTTCCGGCAGAGCTTCCCGAAGCCACCGCCAAGAAGGTCCCCAAGGTCAACACCAAGAGTGCTGAGGAGCAATCTGCTCCGGCAAGCCCCAGGGCTTGTTCCGTTGAAGCAGAGGCTCCCGACAAGTTTTGCTCCGGCAAGCTTGCCGGGGAACATCAAGCTCCGGCTAAGCCGCAGGTTCTCGCCGTAGAAGCGGATGTTCCCGCAGTAGCAGATGTGCCTTTAGTCCTTGTTGTCGAGCCACAAGCTCCAGCATGGGCACAATAGATTGTCTGTTTCCTTCAGGCAGGAGAACTTCCCGAAGAGCAAAAAGAAGCGGAAAGAGTAGCCTGGCAGTCAAGTATGTACCAGTTTGTTGACAACACACTGCACAGAAGAAGACTCAATGGTGTGAAATTGAAGTGTATTCGCCGGGAAGACGGACAAAAGCTATTGGCAGAGATACATGGAGGCATATGTGGTCACCACATCGGCGCAAGAGCACTTGCCGGCAAAGCATTCCGGCAAGGTTTCTTTTGGCCGACAGCCCTCCAGGATGCAACTGCACAAGTAACCAAGTGTGAAGCGTGCCACTTCCATTCCAAGCAGATACACCAGCCAGCTCAAGCTCTCCAGACGATCCCTTTATCCTAGCCATTTTCGGTCTGGGGGCTCAACATCCTCGTCCCTTTTCCCTGCGCAGCCAGGGGCTTTGAGTACTTGTACGTTGCAATCGACAAGTTCACAAAGTGGCCGGAAGTGGAACCAGTGAGGAAGGTGACCGCACAGTCAGCAGTCAAGTTCTTTAGGTTGATTGTTTGCCGCTTCGGGATCCCTAACAGGATCATCACCGACAACGGTACGCAATTCACGAGCCGTACCTTCATGCAGTACGTCCAAGATCTTGGCGCCAAGGTCTGCTTCACTTCTGTTGCTGACCCGAGAAGCAACGGTCAAGCGGAGAGGGCAAATGCTGAAGTGCTGCGTGGCCTCAAGACCAGAACTTTCGACAGGCTGCACAAGTGCGGAAGAAACTGGATCGAGGAGCTGCCGGTGGTTCTTTGGTCGATCAGGACGACCCCAAATCGAGCCACTAGACAGACACCTTTCGCTCTAGTCTATGGAGCAGAGGCAGTTCTCCCCACGGAACTCGTATACGGGTCACCTCGAGTGCTCGCTTATGATGAGCTTGAGCAAGAGCAGCTACGACAATATGACGCGCTGCTCCTTGAGGAAGACCGTCTTCAGGCTGCTGTACGAGCTGCTCGCTACCAGCAAGCTTTGCGCCGCTACCATAGGCGCAAAGTTAACGTCAGGAGTCTTGAGGAAGGCGACCTTGTTCTTCGGTGCGTTCAGTCCGCCAAGAATTCAAACAAGTTGACGCCAAAGTGGGAAGGCCCTTACCGGGTGAAACGAGTCACTAGGCCCGGCACTGTCCGCCTTGAGACCGAAGATGGCTTTCCGGTGAGCAACTCCTGGAACATCGAGCATCTTCGTAAGTTTTACCCGTAAGGCGCGGTTGACGGAACCCGTTCCGGCCACCACCTTTTGTACAAGTCTTGCCGCTGTTGCATGTAATCCTTTGTACAAAGCCGGGCGCAGACCCCGTGCATAAGTATAGCTCATGTGCCCCGCACATCTTGTCAATTTCATGCTTTTTGTTTTATGCATGTATTATCTGACACTTTGTGCAGCGCCTACCCCCGGTAAGCAATAACGAGCCCAAAGGCTCCATATCTGTATTTTCTCTTCTTTCTTTTTTTTTCAAGCTAACGAAGGTTCCCTCGCGCACAAGTTTGCCGGGGGGGGGG
>LR738714.1:854938367-855049073 GCA_902687465.1 Secale cereale | reverse complement strand
GGGGGGGGGGGGGACGAGAAGATAGTGGTATGAACCAAGCGCCGTTCAAGAAAGTTTCGCCTTGCCGGGAAGCAAACAACAAAAAAGCTAAGTTGCCAAAGTTTGAGCAATCAGATTTTTAAATTTTTGAGTTATCTTCCTTAAACGACCGTGCTTTGTAAGGAAAACCTGTGCGCGGAGTAACCAACTCGTAGCTAGTTGCGCCCTTACCTTGTTACGAGTCCTGCTCAACAACTTAAGTGCGCTGCGACTAGAGTCGCGCCCTTACTTTGTTTCGAGTCCGCTCAACAACTTATGTGTGCTGCAACTAGTTGCGACAAGGTTTCTTGTCGGTAGCGGCACCGCCAGCTGGCTGCTGACGTTCCGCACTTGATACGTCCAAAACGTATCTATAATTTCTGCTTGCTCCATGCCTCTTTTGTGTGATATTGCTATGATATTTATGCACTTCCATACACTTTTGATCATATTTGGACTAACCTACTAATGGTTGCAAAAGTGCACAATGTTCTTGTTTTACACTTTATTGCGTAGGAATTACTTGGAAATTGACAAAAACGCAAAAGGAGTCGTATTGGAGTAGGACTCTGACTTTCCTGAAATCTGCCTGAGAACGTTTTTTGAAGATGGTCACGTTCCGGCCCGAACACTACGTCAAACGGAAAAAGTATAGTTGCAAAAGTTGTGGGGAATTTCGAGAGGATGCTTCTGGATATAAAATTCGTCCAAATCGGAGTTCGGACGGCCGAGAAAAGCCCGTTTTACTGAAGCCCAAAATCTGATGACGGGAATCCGAGAGTCTATATAAAGAAAGGAAACCTAGGTCACCAATGGCCACGAATTTTCCTCCTCCCAAGCCGCCGTCTTGGAGGGGAGGACCAGCACCATTTCAGCACCATCCACAAGGAAGAAGAGGGGCCAAGGAGCCGCTGCCCCCAAGGGTCGCCGCCGCCCCCTAGGGCCGCCGTCGCCCCCTAGGGCCGCCGCCGCCCCCTAGGGCCGCCGGCCGTCTCCTCCTCGCGGGCCTGCACCTCTCCATCAAAACCACCATCAAGCTCCTCCTCACCATGTCCATGTGTGAGTAGTCTCCTCCGGGGATGAGGGCTTGTACGTGTAGCTATGTGGTTATCTCTCTCTCCCATGATGTGATGTTCGTTGTGATCATAGTCTATGTTAATCTAGGGTGATCCCATGATACTTCCCCTTCCTCTATGTATTGGATTGATGTACTCACTTGTCTTTATCTAGTATAATCCCCGAGACCAAGGTGACAGCGGTCTATTGGACATGGATTAGAAGAATATTTTCATGAGTGATTTCCTCTTTTGTGTGTGACATTGGGAAATCCATAGATTGAGAACTACGAACTTTGCGGTGTGCTTTTGTAGCCCTACATAATTCTCGTCCTCTCTTGACCACAAAGGAATGACCTGCGGGTGCGTCTCCATTGCATGTTTTATGGGAAATATCATGTGATTCGATTATGTTAATGTTGTTGGGAGTTGCCACTAGTGAAAGTATGAAGCCTAGGCCTTGTTTCCACCATTGCAATACCATTTGTGCTCACGTTTACCACTTGTTTGCATGCTGCACTTTTTATTACAGATTTATATTACTTTGTTTTGCCATCCATATCACTTGCCATTTAACATCTCTTCGCCGAACTAGTGCACCTATACATCTGACAAGTGTATTAGGTGTGTTGGGGACACAAGAGACTTCTTGTATCTTGATTGCAGGGTTGCTTGAAAGGGATACGTTCAACCTCCACTTCCCTGAGTTCGATAAACCTTGGGTTACTCACTTAAGGGAAATTTGCTGCTGTCCTACAAACCTCTGCTCTTGGAGGCCCAACACTGTCTACAAGAATAGAAGCGCGTGTAGACATCAGCACTCAGCGCTCGCGGCTAAGGTGCCTGCGCCGGCAAGTTCCCTAAAAGCGGAGGGCAAAAACATACAAAGGAAGGGATCAAGTAAAGGAAATAACATTGCAATCACTACCCAAAATAGAGTTATGTTATAAGATAGCTTGTTGCAGCTCTAATAGACTGTTTTCATAACATGACAAGCAGCGACAAGAAAAGAAGAAAATGGGCGAGCCTAGTCCGCGCGATCGCCCTCGACCCTCTTGGTCCAGCTCACCTTGTCCACAATGGGTGCGACAAGGGCCTTGAGCACCTCCTGATCAGCGTCCGGCGGCAGGGACTTGAGAACGTTGGTGAGGTTGAGGCCCGGATTGTGGAAGGCCACCTTCACCAACACCTTTTGACGGGCTCCCGCGCAGAGCTTGCGCGACTCGTCCGCCAGCTACTTTGGGATCCTCTCCCGGAGACGCTGGAGGGCCGTTGCCACGCCTTTGAAGAACAGGGTGAGCTTAGCGCTGGGGTGGAGGTTCTCACCGGGGGAATACCCGAGATACTCCGCCCCCATCTGCGCCAGCTCCCTGTCGATATCTGCGGCAGCATTGACGAGACCCTCCGTCTAGTGCTCCATAGTCTCCCTGAAGGTGTTCTGGACGACAGCAGCACTCGCCAGCAGCGCCTTCTCGGCCTTGATCTCCTCCTTCAAGGCCGCCTCCCGCTCCTTGGCGCCGTCCAGCGTCTTGGTCAAAGTGGTTAGCTTCAACTCAAGATCCGCGTTGGGGTGCTTAGCGGCGGCAAGCTCCTTGCCCTTCTCGGCGAGGCGAACCTGGAGCTCCGAGTTGCTGTGGGCGTCCTTCTCCCGCTCATGCTTGAGCGCGGCGATCTCTTCACCTCTCGCCTTGAGATCGGCCTCGAGCTGCGCCACCTTCGTCTCCAACTCTTTCTTGGCGACCTCGGCAGCTGCTGCAGCGTCCTTTGCTTCCTGGAGGGCCCCGCCAAGTGATTGCTCGCGCGCGGCAAGCTCCTCCTCGTGGCTGTCGAGGTTGACCTTCCGCTGCGCTAGCTCGCCCTCCCGCGTGGACAGCTTCTCAGCGGCAAGCCGCTGCTGTTCTTCGACCTCAACCTTCTCGAGGACGAAGGCCTGCTGCTCGTCGGCAAGTTGCTCCCGCTCCTCTGCCAGGGACCGGAGAGCTTCCTGGTTGAGGGTCCGGAGCTCCTCCGCGCGTTTCTCGATGTCGGCTCCCGCCTTCGCGGCAAGCGCCTCGCGGGACTCCAGCTTGGCCTGCCGAGCGCGGTAGAGCGACAGCAGCCGCTCCTCCTCAAGCTCACCGCTGCTGCTGCTCGGCGCGTCGACCAGCGTCAGCCCAGCGGAGGCGAGCACCTCTCTGTCGAAGATTTCTCCCTCGACCAGCGCCCTGGAGCTTGAGGCCCAGGGGAGTTTGATGAAGACGCCGTCGCCGGCCTTCAAGTAGGCGCCTGGCTCGGGCTCTTCAGAGTCTAGGGCTGCGGCAGCGGCGGGGGGCTCGGCGGTCGGTGTAGCGCCTGGCGCTCCTGCGGCCTCAGGGCCGTCAGTGCGATCCCCAGACCCCTCGACAGCTGCTGCGGCGGCAGCCTTGGCGGCCTCTGCGCCGGCGGGATCGTCAGCGCCGGCTGCTTCTTTGGTGGCAGCGGCGTCGTCAGCAACAACCTCAGTCTCCATCGGCTTCGCAGCAGATGGATCTGACAGCCCGAAAAGGAATATAAGTCAAGAAAATATCCAAAAAGAAGATCAAAAGAAGAAGAAAAAGCCCAAGGGAAGTTTGAAGCGAGAGGATTACCTGCGCGAGCCGGCTCCTCGGCAGGCTCCCTTGCCGGAGAGTTCTCCCTTGGCGACGCAGTCGTGGTCTCCGCCGGCGGAGGGCCGCTGGTGCTGTCCCTCGCCGGAGAGCTCCCCCTCGCCGGAGGACTCTCCCTTGCTGGAGAGCTCCCCCTAGGCGGCGTAGTTGAAGAAGACGACACGTCGGGGGCGGTCTCCGGGCGCCCCTGGTGCGGCTGCTCTGCTCCTACACCAACCAACAATCAAGATATCAGGAAAGAAAGAACACCCACGCGCGCCTAATAGCGGAAAGTGAACCACACACTTATGCTGGGGGCTGCGCGGGGGGCTGCTCTGAAGGTTAGGGGCCAGGTCCGGCAAGGTGATCTCGGTGGGTTCGTCCTCGACGATGATCACCTCCTCTCTCCTTGCCGGGACCTTGGCTCTCTTTGCCGCTCTCTGGGCCAGAGTCCTGAAAAGGAAAAAGTTCAGAGTAAAGCAAATGAGATACAAGACAGAACAGCAAAAAAAATTGAAGAAATACAAGAACAACAAGGATCTTACTCTTCTTCTTCCTCGTCGGAGCTGAGCGCGGAGAAGTCGAAGTCCGGCTCACGCCCGGCGCGAGGAGGCGGAGGAGTAGGCTCCCTTGGCCGCTTGGCGGGAGCAGTGGTGGTGGTCTGAGACGACCCCGCTCCGGCTGCCGCCGTGGCGTGAGGAGCGGCAGGAGCAGAAGCGGTGGCCTGGGAGGACCCCGCTCCAGTTGCTGCAGCAGCGTGAGGTGCCCCTGCGGCAACAGTGCTTGCCGTGGTGGACCGTGTCGCGCGGCACAGATGCTGTCGACTCGTCTGCCACTCCGTTATGTCCCCGGCCTTGCGGAGACGCCTTCTTGGTGGAGCTGGGGGCTCTGCTAGCGGCGAGCTGCCTGAAGAGGAGGAGGAGGAGTCGATCTCCAACGAACCGCTCGTATCCTCGGCGGGCTCGCTCGACTTGACGCCGTGCCTGGCGGGCTCGCTCGACTCAGCGTCATGCCCGGCAAGCTCTCCCTCGCCGACAAACTCCCCTCGCTCGGCAAGGCTTGCTGCCTTTGCTGCCTCTGCCTCCTCCACGGTGAATCCGAACTCGCCCGCGGCCACGGCTGCCGCCGTCTCTTCCAGCCTGGTGGCGATGTACGCCATCTCCTTATCAGTGGTGTCACGGGTGAGACCTTTCTTCTCGTCGGAACGGATCGACACTTCTTCCAAGCTGTCAAAGAATGCCTGCACGGCGTCATCCGCAGGCTCTTGCCAAGTTGGGTCGATCCCATGCGAGTGGCATAGCGGCATCATTGCGCGGATGCGGCTGAGCGCGGAGTTGTTGGACAGCGGAACGACGCCCTGCGGCAACCTGAATACGTCGGGATGTTCAGGGTCGTACTTGAACAGCTCCTGTAGCATCCCGTTAAGCTCCATAACAGCGAAGTTGAAGTTGAGGTCCGGGCGCAGCCTCATGATGTCCGCCGCATTCTCGAACTCCCAGGTGGGTCTCTTCCTCTCCTGCAGGGGGGCGATGCAGCGGCGAAGGAAGTCTGCGCCAACTGCGCCTATAGTGAGCCCGGCAAGCCTGAGGCGTAGGATCCGGGCGACGGCAATCTTCAGCCTGCCGTCCTCCGGGGCCAAGTCGCTCCAATCATTGCCGCGCACTACTGGGCTTGGCGCCGGGCGGTAAATGGCTGCGGGTTCTCCTCGACAATCCAGCACCAGCATGCTCTCCATTCCTCCCATTTGCTGCGGAGCTCTCCCTCCAGATAATCTTCCTTCTTGTGGGTCCTCGAGATCCAGGAGACTCCGCCGGATAAAGGCTCTCCTCTCTCAACTAGGGGCGTAAAGAAGTGGCGGAAAAGGGCTACATTGGGATGGACTCCGACAAAGTTTTCGCAGAGGTGTGCGAAAACTGCCATGGCCAGAACGGCATTGGGCGTGGAATCAATGAGGTGGAACCCGTAGGTGTTCATAATGTCGCAGAAAAATTCAGAGAAAGGCGGGCAGAGCCCGCAGTAGAAGAACAAGGTGAAGAAAGGGTATCCATTCGGAGCCATTTTACAAGCGATGGCTGGGAGTACCTTGGTGCGCGGATGCGCCCGCGTCTCCCCCGACCAGAAGAGGTAATAGTACTCCCTCAGCTCCTTCGCAGCAAGCTTGGGGGGAAGATTGCTCGCTCCTTCCGCAGCGCCGCGAGCCGCTGCGCCTCGGCCGACTTCACGGCCTTCCCCTTCTCGCCTTTCGGAGCCATGGCGGAAGCGGTGAGGGAGGTCGACGGCGCTGGAGGTGTTGGTGGCGATGGGGGGCGGAGCGCTGCTCTCTTTCGGCTTTTGGGAAGAAGGGGAGCGGCAGAGGTTTTCAAGGTTGGAGTAGCAACGGGCGGATGGACGAACTGCCCCTGTTTCCCCTGCTTATAAGGAGGGGGGACGTTTCGCCTTTCCGATTAAAGAAACCACCCACGATCTCTCCCACGACGCCGCAATCAACGCGTGCCGTTCGGGGAGGGCGCGGTGGATACGGAGAAACATATGGCGTGAACCAGGCCACGCGTGCCCGTGCCCTGTTTTGGGCCTGGCCCAACAGCGCTCGGCACCGTGTATGGCCCAGGCCCGGGGGCTCCTGTCGGTGTACTAGAGTAGGGGTACCCTAGTATCCCGAACTTGTGCACGGGCAGTCTTAGCGTCCCGCGGCAAGGCTTGCCGGGTGACCACCAAAGTCCTCTGTGGTTCCTTTGGAGCCATTCAAGAACAAAGAATTTAAGACAAGGAGACAAGGCCCCGGCAAGAGGAGCTTGCCGGGAAGGCCACTCAAGGCACAAGACCCCGGCGAGAGGAGCTTGCCGGGAAGGCCAACCAAGGCATCTCAAGGAACTTGCCGCGACGTGCCATGCGTCCCGGCAAGGCCCGGTGAGCGACAAGCTCCCGGACGCGGCAAGGCGCTTGCCGTGGCAAGCAACCACTATGTACCCACGCTCCAGCGCACCCACCAATGTGTCGCTCTGGGACCCTTCCAGGCGTACGTGGCAGGAAGCTGTGCAGCCAGCAGTGCGCGGTGGCAAGCGGCGCTGACAAGTTTGCCATCGTGGCGAACGGTGGCGCCCCTGACGGTCCCTTTTTGCACTGTTTGGGCAACACAGACGGGCATTTAATGCCCTTGTCCCTGCCGTCAGGGTTAGGTGCGATACACTGTATAGGTAGTTGTACCAACTACAACACCTTTCCATTTTTACCCTTGTCTGCGTTGCCACCTGTCGGTGACCCCTTGAGCATATAAAAGGAGGCCCATGCGCAACGTAGAGGAGGACATACTCTTTCACGCTCGGTCTCGTTAACTGCTGAAGTGTACAGTAGCACTTCGCGCTCCCGAGCTAGAACTCAATACAAACCACAAAGCAGGAGTAGGGTTTTACGCATCTGTGCGGCCCGAACCTGGGTAAACTGCTCGTGTGCTTCGCCTCGATATGCTCCTCGTGCGATCTCCGCCCCCACCAAACCGAAAGGGACTCGGCCCGCCGGTCCCATAGGTGTTCGTGGATCAGTTTCCCCGACAAGAGGAACTGTCCAGATTGAGGCATCAAATAAGTGACATGATGTCTACTATCTTTGGTAAGTACTCTTAACCTAACCTTGATCCTGGCAATCTACACCGTTCCGGTTTAACTCGTAATTTTACAGCAGGGAGGCGTATCACCCATCTTGGTGATGATGTGCGAAAGAAGTTGAAAGCTGCATACACTCTGGTGGAGCAGCTATATTCCGGCGCTCAGAGAGCCATCAACGCCATCTCGCACAACAAACCGGCTCCTACCACAATCCAAGGTACATTGGAGAAGCTGTCTATTCTGCCTGCCTGCCTCGTAGAGGTGAAGAAGTCATCTGCACGAGCAGGTGCTCTAATGGCTTTGACCCGAGCGAAGGCTTGGGTTCCATATTTTGATCCAGCGGAAGCAATGAACGGCTATCCAAGCATGAAGGAAGACGGATCAGCCTTTTCTAGTGATGATCATCGTGCTTTAACCAAGGATATGCGGCCTCTTGCTAGCAAACTTGCTGATGAGGCCGATCTATCAAGATATCATCCAGGATATAATGCAGAGAACGTGCGGGCGAAGCGTCTGGCTTACGATATTGAAAATCTTATTCCGCCCGTCCGTAAGCACACCTTTGCTCCTGACATTGATCCGTCAGACCTCATAACCGACGAAGCTTATTTCCGAGCTCTGGCCAAGATTGACTGGACCACTATTGACTTCCAGCAGCTGGAAGAGACCGCCGAAGACCCGGAGCCAGCTGATCCTCAATCTTCCCGGCGAGCTGGCGCATAATATTAAACCAGCGCCGGTTTAACTTTATGTCTCAGTACTTTGAGAAAAACTGATATTCTTTTGGGCCTTCCAGCGCCTTGTAATAGGATAGCTGAGATACTCTGTGTTTGCCTCATACTATATTTTGTGAGATTGCTTTGAATGGTAACTTCTTAAATATATCCTGCTTTCCATGCTTTTGACAGTTTATTCTACCTGTTTCTGCATAAAACAATGTTCAAACTATCCTGGCGGTTCATCGCCGGACGGGTCATAATGCCCAAACACATGTTCTAAGTTTATAACTTAAGCTGTGTATAAAGTATGAGTATGTATCATACTTATGATTAAGTGTATCACAATAAACCTTAATCCGGCAGGAAGAAATAATGATCCAAGGTGCAAATGCTGATGACTCCCTTGATTATTTGTCGGTTCTTCATGAAAACCGAACCGGGTTATGATGAACTCCGGTTTAGCAATAGTTAGTACTGGTGTTTATAACCCAGACTAGAACTCTGTAGACACAGATGTAGTGGCAACTTATAGTCATCCACTCCCTGAATTGATGGACTTGGTTAAAAACCAATGACATTGAGGATAAAGATTTGTTAAAATATAAAAAATAACAATAAAGTTTTGGGCAAATAAGACCATGTAGTCGAGGCTTTTTACGATCTGCCAGGCTCCAAATTCGCGGCTTTTTATGAGCTGCCAGGCTACTGTCATTAACCATTTTGCAAAGCCTGTTAAGATTGTCCTTAATCCTTAACCAAATCATCAATGTCAAATGCTACCAAGTTCAAAAAGATTGACTTGTGTAATCACTTGATGATCGTCAATTTAACGTTACCAAGTTCAGGGTCTGTAAAGATTGACTTGTGTGTACGTTCGACGGGTCGTACTAGGTTTACCTGGACGGAGTGACTTACTTGATGCAGGCAGGTTAATCTGGGGTTTTAGGTGTATACACCAAGCTTCCAAGCCGTGTTTACTACAAGGGTTGTCAACTCGTTGATGTCTTGCATCAGGAGCCCCCAGGTAGCATTTGAGCATTGCTCGTCGGGGCCTATGTTTGAGTTGTGCCATGCATCAAACTCTCTTTTGCCCCTCATCATCATGTGGAAATTGCCTGAAGCAACCAAAGCTATACTCTTATAATGGCCTTGATGTGGTCGTCGGTTTAAGAGGCCATAGGAACTCCCTTGCACCTAGAAGCCCCCATGTGATACTCTTTTGAAAAAAGGCAGCCGATACCCCGCTTTAGCGGGGGCGCTGGTTTATTATATTGATCATAATATATACATCGTAAAGATATGTACATAAAGCGGAGCCTATGGCTCAAGCGTCAAGAAGGCAATATTCCCCGTGGGGATGGATACCCGCGGGGATATACCTTTCATGGAGCAGGGATGGGGGGAGAATTATCCCCATGAGTATTGTTTGGTGGGTACCCGTTAGTCTCGCGGGGCGGGGATGGGTATAAAATCCCCCCGTGGGGACTCCATGGATACCCGAAAACTATGTCATTCGTACTATAAATGCAGAATATATAGATTAATACCTAGATATTTCACACAATTATATTTCTCCACATCTCCCAACAACCATGTCTTCTCCAATCTCACCTATCCTAGTCAGCTTTGAAATCCCCATGGATACCCGACGGGTACCGGGTACCCGTTATTAACGGGGATGGGGGGCATTTTGTCCCCGCGAAGCTTCATGGGGATCGCGGGTATGGGGATTGGCCGGGATCGGGGCGGGGATGGTGGAGTCATCCCCATCCCTGTTGCCACCTTGACTCAAGCGTAGTAAGGTCGAAGAAGAGCGATGTTCCACGGCCGTCTGGTCTCCTCCTCCGCCGTACATGAGTCCTTATGTTCTCGAACGTCGACGAGGTAGTATGATCCATTGTGCAGGTTCTTGCTGACCACAAAGGGTCCTTCCCAAGGTGGAGATAGCTTGTGCATGTCTGTCTGGTCTTGGATGAGCCAGAGCACCAGATCTCCTTCTTGAAACGTCCTGGTTTTAAGCCGGCGACTGTGGTACCGGCGCAGGTCTTGCTGATAAATCGCTGACCGAGCTGCTACCGTATCCCGTTCTTCATCCAGCCGGTCCAATGCATCTTGCCTTGCTTTTTCGTTATCCACTTCAATGTAAGCCGCCACCCGCGGCGAGTCATGACGGATATCACTAGGGAGGACCGCTTCAGCTCCATATACCATGAAGAAAGGCGTGTACCCTGTGGATCTGTTAGATGTAGTGTTGATGCTCCATAGTACAGAAGGTAACTCCTCCACCCAACAACCCGGTGTCCTCTGCAAAGGAACCATAAGCCGGGGTTTGATGCCTCTCAAGATCTCTTGATTGGCTCTTTCAGCTTGGCCATTAGACTGAGGGTGAGCTACCGATAATACATCAAGGCGGATGTGCTCTCGTTGATAGAACTACTCCATAGCCACCTCGGACAAATTGGTACCATTATCAGTTATAATGCTGTGTGGAAAGCCAAACCGGAAAATCATCTTTTTGATGAACTGAACCGCCGTTGCTGCATCACACTTACTGACTGGTTCTGCTTCAACCCATTTGGTAAATTTGTCCACTGCCACCAAAAGGTGGGTCTTCTTATCCTGGGATCTCTTGAAGGGTCCAACCATATCAAGCCCCCAAGTCGCAAATGGCCAAGTAATTGGAATCATCCTCAATTCCTGTGCTGGTATATGAGCATGCCGTGAGAATTTTTGGCAAGCATCACATTTTTTGACCAAGTCCTCTGCGTCGGCATGAGCCGTCAACCAGTAGAACCCATGACGAAAAGCTTTAGCCACCAAAGATTTTGAACCGACATGATGACCACAATCTCCTTCGTGGATCTCTTTAAGAATGTCACATCCCTCCTCTGGTGACACACACCGCTAAAACGCCCCTGAGACGCTGCGATGATGAAGTTCTTCGTTGACAATAGACATTGACTTGGACCGCCGGATTATCTGTCTAGCCAAAACTTCATCCTCTGGTAATTCACCTCGGTTCATGTACGCCAGGTAGGGAAGCGTCCAATCCGAAATAACATGAAGCGCCGCGACTGTCGGTGTATTTGGATCGACACCTATGGGATCACAAGAATCCCTACTATGGTTGCGGGGCGCGGGGTTGACACAAGAGCGGATCTAACAGTCAGGACACAATTCCTTTACCCAGGTTCGGTCCGCAAAGATGCGTAAAACCCTACTCCTGCTTTGGTGGATTATATGTTTGTCTTCTTCAGCTAGTGAAGAGCTCCAAAAGAATCGTGAGGAGTTCTAAGAAGCCGAATCCTCCTCCTGGTCGCCTTGGGCCTCCTTTTATAGGGAAAAGGGGTCGCCACAGTGACACACAGGAGGTGGAAAGGGTACAGCGATGCAAGGTTATCCCTCGCATTACAGGACAAGGCGCATTTAATGCGCTTAGCTTAGGTGTCCTTGCTTTATCGGGGGCGAGGGGAGACGCCCGTCTTGTCCGTCGCCGCCCCTTCTCGTGTTGACACACGCCCTGGACAGCAGTGCTTGAGGCGCCATGTAGGCAGACATGCATCTGAGGTGGCGCAATGGCGGGTCTCCATGAAGATCTGTGGGTTGCCACGCAGGAGCCTGTCCAGCTGGTTGGGTCGGCAGCCGCGTGGGTTAGTGGAAGCCTGGTTGGTGCGGGTCCGACGGTGGCCCCGCGGGCGTCCTCGGCAAGGTCCTTGCCAGGGCTCCGGCAAGGGTCCTGCTGTGGCGCCTGCTATCATCCCCGGCAAGGTGCTTGCCGGGGGCCTTGTGGTTCTCCTTGGCTGGAATCCCGCCAAGGGTCGTCGTCTTCTTAACTTGCATCTGATCTTAAATGTCTTCACAAAGATCTGCATGCCACCACGGGGATATCTCCCGAATCCTCACCCCATGGGGGCGGTGGAATCAAGGGTGATTTGTTCAGTAGGCGCGGGGCGAGCTGCCGCGGCAAGGGTCTTGCCGGGGCTGCCAGGGCTGGCCCCGGCAAGGATCTTGCCGGGGAGAGCCGCTTCATCCCTTTGCTCTTTGTGGTCTTGTTCTTGGCGTTGCTCCAGTCTCCATCTAGCTTTGATCTTACCCCGGCTCACCTCCCTTGTCGTGCTTGGTGTGGTGGTGCCCATGGCTCAGACTGCCCGTGCATAGTCATAGGGGTATAAAAAGTGTACCCCTATTTTTGTACACCGACAGGAGCACCCGGGCCTGGGCCACACATAAGCGCGACACGTTGTTGGGCCAGGCCCAGAACGGTGCGCGGGCAGGCGTGGCGGTTTTCTCCGTGGTAAAATTTTCCGCGCGCTGCGCCTCCCACGAACCGTGTACGCGGCGCGGGGTGTAGGGGCATGCGTGATGTGGGCGGCATGCGTGGGGCGGATCCCACAGGCATGCGTCACGTTGCAGTAAATGCGAAAGGAGGCGGCTCGTGTTTTCCCCCATAAAAAGGAATAACCGCGAGTGCGCTATCTTCATCCCGTCGTCGGTCGATGTCTTCGAGCTCCGGGCTGCCTTCAAACATCTTTGGGGGACGGGGATCGGGCGAAGGACTTGGGCCATCCGGCGACGCGCGTCGTTCCGGCCGCTTGCGCCCCGCCCGGCTCAAATCGGTACCCTTTCTTTGTTGATTACTTCTCTTGCGGGTTGTGTCCCCCCTTCTCGGATTTCTTCTGTGATGTCATGCACACCTTTGGCTTCTGCCTGTTGGATTTTACCCCAAATGCGGTGGCGTGCATTGCTTTCTTCGCACACCTCTACGAGGGCTTTGTCGGAGTGCAGCCCAACACGGTGCTCTTCCGCCACTATTTCACCCCTCGGATCCAGCCGGGAGGCGCAGTCTCTAGATGCATCACCTGGATCCTGAGACCCAAGGTGGTGTACCCGGAGGGCGCCGTGAAGGAGAGGTGGGACGAATGGCGCGACCGGTGGTGCTGGATTGAGGAGGACGAGCCGCCAACATTCTGCAGGGTCCGCCGGGCGCCGCCAGTTCGCGGCAGCGACTGGAGTGACATCGACGCTGCCGACGGGAGGCTCACTGTTGCCTTCACCAGGATGACCCGGCTCGTCCAAGCCGGACTCACCCTCGAGATGATCGGGGCGGATTTCATCCGCCGTCGGATCGCTCCGCTGCACAAAAAGGGGAGGCCAACCTGGCTCTTTAGGAACCCGGCTGTTGTCATGCGGTTCCGCCCAGGCCTTGACCACAACCTCAAAGTGATGGGACACACCCATTTCTGTCAGCCGCTCTTCCAGCTGGATGTGGGTCACAATGGCGAGGTCGAGCGGACCGGCAAGGCTGCGAAGGCTGCCGCAAAGGCCGGCAAGGCTGCCAAGGGGCAGTTCTTCAGACTGCCAGCGGGAGTGGTCCCACTGTGCAAAAATTCGCGCCAGTCTGATATCGTCGCCATGATGCCGGAATGTAGCGCGCACGTCCCCGTCCCGAGCTGGCAGGAGCCGGAGGACGAGGTCATGCGGCAGGTCTTCGACACTCTGGTCGAGGTGTGCGTCGATCCTGACGCCGAGCAGTGGCTCGTCAAGGACACCACCCCGGAAGAGCTGGACTACATTGCTGCTAGAGCGAGGGAGGCGCAGCTCATCAGGGAGGCCGGCAGCGCCGGAGGCATGGAGGACCAGGACGCCATGGCTGCAGAGGAGGAGGAGTTCGCCCAGTGGGCGGCGGCTGCCGGAGAGGCTTGGAGCGCCAGCACCGGGGCTCAACTTGTCGAGGACGCGGTCGACGAGTCATCATCGTCGGAGGATGCGGCGGCTGGGCCGGCGCCAACCAGGGGAAGAGGGCGAGTCTTGCGGCGGGCCTGTTCCGGCGAGCCAGTCCGGCCTGGCAAGACCGCGCAGCCTCAATTGGCCCTGGAGGGGTCCGGGCGCCTCACGAGGGCCACGGTGGCGAAGAGGTCGACGAAGGCCGCCGAGAAGAAGAAAGCGGCAGCTCCTTCTTCGTCGAGGCGCGCACAAACTCCGCCCCCTTCTTCGCCTCCCCCGGAAGACGTTGTTTCGGAGGGCGACGCGGAGTTCCCCTTCGACCTCGGGCCCCTCAGCCCGAAGAGGTAGAGGAAGACGGCAGAGGAGGAGGAGATGGATGATGAGTAAGTGTTCCATTCTTTATCGTCATCCCCATCTCCCTTGACCATGCCACCCATCTTGACTTGTTCTTACTTCTTCAGGGACGCAAAGACGTTGGCCCAGAGGGTGAAGAGGGCCAAGGCTTCGGCGAGCAGCCAGCCCCCGGCCGGGGCTACAGAGACACCACTGGTGGTGTTGAGCAGCTCCGACGGCAGCCCCCGGCACAGCCCCCAGCGTAAGCCCGCTAACCTCTTCTCGCTCGACATGCAGTAGGCGTTCGATGCTAAAGGTGCTGACCTTGCCGGTCCTGTAGGACGGGAGCAGCAGCAGGAGGAGTCACAGGGGGCTACTCCCAACATACTACCCCCATCGACTACGCCGCCACGAGGGGCGTCCCCGGCAAGGGCACCAAGCATGGAGCCCGCACGCATGGAGGAGGAGGGGAACTTGGGCACTGGTGGTCCGTCCCCGGCGTCCGACGCCGGCGGGGAGGGAACTTCCGCTTCACAGCCCGGCGCTGGTGAGTCGCCTGCCTTTTGTCTTTGCTTTTCCCTTGCGCTTTTTCTTCACTTCATTATCCCCATCATAGCCCAGGCCCTCCTTCAACGGATGCGGAGGACGTGGACGCCATCATCAAGAAGGTTGCTGAGGAGGCCGCGGCGGAGGCCGACAAGATCGCCGCCGAGGAGGCCGCCAAGGACGCCGCCGGGGTCGCCGCGGATAAAGCTGCTGAGGATGTCGCCAAGGGTGCCGCCGAGGGCGCCGGCAGTGGGCCGGCCGGGGAGGCCGGCAAGGCCACAGCCGAGGAAGAGGCGATTGATGACCAGCCTTCTTCCTCCGCAACCCCGGGCCCCGGCAGGTATCTGAAGGTGGGCAACAACCTTTTCGTCCATCTTGCTGGGGCGTCAAGCTCCTGGGTGCCCGCCGGGGAGGAAGTCTTTGAAGGCGAGGTGTTCGCCGCCACCGGGCTCGAGGTTGTTGATGAACCGAGCGCCGACGGCGACGACTCCCCAGAGGAGCAGCTCTTCCGGGCCATGGGGGCCAACTTCCGGAAGCTCCAGGCGCTCTACCGTGCCCGTTTGGACAAGGTTAAGTCCAGCTCCAGGCGCTCTACCGTGCCCATTTGGACAAGGTTAAGTCCAGAACGGCAGCGGTGGATGACGCGGAGGTGGACTTCCAGGCGCGCGTCGCTGAGGCGCAAACCTGGTTCCACCAGTCCCGCGAGGAGCAGAGGGCCTCCCAGGAAGAACTGGCCAAGCGTAACGTGGTGCTCATAATGAAGAAGGCCGCCATCAAGAAGGCCCAGGAAGAGGCGGCGAACTTGGCAGCCGCGGCGGAGGCCGCCCGGAACCAGCATCAAGCCGCCCTCGATTCCTAGGAAGAAGACCTCTCCGCGCGTGAGGCGAAGCTTGCCGCAACACTCCGCGGCAAGGATGAGGAGCTTGAGGCTCTTGTCGAGCGGCGGACTCGCGAGCTGGGGCAGAGGCACAAGGAGGTGCTCGATGCCCGGGCTCTGGCCCATGCCGGCAAGATATAGGAGCTGGAGGTGGAACGGGGCGGGCTGAAGGAGCAGGCCCTCAGGCTGTCCGACGAGAAGACCAGGCTCAACCGCGCCTTGACATAGGCACAGGGAGCGGTCATCAGCAGGATTGGGGAGCTCTCCGAGGCACAAAACTCCATCAGAGATCTCAGGCTGAGGTTGGAGAATCTCGAGAAGATGTTGGCGGAGAGCTCTGCTCGGGAGGAGGCCTTGGTCAAGAACCTGGAGGACGAGAAGCAGCTACGGGCGGATGAGGGCGCCTCCCACCAAGAATACGTGGTGGAGGAGAACAGGTGGATCAGCCGGCTGGAGGACATCGCCGGCAGGGTTGCCTCACAGTTGGCCCTCATGGGGATGCCAAACGTGAGGTATGCCCCTGAATGGAGCGGGTCCGTCAACGCCAGGCTGACCCTGTTCTTCGAGGACGTCCTCAGCGCCTTGACTGATCTTCACTCCAACATAACGGCCACGCTCGCCGAGGAGGCCCGGCGGCTCTGCCGGGGAGTCATGACCAAGGTCCTCACCAAGGTGGCGTTCTGGAACCCCGCCCTCGACTTCGAAGCTGCGATGGACAGCTTGTCGGAGGATGCCAACCTCACGGCGCTCAAGGAGCGCATCAAGCCTGTCATCAGCCGCATCGACGAAATCAAGAGGGTGGAGGGCCAGCGCCGGGATTAAGCATCCCGCTCTTCCTTGTCGCTGCGGGTTCATGCCCAAGACAAATTTTATCTTTAGTTAGAACCGCAGCTGGCATGATGTAATATAACTTTGAAATATCTTCAGAATCATGCATGTTGTTTTCTTGTTTGCTGCCTCTTTGTGTTTCCACCCTACGTTAACTGGGTAGGCTTGCCGGCGCGAAATAACCAAGGCGGCGTCTTGGGGACGGGTCCCCATTGGCCTGCCCGGTGAGCGTGCTCCCGGGTCTGCCACCTTGCCGCTCTCAACGCAGCCGCTCGAACTGTCGAGTTTGACTCTTGTCAGAGTCGAGAGCTTTGTCAATTGCGGAAGGCTACCCTACCGTTTCAAACGCAGCCGTCTGAACTATTGAGCTGTCTCGAAACAGAACAAAGGCGTTGCCGATCGGGAAGGGCCCCATCTACGCACAGGTTTCTTTTTGCACAAAGAATGACAGCTCCGAGGATAATAATTTTAAATAATAGTGTAGAACAAAGTTCGATGTAACTTAGCTTTTATTTGCAGTCGCTCGAGCGCAGGTCTTCCAGCCTCCTCAAAGGGCCCCGAAGACGAGAGAGCGTCGGGCCAACCACTAGAGCCAATTCTCACAACTAGGCCCCCCTACCTGGCGCGCCAAAGATGTCGGTGTATTTTGATCAACACCTATGGGATCACAAGAATCCCTACTATGGTTGCGGGGCGCGGGGTTGAGAGAAGAGCGGACCTAACAGTCAGGACACAATTCCTTTACCTAGGTTCGGGCCACAAAGATGCGTAAAACCCTACTCCTGCTTTGGTGGATTATATATTTGTGTTCTTCAGCTAGTGAAGAGCTCCAAAAGAGTCGTGTGGAGTTCTAAAAAGCCGAATCCTCCTCTTGGTCGCCTTGGGCCTCCTTTTATAGGGAAAAGGGGTCGTCACAGTGGCACACAGGAGGTGGAAAGGGTACAGTGATGCGAGGTTATCCCTCGCATTACAGGACAAGGTGCTTTTAATGAGCTTAGCTTAGGTGTCCTTGCTTTATCGGGGGCGAGGGGAGACGCCCGTCTTGTCCGTCGCCGCCCCTCCTCGTGTTGACACACACCCTGGCCAGCAGTGCCTGAGGCGCCATGTAGGCAGACACGCAGCTGAGGTGGCGCAATGGCGGGTCTCCACGAAGATCTGTGGGTTGCCACGCAGGAGCCTGTCCAGCTGGTTGGGTCGGCAGCGGCGTGAGTCGGTGGAAACCTGGTTGGTGCGGGTCCGACGATGGCCCCATGGGCATCCTCGGCAAGGGCCATGCCGGGGCTCCGGCAAGGGTCCGGCCATGGCGCCTGCTGTCATCCCCGGCAAGGTGCTTGCCGGGGGCCTTGTGGTTCTCCTTGGCTGGAATCCCGCCAAGGGTCGTCGTCTTCTTAACTTGCATCTGATCTTGAATGTCTTCACATAGAACTGCATGCCACCATGGGGATATCTCCCGAATCCTCGCCCCATGGTGGCAGTGGACTCAAGGATGATTCGCTCCGTAGGCGCTGGGCGAGCTGCCGCGGCAAGGGTCTTGCCGGGGCTGCCAGGGCTGGCCCCGGCAAGGATCTTGCCGGGGAGAGCCGCTTCGTCCCTTTGCTCTTTGTGGTCTTGTTCTTGGCATTGCTCTAGTCTCCATCAAGCTTTGATCTTAGCCCGGCTCACCTCCCTTGCCATGCTTGGTGTGGTGGTGCCCGTGGCTCACACTGCCTGTGCACAGTCATAGGGGTATAAAAAGTGTACCCCTCTTTTTGTACACCGACAGCGACCAATTGTGCCTCCGGATCAGGAACAGCCAAGTCCTCTTCTGAAGGTAATTGTACCGACAGATTGTGAAATACATCCAAGAAGGTATTGGGTGGAACCGGTTTACGCTGGGATCCCAGCCGGCTTAACGCGTCAGCCACTTCATTCTTTCGCCGGTCTATATGATCCACCTGATAGCCCTTGAAGTATCCAGCAACAGCGTCCACCTCTTGTTGATATGCTGCCATGAGTGGATCCTTGGAATCCCACTTGCCAGATACTTGTTGTGCTACCAGGTCTGAGTCGCCAAAGCATTTAACCCGGCTTAAGTTCATCTCCATGGCCATCCGTAGACCAGGGAGGAGAGCTTCATACTCAGCTGCATTGTTAGTACAAGGGAACATTAAACGGAGGACATAACAAAACTTATCACCTCGTGGGGAAGTTAACACGACTCCAGCCCCCGAGCCATCGAATTGCCTTGATCCATCAAAGTGTATAGTCCAATATGTGTGATCCGGCTTTTCCTCAGGTGCTTGCAACTCTGTCCAATCGTTGATGAAATCCACTAATGCTTGGGATTTTATTGCAGTGCGGGGCATATACTTCAATCCGTGCGGGCTAAGCTCAATGGCCCACTTTGCAACCCGACCAGTAGCCTCTCTATTCTGGATTATATCCCCCAACGGAGCTGAACTGACAACAGTAATTGGATGGCCTTGAAAATAGTATTTTAGCTTCCGGTTTGCCATGAAGACTCCATACACCAATTTTTGCCAATGCGGGTATCTTTGTTTTGATTCAATGAGCACCTCACTGATGTAGTAAACCGGCCACTGAACCAGATATTCTTTACCTGCCTCCTTACGCTCTACCACAATGGCAACGCTTACTGCACGGGCATTAGCAGCCACATACAACAACAGCGGCTCATTGTCAACTGGGGCAGCAAGGACTGGTGGCTCTACTAATTGCTTCTTCAGGGCCTCAAACGCAGCATCAGTAGCATCACTCCAGACAAAGCGATCCGTCTTTTTCATCATTTGATAAAGCGGGATAGCCTTCTCCCCCAAACGGCTGATAAACCGGCTGAGCGCCGCAATACGGCACGCCATGCGTTGGACATCATTGATGCACGTCGGTTTAGTCAAGGATGTAATCCCCTTAATCTTCTCCGGATTAGCTTCGATTCCCCTGTTCGATACTAAGAACCCTAGGAGCTTGCCTGCTAGAACACCGAAAACACATTTCTCCGGATTAAGCATCATTTTATAAACCCGGAGATTTTCGAAGGTTTCTTGCAAATCTGTGACCGACGTCTCCTCTTTCCTGGATTTCACCACAATGTCATCCACATATGCATGAACATTCCGCCCAATCTGTCCATGAATGCAATTCTGCACACAACGCTGATATGTCGCCTGGGCACTCTTGAGCCCAAATGGCATAGACACATAACAGAAGGCTCCAAAGGGAGTTATAAAGGTTGTCTTCTCCTGGTCCTTAACTGCCATCTTGATCTGATGATAACCTGAATATGCATCCAAAAAACTTAGTCGCTCACAACCTGCCATAGCATCAATGATCTGATTAATACGGGGGAGGGCAAAGGGATCAGTTGGGCAAGCTTTGTTCAGATCTGTGTAATCAACACACATTCGCCAAGTGCCATTTTTCTTAAGTGCGAGCACAGGATTAGCCAACCGCTCTGGATGAAAAACCTCGACTATAAAGCCTGCCGCCAAGAGCCTAGCCGCTTCTTCTCCAATAGCCTTGCGCCTTTCTTCATTGAAGCGGCGCAGAAATTGCTTAACCTGTTTAAACTTAGGATCAATGTTAAGATTGTGCTCAGCCAGTTCCTTCGGTATGCCTAGCATGTCAGAAGGTTTCCATGCAAAGATGCCCCGATTCTCACGGATGAACTCGATGAGCGCGCTTTCCTATTTCGGATCTAGGTTAGCACTAATAGTTAACTGCGTGGATGATTCGCCAGGAACGAAGTCAACCTGTTTGGTCTCTTCAGCTGATTTAAACTTCCAGGCCGGATCATGCTCTGTTGGTTTTTTCAGCGAAGACATATCTGCCGGATCAACATTGCTTTTATAAAACTTCAGCTCCTCAGCTGCACAAACTGCTTCAGCATACGCTGCATCACCTTCTTCGCATTCCAACGCAATCTTGCGACTCCCATCGACCGTAATGGTTCCCTTGTGGCGTGGCATCTTGAGCTGTAGATAAACATAACACGGCCTCGCCATGAACTTGGCGTAAACCGGCCGCCCGAACAAGGCGTGATACATGCTCTTGATCTTTACCACTTCAAAGGTCAAAGTCTCCGACCTGGAATCATGTTCATCTCCAAAAATAACCCCCAAATCTATCTTGCCAACTAGATACGCCGATTTACCGGGCAGCACCCCGTGAAAAACTGTGTTGGACTGCCGAAGCTTCTTATCTGTCAGCCCCATGCACCGGAAAGTCTCATAATATAGAATGTTGATGCTGCTGCCTCCGTCCATAAGTACCTTGGTAAACTTGTAGCCACCCAACTGAGGTGCCACAACTAGAGCTAGCTGACCTGGATTATCAACCCGGGGCGGATGATCCTCTCGGCTCCACACAATGGGCTGTTCTGACCAACGCAGGAAACGCGGCATCACCGGTTCAACAGAATGCACTGCCCTTTTGCGAACCTTCTGATCACGTCTGCACAAGCTCGTGGTGAAAACATGGTACTGCCCACTGCTCAACTCCTTCGGATTATTATGATATCCAGATTGTTGCTGCTGCTGACGCTGTTGATTTCCCTGATTGTTATAGCTGCCCTGTGTGTTGTTGGTTATGCTGATTGTGTCCGTTGTGGTTGCCGTTATTGACTTGGTACCCTGAACCGGATCCACCACCTTGATAACCCGGCCCTTGGAAATCGGGGCCTGACCCGCCGGATGATCCGTGATCGTACCGAGACCGGTTCATGAATTCCTGCATAATAAAGCAGTCCTTCCAGAGGTGTGTAGCTGGCTTTTCTGCTGTACCGTGCTTTGGGCAAGGTACGTTCAACTGGTGCTCCAGATTAATAGGCGGCCTCCCATTCCGTGGGGGAGGTCTACCCTTGTGGCGCTGTCCGTCTTCCTGAGCATTGGTGTTGGCCACAAAATCCGAATTACCATCCGCTTTACACTTACCGTTGTATCCTTGATTCGCCGGGTTGGGCAGCGACGCCTTACCATTTTTGTTTACCTTCCCTGACTTGTCACTATCGGCGTTTGGGTATTTGGTATTATCGGAGTCCGCATACATTACTAAAGCGCCCACGGGAGTCCCCATGTCATCACAATTACGCTTTAACAAGTGGAGAAGCTGCTTTCTGCATGATATCTCCTTGATGCAATACATGATCAAGGCTGCTTACAAAGAAGAACTTCTGAGTTGGATCTCCTTCCTCCCCCCTTGAGTTGTTGGTAATCTTTCCCTAGTTTTCCTTAGTTTCCTTTTAGTTTCTTAGTTTCTTCTCTTTGGTTTTGGCCTGATTACCACTTGTAATCTTCCCTGTACTTTTGTTCTTCTTTTCAATAAAGATCTCTTTTTGCTGTGGGGATTAAAAAAAACTTCAATTTCAAAGGTTCAAACCGGTAGTTACCCTCCAAGGTTACCACTGCTGTGCTGGGGTTGATGCTATTGGAGGAATGTAGGATCTCTAATACTCGACGAACCCAACTACTCGTAGACTCATGCTCTCCTTGAATGCAGGCAGCTAGGTCGACGACACACATCGGCTGCTTGCACGTGTCCTTGAAGTTATTGATAAACCGGCGGCGCAATTCGGCCCATGATCCGAAGGAATAGGCGGCAAGCCTTTCAGCCAAGTGCGAGCTGTGCCCTCTAACAACATGGTGAAATACTTGGCGCATGCCGCATCATCCACATCGAGCATCTCCATCGCCATCTCATAACTTTCAATCCATGCCTCTGGGGATAAATCCGCCATGTAGTTGGGCACCTTGCGTGGCCCTTTGAAGTCTTTGGGCAGTTTCACATTGCGCAAGGTGGGAGTAAGACAAGGCACTCCCAGGGAACTAGACATAACCCCCGGTTCAACTATGGTAGAGGGACGAACCAGCGTCGCCTGACCGGCTTCGTGCTGTGCTGTTAACTCAGCCTCTCGGCGCTGCCTGCCCTGATCCACTATGTTCTGAGTGTTCGCATCTCCTGCCGGATTATCCCGTCGCGGCGGATTACGTCTTCGTGCACTGCTTGACACGGCCGGCTCAGCCAGACGCCTAGTGTAACTCCGGCTTGGGCGAAGGGTTCAGTGAATCCGCTCACGGCTGTGAGAATAAGCTTGCTGTTGGGTTAGTGCCGTTTCGAAAATTCCCTGGCCCGTCGTGCCTCCACTACTATAAGGGACGTTCCTTTAATGGGAAGGGCGGCAGTCGTGAAGCGGCAGCGACTATGTTATCCAACGGGTTGGAGTAATGGCCTGGAGGGGTGGGCATATGCTGTGATGGCACAACTTGACGGGTTGGCTCTGCGGCCGGTGGCTGGACCGACGCTCCTGTGCCCGGCGCTCCTCCCCG
Source organism: Secale cereale (assembly GCA_902687465.1). Classification (NCBI taxonomy): domain Eukaryota; kingdom Viridiplantae; phylum Streptophyta; class Magnoliopsida; order Poales; family Poaceae; genus Secale; species Secale cereale. Next base: position 855,026,448 of record LR738714.1, on the reverse strand, counting down.
GTTTATCTCCGGCTGGTTACTGGTTCCTGCTCCTGGCGTGCTAAAGAGGTTCCTTGCCTCATAAACCGGTGGCAGGTGAGATCGTTGCCTTCTCATCATTACCTCGTGTGAAGCGGTCTGATCCAACATGAGCCGATAGGCTTGAGCCTCAAGCTCAGCCTGCTTTGCGACCATCCTGGTTTTCTCAGAAGCTAGGTCCAACTTGGCTTGACCAATCCGGCTCTTCACCTGAGCGACCTCCGCATCATGCTGCTCCTTATTGGCCTCGGCTACCTCTGCTGTCAACAGCGCTGTCAAAGTATCAACCAAGACGGATAAAGTTTCAGCCGGTGACGGGGCACGCTCTCTAGCCCTAGCCCCTACCGCGTCTGATGTTAACGCCGCTGTAGTTGAAGACTATTGCATAGGTTGTGATCCGGCCATAAAGACGGCAACCCGGTTTGGCGGATCAAGGGGGTCCGGAATACTGTAACCATCGGAACAGTCCTCAGATCGGCCATCCTGCAGCAGATATAAAGATTTGGTCACTTCGGAGGACGACTCGTTGCCGGAATAGACAACACTCTCGCCGCCAGAATCCGATCCGTCCTCGGCTTGCACTCTATGCACTGCTCCAACGAAGACGTGCTTCATGGCGGACTGAATCCGGGCTGGCCTCGCACGCTGAGCCGGCTCGACGATGTTGGGGAAGATGTCCGGCTCAGGGCCCGGTTCACCGATCTTGCCAATGAAGACGTGGATGCTGCCGAAGGGGACCCGGTAACCGTATTCAATTGAATCGGCCTCGGGGCCCCAGCCTGCGTCATTGATGTAGATCTTGCCGTGACGACTTGTAGCACTCCAAATTTTTGGATTCGTTCTCTTCCAAACTTTTGGTCTTTTGGAAGGGGGATATTTGATCTTCTCTTGAAAACCCTTCAAAAATCTTTTCTGACCAATGTTTGTGTGTTCTTATCAAGCTTGGTTTTGGTCTTGAAGATTTCCTTCTTGTGTTAAGCTAAACACAAGTTGTTTTTCTCATTAAGGTTTGTATGATTCTTTTCCCTCCATGAATATCCATCATATGATTAATCTTGGACTTGTCTTCCCCTTTCAAACCTTTCTTGCCTTGGCACCCAACGAGAATATTTCTCTCCAAGACCTCCTCTTCACCTTGAGACAAGTCTCCCATCAATTCCAGCAAGTTTCAACCTTATTGGAATTTCTCTTCTAATTATTTTGCACCAAAAACAATTTCTGTCCATTGAAATGAACCATGGTGATTTACAAATGAACCACCATGTTCACTTTGATGTTTGTTTGCAAACCAACTCCCCTGGATAGTCCATAGTAACCAAAACCTAGATCCATCTTGTTTCACTGGTCCACATTTCAAAAATTTCAAATTTCACTTGCTGCAAGTCTGGACCAGATTAGCAAATTTTGGTGAAATTCATAGTTTTCTTCTTCCAAAAATTCTGTGAAAATTCAGGCAGCCTCTAGATGCATCAAGAGGCCACTCCACCAAATAACAGCTCCAGCAAGATTTTCCACATGCCAAAATCATTTCGTCAAACACCTGGCGTGCACTGTTTCTGTCAGTTTCAGAAAAGTTAACTGAATAATTACAGGCGACAGTGCATCTTCGTCAATTCGTCAGAGAACGATAGTCAATCCCACCGCTGCCTCTTTGGCTCGATGCTGCACTGCAGCTCGCTCTTATCCAGAGCGCCGCACGCGTGCTTGGCTGGTTCTTGGCGTCGGTGGTACCCTGGCCCGCCCACGCCGGCGTCTACCGTGGCGGCAGAGCCACCCGTGGCGGCCGACAGGACGCACCCTGCGGCACAACGCCTTTCTGCACCGCCGAAGTCGCCTGGGGGCTCCGTGTGGCCTTCTCCATCGCCAGCGCATGCCTGCAGCACCGTCGCCATGGCCTGGCACGCACAGGGCGCGCTCTCTGCCACCGATGGGCCGCACAGCCGTTCCGTTGGGGACAGGCCATTACCGCCCCTACCCTACTGAGTTAGGCACCGAAATGGGATCAGTGCACCTCCTGGTCGATGCTCAAGCTCCTAAACCAACCGTCCAGCCACAGTGCCGCCGTAATCGATCGCCGGACTTATCCCGTTCACGGCAACCACCTCGGGCCGGCTATATATAGCGCCTCCGAGCTCGCTCTCGATCCAGAACATCTCCACCACCTCACTAGATCACGCTCAGCCACTAGAAGAGCCTCGAGGGGCCCTTCTTCCTCAACTCTGGCCACTTCCATCCACCTCGGGTCCCAGCAGCGTCCTCTCTGGTGAGAGCTCCTCCACCGCGCTGGACTCGTTCGTAGCCTCCTGACACCTACATGAGTCTAACCCCCACTCCAATTTGACCCCAGAAACTCTCTCCGACGAGGCCCACGACCACCGGAGCCGCCGTCCGCCGGAGATAGGGTCGCCGTCGACGTGGGGCTCGCCGACGGTCAACTCCACCACCCACCGACGTGGAAGAACACCAGGAACCCGTAGGTACCACTCCCTCCCCTTACCTCGCCGTGGATCGGCGCCGGCGACCACCGCAGCCTTCTGGTGCCGGCGCGACTCTGTTCTGTTTTTAAACGTGATGAGTGGGACCCCCTCGTCAGCCTCTCCTTTCCCTCCGAAGCGTTTTTCTGGAAAGCGCCTTCGGGAAAAGTACGTCTCACTAATTGGCTGGCGTACTACGTACAGGTTCGCTTTTTTGTTTTTATATTCTAGCCCCTGGAAACTTTCTGTTTCATTACAGACAAGTCCCTGGATATAAACTCTTAGAACTTTTAAACAAAAAGTGATTTCAGTTGATTCTTTTTCTGTTCTCTTTAGTTTTCTGTCTAGTTTTTTGTCATATTTATTTGAAAAATATTTGGGACAACTTTTATGCACGCGTGGTATTTATGTTAGTATTCATTTTGTTTGAATACGTAGATACCGGAGGATGTGACGGAGCCGCGAACTTCACCGAGTTAGACTCCGACTACTCCGAACCAGGCAAGCATGTTTGAACCTTTGATATGATGAGTGTGTTTCATGTTTGCTTGAGTAGTTCTTCTTCGTAGCATGGTCGTATAAGCATTTGTGATGATTATATTTTCATGCAAGCAAGCTTCGGGTGAGCCCCGAATGATGATAGTTGAACCACCCCGATCATGTGGTGACATGATGGGTTGTGTACTGGTATTCTTGGAGCATGCCAATAAATGGTTAGCTCTAATATCAACGTGGATCAAGTCGTGATTCTGTTCGTCTCCTTTTTGGTACTGTCAGATGCCGTCTGCTAAGATTACGGTTTAGTCAGTTGCAAACCTCTTTCCATGTACACACCAAGTAGAGGGGCCGGGATGAGGGTTCCATGGCCCTGGATTAAAGCCCGTCATCCGGTCAGGGGGCATGGGTGTTTCCGGTTGGGACCGAGAGGGGCGCACCCCTTAGAGCGCGCATATATAAATTTGATCCCATGCTATTCGAGGTTGTAGCCTCCCCGTATTAAAGTTTTTCGTGAATGTTGTCACGGGTGATTCCGCACAGCAGGATGTGAAATGGGTGTGTACGGGTCAGTTGTCTTTCTGCTAAAACACCGTAGACGGAGCTAGTCTCTGTGGCTAGTGGAATCCATTGGCTGTGATTTAAGAGTACAAGCTCTCCAGAGTCAAATCTTCCGAGTAGCCATGTTTATGGCCTAGAGTCAATCTTCGTGTCAACCCCGGTGACCGTCTCTAGAAAATTTATGATAGCAACAAGAGTGATGATTTTGTCAAGTTCATTTTGCGTATATGAACTAACTAGTTATCTCTGCACTGATTTATCGCTTGAAGTATTTTACCGTTACACCAGTGTTTATATAAGCCCTTTATGTGATGTCGCTTAGACGTCCGACTGTGGCACTCTTGTTATTAATTTTCATTATAAGCCCTTTATGTGATGTCGCTCAGACGTCCGACTGTGGCACTCTTGTTATTTATTTTCATTATAAGCCCTTTATGTGATGTCGCTCAGACGTCCGACTGTGGCACTCTTGTTATTAATCTTCATTATAAGCCCTTTATGTGATGTCCCTCAGACATCCGACTGAGGCATTCTTGTTATTTACTTTCATTATAAGACCTTTTTGTGATGTCGCTCAGACATCCGACTGCGGCATGCTCGTTATTTACTTTTGTTATAAGCCCTTTATGTGATGTCGCTGAGACGTCCGACTGCGGCATTCTTGTTATTTACTTTCATTATAAGCCCTTTATGTGATGTCGCTCAGACGTCCGACTGTGGCATGTTATCATTCATTTTCCCTCACGAGGCGTCGTTCAGACACTCGTTTGGTTTTCTTTTATTTATCTTGTGGATTTCGGGAGGACTACCGCCTGACTTCTATTTTTTTTATGCAGCGCATAAATTATATTATTCTGATACATTTTGCTATAAACTCTCATGCAGCATGTTTGCATTTATTATATCTTATGTCCGAACTGTCTTGCGAGTACATTCAAAGTACTCACCTGGCTTGTTGATTTGGCCAGATGTTGACGAAGGCGATCTCATGGATGAAGAGTTCGATAGTGAGTCCGACGTCTAGTGGAGTCCCAGTCAGTCTCTTGCGATTTTGGAGTTGATCACTGTTATATAACCGCTTCCGCCAAACACAAAATAAATTCATCGGGTCTCACTTCGACACTCGATGAACTGTAAGATATTGGAGTCACGCCACCCACCACACTGTGATATATCTACCACCTTTTATTACAAGTTAGTAGTATGCCACCCTACCATTGTGTCATATCTGCCCTTATGTATTATATCGGCGTGCTTGTAATAAATTGTTGAGCAACCTCAGCTCAACCATGTATAATATTCAGTACTTTGGAATTCTGTATCAAGGATTTGTCTACCAGTGAGAAGTATTCTTCTGTGCTGGTTCGATAAAAAGGTCGATCTCTCAGTAATTATTTTACTGAAAAACTGGTCCTGACAACCTTGGTACCAGAGCCAGGCTGACTGTAGGAAGCCACTAGGTGCGATCGCTAATCGGTTATTAGTGTATTAAGTGCTATTCAACATTTTTGCATTTTTGCATTTGTAGCAATTTTCTGTTAGTCATCATAAATTTATGACTTGACTATTCGGAATTTTTGTCTACTTTTGTAGATGGCCAACGCCGACTGCGATTCTCAAGTGTTCGCCAACATTCCTGAGCGGTTTATCAAGCTCCTTGTCGCCATCACCAAGGTCGCGATCGGGCCATCGATCCGTCCAGAGTTTACACTCTACCGTCACAAGATCAGCGACATCGTGTCGATGCACCAGGCCGCGGTGCAATTCAAGGGAGGGCGTTCTGAAGCGCGCCGCTTCCGATTTGTGGGCAGGGCTATGCATATGGAGAGGCATGCCATGCAAATGGCTGCCCGTGAGGCGATAGCTCGTCTTCGGGATGCTCTTCCTTCAATAAAGACTCATCGCTACCGTTACCTCCCATGCCACGTGCCTTACACGTGCCACTATGTGTTTGCTTGCACAAGGGGAGAACGTGATGAAGCCATCAAATCATTGGTGGAATACCTCAAGGCTCTTGCGGCAGCCTTTGATAACCTTGTGGACAACTTGGTGGCTGCTCGTATGGACTTGGTCCAGAGTGGTTCCGCCAACAGGAGGGAGCTACTCCATACTTCGCCACAACTGACTTTTGTCTCGTCCTCAGCGTCTTATGCACCTGCCATCTTAGCCACCGCTCGTCGTCTGCCTACCACTGAGGAGTTTGACCAGATCATTGCTCCTACCCCAGTCAGAGCTGCACCACCTGCCGCACCCGCATCAACCCCTCGTACCAGTACCCCACGCCTGGAGCCTATTAGTGTGGAGGAAGTTGAGTCTCCATCACCACTGTGCCTTACCCTCGGCAGGCCGAGGGAAGTCTTCAACATCTCCGACTAGTGCGCCTGTCCGTGATACGTTATGCTCGCTTGTATGATATGTGTGATATGTAAAATAGGTTGATGGGGAGTAGTCTGTTTGCGCATCATGTAGGAACTTGGAGAAGTGCACTAGCATAAATAACATGTCAGGAATGTCTACGCGCATCCTGAGTGACGTATGTATAATTACGACTCGCGTGTAAGATGTGTACTAAGAAGTCCTTCTCCGTGTGCAATCAAGTTTTTATTTTAAAAATCTTTGGAGCTCGTGTTTTTGCTGCTTTTGCAAATTTTGATTTATTTTTGCCGCTCAGTTCTTCTCATGATTTCTGCAATAATACCCCAGAGTGAGAAAGGACTCGTCCTTGGACATGTTCCATGCCAAGTCCGCCAGAGGAAAATTATGGCACACAGACAGGTAACAATTTCACGCAGGGGCAGTCAAGTCAGCAGGGCAGCGAAACAACATTTTCTCAAGTATGCCGTCTTTACGAGCAAAGCCAGCAGCAGCATCAGGAAATGATGAACCATGTTATTAACATGGGGAATCATCGTGAGCCACACCAGCAACATTCAAAATTATCTGAATTACAGAAGACTCGTCCGCCAACATTTTCTCACACAGACAGACCTCTTGAGGCCGATGATGGGCTTCGAGATATTGAAAGAGAATTAATTGTGGCACAATGCTCAGACCGTGAAAAGGTACTTTATGCACCACATTATCTTACTGGAGCAGCCGCGTCATGGTGGGAGAATTTTCTGCATATGCACCCCAATGAAAATGATATCACCTGGAAAGATTTTAGAGAAGGCTTCCGTGGGGCGCACATCCCTAGAAGCATTATGAAGATCAAGAAAAGAGAGTTTGATGACCTCAAGCAAAGGGGCATGACAGTAACTGAGTACAACAGCAAGTTTACCCAATTATCTCGTTATGCCAACGAAGAACGTATGAATGAAAACAAGAAGATGGAAAAATTCCTGGACGGTCTGGCACCAGCACTTAAATGCCAGTTAGTCGTACACACCTTTCCAGATTTCAAGACACTGGTGGACAAGGCTATTACATTGGAAAATGAGCATCGCAGTCTGGAAGACATTCGCAAGCGAAAAAGGGATCAGACCAACCACCCTCACAACAATAGGAATAAGGTAAATTTTCAGAAAAATGGGGCGAACAAATCCATGACAAATGACACACGTCCAAGAAAAAAATTTCATGCAAGGGACAAGGATTTCACGTATCGCCCAGGTGTTACTTTCTATGCTTGTGGAGAAGAGGGACACTATGCTAAACAGTGCCCAAAGCCAAGAAACTAAGCACCGAAGCCAAACAGCAACGGAAACAATTCCGCGCCCAAGCGTAACAACTTCAACCCCAATAACAACCACAAGAAAGGCAACCTGAACCATGTGACCAAGGAGCAAGCACAGGATGCCCCGGATATCGTGATCGGTACGTTCCCAGTCAACACAATACCTGCCACGGTTTTGTTTGATTTTGGAGCTTCTCATTAGTTCATTTCGAAGAGTTTTGCTTTGCAACATGACTTTTCGATGTTACCCTTGGGAAAAACAATGACCATCAAGTCCCCCGGAAGTAAGCAGATCACTCAAAATTACTGCCAAGGTATAACCATTGAAATTGAAGGGTTAAAGTTTCACGCAAACCTCATCGTGTTGGCAAACAAGGGACTGGATGTTATCCTGGGTATGGACTGGCTAACCACCAACAAAGGATTCATCGACTGCTTCAACCGAACTATGATTGTTACACATCATCACGGAAAGACGATAAGAGTCGCAGCTCTAGAAAGACCAGTATCGCGGCAACCAAAATTAAACAAGGTAAACACTTCTGAGTTAAGCAATGTTCCAGTAGTATGTGAGTTTCCAGACGTATTTCCCGAAGAACTGCCAGGCATGCCACCAAACAGAGAAACATAATTCATTATTGAGCTAGCACCTGGAACCACCCCCATTTACAAGAAACCATACATAATGGCACCATCCGAATTAGTTGAGCTAAAGAAGCAAATAAGGGAATTACTGGACAAAGGTTTTATACAGGCCAGCTCCTCACCTTGGGGTTCGCCAGTATTATTTGCCAAAGAGAAGGATGGGACTATGAGATTGTGTGTAGACTACCGAGCGCTCAACATGGTCACTATCAAGAACAAATATCCGATGCCACGGATAAATGATTTATTTGATCAGCTCGCACAAGCCAAGGTTTTCTCAAAAATCGATTTAAGGTCAGGTTATCATCAATTAAAAGTACAGACAGAAGATATCCCGAAAACAGCATTCACCTCCAGATACGGACTTTATGAATTTATAGTAATGCTGTTTGGACTGACCAACGCCCCCGCATATTTTGTCCACCTCATGAACAAAGTGTTTATGAAATTTATGGACAAATTTGTGGTAGTATTTATTGATGATATCTTGGTATATTCAAATACACCAGAAGAGCATGCTGAACATCTCCGTATTGTACTAGGAGAATTAAGGAAACATCAACTCTTCGCCAAATTCAGCAAATGTGAATTTTGGTTAAGACAAGTTGGTTTTCTAGGCCACGTATTGACACAAGAAGGAGTTGCTGTGGACCCGGAAAAGGTCAAGGCTGTACTTGGTTGGAAGTCACCGGCCAATGTAACAGATGTACGAAGTTTCCTCGGAATGGCTGGATATTACCGGAGGTTTATTGAGGGATTTTCCACCATAGCCAAACCAATGACACAGTTACTCAAGAAGGATAAGAAATTCGTATGGAATGAAGCTTGTGAGAAAAGCTTCGAGGAGCTCAAAAAGAAATTAACAACAGCCCCTGTATTGTTTGTACCAGACATACACAAAAGTTTTGAAGTATATTGTGATGCATCCCGGAAAGGCCTCGGATGCGTACAAATGCAAGAAGGCAAAGTAGTTGCCTACGCTTCCCGGCAACTCCGGAAACATGAAGAAAATTATCCTACTCACGGTTTGGAGTAGGCAGCAGTCATTCATGCACTCAAAGAATGGAGGCACTTTTTGCTTGGGAATCGTTGTGAAATATATACGGACCATAAGAGTCTCAAATATATTTTCACACAACGAGAACTCAATTTACGACAACGACGCTGGTTGGAACTGGTAAAAGATTATGACATTGGCATCCACTATCACCCAAGAAAGGCAAACATAGTAGCAGATGCTCTCAGCCGTAACCCCAGCTCGGACAACGGCAGTTTACAAAACTTGAGACCTGAATTTCAGCAGGAATTCACCAAGCTCAACTTAATGATGGTCACTGATGGCGAAGTGTCAAATGTGGAAATACAGCCTACACTAATAGAACAAATAAAGAAGGCTCAGCATGGAGACCCCAGCATTGAAGGTATAAAAAGAAAAGTAAGTCAGGGCAAGGTCTCAGAATTTACCATAGACAGTGAGAGAATATTATGGTTCAGAGACAGGCTTTGCGTACCCAATAGCGAAGACCTCAAACAGCAAATTCTAGCAGAGAGCCACACCGCTCCATATTCAATTCACCCTGGAGGGACCAAAATGTACAAGGACATTTAGGAAAGATTTTGGTGGCACGGTATGAAGAGGGATATAGCCACATACATTGCATGTTGTGATTCATGTCAACGCATTAAAGCCGAGGACCAAAAACCCGCAGTAATGTTACAACCAAACAAGATACCTGAGTGGAAATGGGATGATATTGGGATGGTCTTTATTGTTGGACTGCCACGGTCACAGCACGGAAATCATGCCATATGGGCCATCACAGATAGACTGACTAAGGTGGCACGCTTCATTCCAGTCAAAACAACCCACACCACCCAGAAGCTTACCAAACTTTACCTCGCTCGTATAGTGTGTCTACATGGGGTTCCAAAGACTATAATATCCGACAGAGGCACTCAGTTCGTCTCCAAATTTTGGGGTCATTTACAGCAAGCCCTAGGAACGCAACTAGTATTCAGTACAGCCTATCACCCCCAGACTATAGGACAAACGGAACGAGTAAATCAAATACTAGAAGACATGCTAAGGGCATGTGTCCTCCCCTATAGGACCAGTTGGGAGGCAAGCTTACCGTATGCCGAGTTCGCATACAACAATAGTTACCAAGCCAGCCTGAAGATGGCACCTTCCGAAGCCTTGTACGGACGAAGATGCCGTACTCCATTAAACTGGTCAGAAACAGGGGATAGTCGTATCTTCGGCCCAGGCATGTTAAAAGAAGCTGAGGAAAAATTTAAAATAATACGAGATCGACTCAAGATAGCCCAAAGCCGACAGAAGAGTTATTACGATCAAAAGCATCGGGAAGTACGTTTTGAACCCGGTGAAAACGTGTACCTAGGTGTATCTCCTATGAGGGTACTGCAACGGTTCAAGGTCAAAGGAAAGCTAGCACCACGATTTATCGGACCCTTCCGTATGGTTGCACGGAGAGGCACAGTGGCCTACCAGTTGGACCTTCCCAAAGAACTATCAGACGTCCATGACGTGTTCCACGTTTCGCAGCTACGGAAATGTGTAAGCAACCCAGAAAAGCATGTGTCACATGAAAATCTTGACGTGTAACCAGACCTCACCTACCGGGAGCGTCCAATAAAGATATTGGAAGAGTCTGAAAGGAGTACCCGTCAAAAGACAATTAAATTTCTCAAGGTTCAGTGGAGCAATCACACAGAGGATGAGGCAACACGGGAAAGGGAATATTTTCTTCGGACAGAACACCCACATCTATTTGAGGAATAGCTGAAATATCGGGGACGAGATTTTTCCTAAGGGGGTAGGTGTTGTAACACTCCAAATTTTTGGATTTGTTCTCTTCCAAACTTTTGGTCTTTTGGAAGGGGGATATTTGATCTTCTCTTGAAAACCCTACAAAAATCTTTTCTGACCAAAGTTTGTGTGTTCTTCTCAAGCTTGGTTTTGGTCATGAAGATTTCCTTCTTGTATTAAGCTAACACAAGTTGTTTTTCTCATTAAGGTTTGTATGATTCTTTTCCCTCCATGAATATCCATCATATGATTAATCTTGGACTTGTCTTCCCCTTTCAAACCTTTCTTGCCTTGGCACCCAATGAGAATATTTCTCTCCAAGAACTCCTCTTCAGCTTGAGACAAGTCTCCCATCAATTCCAGCAAGTTTCAACCTGATTGTAATTTTTCTTCTAATTATTTTGCATCAAAAACAATTTCTGTCCATTGAAATGAACCATGGTGATTTACAAAGGAACCACCATGTTCACTTTGATGTTTGTTTCCAAACCAACTCCCCTGGATAGTCCTTAGTAACCACAACCTAGATCCATCTTGTTTCACTGGTCCACAGTTCAAAATTTTCAAATTTCACTTGCTGCAAGTTTGGACCAAATTTGCAAATTTTGGTGAAATTCATATTTTCCTTCTTCCAAAAATTCTGTGAAAATTCAGGCAGCCTCTAGATGCATCAAGAGGCCACTCCACCAAATATCAGCTCCAGCAAGATTTTCCACATGCCAAAATCATTTCGTCAAACACTTGGCATGCACTGTTTCTGTCAGTTTCAGAAAAGTTAACTAAAGAATTACAGGCGACAGTGCATCTTAGTCAGTTCGTTAGAGAATGATCGTCAATCTCACCAGTGCCTCTTTGGCTCGATGCTGCACTACACCTCGCTCTTATCCAGAGCGCCGCACGCGCGCTTGGCTGGTTCTTGGCGTTGGTGGCACCCTGGCCCGCCCACGCCGGCGTCTTCCGCGGCGGCAGAGCCACCCGTGGCGGCCGACAGGAGGCACCCTGCGGCACAACGCCGTTCTGCACAGCCCAAGTCAGCTGGGGGCTCCGCGTGGCCTTCTCCATCGCCAGCGCACGCCTGCAACACTGTCGTCGTGGCCTGGCACGCACAGGGCGCGCTCTCTGCCACCGACGGGCCGCACGGTCGTTCCGTTGTGGACAGGACATTACCGCCCCTACCCTGTTGAGTTAGGCACTGAAATGGGATCAGTGCACCTCTTGGTCGATGCTCAAGCTCCTAAACCAACCGTCCAGCCACAGCGCCGCCGTAATCGATCGCCGGACTTATCCCATTCACGGCAACCGCCTCGGGCCGTCTATATATAGCGCCTCCGAGCTCGCTCTAGACCCAGAACATTTCCACCACCTCACTAGACCACGCCGAGATACTTGAAGAGCCTCGAGGGGCCCTTCTTCCTCAACTCCGGCCACTTCCATCCGCCTTGGGTCCCATCAGCGTCCTCTCTGGTGAGAGCTCCTCCATCGCCCTGGACTCGTTCGTAGCCTCCTGACACCTACATGAGTCTAACCCCCACTCCAATTTGACCCTAGAAAATCTCTCCAGCGAGGGCCACGACCACCCGAGCCGCCGTCCGCTGGAGATAGGGTCGCCGTCGACGTGGGGCTCGCCGACGCTCAACTCCACCACCCACCGACGCGGAAGAACACCAGGAACCCGTAGGTACCTCTCCCTCCCCTTACATCGCCGTGGATCGGCGCCGGCGACCACCACAGCCTTCTGGAGCCGGCGCGACTCTGTTTTGTTTTTAAACCTAACGAGTGGGACCCCCTCGTCAGCTTCTCCTTTCCCTCCGAAGTGTTTTTCTGGAAAGCGCCTTTGGGCAAAGTACGTCTCCCTAATCGGCTGGCGTACTACGTACCGGTTCGTTTTTCTGTTTTTATATGCTAGACAAGTACTTGGATAGATACTCTTATAACTTTTAAACAAAAAGTGATTTTTAGTTGATTCTTTTTCTGTTCTCTTTAGTTTTCTGTCTAGTTTTTTGTCATATTTATTTGAAAAATATTCGGGACAACTTTTGTACGCGCGGTATTTATGTTAGTATTCATTTTGTTTGAATATGTAGATACCGAAAGACGTGACGGAGCCGCGAACATCACCGAGTTAGACTCCGACTACTCCGAACCAGGCAAGCATGTTTGAACCTTTGATATGATGAGTGTGTTGCGTGTTTGCTTGAGTAGTTCTTCTTCGTAGCATGGTCGTATAAGCATTTGTGATGATTATATTTTCATGCAAGCAAGCTTCGGGTGAGCCCCGAATGATGATGGTTGAACCACCCCGATCATGTGGTGACATGATGGGTTGTGTACTGGTATTGTTGGAGCATGCCAGTAAATGGTAAACTCTAATATCAACGTGGATCAAGTCGTGATCCCGTTCGTCTCCTTTTTGGTACTGTCACATACCGTCTGCTAAGATTACGGTATAGTCAGTTGCAAACCTCTTTCCATGTACACACCAAGTAGAGGGGCCGGGATGAGGGTTCCATGGCCCTGGATTAAAGCCCGTCATCCGGTCAGGGGGCATGGGTGTTTCTGGTTGGGACCGAGAGGGGGGCACCCCTTAGAGCGCGCATATATAAATTTGATCCCATGCTATTCGAGGTTGTAGCCTCCCCGTCTTAAAGTTTTTCGTGAATGTTGTCACGGGTGATTCCGGACAGCAGGATGTGAAATGGGTGTGTACGGGTCAGTTGTGTTTCTGCTAAAACACCGTAGACGGAGCTAGTCTCTGTGGCTAGTGGAATCCGTTGGCTGTGATTTAAGAGTACAAGCTCCGCATAGTCAAATCTTCCGAGTAGCCATGTTTATGGCCTAGAGTCAATCTTCGTGTCAACCCCGGTGACCGTCTATAGAAAATTTATGATAGCAACAAGAGTGATGATTTTTGTCAATTTCATTTTGGGTAGATGAACTAACCGGTTATCTCTGCACTGATTTATCTCTTGAAATATTTTAACGTTACACCAGTGTTTTTATAAGCCCTTTGTGTGATGTCGCTCAGACGTCCGACTATGGCACTCTTTGGTATTTATTTTCATTATAAGCCCTTTATGTGATGTCGCTCAGACGTCCGACTGTGGCACTCTTGTTATTTATTTTCATTATAATCCCTTTATGTGATGTCGCTCAGACGTCCGACTGTGGCACTCTTGTTATTTATCTTCATTATAAGCCCTTTATGTGATGTCGCTCAGACGTCCGACTGAGGCATTCTTGTTATTTACTTTCATTATAAGCCCTTTTTGTGATGTCGCTCAGACGTCCGACTGCGGCATGCTTGTTATTTACTTTTGTTATAAGCACTTTATGTGATGTCGCTCAGACGTCGGACGGTGGCATGTTATCATTAATTTTCCCTCACGAGGCGTCGTTCAGACACTCGTTTGGTTTTCTTTTATTTACCTTGTGGATTTCGGGAGGACTACCGCCAGACTTCTATTTTTTTTATGCAGCACAAAAATTATATTATTCGGATACATTTTGCTAGAAAACTCTCATGCATCATGTTCATTTATTATATCTTATGTCCGAACTGTCTTGCAAGTACATTCAAAGTAATCACCTGGCTTGTTGATTTGGCCAGATGTTGACGAAGGCGATCTCATGGATGAAGAGTTTGATAGCGAGTCCGACGTCTAGTGGAGTCCCAGTCAGTCTCTTGCGATCTTGGAGTTGATCACTGTTATATAACCGCTTCCGCCAAACACCAAATAAATTCATCGGGTCTCACTTCAACACTCGATGAACTGTAAGATATTGGAGTCACGCCACCCACCACACTGTGACATATCCACCACCTTTTATTACAAGTTAGTAGTATGCCACCCTACCATTGTGTCATATCCGCCCTTATGTATTATATCGGCGTGCTTGTAATAAATTGTTGAGCAACCTTAGCTCAACCATGTATAATATTCAGTACTCTGGAATTCTGTATCAAGGATTTGTCTACCAGTGAGAAGTATTCTTTTGTGCTGGTTCGATAAAAAGGTCGGTCTCTCGTTATTATTTTACTAAAAAACCGGTCCTGACACGACTCTTGGTCATCCGGCCCATGGCATAGCCCTTGAGTCCTTCAAAGCTTCCCTTCAAGAACTCGAAACCATCGTGCGATAGCCCCACGGTGGGCGCCAACTGTCGTCATTTTGTCACGGCAGATGTCCTAGCAATAGGACTTAGTCATGAGGCCATTGCTACGGGTTAGCTTAAAGGGGTTAAAGCGGACGAGGACACTGGGATTTTATACTAGTTCGGCCACTTCGATGAAGGTAAAAGCCTACGTCTAGTTTGGTGTGTATTGCTTAGGGTTTCGATGACCGGGGAGCGAATCTGCTTTGCTTGTGTCTTGAGCTGTCCTCCCCTTGAACCGTCGCCGGGTCATCCCTTTATATAGGAGGTGACGTCCGGTCCGGTTTACAGAGTCCCGAGGCCGGCTCATAACCACGTCCGCCTCGGTCTCTATTCTTTCTATCTTACATTCTAAGTTACATAGTATGGCGGTTTACAAACCTATGGGCTCTAACACTTGGGCTAAAGGCTTTTGTTTCATGCTCCGCTGGGCTTTTAAAATGATCTTGATAACATAAACCGGCCCCTCCTGGGCGTTTTATACCTGGTAGTAATATCCCTGACAGTATGCAAGCTCAAGAGATCCACTTATAGGTTGAGACAAGCATCTCGGAGCTGGAACATTCGTTTTGATGAGGTCGTCACTAGTCTCGGTTTTATCAAAAACAAAGAGGACGCTTGTTTATACAAGTAGTTGAGTGGGAGCTCGATAGCGTTTTTGATACTATATGTGGATGGCATATTGCTGATCGGAAACGATGTTTCGATGCTAAACTTGGTCAAGGAATCATTGAATGGAAAGTTTTCGATGAAGGACCTCGGTGAAGCGGTTTACATATTGGGCATTAAGATCTATAGAGATAGATCGAGGAGGCTGCTCGGCTTGAGCCAATGCACGTACATAGATAAAGCGTTGAAGCGGTTCAACATGTGTGAGGACAAGAAAGGGTTCTTGCCTGTCTCACATGATATAAGGCTAAGCGATACTAAGAGTGAAGCAAGATGAGTAGGATTCTGTATGCTTCGGCAATCGGAAACATCATGTATGCCATGATATGTACATGGCCTTATGTTGCTTTTGCAATAAGCCTAACAAGTAGATACTAGGCCAACCCAGGTAAGAATCACTGGGCGATGGTAAAGACTATTCTGAAGTACCTGGAAAGGACTAAAGAGATGTTCCTAGTTTATGGAGATGAGGATGAGCTCGTCGTAAAGGGTTGTGCCGATGCTAGTTTCCAAACCGATAGAGATGATTGTCGATCACAGTCTAGATTCGTGTATGTCATGAACGTAGGAGCAGTGAGCTGGACGAGTTCCAAGCAAGATACGGTGGCCGATTCTACCACAGAAGCATAATACATTGCGGCTTGCAAAGTTGCAAAGGAAGGTGTTTGGATCCGGAATTTTTTGGATGATCTTGGTATTTTCCTAGCCTCGGTGAAACCGTTGGACCATTATCATGATAATTCTAGTGCCATCGCACAAGCCAAGGAGCCGAGGAACCACCACAAGACCAGACACATAGATCGGAAATATCACCTGATACGAAAGATCGTAAAGAGTGGTGATATAGAGTTATGAAAAATTCACACGGATGCTAATGTTGCAGATCCGTTGACTAAGCCGCTTTCACAACCCAAGCATGAGGGGCACGTTAGAGCTATGGGCATAAAATGTCTATTTGATTGACTCTAGTGCAATTGGGAGATTGTTGGAGATATGCCCAAGAGGCAATCATGTATGATGATATTTCGTCTGTGTTTATGAATAAAGATAGTCCTTGGATGTAATCAATGATACTTGTTGGCAAGTACGTGACTTGTCTGTGAGATCTTGTGTTGTATGATACATCCTAAATTGTCCCTAGTCGCAAGTGACGTGTGGGCACACGTCGGACTAGACTAGCATATGACACGGTGGATGGCTCGGTCTCACTTGCCATGGATCATTGGATGCTAACCGGATAATATGGACTTGGAAAGGTCTGCTCGGATTCGAGGTAGTCGGATCCGAGACGAGATAAGGTTCGAGTAGGACAAACCCAACTATGAGATGCAACGATATGTCATCTGTGAGTCTCTAGTACAACATACGTTCTATGTCCTAAGACCTGAGCTGACGCATGTACTCGGGATGGTAACATACTTGCTTTGGACCGACCAAATGCTACTCTATGACTGGGTAGTTACAAAGGTAGGTTTCGGGCTTGTCCAGACCCATGCTGCGAGACGTGGTCGAGCTAGATGGGATTTGCCCATCCGATCAGGAGAGATATACTCTGGGACCCTCGTGTGATCCGACCAGGATAAGCATGTGTAGGATCGAAAGTATGTCTAGAGGGGGGCTGATTAGACTACTTGACCAAATAAAAATCTAGCCTTTTCCCAATTTAATTTCTTGGCAGATTTAGAACTTAGCACAAGTCAAGCAATCAACCTACACATGCAATTCTAAGAGTACAGCAGCGGAATGTAAAGCAATTGCATATGAAGGTAAAGGGAGGGGTTTGGAGAGTGCAAACACAAGTGTAGACACGGATGTTTTTGTCGTGGTTCTGATAGCTAGGTAGTGCTATCGTACATCCACATTGATGGAGACTTCAACCCACGAAGGGTAACGGCTGCGCGAGTCCACGGAGGGCTCCACCCACGAAGAGTCCACGAAGAAGCAACCTTGTCTATCCCACCATAGCCGTCGCCCACGAAGGACTTGCCTCACTAGGGTAGATCTTCACGAAGTAGGCGATCTCCTTGCCCGTACAAACTCTGTGGTTGAACTCTACAATCTTGTGGAGGCTCCCAGGTGACACCTAACCAATCTAGGAGACACCACTCTCCAAAGGGTAATAGATGGTATGTTGATGATGAACTCCTTGCTCTTGTGCTTCAAATGATAGTTTATATGTCTCCGTCGTATCTACAATTTTTGATTGTTCCATGCCAATATTATACAACTTTCATATAATTTTGGCAACTTTTTATACTATTTTTGGGACTAACATATTGATCCAGTGCCCAGTGCCAGTTCCTGTTTATTGCATGTTTTTTGTTTCGCAGAATATCCATATCAAACAGAGTCCAAACGGGATAAAAACGGACGAAGATTGGTTTTGGAATATATGTGAATTTTGGGAAGTGAAATCAACATGAGACGATGCCCGAGGGGCCCACGAGGGTGAGGGGCGCGCCCTAGGGGGTCAGGCGCGCCCTGGGCCCTCATGGCCACTCCGTAAGGCGGTTGGTGCCCTTCTTTCGCCGCAATAAAGCTAATATCCGGATAAAAATCCTGTCAAAAATTCAGCCCACTCGGAGTTACGGATCTCCGGGTATATAAGAAACGGTGAAAGGCCACAATCTAAGAACACAGAAACAGAGAGAGACAGAGAGACATATCCAATCTCGGAGGGGCTCTCGCCCCTCCGCCGCCATGGAGGCCATGGACCAGAATGGAAACCCTTCTCCCATCTAGGGAGAAGTTCAAGGAAGAAGGATAAGGAGGGGGGCTCTCTCCCCCTCGCTTCCGGTGGCGCCGGAGTGCCACCGGAGCCATCATCGTGTGATGGCGATCTACACCAACACCTGCGTCATCTTCACCAACATCTTCATCACCTTCCCCCATCTATCGACAGCGGTCCAATCTCCAGCAACCCGCTGTACCCTCTACTTAAACATGGTGCTTTATGCTTCATATTATTATCCAATGATGTGTTGCCATCCTATGATGTCTGAGTAGTTTCGTTGTCCTATCGGTGATAGGTGAATTGCTATGATTGATTTAATTTGTTTGTGGTTATGTTGCTGTCCTTTGGTGCGCATCATACGAGCGCGCGCATGGATCATACCATAGAGTTAGTTGTATGTTGATAGGACTACGTATTGGAGGGCAAGAGTGACAGAAGCTTCAACCTAGCGTAGAAATTGATGCATACGGGATTGGTTGGGTTTTACCTTAATGAACGTTAGAAGTTGCAGATGCTTGCTAATAGTTCCAATCATAAGTGCATATTATTCCAAGTCAGGGATGACATGCTAGTAATGGCCTCTGCCACATAAAACTTGCTATCGGTCTAGTAACGTAGTCAATTGCTTAGGGACAATTTCGCAACTCCTAGCACCACTTTTCCACACTCGCTATACTAACTTTATTGCTTCTTTACCTAAACATCCCCTAGTTCATATTTACGTTCTCTTTATATTCTTGCAAACCTATCCCACAAAAACTACAAAGTACTTCTAGTTTCATACTTGTTCTAGGTAAAGTAAACATCAAGCGTGCGTAGAGTTGTATCGGTGGTCGATAGAACTTGAGGGAATATTTGTTCTACCTTTAGCTCCTCGTTGGGTTCGACACTCTTACTTATCGAAAGAGGCTACAACTGATCCCCTACACTTGTGGGTTATCAAGACCTTTTTCTGGCGTCGTTGCCGGGGAGCAATAGCGTGGGGTGAATATTCTCGTGTGTGCTTGCTTGCTTTATCACTAAGTAGATTTTATTTGCTGCTCTAAGTTGGTCTCTATCTTTAGTTATCGATATGGAACAGGAAATACTGAAAAAAATTAGGTGTACTTGCTACTCATGGAGATGGGGAACCTCCTAAAACCCTCAATGCTCATTATGTGAAAGATAGTATGTACTACTTTGATAATCCTGAGAAAACCCCATTCAACTATATAATGGGAGTAACGTTGGATCAACGTGAATACTTTAGGGATTATCACATGACTCAAAAAGGGAAATTGTTATGGGATCACATTCATATGTTGCATTGGTATGCTCGGCAACTATGCTTGAGATATGATTGTACTTGTTGCTCTAGGATGAAGGCTCAACACCTTCCCTTTTCATGCAAATTTAATGATGATGAAACCTTAGCTTCTTATGCTAATGGTATATATGATTATTATGATGTGGAACAAATAGAAGAATTCGTTGCTTTTAAGGGTAATTATGAAATTGAATCTCTGTTTAAAAAGTATGATGCTTTCGATGATGATTATAGGCCTGGAAATCTTGCTATATTGAAATATTGCTATTTGAATTATGAATACAATGCCAATATTGATGCGTTTATTGAGAAGGTCTTCGCTGTCCAAGAAGAGACTAATATTTTGCAGGAGTCTATGGAAGAAGATATTAATGACATTGTGAGCTCATTGGATGAAAAAGATGAGGAGGAGAGCGAAGAACAAAAGGAGGAATAGCGGATTGATCACGCGTGCCCACCTTCTAATAAGAGTAACTCTTTATCCCATACATTTTTTTAATTTCCCTCTGTGCTTACCGAAGGATGAATGCTATGATGATTGTTATGATCCCGTTGATTCTTTTGAAATATCCCTTTTTGATTATGCTTGCTATGCTTGTGGCCAAGATGCCAATATGGATTATGCTCGTGGAGATGAACTTGCTATAGTTCCTTATGTTAAACATGATATAGTTGCTATTGCACCCACACATGATAGTCCTATTATCTTTTTTAATTCTCCTAACTACACTATGTCGGAGAAGTTTGCACTTATTAAGGATTATATTGATGGGTTGTGTTCTACTGCTACACATGATGTTTTTGATGAATATAATATGCATGTGCTTGCTGCTCCTACTTGCAATTATTATGAGATAGGAACTACATCTCCGCCTCTCTATGTTTCCAACACGATAAAATTGCAAGTAACTGCTTATACTATGCATTGTCCTTTACTTGATGTGCATGAATTGTTTTTGTATGACATGCCTATGCATATGAAGAGAGTTAGACTTCGTTTTTGCATGACACATATCACTTTGTGCTCACTACTAAATCACAAATCATTGTTAATTAAAATTGGCTTTGATATACCTTGGGATCCGGGTGGATCCATTACTTGAGCACTATATGCCTAGCTTAATGGCTTTAAAGAAAGCGCTGCCAGGGAGACAACCCGGAAGTTTTAGAGAGACATTTATTTCTGTTGTGTGCTTTTATAAAATTTTAAAAAATAAAATAAAGAGGGGAACCAAAAACTTTTTCAAAAAGAAAAGTGAAAGTAAGAAGGACGAACACCGTTGAAATGGGGGAGCTCCTTGAACTTTGTTCATGCCCATGGAAACTTTGCAATTCTTGAATTACAGAAACTTTTCAACAAAAATAATTATCCCCTTGTACAATTCCATTGTATTATAAAAATAATGTGCCAAGAGTTTCCTTTAGGATGATTAAACTGCTTGTTGGTTTGTGAGGTGCAAAAACAGAAACTTTGGCTCTAGTGCGTGATTTTACATTTTTTACTGGAACATCGAAAAGATCTGAAACTTTTTGAAAAGTCTTGCTATACAAATAGTTGTTTTTTCCTAATTTTTCCAGAATATTTAGAGTTACAGAAGTATGGTTAATGTTCGGATTACTACAGACTATCCTGTTTCCACAGATTGCTGTTATATCTTCATTATTTGCATATGTTTGAATTCTTGTTGAAGCCTCCTTGACTTGGGGGCATAGAATTGTGATAGCATAAAGTGGGTAATGTTTGTTGATAATTATACAATAATGTTAGAGCAGTACATGATGGGATTTCATTAAGCATATGCACTAACCCTACCACTAAAAGTTCGGTTAAGTTTTGTGTGGATGAAGTGTTTTGGAGATCGAGGAGGTCTCGATGCGAGGAGAAGGAGGAGAGGCAAGAGCTCAAGCTTGGGGATGCCCAAGTCACGCCAAGTAAATATTCAAGGAGACCCAAGCGTCTAAGCTTGGGGATGCCCCAGAAGGCATCCCTCCTTTCTTCAACAAGTATCGGTATGTTTTCGGATTCGTTTCATTCACATGACATGCGTAAACTCTTGGAGCATGGTGCTTTTTATTTTTCTTTTAATAAATGCACAATGCTAGTATGAGATAGTCCTTGGTTGATTTATAGAATGCTTCATGTGCTTCACTTATATCATTTGAAGTTTGGATTGCCTGTTTCTCCTCACATAGAAAACCGCCATTAGTAGAATGCTCTTTTGCTTCACTTATATTTGTTAGAGTGTGGGCATATCTTTTGTAGAAACAATTAAAACTCTCTTTCTTCACTTATATCTATTTAGAGAGTTGACAGGAATTGGTCATTCACATGGTTAGTCATAAAATCCTACATAAACTTGTAGATTGTTGAATATGATATGTTTGATTCCTTGCAATAGTTTTGCGATATAGAGATGCTAATATGTGGGAGGTACTAGTGAATGATTGTGATTTAGTAAAAATATTGGTGTTAAGGTTTGTGATTCCTGAAGCATGCACGTATGGTCTCCTAACTATGTAACCAAATTGGCGCGCATTGTAGTTTGATTGTTTATCTTTGCGTGAAGGTCGGGGGCACGCGATGGTTAACTCCTACCAACCTCCCCCCTAGGAGCATGCGTCATAGTATTTTGCTTCGAGGGCAAATAGAATTTTCGCAATAAGTATGTGAGTTCTTTATGACTAATGTTGAGTCCATGGATTATACACACTCTCACCCTTCCACCTTGCTAGCCCCTCTAGTACCGCGCAATTTTCGCCGATGCATCAAACCACCTTATATCCTTCCTGAGAGCAACCACCATACCGACCTATTATGGCATTTCCATAGCCATTCCGACATATATTGCCATGTAACTCCACCGTTCCGTTTATTATGACACGCACCATCATTGTCATATTGCCTTGCACGATCGAAAGACAACAAGCATGATGTTTTCATGGCTTGTCTGTTTTTTGATGTCATTCCTATGCTAGATCATTGCACATCCCGGTACACCGCCGGAGGCATTCATAGAGTCATATTTTTGTTCTAGTATCGAGTCGTAATATCGAGTTGTAAGTAAATAGAAGTGTGATGATCATCATTATTAGAGCATTGTCCCTTGAAAAAAAGGCCAAAAAAAGAAGAGAAAGGCCAAAAAAAGAGAAAGGCCAAATAAAAAAAGGAAGGCCAAAAAAAAGAAAAAAAAGAAAAGAAAAAAGGGGACAATTCTACTATCTTTTTTCCATACTTGTGCTTCTTCATAGCACCATGTTCTTCATGATAGAGAGTCTCCTATGTTGTCACTTCCATATAGTAGTGGTAATTTTCATTATAGAACTTGGCTTGTATATTCCAACGATGGGCTTCCTCAAATGCCCTAGGTCTTCATGAGCAAGCAAGTTGATGCACACCCACTAGTTTTCTTTTAAGCTTTCATACACTTATAGCTCTAGTGCATCCGTTACATGGCAATACCTACTCACTCACATGGGTATCTATTGATAGGCATCTCCAAAGCCCATTGATATGCCTAGTCGATGTGAGACTTTCTCCCTACTTTTGTCTACTACCACCTTGTATTCCACCCATAATGCTATGTCCATGACTCACGCTCATGTATTGCATGAAGAGTTGAAAAGGTTCGAAAAAGTAAAGTATGAAATCAATTGCTTGGCTGACACCGGGATGGGCATGAGGGGTACCTTGTGTTAAGAAAAGGGAGCATAAAAGACTAATGATTTTGTAGGGATAACATTCTTTAGCATTGATATTTTTAAAGACTTGATTTTTGTTGGGCTGCCCGAGTATTAAATTCTTCTATGTCAAATGATAGACTATTGCTTTGAATCACTCGTGTCTTAATATTCATGCCATGATTAGATTAAATGATCAAGATTATGCTGGGTAGCATTCCACATCAAAAATTATTATTTTTTATCATTTACCTACTCGAGGAACAGCAGGAATTAAGCTTGGGGATGTTGATACGTCTCCGTCGTATCTATAATTTTTGATTGTTCCATGCCAATATTATACAACTTTCATATACTTTTGGCAACTTTTTATACTATTTTTGGGACTAACATATTGATCCAGTGCCCAGTGTCAGTTCCTGTTTATTGCATGTTTTTTGTTTCGCAGAATATACATATCGAACGGAGTCCAAACGGGATAAAAACGGACGAAGGTTTTTTTCGAGGAAGAGCAGGAATTAAGCTTGGGGGTGTTGATACGTCTCCGTCGTATCTATAATTTTTGAATCAACGTGAGATGATGCTCGAGGGGCCCACGAGGGTGAGGGGGGCGCACCAGGGGGTCAGGCGCGCCCTAGGCCCTCATGGCCACTCCGTAAGGCGCTTGGTGTCCTTCTCTCGCCGCAAGAAAGCTAATATCCGGATAAAAATCGTGTAAACAATTCAGCCCAATCGAAGTTACGGATCTCCGGAATATAAGAAACGGTGAAAGGCCAGAATCTAAGAACGCAGAAACAGAGAGAGATAGAGAGACAGATCTAATCTTGAAGGGGCTCTCGCCCCTTCGCCGCCATGGAGGCCATGGACTAGAAGGGAAACCCTTCTACCATCTAGGGAGAAGGTCAAGGAAGAAGGAGAAGGAGGGGGCTCTCTCCCCCTCGCTTCCGATGGAGTCAGAGTGCCACCGGGGCAATCATCGTGTGACGGCGATCTACGCCAACACCTCCGTCATCTTCACCAACATCTTCATCACCTTCCGTCGTCTATCTACAGCGGTCCACTCTCTCGCAACCTGTTGTACCCTCTACTTGAACATGGTGCTTTATGCTTCATATTATTATCCAATGATGTGTTGCCATCATATGATGTTTGAGTAGATTTTCGTTGTCCTATCGGTGATTGGTGAATTGCTATGATTGCTTTAATTTGCTTGTGGTTATGTTGCTGTCCTTTGGTGCCCATCATATGAGCGCGGGCGTGGATCACACCTAGGGATGGCACCCGCCGGGTTTGGGTACGGGTCAAGCCACCCCATACCCTTACCCGTAGCCCCAGATCTTACCCGTCACCCATACCCATACCCGTCAACGGGTACAATTATTTCCCATGCCCGTCACCCGTCAGGGTAAATGGGTATCCGCGGGTAAAATTACCCATATTTGCAACATGTCAATTTGAGCATTACATACTCATGAACAATAACTTATAATAATAATAATTTATAAAGAGCAACGATTCCTGATAGCAACACATACTCATAACAGTAACGCATTCTTATCACAACAACACTTAATTGTGAACAACATTTTTTTGTCCACAACAAGCCTACAACACATTAAGGCACACAAAGTCATAAAACTGATAAATAGTGGCACATGGTCATACCATTTAAGTTCACAAACTCACGAGTCACGACACAATATAGAGGTAATTCTGGACGTCAAGTCGTTAATCATTCAATCATAATGATATATAGCCATAAAGGAACGAGGCAATTCTGGGCATCAATCACCTAGACACACGTAACACGTTTGGCATTCTGGACGTGGGCTAGCTGCGTGATTTATTTCCATATAATGATATAATACTTTAATATGTGGATAAAAAATATTTTAGGCTTATTATCAGATTATACGTGGGTACATGGGTACACGGGTATGGGTTATACTAAACCATACCCGTACCCACCGAACCCGATGGGTTTCAAAATTTTCTATTTATGTACCCATGGGTATTTTTTTGACTCATACCCTTGCCTAATAGGGTTTTTACCCGCTGGGTACGCGGGTAATGGGTACCCATTGCCATCCCTAATCACACCATAGGGTTAGTTGTATGTTGATATGACTACGTATTGGAGGCAAGAGTGACAGAAGCTTCAACCTAGCGTAGAAATTGATGCATACGGGATTGAAGGGGGACCAATATATCTTAATGCTATGGTTGGGTTTTACCTTAATGAACGTTAGTAGTTGCGGATGCTTGCTAATAGTTCCAATCATAAGTGCATATTATTCCAAGTCAGGGATGACATGCTAGCAGTGGCCTCTCCCACATAAAACTTGCTATCGGTCTAGTCGTAGTCAATTTCTTAGGGACAATTTCGCAACTCCTACCACCACTTTTCCAGACTTGCTATACTAACTTTATTGCTTCTTTACCTAAACAGCCCCTAGTTTATATGTACGTGCTCTTTATATTCTTGCAAACCTATCCCACAAAAACTACAAAGTACTTCTAGTTTCATACTTGTTCTAGGTAAAGTAAACATCAAGCGTGCGTAGAGTTGTATCGGTGGTCGATAGAACTTGAGGGAATATTTGTTCTACCTTTAGCTCCTCGTTGGATTCGACACTCTTACTTATCGAAAGAGGCTACAACTGATCCCCTACACTTGTGGGTTATCAATAGTCTCCCAACACTCAACTCTCTTTCATAGGATTGGATTTGGTGGAAAGATGATTTGAGTGGAAAGCAACTTTGGGAAAGCTAGAGATCAAGATTTATGTGGTTGGAATGGAATATCTTGACCTCAACACAAGTGTAGGTTGTTCTCTCTCAGAAAATGTATGTTGGAAGTGTAGGCATGTTCTGATGGCTCTCTCCACGAATGAAGAGTGGGTGGAGGGGTATATATAGCCTCCACACAAAATCTAACCGTTACAAACAATTTACCAAACTCGGTGGGACCGAATCAGAGAACTTGGTCAGACCGATTTAGTTCATAATTTGACCGTTAGGCATTTCGGTGGGACCGATATGATCAACTCGATAGGACTGATTTCATTAGGGTTAGGTCATAATGTAATCTCAGTGAAACCGATTACACCAACTCGGTAGGACTGATTTTGGTAATTAGCTAACCAGAGAGTTGGTCAGGAAAACTCGGTGGGACCAATTCGCTTGTTTCGGTTGGACCGAAACGTTACGAAGGGGAAACAAAGAGTTTGTATTGCGAACTCGGTGGGACCGATCGCTCATCTCGGTAGGACTACAACGTTATGAAGGGAAACAGAGAGTTTGCAATCCCATCTCGGTGAGACCGAGATCCCTATCAGTGAGACCGGAGTGATTAGGGTTTGTGGCAGTGGCTATGTCAACTGAACTCGGTGGCGCCGGATAAAAAGTTTCGGTGGGGCCGAGTTTGACTTTTGGTTTGGGACATGTGTGGATGTGATAAAGTGGTTGAGGGTTTGTAGCATATCACTAAGCATTTTGAGCAAGAAACCCATTAAGCAACACATCATCGCCTTTTAATAGTATTGGCTTTCCTATGGACTCAATGTGATCTTGGATCACTAAAATAGAAAATGTAGAGTCTTGAGCTTGAGCCAATATGTGTCCTTAGCATTTTTAGGGGTTCACATTTCTAATCCATGCCATGCCAATCATTGAACTTTCCTGAAATATTTATCTTGAGATAGCATTAGTTCAATGAGCTATATGTTGTTAGTAATTACCAAAATGGATAGTTGCGCTTTCAATCTCCCCCTGATGACCCACAAGTGTAGGGGATCTATCGTAGTCCTTTTGATAAGTAAGAGTGTCGAACCCGACGAGGAGCAGAAGGAAATGATAGGCAGTTTTCAGTAAGGTATTTTCCGCAAGCACTGAAATTATAGGTAATAGATAGTTTTGTGATAAGGTAATTGGTAGCAAGTAACAAAATGTAAAAGTAAATAAGGTGCACCAAGATGGCCCAATCCTTTTTGTAGCAAAGGACAAGCCTGGACAAACTCTTATATAAAGGAAAGCGCCCCCGAGGACACATGGGTATTATCGTTGAGCTAGTTTTCATCACGATCATCTGATTCGCGTTCGATACTTTGACAATTTGGTATGTGGGTGGACCGGTGCTTGGGTGCTGCCCTTACTTGGACAAGCTTCCCACTTATGAGTAACCTCTAGTGCAAGCATCCGCAACTAAAAAAGAAGTATTAAGGTAAACATAACCATAGCATGAAGCAAGTGGATCCAAATCAGCCCCTTACGAAGCAATGCATAAACTAGGGTTTAAGCTTCTGTCACTCTAGCAACCCAACATCAACTTATTACTTCCCAATGCCTTCCTCTAGGCCCAAATAATGGTGAAGTGTCATGTAGTCGACGTTCACATGATACCACTAGAGGAGAGACAACATACATCTCATCAAAATATCAAACGAAGACGAAATTCACATGACTACTAATATCAAGACTTATCCCATGTCCTGAGGAACAAAAGTAACTACTCACAAGACATAATATTGTTCATGATCAGAGGGGTATTAATATGCACAATAGATCTGAACATATGATCTTCCACCAAATAAACCAACTAGCATCAACTACAAGGAGTAATCAACACTACTAGCAACCCACATGTACCAATCTGAGGTTTGGGTACAAAGATTGGATACAAGAGATGAACTAGGGTTTGAGAGGAGATGGTGCTGGTGAAGATGTTGATGAAGATAGCCCTCACCAAGATGGGAGAGTTGTTGGTGATGACGGCGGTGACGATTTCCCCCTCCCGAAGGGAAGTATCCCCGGCAGAACAGCTCTGCCAGAGCCCTAGATTGGTTTCCGCCAAGGTTCCGCCTCGAGACGGCGGCGTCCGGTCCCGAAAGCCTCCTTATGATTTTTTCCAGGTCAAAACACCTCATATAGGAGAAGATGGGCATTGGGGGGCCTTCGGGGGCCCACGAGACAGGGGGGCGCGCCCAGAGAGGGGGGGTGCACCCCCACCCTCGTGGACAGCAGGTGGCCCCCCTCGTGATCTTCTTTCGCCAGATATTTTTTATATTTTTTAAAACAGAGTTCTGTGAAGTTTCGGGGCTTTTGGAGTTGTGCAGAATAGGTTTCCAGAGTTTGCTCCTTTTCCAGCCCAGAATTCCAGCTGCTGGCATTCTCCCTCTTCATGTGAACCTTGTAAAATAAGAGAGAAAAGGCATAAGTATTGTGACAAAACATGTAATAACAGCCCATAATGCAATAAATATCAACATATAAGCAAGATGCAAAATGGACTTATCAACTCCCCCAACCGTAGACCTCGCTTGTCCTCTAGCGAAAGCCGATATCGAAAAATATGTCCACATGTTTAGAGATAGAGGTGTCGCTAAAAATAAATACGGACATGAGGGCATCATGATCATTCTCATAACATCAACATATATATATTGTCATATGATTCTTATGCTAAAATAACAATTCATTCACCATATCAAGCATGAATCATAAACTTCATTGAAAACTAACAAACTTTGATCTTTGTCATTGAAGCAATTGCAATTTATTGTAACATCGGAAAGAG
Organism: Secale cereale; assembly: GCA_902687465.1. Classification (NCBI taxonomy): domain Eukaryota; kingdom Viridiplantae; phylum Streptophyta; class Magnoliopsida; order Poales; family Poaceae; genus Secale; species Secale cereale. Next base: position 854,997,635 of record LR738714.1, on the reverse strand, counting down.
TCGATATAAGAGATTTTCAGCAAGCCTACATACTCAACTATGATATAGTCTTTCACAATTGCTCACAATCACGCGATACTTATGTTTATGGAGTTTTAATCGGACACAGAGAAAGATAGGGGCTTATGGTGTTGCCTCCCAACCTTTTACCTCAAGGGTAATGTCAATAGTAATAGACCATGAAAACTTAAACCCAAGTGGGTATATATGTCAGGATCTTTCCAACACAATGTGCTTGCCAAAGGATAAAATGCAAAAAAAAGGAAAGGTGACTTTCACCTTGACTCTTAATGAAGAATAATAGATAGGCCCTTCGCAGAGGGAAGCAGAGGTTGTCATGTGTTTTTATGGTTGGATGCACAAAGTCTTAGCACAGAAGAACATCACTTTATATTGTCGCTTGTGATAAGGACCTTTATGATGCAGTCCGTCGCTTTTATTACTTCCATATCACAAGATCGTATAAAGCTTATTTCCTCCACACTAATAAATCATACATATCTTAGCGAGTTTGCAACATGACAACTTACTTGGAAGGATCTTACTCAATCCATAGGTAGGTATGGTGGATTCTCATGGTAAAATTGGGTTTAAGGATGTATGGAAGCACAAGTAGTATCTCTACTTAGTGCGAGGAGTTTTGGCTAGCATGAGGGGAAAGGCAAGCTCAACATGTTGGATGATCCATGACAATATACTTTATTTCGGATATAAGAAGACATAACCCATTATGTTGTCTTCCTTGTCCAACATCAACTCTTTAGCATGTCATATTTTAATGACTGCTCACAATCATAAAAGATGTCCAAGATAGTATATTTGTATGTGAAGCCTATCTTCTTTTATTACTTCCTATTAATTGCAACGATGACCAAAACTATGTTTGTCAACTCCCAACAACTTTTATTCATCATACTCTTTATATGTGAAGTCATTACTTCTCATAAGATCAATATGATATCTTGGATACTCTTTATGTTTTATTTCTTTTTATCATGACCCAAGTGAGGAAATCAAGGCCTTGACTCAACACTAATCTTTATTATATAGCTCACGGACTCGATTACAAAGGGTAAAGTCATAAATCAAAAGCTCACAGCTAGATCATGCTAACTTTATTCTACTAGATCAAGATACTACGAAAAGGATCAAACTAAGAAAAACGGTAAAGATAGGAGTGATGGTGATACGATACCGGGGTCACTCCCCCAAGATTGGCAGTTGCCAAGGGGAGTGCCCATACCCATATGATTATGTCTCCTTCTTCTAAGGTGATGATGTGATATTCTTGGCGATGATACCCCTCAGGATACGATTTCCTCCTCGAGCTTGTTAACTTGCTTCTTAAGGTCCATAATTTCCTTAGGGAGCTTGCTAGTGACGGCTAAAGCTCCTTTCACCCAAGGATGCTGCATAGCTACGGGAGAACAAGTGACACTCTTTTTCATACTTTCATAAGAGAGAAACCTGACATTGGTAGGGATGACTGAGTTTGGAATAGCTGAGCTCTGTAGTTCCCCCATCATGAATCCAGCCTGAAACCGAGAAGTAACTTCTTGATCTTCCTCCACAGCATATATCCTCTTCAAGTCAGCCTCCATCTCTTCCTTCGTTGATGGACCAAAGTGGTCAGCATTGCTGTTTGCTCCTAGGCCAGGTGTTGGATAAGATACCCGACACTCTTCAACTGACTCCTGAGAAGACATCTTACTCTTATCTGCGACAGCAACAGGTTGAAACAAAAACAGAGGATTTTTGCGTGATACAGAGGTCAAAACCTTCGGGAGTATATATAATGAATTTTTACCGACAAAAGGGAGTAACATACAAGAAATTGGAGTCCGAGAGGCACCCGAGCTACCCACGAGGCAGGGGGGCGCGCCCTCCACCCTCGTGGACGGCTTCTGTCTCTTCCGGACTGCTACTTATTTTTCTATTTTTCTAAATATTCCAAAATGGAGAAAAATTACCTTTGGAACTGTTTTGGAGTCGGTTTACTTATCGTACCACATACCTCTTCCTTTTCGGAGGCTGGATCGTTCTGGAAAGTGTCCCTTATGTATTCCTCTGGGGTTACGGTTTCAATAACATTGTTTTCAACATTTACAGGGTTACCTGAGATATAATGTTTGATTCTTTGACCGTTCACCACCTTCAGATTGGTGCCTTGGAAGTTGTTGATTTTTATGGCACCGGAACGATATACCTCCTCGATAATGTAAGGTCCTTCCCACTTGGAGAGAAGTTTTCCTGCCAAAAATCTTAAATGAGAGTTGTATAGAAATACATAATCACCTACGTTAAACTCACACTTTTGTATCCTTTTGTCATTCCATCTTTTAACTTTTTCTTTAAACAGCTTATATGGAGACATACCCATAGGATTTTTGTATGCAGTTCTATAGGCCCATAATGCATCATCAAGTTTCTTGGACCAATTCTTCCTAGACCTATTAACTGTCGTTTGCAAAATTAATTTCAGCTCTCTATTACTTAGTTCAACTTGACCACTAGTCTGTGGGTGATAAGGGGATGCAATTCTATGGTTAACATCATACTTTGCAAGCATTTTACGGAAAGCACCATGAATAAAGTGTGAACCACCATCAGTCATTAGGTATCTAGGGACTCCAAACCTCGGAAAAAATAACTTCTTTAAGCATCTTAATAGAGGTGTTATGATTAGCACTACTAGTTCGAATAGCTTCTACCCACTTAGTAACGTAATCAATAGCAACTAGAATATGTGTGTACCCATTAGAGGCAGGAAACGGTCCCATATAATCAAAGCCCCAAACATCAAATGGTTCAATTACATGTGAATAATTCATAGGCATTTATTGACGTCTACTGATATTACCAATTCATTGACATTCATCACAAGATAAGACAAACTTACGGGCATCCTTGAAGAGAGTAGGCCAATAAAAACCGGATTGCAATACCTTATGTGCAGTTCTATCTCCCGCATGGTGTCCACCATAAGCTTCGGAGTGGCACTTGTGTAGGATCAGTTCATGTTCATGCTCAGGTACACAACGTCTAATTATACCATCTACTCCTTTTTTATAAAGATGTGGGTCATCCCAGAAGTAATGTCTCAAATCATAGAATAACTTTTTCTTTTGTTGGTATGTGAAGCTAGGAGGTATAAACTTAGCAACAATATAATTAGCATAATCAGCATACCATGGAGCAGTACGAGAAGTATTTATGACAGCTAATTGTTCGTCAGGAAAACTATCATCAACTAGTCGTCAACCCGTGCATTCGCACGGGCAAGTTATCTATTTTTTCCATTTTATTCTATATTACGGACAAATATGTTTTATGAGATGAACCAATATAATCGAAAGTAATCATGCGCGAAAGTTTCTTAAATCATATGTTTGTTAGTTTCATTTGGTGATGGTTGTTGAGCTCGCGAATACATTGCTTATTTGTTGTATGTACATGATGTAACCTTTTACACATCTAACTATTCAAAGAGATTTAAACAACATCAATTATGGATAGTGGAGCAATTTGACTTCGATTTCCCTGAATACTTGTCACGTATGGTAATATATCTTGAATGATACCTGGTAATGCAATATCGATACTCGAACCACAGTAAATTGAATTTTATTAGACTTCTTGTAGTAAAGAGAGGGAACATATAAAAACATGCTTGTAAAATCCTCTCACTTTGACTATTAATATATAGAGAAGCTCACACATTTTTGGAGTGATAACACATAAAAACATTGAATTTTCATGAAAATCAGTATCATAATCTCATGATCACATAACTGTAAAGTGATGGAATCCCTTGAAATTTTGATAAAGCATAAGAGGATGAAGGAAAAACATACTCTTGTTGTTGGGAAGGTTCCATCAAGCCAAGAGATAAGGGAGATATTTAGAAATCTCACAATCAGTAGCCATACAACATAAGACCGCCGATTGGAAAATTGCATGCTACTGAAAAAAAATAGTGACACATACGGGCTTAGCAGCCCCTCGCGCACATGCAAGAAAACGAAGGAAATAGGGCCAGTATAATTTTTGAATGTTAGTTTTCTGTCAGGGAGAGTTTACCGAGGCACACATGTGTGAAAGTAGGTTGAGAATAATATTGTCAAAACATGACAGTGCTACATCAAGTTTCATACACAGAATAGGAGCCTGCAACAACAATGTGTTCATGTGTACTATCTCAAACTGGCTAAATTTTCAAACCCAGGTTAAAATAATTGGTTCGTGTGATTTAGCCAGTTCTTGTTTCACATGTGTAGCATGTCAATTAATTTAATAATACCTATAAAATTCATAAAGGCATAAGAGTTCAATTAACATGATTCATGTGATCTAAGATAAAAAGGAAGGCACCAAGTGCTGCTTAGTGTTTACGGAATTAGGTGTGGCCAACTGCCATGAAAAGAAATCTAAATTCCCCATGCCCAATTCAGAGACCAATAATGGTACTCACAGAAAACCTATCAACACATAATTGAGTTTAGATTCATCTCTTAATGAAGTGATAATTAGTCAATGCACATCGTTGTGAAGCAGTTCCAAGCGCGCTGTGTGTTTTACGTACATGGGTAGAAGAAAATTATTCAAATTATTTACAAAAATATATATATATATATATATATATATATATATATATATATATATATATATATATATATATATATATATATATATATATATATATGCCTGTGCACTTCAATATGTAATGCAAACATAACGCGTTCTCTTCCGAATTTTAAAATACTGGTGAAATCAAACAAACCTCTGGTTGGCTGAGCACTCGCATGATTGAGTATCCATTGTACTGACACTGAAAACAACATACTTCAAAATTTCTAATGTAACCACACTGCCACACAAATAGCATGCAAACAACTTCAATCATTGGTGCAAGCTCTATCATTCCATTGAGAGAATGCTCGCAGTCATTGATCAGCAGAGTTCTTCCAGCCATATGTATACTGCTCGCACATACATGCTAGCTTGATTTAACCATGCACATCACACGTGTATCGGTCCATGGCAAGGAAATTGCGTCTTCGTGTTTTTAGGGATAGTATGTGTGTGTTTTGCAGAACGGATCGAAGATTTATTCTTTTTTGGCGAGAAGACACTTAGCTAACCTGCCTGGAGATAGCATCCGTCCAGACAGAACCTTTGCATCCAGCAGAAGATGATTAACCAACGATGATAATGACAACCAGCAGAATGCTCTTTTATGTTGATGTTGCTTAGCTAGTGCGCATAGTTGTGCTCCAACGCAATGTCCATGAAGTGTACAAATATCGCAATGTGAGAAGAATCCCCAAAGGAAAAATAAGACCTAATTTGCCATGAAGAAACACCCAATTAGCTGGACTCAGGCACAACACGATCAGATCATGGCATAAAATCAAATGAAATTAGGTATAATACATCAAGAAAACAAATTCTGAAAAATTGTATGAGAAAATAAACCTTGGACAGAGATGTTAGAGACACACACCGGATCTGTTTTCGATGGGGGGGGGGGGCAGAGATCCCATGCCGCAAGATTGCTTTATATTTTTTATGGAGCCGAGATTCTTGTATACGTGATCTAGTACTGGTTGTTGTTATCAAAATCTCATATACTTCAGTTCCTTGCCCATCACCAAGGCGACCACAGTTTGCATGTATGCACTGCATACATAGACCAAATTATCAACAAAAAATTTCCTAGGCCATGGGCCGATGGCAATGCTGTTACTGCTAGTGTTTGATCAATCACGTACCTTGTATTTGCTGCACCAGCAAGAGGCAACGTGGTTTATGGTGTAGCCACCTCTGCCGAGGAGTATTCACAGTTACTTTACTTGACGGACTCTTTGTGGCTGCCTATTGTCAGGTTTGGACTGGCGAGCTGGTAACCTGAGAGCGAGTCGTGGTCGCAATGCACCACGACTGCGTCCAACTGGAACACATGTATTGCGTTTGCAATTTGCATAGTCATGCATTCGTTTTGAAGAACCATGGCAGCGCGTGCTTGGAACAGATAGGATCGAAGCTTCACCTAGGGAGAGGAGAAGAGTTCGGATCGTCTCAGTACGCACTGGTCCGTACGCTAACATATGAATTCTTAGATTTCGATCGTTCTTCTTTTAACATTCCGTGTTTTCTGCAGTGACACACAGTGCACGCTCATCCTACTAAGCCCCAAATATTCCATGGCCACGTATTTCGACACGGACCGTAAGTCGGCTGTAGACTACACAAATGTCAAGAAGGTTCTTGATGATGTTCTCGCCGGCTACGCCAAATCTGGAGGCACCTTCACCAGGACAACTCGTAAGTACCGCAAGCACGTGTTCTCCCACAACACGACGTTCTGCTGCGTCAAGCAGCCGCCTGGCGGTCAGAAGGGTGCCTACTACGCCATCCATCACATGCGGGCGATCGTACGGGACCATCATCAACTTCTGCTACCGAGTAAGCTCAAAGATTGGGCCGCGCGTGTGTCGGCAATCCAGGACGCGGACATTAGACAAGATTTCTTTCGCATCCAGTCGGAGTTTGCGGAAATCATCCATCAAGATGTCCTTCGTACCTCGGGGCAGTTCTACCTCAGAAATCAACCGTCGAACAGTGACATCGACACAATGCTACAAATGCAGGCTGACAACGCCCGTGATTTCATGAGTCCCACGATAGACGGCGGCTTCATCCACGCTCCGGTGCATTGAGTCGAGTCGAAAGCAGTGATGCTGTGTCTAGTTCTGAAACATCGATTGGCTCTTGTTGTAATTAAACTTTAATGAACTTGTAGTATGTCTCTTTGGTTTCGAGAGTCGTTCAACTTAGATGTAATCGATGCTATTAATGTCTTGCTTTTCTCTTTCGATCGTTCTGTTGCATACTTATATATTGCTTATGAATTGTATGTGAATTGGTACTAACGTTTCGTTTGGCTAGTGCATATACAGTGATGCCGTCGTATGTCGTGTACAAGGGTAAGGTTCCCGGAGTCTACGACGACTGGGAGGAGTGTCGGAGACAGGTTCACCGATTCAGCGGTAACAGTTACAAAGGGTACACCACTAGGGCCGAGGCCGAATCTAGATACGCCGGCTATCTAGCGGGAGAGGGGAGGGAGCGTTGGAGGAACCGGATGAAAACGAGTTTCATCGTGATGATGCTCATCGTGACGACCGCAGCTCTCTTCTATGTGATGGTAGTTTAGATGATCGATATCGACTTGTAATGTGAAGACAAACTCGCTACTCGCGGTCTCGAGACTTGTAATATATTGTTCTATCTTTGTTCGGTCTTTTCAATTCGGAGACTAATATGATGAATTGTATTCGGAGACTAATATGATGAATTGTATTCAGAGACTAATCTTCTATTGTATTCGATGAATGTGTTGTTGATGTGTGCTGACTATATTCTGTGCAATTATACATTTTGTAATCTGTGCAAAAAAAACAGAAAAATAATATTAAAAAAAACCTAATATTCATACTAATGGCGCATCAGAGCACAGTGCGCCATTAGTGTGCCAAAGCATATTAATGGCGCATTATCAGCCAGTTCGCCATTACTATGCGGACATTACTAATGGCGCATCATACCTTAGTGCGCCATTAGTATGCTAAAGCACCTGGGTACACATGGCCCCTAGGAGGCATACTAATGGCGCACTATGGTGCACACTAATGGCGCATCTGCGGTGCGCCATTAGTATCAAATACTAATGGCGTGCTAGTAATGGCGCACCTCTAATGCGCCATTAATGGCCAAATTAGGTGCGCCATTAATAGGCCTTTTCCTAGTAGTGAAACGATGAGCTTGAGCCTATTTGTATGCAGCGGAAAGTGGACTACACTAGGGAAGCCATAGTCATGTATTCAATGAAGTGAAAGCATGAAGACTAATAGCAACTAGGCAGTAGTGATCATCAAGGAAGAAGGAATGAAGCCAATCACAACAAGTAGATACTCAGTGAAGACAAACAGATAGGGCAAGCATGCAATGTCTTCACAACATAGAGCAGTAAGTAAAGGGAAGAAAAGGATAGAACCAGTAGCTCGGGGAAGACAGTGATTTGTTAGACCAGTTCCAGTTGCTGTGACAACTGTATGTTTAGTTAGGGAGGCTGAGATTTAACTCAGAAGACCGCGTCTTCACCTTGTTCCCCTTGAGCTAAGAACACCTAGTCCTCGCCCAATCACTCTGGCAAGTCTTCAAGGTAGACTTCCAAACCTTCACAGACTTCGTTCACCGGCGATCCACAATTGCTCTTGGATGCTCAGAACGCGACGCCTAACCGGCTGGAGGAAACACAGTCCTCAAGTGTAATAAGTCTTCAGGTCACACAGACAGAAAGACTTCAGTGATGCCTAACACTCTTTGGCTCTGGGTGTTTGGGCTTTGTCCTCGCAAGGATTTCTCTCTCAAATGCTTCGGAGGTGGGTTGCTCTCAAACGACAAAAGCCGTGCAATAACTCTGAGCAGCCACCAATTTATGGTGTAGGGGGTGGGCTATTTATAGCCACTGGGCAACCCGACCTGATTTCTCCGAAGTGTTCCTGGGTCACTAAGGAACTGACACGTGTTCCAACGGTCAGATTTCAAACACACACGGCAACTTTACTTGAGCTCTAAGTAAAGCTGACTTATCCGCCTCTGGATAAGATTTGCTCTCAAAGTCTTCGCTCGAAGACATAGGATTTGGTTGAGCATCACATCAGTCACTCTGACTTAGTTCACTTGGACCCCACTTAACAGTGCGGTGGTTCCTATGACTCAACAAAGAAGAAAATGAAACAGCGATAAATCTACGTCTTCGCTTTCCATAGTCTTCACTCAATGTCTTCTCATGTCATAGTCTTCAATATGATTATCTTCACATATACCACCACTGATATCAATGTCTTCATCCATTTTTAGGGGTCATCTCCGGTAGGTTAACCGAATCAATGAGGGACCTCTACCCGTGTTATCCTGCAATTCTCACAAACACATTAGTCCCTCAACCATATTTGTCGTCAATACTCCAAAACCACTAGGGGTGGCACTAGATGCACTTACAATCTCCCCCTTTTTGGTGATTGATGACAAACTGGTTGAAGTTTTCAACGGGGATAAAGATATGTGAAATTGTAAAGGATAAAGTTATTGTCTTCGTAAGTAGCAAAAGGCTCCCCCTGAAGATGTGCATATAGTTGATTTTCCTTTGAATGCAAATGCACATGGCAGGTTGTACTTGTGGAGATCCTCTTCAACTTATGAAGACAATTCATCATGCATAATTGATATGTCGAAGATAATGACATGCACAATGAAAAATGAACGTCTGCAAAAATGACTAAGTGCGGAATTTTAAGGTAGCGGATGCGGAATTTATCATCGCATCACAAGGTAGCATGAAAAGGTAGCAGACGACCATCAGTTTAAGTGTTACAACTCAAAGAACCAAATGTAGCAAAACGATAGTTGTAAACACTAGGCAAATTATAAAGCACCCGCCCATATGGACCCGCTTGAAGACTATCAACTCATATGCTTCTCCCCCGTTTGTCAGTAACGACCAAAAAGGTTTGAAGACATATAGCCTCTACTCGTTCCCAAGTGGAGCAGAAGAGGATGCAGGGTCGGTTTTGTCGTTTGGCGGTGAAGATGTGGTTGGTGCAGTGTCGATGCGCGCTGAAGTAGGAGGCGATGAAGTAGCATCATCTTGATCATCGATCACCCTGGCGTCAATTGTTGCAGCGGAGGAGGAGTACTCAGAGTCTTCAAGGGATGGAGTTCGACGCATAACAGCAGTCCTTGGAGGAGTGTTGTCAAACTTGAATCTCTCAGTGAAGCCATCGTCTTGAAGATCCGCTTCAGCACTCAGCAAGGTCAAACTCTTCCAAGACCGGCTGCATGTTTCGTGAGTAAAAAAAGCATTCTTGGTGGCAAGGTTGCGAATGCGATTGACATCCACCAAGAGGCTCTGCATCTGACGCTTTAACCAGAGGTGATGCTTGTCTTGTTTCTGATGAAGGGCTACAAGAAGCTCTCGGTTGTTCAGGACACGAGAACGCTTCTGAGGCCTTGGAGCAATAGTTCTTTCAGTGGCTTCGGTTTCAGCGCGTCGAGGTAGACGAGTACGGCCAGCCAGAGGATAGACGCGTGAGACTGCTGGAACCCCTTCAATCTGCTGAGTGAAGCTTTGATGATCAGCGTTGTGAAGACTAACTGGCTCTTTAGCAGGCTCTTGGTAAATGGCCTCAGCTGACATATCAAGCTCAGGCAAGAAAATCTGATGGTTGCGAGCAGAGGGTTGTTAAGTGACAGCTGAGTGCAACTTGATGAGGCGCATTATCCAAGGGGCATAAAATTTCAGTCCAAATAGATCAGCTCCATACATAGCCAATTGCCTGATGAAGAAATCTTGAGCTTTGAAGCTGATGCCATTGAAGATACAGAAGACCAAAGTCTTCATAGTGCCTTCAAGCTTGGCAGATGAAGAATGTCCTTTGATTGGCCATAGAGTACGGCTTATAATGTGATAGATGGTGCACGGCAGGTACTCAAGGTCTTCAACAAAGAATTCCTTAGGATATTCACCATCATTGGGCAGAGGCTTCACCATGCTGAGCATTTGGCTCATGTTGGGCTGGCGCTTCTGAAAAATACTTTCCAAGGCTTCAGTGTGCAGTTGACAGCCAGGTTCATAAAGATCTCCTGGAGTGGGCAGTCCTTTAAGTTCAATGAGATCAAAGGCTTTAGCTTCATGATGCACATCACCTGTCATCCACTCAAGGACCCATGTCTTTGGATCCCTGCTGTAGCCTCGGATGTGGAGTGTTGCATAGAATTGCAGAAGCAGCTCTTCATTCCAATGCTCTTTATCCAGGACAAAATTGAGGAGGCCAGCATCACGGAAGCAGTCAAGAGCTTCCTCCAAGCATGGCAGGCCAGCAATAGCTTCAGTGTCAAGACGCATATGAGGGAAAATGCGGCCTTGACCATAGAGTACTCTTGAGTAGTAGCTGCGCTGTTGATGGCTCCAGAACCTATCTGATGATATTCTTGGCTTGGAATATGGGTTCTTGGCACTTCAAAGAAGGTGTTGTGCGCAGTGAAGCTATTGGCATTGAATGATCCTGAAGATATTGCAATACCTGGAAGCCTTGGCAGTCTTGTCTTAGGCTTCTGAACTTGTGGCCTGTGCGCAACATGAAGATCAAACTGTGGACCAGCAGCACGCGGTTCAGTTGTAGGTGGCGGAATCAGAATGGGCCACCGGACAGTAACAAGCTGATCATCCCTGTTGTATGCTTGCTCAATGGTGTGAGGCCGTGGAGGCAAAACAGGGGTAGAGGCATTCTCTTCAAGCTGCAGATTGGCTTCAGGTGCAGCATTAGCTTCAGCCACAACGCAGGCTTCAGGCACAGCACTGGCTTCAGGAACACTAACTTCAGGCGCAGGTTCTTCAGGCACCACAGTATCTTCAGGTGCCACAAAAACTTCAGCCATGATCACGTCATTGGCTTCAGTGTTGGTGGTGGCAGCCTCTGAGTTTGTTACTTCCACTTCAGGAGCTGGAGGGTCGGACACGTTCTCCTCGAGAACAGGTGCTGCGGCAGTACTTTCTTCTTCAATTTGGGGTTGTTGTTCTTCTTGTTGGGGTGGTTCTTCTTCGGCTGATGCAGCCGGAATATCTTCAGCCACTTTGGCTTCAGATTCTGAGTGGCTTCCAGTAGGAGCAGCATCAAGTGCAGATGGTTGCTCTACTCTTTCTGGAGCACTTGGGGCAGTGACTTGAGGCCTTGGTCCTTTGCGAAGCCTGCGAAAAGCTGGCGACGCCTGAGGAGATGGAGGTTGTTGGGCCTCAAAGTCTTCGTCTTCAAGCACCATACTTGTGTCTTCAGTTCGCTGGGGAGTGTCTTGGGTTTCCTGTGGGTGATCAGCCCACGAGTCATCCTGAGCAATTGGCATCAATGGACGACCAATGCTGATGCGTTCGCTGTTCGTGAGAACAGGCGAAGAGTCGATGTTGTACTGGATCTGAGGAAGGACGACATCATCTTCAACATTGTCCCGAGGACCAATATCTTCAGATGCAGTGGGGTCGACAGCTAGAATGTCTTCAGCCTCTGTGGGAGCAGGCTCATGAACAGTCGGTCTTCTTTCTTTCTGGGCAGATGCAGGGCGAGCAACTGAGATTGGCTCGACAAAGATAGGCTCTTTGGAAGCAGCCTTATCCTTCTTGGTCTTTCGCTTCTTAGTGGGTGGAGCTTCATCAGTAGATTGCTTACGCTTGCGAGCATCAGCTTCAGCCACCTTAGTCTTCCTGAGCGTTGAAGCGGTTGGAGTTGTCTTAGGCTTTGTGCCAGTCATGCTAGTAGGGAAGACTATGCGAGGCATTTCCTGCCCAGATGCTTCAGCTTCTGGCATAGACTGCTTCTTCTTCTTCTTGGCAGGCATTCTTGGATCAATGCCAGGACGCCCAAGTGCCTTGCGCTTTTCAGCTTAATTGGATGCTTGAACGCATTTTGCAGCCAAGTCCTTGATGTGCTCACGTGAACCTTTAGCTTCTTCACGCCGCTGGCGAAAGGCTTCCTTGAGCTCTTGCATCATAACTTTGAAGTTTTGAACTTCTTGCACGCTGAGCTTGTCCATATGCTTCTTGAACTGAGCTTTTTCATAATCTATCTTCTGCTTCAGTTCAACAATTCTTTGAGCCAGAGCCAGCTCAGAAGCAATGGCGCCATGGATGGAGACGCTGAGACCAACCGGAAGTTGAAGATCGTCGAAGCTCAGGTTGGGTGTCTCAAACCATTCATCAATGAAGTTATTGAGCACTTCAACATCAAAGAGTGGCAAATCATTGAAGATTTCAGCATCCTGCTTGCTCTTGATCAATAGCTCCAGAGCATCATCACCAAGATCTTCATCACTTGAGAGATCAAGGACATCATTGGCAGTCTTTAGTACTGCATCAGGAGTAAGAGCTAGACTGGGGTTGCGTTGGCTTCCTCTTCAGCTGTCTGCTCTTGGAAATTCTGGAGTGTTCCTCAGATTGCACACTTGGTGCAGGTGGAGCAGTGGCCAAAGGCTTCACTCTTGAAGCTCTAGGTGGAGTAGCCTTTGAAGCCTTTGATTTCTTTTTCTGAGGTTTCGGCGTGGCAGGTGCTTATTCAGAGTCATCATCTGCTTCAGGCTGATCTACATCTGCCCCTTGAACCCTTATGTGACTGATGAGGCCCTCTAGGTTGTAGAAGGGCCCTACCAGATTCGGTTCAGCTTCGCGCGAGCCATCAGCGCGGGGTGCATAGGGGCCAGGATTGAAGTCTAATTCCCACAACTTCTTGTTTTTCCTTGGCCGAGTTCTTGGCGAATTGAAGATTTCACTTAAATAGATTGTCGTCGCGACACCAGAGCAGAGATCTTGTATCAACATCAGTAGGCTGTGGCCCTCTAACCATGCAAGGATAGAAGCCTTAAGCAATGGCTTCAGCACGAGTCTTGGGGGGAAGATTCTTATAAGTGATATCTCCCCACGGATGCTTGATGGCGTTTTTCTCAGCATACTCTGTGGTCACGAACCTATATTTGAACCATTGTTCTGCCCAGTATCTTTGAATCCATTGGATTCGGGTCTTCCTCTGATTGTAATCCTCCTCTAGATCAGTCTTGTAGATCTCACTAAGATCAGGAGGCAAATCACGGGAGGTGTTGCCACGGCGCTGTCTGCCACCCTTTCTTACTGTCTTGTCAGTTGTCATTTGCTTCAACCTAAATGGCTTCAAATTGAATGGCTTCAAAACTGGCAAATGCTTCGGTTTGCTGGTCAGACAGGAACTAGCTTCAGGAGAATGAATGTGACGCTGCAAAAACTCTACAAATGAATGCAGACTATGAGAACCAAGGGATTCTCCCACGGACATGTACCTGTGACAGCATTAGAGATGCGAGGGAAGGGGAAGAGGTCATATGCATACTCAGAAGTTTTGAAGATTAAAACAGTTTTGAAGACTTTGACCTCATAGTGCGAAGACATTCACTCATGGTAGTTGGTTCCAGATTTGTATGAATCCACGAATAAGTACAAGTGAGGAATCTAACTATAGTTGAAGCATATGTGAATGTACTAGGCAAGATATGAGATGCAGACAGGATAGATCTGTATATCTAAGTAGGCAGAAACCTCTTGTGGTAAAGTAGATGAATCTTTATGGATCTAGAAGATCGTAAAAAGCAAGTTTATTTACCACACGATGAACTACTTAGACGGAGTAGGAGTTGGATGCCCAGCAGTTTGGTCTTCCGTGCCCTAACTTGGCGACGGAGGACAGCTACGGCGACGACGGAGAGAAAGATGTCCGCGGCCGGCGTGAGGACGGCGTCGATAACTTGCGGCAGCGAAGCGCTTCGTCGCCGGCATCGTCGTAAGCTAGCGGAGGCGCTAGGGTTGTTCGAGGTGGAGAGGTGGTGGAAGAAACTTTTGACCGTGATGGGACGTGCATTTATAGGCATGGGAGACGGCACAGCGTAATTACTCAGGTGCCCCTGACGGTTCACGTACGAGTGACACATGGCGGTCATGTAATGCCTTGGGAGTTGTCCCACGATCGCACGTACACCACGACTGTCGGAGTAGTCGTTCCGGCTTCTCCGGGTTTCGGGCATAACGGATGGAGCATTAAAATCAGATTTAAGGTTTTGTCTCCATATCTTCTGCTGACAAGGACGCAGAGAAGATATTCGACTGTTTCAACAGAATGCATATGATTTGGAGAGACAGAGTGAGATGAGAAAGCATAGAGAGGTTATGGTCCGATCACATTCACTTAGTCCAAAAGATTCAAATATGAAGACATAGCTATAAGTGAATGTTGTTGAGGACATAACACAACTCTCTCTCTATATATATATATATATCCTATGTGAAGACAGACCAAGTGCGAAGACTTTGCAAATGTAACGTCACGAGAAACGCTTCAAACAAGAATTTGGTGGTGGCGTTACCCACCGTATAGGAAGTATTAGACCCAGACACGGCGCACAATTATCGTGGCGCTCCGAAGTCAAATTCCATGTTAATGTATTCACACTTAGAATGTAAGTCTTCATTGATTGAAGATATACTTTACTTTGTGTGTTGCACATCTAAGTCATCAATATGCATAAGTGTTAGGAAGTGTGCCTGATTACAGGACATTTGAGGATTCTAAGATATTTAGCTCACACCGCAACTTGCAAAACCTTTTCTCATCCAAGGGCTTTGTGAAGATATCTGCCAGTTGCTCTTCAGTGTTGACGTGAATGATATCAATATCTTCCTTCATAACATGATCTCTGAGAAAGTGATGACGAATTTCAATGTGCTTTGTCTTCGAGTGCTGAACTGGGTTGTTGGCAATCTTGATGGCGCTTTCATTATCACAGTAGAGTGGCACATGCTTCAGATGGACTCCATAGTCCTTGAGTGTTTGCTTCATCCACAGAAGCTGAGCGCAGCAAGATCCAGCAGCAATGTATTCAGATTCAGAAGTGGAGAGTGATACACAGTTTTGCTTCTTTGAAGACCAACAGACAAGTGATCGTCCTAGAAAGTGACATGTGCCAGATGTGGACTTGCGATCAACTTTGTCACCAGCATAATCAGCATCTGAAAATCCTACTAGATCAAACTCTGAGCCCTTTGGATACCATAATCTTAGTGTTGGGGTGTAAGCCAAATATCGAAGTATTCGCTTCACAGCTAAGTGATGCGACTCCTTTGGTGCCGCTTGATATCGAGCACACATGCAAACACTAAGCATAATATCTGGCCTAGATGCACATAAATAAAGTAAAGAACCAATCATGGAGCGGTATACCTGTTGATCAAACTCTTTACCATTGGCGTCGGGACCCAGATGATGTTTAGCTGGCATTGGTGTCAAGTACCCTTTGCAGTCTTGCATTCCAAACTAATTAAGGCAGTCTTTAAGATACTTCTCTTGAGATATGAAGATGCCGTTGCTTTGCTGACGAATTTGAAGACCAAGGAAGAACTTCAGCTCATCCATCATAGACATTTGATATTGTTCTTGCATCATGTGACCAAACTCATCACTGTATTTCTTGTCCGTGCAGCCGAAGATAATGTCGTCCACATAGATTTGGTAGACAAATAGCACATCACCATATGTCTTCGTGAAGAGTGTGGGATCTAGGGATCCAGGTTTGAAGCCTTTGCTCTTCAGGAAGTCTTTGAGGGTGTCATACCAAGCACGAGGCGCTTGTTTGAGGCCATGCAGTGCCTTGTTGAGCTTGTATACCATATCAGGACGTTTTGGGTCTTCAAAGCCAGGTGGTTGTGCAACATACACTTCCTCTTCAATTCTTCCATTGAGAAAGGCACTCTTTACATCCATTCGATATAGAAGTATGTTGTGATGATTTGCATAGGCTAGCAGTATGCGAATAGCTTCAAGTCTAGCCACAGGAGCAAATGTTTCATCGAAGTCAATCCCTTCAACTTGAGTGTATCCTTGAGCAACGAGACGAGCTTTGTTTCTGACCACTTGACCATGCTCATCTTGCTTGTTGCGATATATCCATTTTGTGCCTATTATGTTGTGCTTTCGAGGATCAGGACGCTTGACAAGTTCCCACACATTGTTCAGCTCAAACTATTGAAGCTCTTCTTGCATTGCTTGAATCCATTCAGGCTCCATAAAAGCTTCAGCAACTTTCTTGGGTTCAGATATTGAGACAAAAGCAAAATGCCCACAGAAATTTGCAAGCTGTGTTGCTCTTGAGCGAGTGAGTGGACCAGGATAATTTATGCTATCAATTATCTTCTCAACTTGTACTTCATTTGCAACACGAGGATGAGCTGGACGAAGATTTTGCTCTTGTTGTGCATTGTCTTCATCCAGAGGATTGTCTTCGGGCTGAGCATTGTCGTCAGGTTGATTTGGAGCAGAGATGATGAGTTCCTCGTCAGGTTGTGTTTCAGAAGGCATGATCTCACCAGTTCCCATTAGCTTGATGGATTCATTTGGTGAAGCTTCATCTAGCACATTTGATATGGATTCTCTTTGTGATCCATTTATCTCATCGAACCTCACATCCATAGTCTCAACAGTTTTATAGAGAAAAATGTTGAAGACTCTATAGGAGTGTGAGTCCTTTCCATATCCGAGCATGAAGCCTTCATGAGCTTTGGGTGCAAATTTTGATTTATGATGAGGATCCTTGATCCACCACTTAGCTCCAAATACTCTGAAGTAGCTTACATTTGGCTTCTTTCCAGTGAGGAGTTCATAGGATGTTTTCTTCAGAAGCTTGTGAAGATAAACACGGTTGATGATATGGCATGCAGTGTCAATAGCTTCGTGCCAGAATCTTCTTGGTGTTTTGTACTCATCGAGCATCGTTCGAGCCATCTCAATTAGAGTTCTGTTCTTGCGCTCAACGATCCCATTTTGCTGAGGTGTATATGGGGCTGAAAATTCATGAGTGATTCCCATCACATCCAGATAAAGATCGAGGCCAGTGTTCTTGAATTCAGTGCCATTGTCACTTCTGATATGTTTGATCTTGATGCCATAATTGTTCATGGCACGGTTGGCGAAGCGTCTAAAGACATCTTGCACTTCAGTCTTGTAGAGTATTATGTGTACCCATGTGTATCTTGAGTAATCATCAACAATGACGAAGCCATACAGACAGGCTGTGGTAGAGAATGTGGAGTAGTGAGTAGGGCCAAATAAGTCCATGTGAAGCAGCTCGAAGGGTTTGGATGTCGTCATGATTATCTTCGAGGGGTGCTTGGCTCTAGTCATCTTCCCAGCTTCACAGGCACCACATAGATGATCATTCTTGAACTTGATTTCCTCGATGCCTATGACATGCTTCTTCTTTGCGAGTGTATGCAAGTTCCTCATGCCAGCATGTCCTATCCTCCGATGCCAGAGCCAACACTCTGAAGCTTTTGCTAGAAGACATACTGCCATCTGTGGTCCAGCTGAGAAATCTACCATATACAGATCACCTTTTATGTATCCTTCAAATACTAAAGACTTGTCAGATTCCATTAGTACAATGCAACGAAATTTACCAAAGATCACAATCATGTTTAAGTCATAAAGCATTGAGACGGACATTAAGTTGAAGCCAAGAGATTCAACAAGCATGACTTTGTCCATGTGCTGATCTCTTGAGATTGCAACTCTACCTAGACCCAACACTTTGCTTTTACCAGTATCAGCAAATGTGATGTGACTCTTGTTGGATGGACGTAAAGTTGAGTCCATGAGAAGATTTCGATCACCAGTCATATGATTTGTGCATCCGCTATCCATAATCCATTCTGAAGACTTTGGTGTCACTCCCTACAATGCAGTCAGGAGGATAGGCTTCACCAAAAGCCATTATGAAGCATAAACAATTGATGCATAAGTGGATTGTGAAAGCTTTAGATGTAAGTTAGGACTGATAAGATCTTCAGCAAGTGATTTATGGATAGTATGAGCAGTAAGTCATTTGGGCATTTGTTCTTGTGCCCTACAAGTGTTTTAGGTCCCTAGCAATAGCATCAGAAGCCTTTGATTATAGGCTGGAGACCTTTCCCTGCAAGAGAAAGTTAGTTCTGCTTAACCACCCACATTTTCAGGGGTGGCTTAGAAGCAATGAGTCTAAGTGCAGCATCTGAGAATTTTGGCTTTGGGGCCCTAGCAAACAGTCTTGCAGGAGGAGAATAATACTCATAAGAATAGGCAGAAAAGTTTTTTGATATATGAACATAGCGGTTTGAAGAAACACGCTCATATTCATGGGTCTGAGTAAGATTTCCCTGCAAAACATCTGTGTTAGGGTGACTCAGGTGAGTCCTTTGTCTGTATGAAGCCTTAGGACCATATGAAGCCTTTGGTCTGGGTTTGTCTTCATCCCAGGAGGTGTCATGATAGCATTTGCTGGAAGCTTCTCAAGACAACCTTTGGGTACCCAGATCTTCTTCATAGGTGGTCTATTCCTGCAGTTAGTACCAATATACCTGGCAAACACTTCACCATTTTGATTCTTAAACAATTTATAGTTTGCATCAAAGGATTCATCAATGATAACAGGACTAGCACAAGTGAAGCCAGGTAAGGTAGATGGATCCACTGAAGGTTCCTTTGCAGCAACCCATGTGGTTTTGGGATACTGCTCACGCTTCCAGTATGAACCATCAACATTCATCTTCCTGTCGAACCCAACACCCTCTTTCCTAGGGTTTTGGTTCAGTATCTGCTTTTTGAGGACATCACATAGAGTCTGATGCCCTTTGAGGCTTTTGTACATCCCTGTTTCAAGCAAAGTCTTCAACCTAGCATTTTCATCAGCAATAGTTGTGGTTTCCTCAGCAGAGGGGTTAGTTACCACATAAATAGTTGAAGATATTGCAACAGTGGCAGCAGTAGAGCATTCAGCAACAGATGTAGAATTATCACGTTCAATGCATTTTAGACATGGTGGTTCAAACTCTTTGTGAGTGTAGCTGATCAGTTGTGCGCGTAGTGACTCATTCTCCTTTTGAAGATCTTCATGAGCCTCTTTCACTTTCTCAAGTTCTCGCTTCCTTTGAATGTAATCATGGGAAAGCTTTTCATGAGTTTTTGAAAGCGATTCATAAATCTCTTCAAGTTCTTTGTACTTAACATGAAGATTTTTTATGTCTTCAATTAAGGACTGAGAACGGGTCATTTCCGCGTCCAACAGGTCGTCGATTTTGTCTAACAGTTTTTGAATATGTTCAATGGCTTTCTGCTGTTCAGTGGCAATTTTAGCAAGTGTTTTGTAGCTAGGTTTTGATTCACAATCAGAGTCATCTTCACTAGATGTTTGAAAGTAAGCATCGCGTGATTTTACCTTGGCACCGTGTGCCATGAAGCAGAAGGTGGGTGCAGAGTTGTCGTCCTCATCATTATTGTTGGGGACGGGGCCATTGTCTTCAGTGTTGAAGATAGACTTGCCCATGTAGGCAGTGGCTAAAGCCAGACTTGCAGCACCTGAATCAGACTCTTCCTCCGACTCCACCTCTACCTCTTCAGAAGCAGACTCTTCCTCAGAATCCATCTCCTTGCCAACAAAAGCACGAGCCTTGACAGATGAATTCTTCTTGTGTGATGAATACTTTGATGAAGACTTTGAAGAAGACTTTGAGTATTTCTTCTTTTTCTTGTCATCAGAATCATATTCCTTGCTCTTCTTCTTCTTCTTCTTCTCGTTGTCCCACTAAGCACACTCAGAGATGTAGTGACCAGGTTTCTTGCACTTATGACATGTTCTTTTCTTGTAGTCATGAGCAGATGCTTCATCATTTCTTGAGCTGGATCTTGAAGACTTTCTGAAGCCTTTCTTAGTAGTGAATTTCTAGAACTTCTTCACAAGCATGGCAAGCTCCTTTCCAATGTCTTCAGGATCATCAGAAGTGCAGTCAGATTCTTCTTCAGATGAGGAAACAGCTTTTTCCTTCAACGCGTGAGATCGTCCATAGTTGGGACCATAGATGTCATGCTTCTTAGATAGCTGAAACTCATGTGTGTTGAGCCTCTCAAGTATATCAGACAGATCGAGAGTCTTGAAGTCAGGGCGTTCTTGAATCATCAATGCAAGGATATCAAATGAGCTGTCGAGTGATCTTAGAAGAGTCTTGACGATTTCATGCTTGGTGATCTTAGTGGCGCCAAGTGCTTGAAGCTCATTTGTGATGTCAGTGAGACGATCAAAAGTGTGCTGGACATTCTCATTGTCATGTCTCTTGAAGCGATTGAAGAGATTGCGAAGGACGCTGATCCTTTGATCTCTTTGAGTAGAGACTCCTTCATTGACCTTTGAGAGCCAGTCCCAAACTTCCTTTGACGTGTCCAGAGCACTGACACGACCGTACTGTCCTTTGGTCAGATGACCACAGATGATGTTCTTGGCCGTTGAATCCAATTGAACGAGCCTGTTGACATCAGCAGCGATGACGCCTTCACCAGTCTCGGGAATGCCGTGCTTGACGACAAACCAGAGGTCCACGTCAATGGCTTCAAGATGAATGCGCATCTTGTTCTTCCAGTAGGGATATTTGGTGCCATCGAAGACAGGGTACACAGCGGAGACTTTGATTATCCCTGCAGTCGACATAGCTAAAACTACAGGTGGTTAACCCGAATCACACAGAACAAGGGAGTACCTTGCTCCGATACCAATTGAAAGTGCAGTATATCGACTAGAGGGGGGTGAATAGGCGATTTTTATGAAATGCTTCAAAACATGATAGTTTTGAAGACAAACGATAAGCTTGAGCCTATTTGTATGCAGCGGAAAGTGGACTACACTAGGTAAGCCATAGTCATGTATTCAATGAAGTGAAAGCATGAAGACTAATAGCAACTAGGCAGTAGTGATCATAAAGGAAGAAGGAATGAAGCCGATCACAACAAGTAGATACTCAGTGAAGACAATCAGATAGGGCAAGCATGCAATGTCTTCACAACATAGAGTAGTAAGTAAAGGGAAGAAAAGGATAGAACTAGTAGCTCGGGGAAGACAGTGATTTGTTAGACCAGTTCCAGTTGCTGTGACAACTGTACGTCTGGTTAGGGAGGCTGAGATTTAACTCAAAAGACCGCGTCTTCACCTTGTTCCCCTTGAGCTAAGAACACCTAGTCCTTGCCCAATCACTCTGGTAAGTCTTCAAGGTAGACTTCCAAACCTTCACAGACTTCGTTCACCGGCGATCCACAATTACTCTTGGATGCTCACAACGCGACGCCTAACCGGCTGGAGGAAACACAGTCCTCAAGTGTAATAAGTCTTCCGGTCACACATACAGAAAGACTTCAGTGATGCCTAACACTCTTTGGCTCTGGGTGTTTGGGCTTTGTCCTCGCAAGGATTTCTCTCTCAAATGCTTCGGAGGTGGGTTCCTCTCAAATGACAAAACCATGCAATAACTCTGAGTAGCCACCAATTTATGGTGTAGGGGGTGGGCTATTTATAGCCACTGGGCAACCTGACCTGATTTGTCCGAAGTGACCCTGGGTCACTATGGAACTGACACGTGTATCAATGGTCAGATTTCAAACACACACGGCAACTTTAATTGAGCTCCAAGTAAAGCTGACTTATCCGCCTCTAGATAAGATTTGCTCTCATAGTCTTCGCTCGAAGACATAGGATTTAGTTTAGCATCACATCAGTCACTCTGACTTATTTCACTTGGACCCCACTTAACAGTGCGGTGGTTCCTATGACTCAACAAAGAAGAAAAGGAAACAGCGATAAATCTACGTCTTCGCTTTCCATAGTATTCACTCAATGTCTTCTCATGTCATAGTCTTCAATATGATTATCTTCACATATACCACCACTGATATCAATGTCTTCATACATTTTTAGGGTTCATCTCCAGTAGGTTAACCGAATCAATGAGGGACTACTACCTGTGTTATCCTGCAATTCTCACAAACACATTAGTCCCTCAACCAGATTTGTCGTCAATACTCCAAAACCACTAGGGGTGGCACTAGATGCACTTACAGAGATGACCCTGGTGATGTTGACGGCGTAGCCGTCTATTATTCGTCTTGCAGTGGTCTTGAAGAAGGTCGATTAATCTTGCTGTGAGCGTCCCTTTGACATGGAAATGCTTGGTTCCTTCGAGGGGAGTGGTTTGCATATACGCCCGGTCATCGACGCGGAAGTTTATTTCTTGATGATGGTGGTCGGTGTGGTTCTTCCTTCTTGACATGTCGGTCTTCGAATGTCTTCTAACCAACTGCACAGCTATTCCTCCGTCTTCGGGTAGTCAAGTATGTTGCCAAATAAATATGACAAATAACTTGTCCAAGTACTCCATGAAGTCTAGGAAGAGGGTTCCTGCGAAGGTGATGTGGTATGCTCCTATAATACCAAAGTTGAAACGTCTGTTCAGAAACGGAGAGCATGCCAAGTTGATGCAATGGCACAGTGAGGACCGTAAGAAAGACGAGAAGTTGAGAGCACCCGCTGACGGGTCACAGTGGAGAAAAATCGAGAGAAAGTACTGGGAGGAGTTTGCAAAGGACCCAAGGAACGTATGGTTTGCTTTAAGCGCGGATGGCATTAATCCTTTCGGGGAGCAGAGCAGCATTCACAGCACCTGGCCCGTGACTCTATGTATGTATAACCTTCCTCCTTGGATGTGCATGAAGCGGAAGTTCATTATGATGCCAGTTCTCATCCAAGGCCCTAAGCAACCCGGCAACGACATTGTTGTGTACCTAAGGCCATTAGTTGAAGAACTTTTACATCTGTGGAATAGAAACGGTGTACGTGCATGGGATGAGCACAGACAGGAGGAATTTAATCTAAAGGCGTTGCTGTTCGTGACCATCAACGATTGGCCCGCTCTCAGTAACCTTTCAGGACAGTCAAACACACTACAAGAAATATGTCAACTTGTGACCACCACTATTGGTCACTGAATGGTCACAAATTTCCATTTGTGACCTTTTTGTGACCAAAAACATAAGGTCAAAAGCTGGCCGTCATAAACTGACTATAGCGACCTTTCTTCTGGAATGGTCGCAAACATTTACGACCAAAAAAAAGGTCGTAGATTTAACGACCAACTGTTTTGGTCACTAGCAATCCGACCACACCACGTCAGATCCACCGTGGCAAGCTGACGTGGCAGACTTACGACCAAATGAAAAGGTCGTAAAATGGAATCAGCCCGGTCCATTTCAGCCGTCTTGTTGGGCCAAGCCCAATAATTCAGCACATTTAATTTTAATTTTTTTCTCTTTATTTTGCTTATCTGCATGGGCCTGGCCCAATAATTTGGCCTTTTAATTTCTGGGAATGGAGCCTTTTTCTGACGAATTTTTTTTATTCCACTATTGTTTTGGGCCACAGCCTTTTTAGTCTAGTTCGAATTTGGGCCTTGGCCTTTTTATTTTCTGTTATGCAGCCTTTTTATAATTTTTTTCTTACAGTCATTTCATTTTTTAGGCCCAAGACTTTTTGGTCTAATTCTTGTTTGGGCCTTGGCCTTTTTAGAGCCCAGGTTCTAATTTTGCATAACTATAGACAGAAAGGCCCAGGTGCACAAGTGATCCACAAGCCCAGGTGCACTAGTGATCCACAAGTGATCCAGGTTCACAAGATCACATAACTTCACAGAAAGGCCCAGGTTCACAAGTGATCACATAACTTCACAGAAAGATGCAACAAAATGCAAAATGCAACAAAATGCAACAGCTCTCAGTTCACAGGTTCAAAATGCCCTTGAGACTACCTTAGCTCTCAACAAAATGCAACAGCTCTCAACAAAATGCAACAGCTCTCAGCTCAGCTCCCAGCTCAAAGAAAAAGAGGTTCACAGCACAGCCATCAAACTACCTTAGCTCGAAAGAGAGCCATCAAGTGGGCTAACTGCTCTTCCTGCTCTTGAGACTTCTTGCACAGCAGCTCAAGTTCCTTGTCGCGTGCAACTTCAGATTCTTACGCCTTCATCTTCATTGCCGCCAATTCTTCTTGCATCACTTCAACTTGAAGCTCAGACCTCTCCAGCTTCTGCTCAAGCTCACGAACATGAACAGCAACTTTAGTTGTTGCTTTGCCGGAGTAGTGCCTAGATGAGTGGAGCCCAACATTCCTGAGGAATGTGCTTTGCTTGACTTCGGTCTTGAGGACTTGTTCGACAATTTCAACAGTAGACTTTGGCTCTTCACCTTCTGGTACCGATGCGTCCTTCATTTTTTCCATCTCAAGCTAGCATATGGAGGAAAATGATAGGCATTAGTGGGAGATATATTTCACATTTTGCAAACCAAACCAAGCAGGAGAAACCAAACCAGCACACAAATGGATTATTTGAAATAACCAAACCAGCACACAAAATCTATACAAGAAGATGATGACTAGTGACCTGGAGACATGCAATTGGAACAATATGATCACTTCATTAAGCCTAGAATGGTGGTTCTATATAAGATAGCTTCCCGAGTGAGCCGATCATCAAACTAACATTCAGATCAAATTTCATCATATCATAAAAAATACATTAAATAGCTACAGCAAGTTCTGATATATTTGTTGAACTATCAAACAACATCAAAGCATGGAACATAGCGTGTGTTCTTGACTGGCTCCGAATCAAACAACATCAAATCATCAAAGCATCAAAGCTGGCTGTGAATCAAACAGGGCAAAGCATGGAGTGACTTACTATAGCAGTCTTGACTGGCTCCGAAAACCCGTGCTTCTTGCTGTTGTGGGTGGCCTTAAACAAGTCAATCGCAGACAACTCCTCACCCTTACGCTCTTCTTTCTGAAATGTTTTTCAACAAAAATCAAAATGTTATTCAGCAAGAATCAGAAATGTTATTCAATGAGGATCAAACGGTATGTTCTCTAGAGAAGAGTTCTCACAGTGGCAAAAATGTGTGTTGTGTAGTGCCTGGAACCAGTTCTGTGATTGTACATGACTTTTTCTCGATTCATCTAGTTCGACATACAGGTTTCCTACAAAAAAGCACACTGTCAGCATGATCTAGCACTAGCATATCATGTGTAGAACATAAAGCATCAAACAAAGCTGAGACAAACCTTGTGTCTTGGGGTAGACCACATCTCCACCAGAGCTTGCCATTCACCATCTGTTAGATCAGGCACCGGAGACTTAATGCTGACTTTATTTGCGGCTACGGTATCAAAATACTTCTTCTTGATCTGATGGCGTATGTTCTTTGAATATTTCTGCAGAATATCTTTGCATGAGGTCTTGATGGTCTCCGAGTCTGTGTTCATCTCAAAATTTGCCTACCAAGATAGCAAACAAGGTAGGAACAATATTAGTGATCATGCATAGGTGTAACAGAAAATAGATAGCACATTAACTATGAAACAAGTAGCTTACAGCAACTTTCCCAATGTAGTTCTCCAATAGACCAGCATTTTTTTTGTATAGCTTGAAGTGAGGAAGAACCGGAAGATGGCTTTTTGCAATGAGACCACACTCAGAAGCAAGCTTTGCTGCTTGCAGAGGCTTCTCTGGACGAATCATCCCTTCGGAAATTTGGATAGGCACCTTGCTACCAAGCGACTTGGTGATCCTCTCTAGCCCTCTGCCCTTTCTAAGTCTAGTCTTGGGATTCATTGCATCTGAAAATGAATCTGAACTCATAAATTAGAATAGAAATCGACAAATGCATGAATCGACAAAAGCATACATGATCATTCCATTTGGAAAATGCACTAGTAAAAGATAGCATTGCAAAGGTCAACTTGCCTGATTGAAGCACAAGCTGTTGTTCTTCTTCATTGTTGACAGCGTTCCTGTCAATAGAAGGTGCAACAGGGCTGAGGTCTATGTGGACAGTGCCTGCTTCATCAATGCAGATGGTTCCTGCTTCATGTAGGCAGACAGTGCCACTTCCATCCATGCTGAGAGTGGTTCCTTCATCCATGGGCGGCAACTCATCACCCGTTTGCACCGAGGTCTGAGAGTCCATGCGCAGCATACTTTCCTGATGGTCCGTCGCAGTCGCCATCATTGCTTTCTGCCTTGTGACTCTATCATGGGCAGGTTCATCAGGTTCCAGGATCCTCTTTTTTTGTCCTGGAGCTGGGGCCATCACCCTTCCTGGAGGCATTGCAGCAGATGTTTCTAAGCTCTTGTTCTTCTTGCTGACTGTCTTCTTAACACCAGGCCTCTTCGTCCTAGATTCCTTCAGTGCCTCGTATGAACAGCACGGAAAAAAGCATTAGATCACAAGAGAAATATGTGAGCACAAGGAATAACATAGAATAACAGAACCCCAACCCTCCAAGCAAGACAGAGTTTGCACCTTAACAATCTTGTTGACTACAACATCATCCACTTCCTCTCCATCAATAACTTCATCCTCCTTAGGATTGTACTCTGGGTCATCATTGATAACTCCACTACCCTCTTGAACCTCATCACTTCTACCTTCTTGTACACCATTTGTTTTCCTAATCATCGACGCTATTGCACCGATGCCAAGGGACTGGAACATCCGATTGTTCCTCATGATATTTCTAGCCCTAACCTTCTCGTACTCGTTGAGAGGCTCTTCTTTGCATGATAAAGGAAATGTAACTATTAGGTGAATGTTTGGAATGCATGGACAGGCAGCCAAACATATCTTATGAAATTTTATCTTCATTTAATCCTAGTTATTCAGGTAAGGAAGACTAACAGCACACAGGCACAATTAAGCCAGCTTATTCAGATTGCAGCAATACATTTCACTTAGCATATTAAGACACAGATTTGATGAAACTGACAGTATAACCACAAGGAGCAAGTTGCATACCAACGGTTGGCCTCATGCTTGACCTTGTCATCCTTGCCATGGATGATCTTGGGGTGGTGCTTGCAAAATAGAATAAACAACAAACATATACAACGGGGATAAAGTAAAATGATGCACTTGTATCAATAAAGGAAAGCATTTGGACCATCATGCACATACAGTGATGTACTGTTATTAATTAAGCAAACATGTAAGTGCACTAAACAAGCATGCATGTACAGTGGAAATATATGTACACTAAACAAGCAAGCAAGCAAAGTGCTACTAATAGAAACAAGCAAGCATTGAAGGAAATTGAAAAGAAGCAAGCAAATACTATTGATACAAACCCTAATTAATAAGAAAGCAAGTAGCTTCTTCTCCATGTGCTACAGATACAAGCAAGTACTGCTAATGGAAACCCTAATTAAGCATGTATGCTTGCAAGCAACATGTATGTTAGCAAGCAAGCAACATGAACTAGTGAATTAGTGTCATGTACACATGCTTAGACAGTCTGACAGCAAGCTAGACGAGTATATCATGAGGACCTTCAAAACAACTAGATGTTTCCACTAGTAAAGCATGAAACAACAGTACTTGCAGAAGTACAAAAGCAGATGAAAAAAATACTCTCAACTGCTCAATAAAGTTCCCGGTCTTTGCAAAACAACAACAACAAAAAAAGGCGAGAGGGCCACACGGGACGGCTTCTATGCTGATAAAGAAATGCTCATCTAAATCATGTAATTCCACTATAGCTTGGTGACTGAACACATCACCTTCTACTTAACACAAATTGCTTTTGTTTTTTAGTACAGAAAGAACACCACACCCGCAAAATAAGGACAGATCATGGGCAGCCATAGAACGATATTACAACATCTTGGGCCAGCACAAGGCATCATTTTCGATGAAATCAAAGGGAAATAAACTACTGGTTTCATAGGGGTCAAGTAATTCAATCATACACAAGCAACATGAACCATCAACCAGAGGGAGGTCTTCCTCAAACCTCATCCATCCCCATCCCCTAAAATCATGCACTTCCTCTCCATCAACATGAACCCTAAACCATGAGGGGGATCAAACACTACAAGTGCACAAGGACACGCATGCAACATAACCAACTGTGACCCAACATAACCAACTGTGACCCAAGACAACATAATCAGTAGGGTTCGAGCAGGGATGGAGGAGCCGACGCGCGAATCCTAACCCAATCCTAACCCTAGATCGACAAGAAAATGAATCCTAGCCCTAGATCGACATGAACAAGAACAAGAACCACCAGGAGCTCGTAGATCAACCGAATCCTAACCCTAGATTGACCGAATCCTAACCCTAGATCGACCGAATCCTAACCCTAGGTCGACCAAGAGGGGGATCTACCGAACCCTAGGGGGAGAGGGGAGAGGAGAGGGGTACCTGTCGCCGTCGTCGATCGTTGATGATGTGGATGATGTAGCCACCGTCGCCGATGGGTGGATTCGTCATTGATGTAGAACCGTCGTCGAGTGGAGGGAGTGGATTCGTCGTCGAAGAGTGGATTCGTTGTCGAAGGGAGAGGAGAAGGGAGTGGATTCGTCGTCGGGGCGGCTCATGGCGGTGCGGTGCGGCGTGGCGGTGCAGCATGGCGGTGCGGCGTGGCGTGGCGGAGCAGGGGAGGGACTGGTCGTCGGCGGGGCGGCTCGGGGAGAGGGCAGGGGAATGGGGAAATTTTGGGAGGGGAGGGGAGGGGATCCCGCGTGTTAGTGGGAGAGGTAGTGGTGGGTCCCGCTTGGTAGTAGGAGAGGGAGTGGAGGGAAATTTTGGGAGAGGGAAATTTTGGTGGAGGGAAAATTTTGGTGTGGGAGGGAAATCCCATTGGGTTTGGGTTTAGAAAAAAATAGGGTTTTTTTTTGTAAACTTTGTAGAAATCATGGTTAAAATCATACCGAGTAGCTCAAGAAAACGCCGGTATTGCAAGTTTGGTATTTTTGCTAGTTGTTAGGCCACATTTGATGATGTGACGCGGAGGTCTCCCATTTTTTTTGAATTTTTTTGAGTTTTTTACGGTGTTTTAAAAAACCGGCCGATTTCGTTGCGGCGGCCGTCCGTGGCTAGGGTTTGAGTCATGTTTTTAAACAACAACAACAACAACAACAAAGCCTTTAGTCCCAAACAAGTTGGGGTAGGCTAGAGATGAAACCCATAAGATCTCGTGACCAACTCATGGCTCCGACACATGGATAGCAAGCTTCCACGCACCCCTGCCCATAGCTAGTTCTCTGGTGATACTCCAATCCTTCAGGTCTCTCTTAACTAACTCCTCCCATGTCAAATTCGGCCTACCCCGACCTCTTTTGACATTCTCCGCACGCTTTAGCCGTCCGCTATGCACTGGGACTTCTGGAGGCCTGCGCTGAATATGCCCAAACCATCTCAGACGATGTTGGACAAGCTTCTCATCAATAGGTGCTACCCCAACTCTATCTCGTATATCATCATTCCGGACTCGATCCTTCCTCATGTGGCCACACATCCATCTCAACATACGCATCTCCGCCACATCTAACTGTTGAACATGTCGCCTTTTAGTCGGCCAACACTCGGCGCCATACAGTATTGCGGGTCGAACCGCCGTCCTGTAGAACTTGCATTTTAGCTTTTGTGGCACTATCTTGTCATAGAGAACGCCAGAAGCTTGGCGCCACTTCATCCATCCAGCTTTGATTCGATGGTTCACATCTTCATCAATACCCCCATCCTCCTGCAGCATTGACCCCAAATATCGAAAGGTGTTCTTCCGAGGCACCACCTGTCCACCAGCTTCAAAATGTTGAGGTTGTCTGTCTAAAGGTTCTCCATGATATATCCATCTATCATATGTGCTGGACATCCCATTAAGAAGCAGATGATCTTCCACTCTTCCTTGAGCCATTCTTGGACGGTTGAGGCATTCACGACATGGGCAAAGAATGTGAGCATCGTTGGCAAAATTTGCCCGAACAAATGCCATGAAATCATCAACTCCTTTCATATGTTCTTTCGAAAACTTTCTAACTCCTTGTCTAATCCAACATCTATCCATCTGCCAAAGACAACAAATTGTTGCAACTTAGCAAATCAATCTAAGTGCATCAACATTAAATAATGAAAATGGATGGAAGTAATGGAAGCTAAAATTCCAGAAAATAAGGTAGGCACCCAAGTTTATATGCTAACTGCCTAAGCACAACATTCAGCTATTTCCAATTCCTCACTACTTTAGTCCAGTTCACATGGTTTACAGATTTCACATGGGAGCAATAAAAAGTAGTTCAAATGGAAATACTGATTTCACATGGGAGAAAAGAAAAGCTAACTAAAACATGATGGTTCACAAAAAACAGAGGTGGTTAAACAACCAACAATAACAATATATGCTGCCACTAAGAACTATTTTGGTTAAACCATCAACAGAAATTCTCTTCACAATTTCTACCAAATTCATCAATGACATTTCCAAGAGATTTTTCCAAGCTTACAACAAACCTACATCAAATCACTCTGAAGATTCTCCTAACAAATCTACATCAACAGAGAGGAGAGGGGGGAGAGGAGGGGGAAGGAGAGGGGTGCATACGTGGGCGAGGTCTACTTGCGGCGGTGGCGACTCCCCCATGCTCGGCGGCGGCGAGTCCCCCATGCGTGGGCGACGCGAGCGGCGAGGTCGCCGTTCCTGTCCCCGCCCCTGCTGGTTGCTTCCGCCGCGAGGCCGTGGGCGAGGTCACCTGCAGCGAGGTCGTGGGCAAGGCGAGCGGCCCCTACTGGTTGCTTCGGCTGCCAGCCGCCGGCCGCCGCCCCGCCCTCGTCCGAGCGACGCTTGCTGGTTGCTTCCGCCGCCGCCCGCCGCCACCTGGTCGGAAGACCTAGAAAAACGATAAGTGTTGCTCTGTTCGATGCCACCCGCCGCCACCTGGTCGGAAGGCCCCACTTGTCACTGATACGAGAGAGCCCTGGTTTTGTATAGTATATAGAAAATTACCCACACATTAGCAACAATCCCTCTCTAGCCCAGCGGTACCGAACGAGCGAGCGAGCGCTAGGTCGTGGGTTCGAGTCCCCGCTAGCGCACATTTTTTAGGAATTAAAGCGCACATTTTTAGTTCTATATAATGTATAGATAAACTCCCAGATGTGAGCAACTGTCCCTCTCTAGCCTAGCGGTAGCATGCGAGCGAAGCAAGCGCGAGGTCGTGGGTTCGAGTCCCGCCTCGTGCATCTTTTTTGGGCAAATTAAGCGCTCGGCCCCACCTGTCAAATGGGTCCCGCCTGTCAGTGTGTGCCCCGTCTGTCTGTTGAATATTAAAACTCAAGCAAAAATGACACCTAGACAGTGACACATAAGAGAGGTTGATGAGGTGGCTGCCTAATCATCCTAATTCATTCGAACTCAAGTGTAGTGACCATTTTATATTGGTCGTTATCAGGTAGGCATGAGGCAGTGGACAATGCTACTAGCTTTACGACCATTTCCTCTAATGAAATTATGACCTTTCTGACCAAAATGGTCGTTATGGTTTAGGGTTTAGAGCCCCCCAGGCAGCTTTTGACCAATTGGTCTAAAATGGTCATAAATTTATGATCAATTCTTCCAGGGTCACTAACAAAAGGTCATAAGTTGACATATTTCTTGTAGTGACAAAGGATACCACGCATGCACGCACTGTTTAGATGACACTGAAAGTATATACCTAGACAAATGCAGGAAGAATGTGTACCTGGGCCATCATCGATTTCTTCCGACCAACCATCAATGTCGAAAGAAAGGCAAGCATTTCAAAGGTGTAACACCCCAAAAATATTTATTTGGAGTTTAAAAAAAAATTCAAAATTTTAGCTAGGATTTAAAATTTTCTTGGAGGGTTCTGTTTGAAGGGTGGGTTTATTTGATTTAATTATTTTGGAGGTTTTCAAAACTATTTCTTTCTAAAGAATTTTTGGTTCTGGTTATTTGATTTTCGAAAGCAAAAGCCTTTTTCCACCTCCTCTAGCACCCTAAACCACTCCAAATATTTTTCTGCCACCCCAAGACTGACCTCACAAGTCATACACATCTTCTATGATATTATCCAACTCCTTTCCACTCCACAAAAATATTTCTTCTATATATTTTTAATTCCAAAGATGGAATTTGAAATAATCATAGTTTCTTGACTTTACAAAGGAACTATATTTTTCTATAACTCTTTTGCCACACCAAAATTATCCCTGCATATACATGGTACCCTTAACCCATTTCTTCAAAAACTTTTGGTCCCACAGTTCAAAAATTTCAATTTCTATTCAATTCAAATTTGGTCCAGAAACCAACTTTTTGTTCTAAATCATTTCCAAACTCTACCAAAAATATTGGCCTTCTGGCAAATTCATTTTTGAGTAACCACACACCACCACAGCAAATCCCTTGATCAACTAAGATGTTTAACACCCCATAGCATTTCATCAAACACTTGGCTTGCATACTGTTCATAACTGAATTTAGTTCAGTTAACTAAACTAGTTCAGCCGACGGGGGCCGGCGATGCCGTGCACTCCTCGCCTTCCCCTCCCGCACGGCGTTGTCGCCCGCTTTCAATACCGCCGCTTCCCTGGCCCATCGCCCAGCCTCTCCACGCCGGTGAGCTGGCAGCTGGCCGGTGCAGCCACCCCCGAGCTCACCCACGGCGAGGCCGAGCGGATCGCCTCGGCCATCGGCCTCCATTCACTGCGCCGCACCTCCCCTACCTACCTCCCCGCCCACGCGTCACTCTCCCTCGCTTCTCCGCACAACGGACGAAACAACCACGCCGCCCCGGGCCCGTATGGCAGTCGCCGGAGCTGGCCACGCCGCCGCACCCGTGCGGACAGCGCATCGCGGGCGTGGCAAGCGAGCACGAGCCCGTCCAAGCGGAGGCTTCGGGCGAACTCCACCGGCCTCTTAAATGCCCCGTCGCCCCAGACCACCGGCCAAAACCAACCCCGGCGACCTAATTTACTCCGGCGACCTCCGCCCGTCTCGGCCATCCTCGACTCGCCTATAAAAGGGGCCCCCGAGCCCCTCCAGCTTCACCATTCGCCTCCACCACCACCCACTCTTCCTCCTAGCCACCCACCCGGCCACGAGGGGGTCATCTTCTCCCTCTCCGGCCACCGCTCCGCCGCCTCTGTCCACGAGCCAAACCTCGCACTTACTCCACCAGAGCCTCCCAAACTCCGCCGATCCACCTCTTTTCCACCACTATGCCGAACCCCTAAGCCAATTCCACTCCCCGAGCCCTCTCCGACGAGCCCCAACTTCACCCGAACCACCGTCCGCCGGCGTCGAGCTCACCGCCGTTCAGGTGATCGCCGGTGGCCACCACCACCACCCACGGATGCGGAAGTCCACGCTGGTCACACTGCAACCAGCACCGGGCTCTGAAACCCCGGCGATCGTCGCCGGCGATCGTCGCCTCCCCTCTGTACACGCGCGCGAGCGCGCTCAAATTCAAACCTGACGGGTGGCCCCCACCCGTCAGCTCTCTCTCTCTATTCTCTGTATTCAGCGAAGGCGTACTCTACGCTTTACGCCTTCTCCACTGGAAGGCGTATTCGCTGCCGAACCGTTTTCTTTTAAAACAGCCCAGGGGCTTCTGTTTTGCAGAAAGACCCCTGGTTTTAAAAAGTTAATAGCTTTTAAAATATTAATCCAAATGAGTTGATTCTTTTTGCAAAAATTCTCTTTTCCTCTCTAGTTTTTTTTTAAGATTTATTTAAAAATATTTTGAGAACATTTTTTGTTCTGTGTGGGAATTCTTATTCGAATTCAAATTTGAATTTTCAGAAAAAGAAGAAGGATCTTTTGCTGGAAATTCAGAGGGGTTTTCTCCTGACTATTTTGGACGAGGCAAGCATTATTGAACCTGGGATATGGTGTTTGCATTTTTGCATGGTTACATAGTTTGGTATTGTAATGCATATGTTGCATGTTACATCACATGTGTGTGCATGGTCATGTCACCTTTTTCCTTTGCTTGCATATTACACTAGCATCTCTCTGACATACAAATGGTTACTTGATGGCAGAAATTTTGCTGCTATTTTGGACGTGCCGGTGGCACGGTCCTTTGTTGACACAGTGGTGTCGTGTGATATTGATAGAGAATACTGGTGATATTTTAATAATACCTCCTCAGTCTGCCTAGATCGAGTCTTGCTCTATACACCTAGCTGTACACCGTGCTGCCACGGGTCCTTCCGAAAGGAGGGTACGGCCTAGTAAGTTGATAACCCCTGTACGGGTGCACGCCACCCAGATAACTACGATGAAGGTTGTAGCCTGGCATCGGGTCAGGGGCATGGGTGTTTCCGGTTGTAGCCGAGAGGGGGGCACCCCTTGTAATCCGCGCGTTTAATAGTGATCCCATGCTTTTCGGAGGTTGTAGCCTCCCTGACTTAAGGTTTCTGGAGCGATGCTTTGGGTGAATCCTGGCATCCGGACGGTGTGTACGCGTCAAGCGTGTTTTCAATCCAAAGTCCGTATTGGGTATTAGCCAGTGCACGATGCTGTCTAAGGAAATCCCATACGCGTGGGTAAAGAGTACACCCTCTGCAGAGTTATATCTATTCGAATAGCCGCGTCCACGGTCAAGAACTTGGTTGGGTGGGTCAAGTATCGGTCCCGGTGTCAGTCTCTGGAGGAAAAATAATATACTTGAGCATGTTTATGTTTGCATAAAGTTCTTGTCGCAGTTAGTATTCTCATGAATTTATTTATGATAAAAAAATCATGATTATGGACTAACCCTATGATGTTATTTTTTTCTTCCAGAGTGTCTCAGGGGCTGGCAAGACTACCCCGGACACTCGCCTTTATTTTTAAGCCCTTTTCATGGCGTCCCTCGAGTGTCAGGCGGTTTATCACGCCACTACTCTTGTGGACACCCGACTGGCATTTCTTTTAAGCCCTCTTTGTGGCGTCCCTCGAGTGTCAGACGGTTTATCACGCCACTACTCTTGTGGACACCCGATTGGCATTTCTTTTCAAGTCCTACCGTGGTGTCACTTGACATCTGACAGGCTTTTCTCCTATTTATATTTAATGTTGACAATAATATTTATTTCTATACTAACCAGGTCCTATCATGCCAAGTTGTGATAATTGTTGCATGCATGTAGTTCATCTACCATGGCATTCGCATTTGGTATATCTTATTTTCATAAATGCTTGCGAGTACATTCAAAAGTACTCACTGGCTTGTCCCTGGCTATTTACTTGGCCAGACTTGGAGGAGGACGAGCTTTTGGAGGAGAATTGCGCTAGCGAGGCCGACGCTTAGAAGATTCCCAGTCAGCACACCTGTGTCATGGAGTCTATCACTTGTATCATCCGTCAAGCTTCCGCCACACCAATAAAATAGTCAAGCCTCACACTGACGCTTGACTCTATGCCAGTATATCAGTGTTAAGACACACCATCCACTGTCACATTCCGCCACCTTAGTGCGTTGAGTTGTTGTAATAAAATTTTTGAGTCACCCTGACTCAACCCTGTGTAATATTATATTGTACTGGTTATCTATATCAAGGTTGTCCACTGGTTGTTCTTGGGAGCCAGTGTGACTTAAGGCTATTCTGTGATTTATTTCCCAGAAATGAGCCTGACAGACCTTGGTATCAGAGCCAGGCTGACTGTAGGAGCTTTAGGCGCGATCGCTAGTCACCGAGTCAGTGCTGACATTTTTCCAGCATGCATCTCATGCATCGTAGCAAATTTTCCTTAGTCATCATACAATTATGACATGGCTACTTGGATTTTTGTCTACTGTTGTAGATGGCTGGTGGCAGCTGCCCATCGCAGGTTTTCGCCAACGAGCCTGCGGGATTTTCCCGCCTTCTCGCGAGCATCGCGAGGGACGCGATGGGATCTCTCGGGCGTCCGGAGTACGTCATTTACCCGGACAAGATCTCAGAGACCCTGACTATGTACCAGGCTTCGGTATATATTCGGGGTGGTGTTTCCGTGTCTTTCCGCAACTATCGCTTCATGGGGAGAGCCATGCCCACTGAGAGGCATGCTATCCAGATGGCCGCACGTGAGGCTATCGCTCGTCTCAGGGACATCCTGCCTGTTATGCAGAACCGTCCCTATTACTACCTGCCATGCCACGTTCCATATACTAGCCACTATGCCTTTTCCTGTACCATAGGGGAAAGGGATCTGGCTATCGAGCCACTTGTCCAGTACATCATGGCCTTGGAGTCAGCTTTCACCTCCCTGGTAGATGACTACCTCACTGCACGGATGGACTTGTCTCGTGCGAGAGTTATTCGCAGGAGCGAGTACCGCTCTCCTTTGCCTCGTGCTCCACGCACTTCCACTCCACCAAATATTTCTCTGGCTAGTCCCGCGGCTCAGCGCTCGACCTCGACTGGCGATGCTAGCCGTCTGGTTGCACCCACTCCGACCAGAGCTTCTCCACTGACGAGCACGGTGCCACCACCAGCAGGCACGGCATCAACGACTACCCGACTAGAGGCGATTCCCGAGGAGGAGGAGGAGGGCGAGATCGCATCTTGGGTGCCGTGTCTGACTCTCACTCTCAGCAGGACCTAGGATGAGCTGTGTGGGCTAACGCAGTTATTCTCACCAGATGACCGCTTGGGAACACGAATGTAATATATTTATCTCCTGTGCTACCTATCCTTTGTAAGATAGCCATGTTAGGACCGCAGGTCGATGAGAGCGCGGAGAGTGCGCTAGTAGAAATAAGTGATCTTGTATGATACAGTTTCCGCATGCATCCTGTATAATTATATCCTGTATAATTAAATCATGCTTGTATAATTAAATTACGTGTGTACTATAACTGGCTGCCTTGTCTTACCTTGTCCTGGGGGGAAAAATTTATTCGGAAATTTATTTTCTGCTATTTGATTATTTTCTTTGGTGTTATGCAAATACCCCAGAAAGAAAATGCATCGTCCCTGGACCCGTTCTATGCCAACTCCACCTGAGAACAACTCTGGACAGATGGGAAATAATTTTACTCAAGGGCAGACAAGTCAGCAAAGCAGTGATTCAGCTTTCTCGCAAGTGTGTCGCCTATATGAGCAGAGTCAGCAACAGCATCAGGAGATGATGCAGCATTTGATTAACATGGGAAATCACCACGAACAACAGCAACCCAGGTCCAAACTGTCTGAGTTACAAAAGACCCGCCCGACGGTCTTTACTCACACTGACAAGCCACTAGAGGCAGACGACTGGCTTCGAGACATGGAAAGAAAATTGGTCATTGCCCAGTGTACTGACCAGGAAAAGGTGCTGTACACACCACACTATTTTTCTGGAACGGCTGCTTCGTGGTGGGAAAACTTATGTCACACCCACCCTGACGGAGCAAATATGACATGGGAGCAATTCAAGGAGAATTTCCGAGGAGCACATATCCCTAATAGCATTATGAAATTGAAGAAGAGGGAATTTGAGGATCTCAAACAGCGGGGCTCCACAGTATCCCAATATCTGGATCAGTTTACTCAGTTGGCCCGGTACGCCAACGACGAATATATGACAGAGAACAAAAAGATGGAAAAATTTCTCGACGGACTTATTTCATCTCTAAAGTGCCAGCAGATGGTTCATACCTTTCCAGACTTTAAGACACTTGTGGATAAGGCTATTATTCTGGAAAATGAACACCGCAATATGGATGAGGCTCGCAAGCGTCGCATGAACCAGTCAGTACAGGTTCGCAACAACAGGCCCAGGAATGATGTTCAAAAGCCAGTAATAACCCGACCAACAACTACAGCTCCACCACAGAACCGCAGTGCATTCCACAATAGGACCAAGGATACAGCTTTTTATCCTGGAGTCACCTGTTATTCCTGTGGAGAAGAGGGGCATTATGCTAAACAGTGCCCAAAACAAGGAAACAACCCTCCCAAAGCCAACAACAACAACAATGGCCGTGGTGCGACCAACGCTCCGCGACGCAATAACTTCAACCCCAATAACAACCACAAGCAAGGACATATCAACCACGTGACTTTTCAGGAAGCTCAGAACGCACCGGATATCGTGTTTGGTACGTTCCCCGCCAACTCAGTAGATGCTATAGTTTTATTTGATTCCGGAGCTTCCCACTCTTGCATTTCTAAAAGATTTGCCTCGAAGAATCAGTTTCCCTTTTTGCCTTTGCCAAAATCCATGGTTATTCAGTCCCCGGGATCAAAGCAAAGTACTCAATGGTACTGCAAGGATGTGAGTATCGAAATTGAAGGAATGGGATTCTTAGCCAATCTCATCGTATTGGAAGCAGTTGACCTGGATATTATTCTAGGAATGGATTGGCTAACCACAAACAAAGGTTTCATAGACTGCTATAACCGCACGGTAACTCTCACCAATTGCCAAGGAAAGACAATAAAGGTGGGTACAAGGAAGATTGCCACATCACAAGGGAAATTGAATCAAGTGGATACGGTGGAATTAAGTAAGGTTCCTGTAGTCTGTGAGTATCCTGATGTATTCCCTGAAGAGTTACCAGGAATGCCTCCGGACCGCGAAATTGAGTTCGTTATTGAACTAGCACCCGAAACGACACCCATATACAAGAAGCTGTACCGTATGGCCCCAACGGAATTGGCAAACAAATTAAGGAGTTGATGGAAAAAGGTTACGTTCGACCCAGCTCGTCACCATGGGGGTCGCCAGTTTTATTCGCCAAGAAGAGGGATGGTACCCTACGATTATGTATTGATTACAGGGCACTTAATATGGTCACTATCAAGAATAAATATCCACCGCCCAGAATCAACGATTTGTTTGAGCAGCTAGCAGAAGCTAAAGTCTTCTCGAAGATAGACCTAAGATCGGGTTATCATCAGTTAAAAATTCGGACGACGGACATACCTAAGACGGCGTTTACTACCAGATACGGATTATATGAATTCACAGTGATGCCGTTTGGTTTAACCAATGCCCCGGCGTATTTTGTGCATCTCATGAACAAGGTTTTTATGAAATATTTGGATAAATTTGTGGTGGTATTTATCGATGACATACTTATTTACTCTAAGACGCCCGAAGAACATGAGCAGCATCTTTGGATAGTACTGGAAGAGTTAAGAAAACATCAGCTATACGCCAAATTCAGTAAATGTGAATTTTGGTTGAGAGAAGTTGGTTTCCTTGGGCACGTAGTGACCCAAGATGGAATCGCTGTGGACCCGGGAAAAGTAAAGGATGTGTTGGGATGGAAGCAACGCACAAACGTAACAGAAGTCAGAAGTTTTCTTGGCCTAGCGGGCTATTATCGAAGGTTTATTGAAGGGTTCTCCACTATAGCCAGACCCATGACCCAGTTACTCAAGAAAGACAAGAAGTTTGAATGGACTGAAGCTTGTGAAAAGAGTTTTCAGGAGTTGAAAAAGAGGTTAACAACCTCACCAGTTCTGGTTGTGCCCGATGTGCACAAAATTTTTGATATATATTGTGACGCATCCGGGAAAGGCCTTGGATGTGTGTTAATGCAGGAAGGAAAAGTAGTGGCTTACACCTCAAGACAGCTACGGCGACATGAAGAAAATTACCCCGTTCATGATCTGGAACTTGCTGCAGTAATACACGCACTCAAAGAGTGGCGACACTATCTTCTGGGGAACCGATGTGAAATATACACGGACCACAAAAGTCTTAAGTATATTTTCACGCAGCCAGAATTAAATTTGAGACAACGACGTTGGCTTGAGCTAATTAAGGATTATGACGTAGGAATTCACTATCACCCAGATAAAGCCAATATTGTGGCAGATGCCCTCAGCAGGAATCCATGCGCCGGTAATGGCAGTGTACAACTTTCGCAACATGTGTTCAGCCAGGAATTTGCCAAGCTGAACATGGCACTAGTCACGGAGGGGACCATTTCCCAGTTGGAAATAAAACCAACATTAGAGGACCAGATCAGAGAAGCCCAGAAGGGACACCCATGTATTGAAGGGATTAGGAAAAAGATGAAACTGGGCAGGGCGCCCGAATTTATTGAAGACAGCCAAGGAGTTATTTGGTTTGGACAGAGATTATGCGTACCAAACATTGAAAAGTTAAAACAGCAAATAATGGCAGAGGCGCATACCACTCCATATTCCATTCATCCCGGAGGGACCAAAATGTATAAGGATCTACAGGAGAGATTTTGGTGGCACGGGATGAAAAGGGATATAGCCATATATGTGGTATGTTGTGATACCTGCCAACGTGTGAAGGCGGAACACCAGAGACCAGCAGGGTTGTTGCAACCAATTAAGGTGCCTGAATGGAAATGGGATAGAATTGGAATGGATTTTGTTGTTGGTTTGCCAAGGTCACGCCATGGGAATGATGCTATCTGGGTAATAACGGATTCGCTGACCAAGGTAGCACATTTCATTCCGGTAAAGACCACCTACTCAACACAGAGGGTAGCCAGGCTGTACCTATTCAGGATTGTTTGTCTACACGGGGTACCCAAAATAATTGTATCTGACAGAGGCACCAAATTTGTCTCTAGATTTTGGGAACATCTACAGCAAGCCTTAGGCACGCAACTGGCTTTCAGCACAGCATACCACCCGTAGACCGGAGGACAGACAGAGCGGGTAAATCAAATATTAGAAGACATGTTGAGAGCATGTGTGCTTACCTACGGAGTCAGTTGGGAGGATAGTTTGCCTTATGCAGAATTCTCCTACAACAACAGTTATCAAGCTAGCCTAAAAATGTCACCTTTCGAAGCATTATACGGACGACGATGCCGGACCCCACTAAATTGGTCTGAAACAGGAGACAGCCGAATTTTTGGACCAGAAATACTAATAGAGGCAGAAACCAAAGTAAAGCTTATTCAGGACCGACTAAGGGCAGCTCAAAGCCGACAGAAGAGTTATTATGATCAAAAACACCGCCAGGTCCACTTTGAGCCCAATGACTACGTATATCTTAGAGTATCTCCGACAAGGGGGCTACAGAGATTTAAGGTCAAGGGGAAATTAGCACCAAGATTTATTGGACCGTTCAAAGTAACCGCAAGAAGGGGCAAGGTTGCCTATCAACTGGAATTACCGGCAGAATTATCAGATGTCCACGATGTGTTCCATGTATCTCAGCTGAGGAAATGTGTTAGCAACCCGGAAAAGCAAATCCAGCATCAAGAGTTGGACCTTCAACCAGATCTTACCTATCGGGAACGTCCTATAAAGATTTTGGAGGAGTCTGAACGGAGGACCCGACAAAACGTAATAAAATTTTACAAAGTCCAATGGAGCAATCACACCGAGGAAGAAGCAACATGGGAAAGAGAAGATCACTTAAGGACTGAGTATCCGTACCTGTTTGAGGGACAGCTGAAATCTCGGGGACGAGATTTTTCTTAAGGGGGTAGGTGTTGTAACACCCCAAAAATATTTATTTGGAGTTTTAAAAAAAAATCAAAATTTTAGCTAGGATTTAAAATTTTCTTGGAGGGTTCTGTTTGAAGGGTGGGTTTATTTGATTTAATTATTTTGGAGGTTTTCAAAACTATTTCTTTCTAAAGAATTTTTGGTTCTGGTTATTTGATTTTCGAAAGCAAAAGCCTTTTTCCACCTCCTCTAGCACCCTAAACCACTCCAAATATTTTTCTGCCACCCCAAGACTGACCTCACAAGTCATACACATCTTCTATGATATTATCCAACTCCTTTCCACTACACAAAAATATTTCTTCTATATATTTTTAATTCCAAAGATGGAATTTGAAATAATCATAGTTTCTTGACTTTACAAAGGAACTATATTTTTCTATAACTCTTTTGCCACACCAAAATTATCCCTGCATATACATGGTACCCCTAACCCATTTCTTCAAAAACTTTTGGTCCCACAGTTCAAAAATTTCAATTTCTATTCAATTCAAATTTGGTCCAGAAACCAACTTTTTGCTCTAAATCATTTCCAAACTCCACCAAAAATCTTGGCCTTCTGGCAAATTCATTTTTGAGTAACCACACACCACCACAGCAAATCCTTTGATCAACTAAGATGTTTAACACCCCATAGCATTTCATCAAACACTTGGCTTGCATACTGTTCATAACTGAATTTAGTTCAGTTAGCTGAACTAGTTCAGCCGACAGGGGCCGGCGATGCCGTGCACTGCTCGCCTTCCCCTCCCGCACGGCGTTGTCGCCCGCTTTCAATACCGCCGCTTCCCTGGCCCATCGCCCAGCCTCTCCACGCCGGTGAGCTGGCAGCTGGCCGGTGCAGCCACCCCCGAGCTCACCCACGGCGAGGCCGAGCGGATCGCCTCGGCCATCGGCCTCCATTCACTGCGCCGCACCTCCCCTACCTACCTCCCCGCCCACGCGTCACTCTCCCTCGCTTCTCCGCACAACGGACGCACCGACCACGCCGCCCCAGGCCCGTATGGCAGTCGCCGGAGCTGGCCACGCCGCCGCACCCGTGCGGACAGCGCATCGCGGGCGTGGCAAGCGAGCACGAGCCCGTCCAAGCGGAGGCTTCGGGCGAACTCCACCGGCCTCTTAAATGCCCCGTCGCCCCAGACCACCGGCCAAAACCAACCCCGGCGACCTAATTTACTCCGGCGACCTCCGCCCATCTCGGCCATCCT
Source organism: Secale cereale (assembly GCA_902687465.1). Classification (NCBI taxonomy): domain Eukaryota; kingdom Viridiplantae; phylum Streptophyta; class Magnoliopsida; order Poales; family Poaceae; genus Secale; species Secale cereale. The sequence continues at coordinate 854,954,695 of LR738714.1, read as the reverse complement.
CGACTCGCCTATAAAAGGGGCCCCCGAGCCCCTCCAGCTTCACCATTCGCCTCCACCACCACCCACTCTTCCTCCTAGCCACCCACCCGGCCACGAGGGGGTCATCTTCTCCCTCTCCGGCCACCGCTCCGCCGCCTCTGTCCACGAGCCAAACCTCGCACTTACTCCACCAGAGCCTCCCAAACTCCGCCGATCCACCTCTTTTCCACCACTATGCCGAACCCCTAAGCCAATTCCACTCCCCGAGCCCTCTCCGACGAGCCCCAACTTCACCCGAACCACCGTCCGCCGGCGTCGAGCTCACCGCCGTTCAGGTGATCGCCGGTGGCCACCACAACCACCCACGGATGCGGAAGTCCACGCTGGTCACACTGCAACCAGCACCGGGCTCTGAAACCCCGGCGATCGTCGCCGGCGATCGCCGCCTCCCCTCTGTACACGCGCGCGAGCGCGCTCAAATTCAAACCTGACGGGTGGCCCCCACCCGTCAGCTCTCTCTCTCTATTCTCTGTATTCAGCGAAGGCGTACTCTACGCTTTACGCCTTCTCCACTGGAAGGCGTATTCGCTGCCGAACCGTTTTCTTTTAAAACAGCCCAGGGGCTTCTGTTTTGCAGAAAGACCCCTGGTTTTAAAAAGTTAATAGCTTTTAAAATATTAATCCAAATGAGTTGATTCTTTTTGCAAAAATTCTCTTTTCCTCTCTAGTTTTTTTTAACATTTATTTAAAAATATTTTGAGAAAATTTTTTGTTCTGTGTGGGAATTCTTATTCGAATTCAAATTTGAATTTTCAGAAAAAGAAGAAGGATCTTTTGCTGGAAATTCAGAGGGGTTTTCTCCTGACTATTTTGGACAAGGCAAGCATTATTGAACCTGGGATATGGTGTTTGCATTTTTGCATGGTTACATAGTTTGGTATTGCAATGCATATGTTGCATGTTACATCACATGTGTGTGCATGGTCATGTCACCTTTTTCCTTTGCTTGCATATTACACTAGCATCTCTCTGACATACAAATGGTTACTTGATGGCAGAAATTTTGCTGCTGTTTTGGACGTGCCGGTGGCACGGTCCTTTGTTGACACAGTGGTGTCGTGTGATATTGATAGAGAATACTGGTGATATTTTAATAATACCTCCTGAGTCTGCCTAGATCGAGTCTTGCTCTATACACCTAGCTGTACACCGTGCTGCCACGGGTCCTTCCGAAAGGAGGGTACGGCCTAGTAAGTTGATAACCCCTGTACGGGTGCACGCCACCCAGATAACTACGATGAAGGTTGTAGCCTGGCATCGGGTCAGGGGCATGGGTGTTTCCGGTTGTAGCCGAGAGGGGGGCACCCCTTGTAATCCGCGCGTTTAATAGTGATCCCATGCTTTTCGGAGGTTGTAGCCTCCCTGACTTAAGGTTTCTGGAGCGATGCTTTGGGTGAATCCTGGCATCCGGACGGTGTGTACGCGTCAAGCGTGTTTTCAATCCAAAGTCCGTATTGGGTATTAGCCAGTGCACGATGTTGTCTAAGGAAATCCCATACGCGTGGGTAAAGAGTACACCCTCTGCAGAGTTATATCTATTCGAATAGCCGCGTCCACGGTCAAGAACTTGGTTGGGTGGGTCAAGTATCGGTCCCGGTGTCAGTCTCTGGAGGAAAAATAATATACTTGAGCATGTTTATGTTTGCATAAAGTTCTTGTCGCAGTTAGTATTCTCATGAATTTATTTATGATAAAAAAACCATGATTATGGACTAACCCTATGATGTTATTTTTTTCTTCCAGAGTGTCTCAGGGGCTGGCAAGACTACCCCGGACACTCGCCTTTATTTTTAAGCCCTTTTCGTGGCGTCCCTCGAGTGTCAGGCGGTTTATCACGCCACTACTCTTGTGGACACCCGACTGGCATTTCTTTTAAGCCCTCTTTGTGGCGTCCCTCGAGTGTCAGGCGGTTTATCACGCCACTACTCTTGTGGACACCCGATTGGCATTTCTTTTCAAGTCCTACCGTGGTGTCACTTGACATCCGACAGGCTTTTCTCCTATTTATATTTAATGTTGACAATAATATTTATTTCTATACTAACCAGGTCCTATCATGCCAAGTTGTGATAATTGTTGCATGCATGTAGTTCATCTACCATGGCATTCGCATTTGGTATATCTTATTTTCATAAATGCTTGCGAGTACATTCAAAAGTACTCACTGGCTTGTCCCTGGCTATTTACTTGGCCACACTTGGAGGAGGACGAGCTTTTGGAGGAGAATTGCGCTAGCGAGGCCGACGCTTAGAAGATTCCCAGTCAGCACACCTGTGTCATGGAGTCTATCACTTGTATCATCCGTCAAGCTTCCGCCAAACCAATAAAATAGTCAAGCCTCACACTGACGCTTGACTCTATGCCAGTATATCAGTGTTAAGACCCACCATCCACTGTCACATTCCGCCACCTTAGTGCGTTGAGTTGTTGTAATAAAATTGTTGAGTCACCCTGATTCAACCCTGTGTAATATTATATTGTACTGGTTATCTATATCAAGGTTGTCCACTGGTTGTTCTTGGGAGCCAGTGTGACTTAAGGCTATTCTGTGATTTATTTCCCAGAAATGAGCCTGACAAAAGGCGAGGTAGATCACCGGAAGAAGCCCGCCATGCGTACCGGTGATCACGTACTTGCTATGGTCAATGATTTACACGTAATCTTTGGAAAGGGCCCCGACGCACTAGCTGTTCCGAATGACGCTGAGGGACACGCACCCATGTGGAAGAAGAAATCTATAGTTTGGGACCTACCCTACTGGAAATACTTAGAGGTCCGCTCTTCAATCGACGTGATGCACATGACGAAGAACCTTTGCGTGAACCTGCTAGGCTTCTTGGGCGTGTATGGAAAGACAAAATATACACCTGAGGCACGGGAGGACCTACAACGTTTGCACGAAAAAGACGGCATGCCTCCGAAGCAGTATGAAGGTCCTGCCAGCTACGCTCTTACGAAAGAAGAGAAAGAAATCTTCTTTGAATGCCTGCTCAGTATGAAGGTCCCGACTGGCTTCTCGTCGAATATAAAGGGAATAATAAATATGCCAGAGAAAAAGTTCCAGAACCTAAAGTCTCATGACTGCCACGTGATTATGACGCAACTGCTTCCGGTTGCATTGAGGGGGCTTCTACCGGAAAACGTCCGATTAGCCATTGTGAAGCTATGTGCATTCCTCAATGCAATCTCTCAGAAGGTGATCGATCCAGAAATCGTACCAAGGCTAAGGAGTGATGTGGCGCAATGTCTTGTCAGTTTCTAGCTAGTGTTCCCACCATCCTTCTTCAATATCATGAGGCGCGTCCTAGTTCATCTAGTCGACGAGATTGTCATTCTGGGGCCCGTATTTCTACACAATATGTTCCCCTTTGAGAGGTTCATGGGAGTCCTAAAGAAATATGTCCATAACCGCGCTAGGCCAGAAGGAGGCATCTCCATGGGCCATCAAACAGAGGATGTCATCGGGTTTTGTGTTGACTTCATTCCTGGCCTTAATAAGATAGGTCTCCCTAAATCGTGGTATGAGGGGAGACTGACTGGAAAAGGCACACTTGGAAGGGACTCAATAATATGCAGGGACGGATATTCTTGGTCTCAAGCACACTACAGAGTTCTACAGAACTCTACCTTGGTGACCCCGTATGTCGATGAACACAAGAACAGTCTGCGCTCCAAACACCCGGAGTAGTGCGACGACTGTATTACATGTGAACACATCAGGACTTTCAACAGTTGGTTGGAAACACGTCTCAGAGGTGACAACACTGTTTGTGATGAGCTGTACTTGTTGTCCAGGGGACCATCTTTGACTGTATTGATTTACAAAGGATACGAGATAAATGGGAATACATTTTACACGATTGTCCAAGATCAAAAGAGCACCAACCAAAACAGTGGTGTCCGCTTTGATGCAACAACCGAGAGGGAAAAGGACACATATTATGGTTACATAGTGGACATATGGGAACTTGAGTACGGACATGATTTTAAGGTCCCTTTGTTTAAGTGCAAATGGGTCAATCTGTCAGGAGGCGGGCTACAGGTAGACCCACAGTACAGAATGACAACAGTGGATCTGGAAAATCTTGGGTACACTGACGAACCGTTCGTCCTAGCCAATGATGTGGCACAGGTTATCTATGTGAAGGACATGTGTACCAGACCGAGAAAATGAAAAGATAAGAAAGCGAATACACATACGATGAGCCAAGGCGCCACATAGTTCTTTCAGGAAAAAGGGACATCCTGGGAGTGGAGGGCAAGACAGACATATCTGAAGATTATGAAAAGTTTCATGAAATTCCTCCCTTCAAAGTCATGGCTGACCCAAGCATCCTGATAAACGATGAAGATTATCCATGGTTACGTCGCAATAAGCAAATGACACAAGCGAAGAAAAAGTGAAGACTTTTTTTCGCAACTATTAGGATGATACCATGCCAACTTTGTAACACACGAGTATGATACCATTGTCCGTTTTGTACATGCACACGCTATGCCATCTTTTTCAGAGTTCATTTGAAAACTATGAATTTAGGTCGAATTTTCTCTATATGTGCATCTATGTTCATTATTTAAGTAAAGTTAACCACAAACTTGTGATTCACACAAATTTCAAAGAATTCAAATTTTAACTATTCAAATTTGAAAACTAATGTCACTAACAGAAAGTTTATAATTTGAACCGGGACTAAAGGGCTAGGGCATTAGTACCGACCCTTTAGTCCCGGTTCAAGAACCGGGACAAGAGGCCCTTACGAACCAGGACAATAGGCCCGTTCTCTACTAGTGTTAGTGATTCACACAATTTACAAATAATTTCAAATTTAAACTATTCAAATTTGAATACTACTAGCACTAACAGAAAGTTTGTAATTGGTTTTACCTAAAGCAATAATATTCACAAAGAAACTCTAAATACAGTAAAAAACAACTCAGAAATAAATAAAGCAGAAAAGTAAAAAAACTACATTAAAAAAATTGGGCGTTGTCCAGTGAGCCTACAAGGCCTACGACCTAGCATGCAGGACTATAAGGCCCAGCAGGCCCACAAAGCAGCGCGCAAAGTTAGGCCCAGAAGCCTGCAATAGAGAGGAGTTCAATAGAGCCCCCGAAGTGGGGCTTATAAACAACTCCGAGGCCCTGTCAACTAGCGAGGTGGGACTAAAGATTTTGGCCGCGGGGCAGCACAGGGCCTTTGGTCCCGGTTGGTGGCACCAACCGGGACTAAAGGGGGGTATTGGTCCCGGTTCGTGGCACCAACCGGGACCAATGCCCCCCTTTAGTCTCGGTTGGTGCCACCAACCGGCACGAAAGGTCTCTCCTTCCCGCCCTTTGGGCTGCTGAAAAGAGACCTTTGGTCCTGGTTGGTGGCACCAACCGGGACTAAAGGGGGCATTGGTCCCAGTTGGTGCCACGAACCGGGACCAATGGCTTTGCTATATAAACCAGCACTTAGCATTTTTCAGATTTCATCTTCAGTTGCTCCTCCTCGCCGCCAGGCTGCTCCTCCTCGTCGTCGCCGCGCCCAGCCCTATCGTCGTCGTCGCGCAGCCCCGCGCCGCCCCGTCTTCGCCGGCCCATCGTGGTCTCCCCGCGCCGCCCCGTCGCCGCCCGCTCCTCGGCGCCATCGCCTGCCCGCGCCGGTCCCCTCCTCGCCGTCGCCTCCCCACGCCGACCCCCTCCTCGTCGTCGCCTCCCCGCGCCGCCTCTTCCTCAGCCCAGCCCCGACCTCGCCGCCCCCAGTGAGCCCCCGCGCCCCTGCCCTGCCCCCGCCGCCACCGTGGATGTGGCCGCCGCCGCCGCGCGTGGATGTGGCCGCCGTGACCCCACCTTCGATATATGCATGTTTTTTTCTGCATATATATATGATGTTTTGTTGCATATATGTTGATGTATATATGTTAATGTATGGATGTATATATATATATATATATATATATATATATATATATATATATATATGATGTTTTTTGTTGATTTTGTTTTTTCATATATCATATGATGTTTTTTTATTGTTGATAGATATGATTTTTTTCGTTGTCGTTAGTTGTACTGTTTAGGGTTAGGGTCGTCGAGGAAGAAGGAAAATAAGCGAGAAACTGGGACATGAGGGGGGGTCGATATACCCCCTCCCGGATAACTTCGGCATGAGGGGGGTCAATATACCCCCTCCTCGATAAATTTACTAAGTTAAAATGTTCTCGTGTTGGGGGGGGAGAAGAAAAGAGAGGAAGAAGAGGACAGATAAATAAGAAGAAGAAAAAAGAAGAAAAAGAAGAGGAGAAGAAGAAATGAATAGAGTAGAAGAAGAAAGGAATAGAGGAGAAGAAGAGAAAATATTTTCTTCTTCTCCTCTTTTTTTTTTTCTTTTTTTCTTCGATCTTCTCCTCTCGCTATGCCTTTCTTCTTCTTCTCTTTTTATTTCTTCTTCGTTTTCTTATGTTTTATCGGGTCTGTCGTCGTCGATATATGTACCCCTCCCGATAACTTCAGCACGAGGGGGGGTGGTCGATATACCCCCTCCCCGATAATATTATTTCCCATGTACGTATGTCGTGTCGATATAAATTCCCGATAACTTCAACACGTGGGGGGTCGATATACCCCCTCCCGATAACTTCAACACAGGGGGGATCGATATACCCCCTCCCGATAACTTCAACACATGGGGGGGGGGTCTGTCGTCGTCGATATACCCCCTCCCCGATAACATTATTTTCCCGTGTATGTATCTCGTCGTTGTCGATATTACCCCCTCCTTAAAGCGTTCTCGAAGCCACCCCTAACCCTTGAAGCATTGTCGGGGCCACCCGAAACCCTAGAGAAGCAGCGTCGAGGCCACAAATTAATATATATGATTCCTTACTGTGATTAGCTAGCTAGTTCTACATTTGCCATTAATAGATCCATCTGTCATGTTTGAATAATAATTGTCATGTTGTAAATATTTGTAGAAACTATGGACGACACCCCACGAGACGAAGCACAAGAAGCGATGTTGCTGGACATAATCGCAAACGGACGTGATGTCGTCTTGTCGTTTCTCAACAACACCGATGAGCTGCTGGAAAGAGAGGATGAAGAAGCAGGCTATGATTATGATGGCTCCGGTGACCCAATGCACATGCAAAAAGTAGACCGTGAGGACGGCTCCGGTGACCTAATGCCGGTACAAGAAGGAGACCGTGATGACGGCTCCGGTGATAGAACCGAGTCCGGCCAGCAGGTATATATATTAGTTAAGCCTGTGCTGACTAGTTAATTGATGCATTCATTGTTTTAGTATGTACACATATTAATTAACTCTCGTCTTTGTTCTTTTTTCTAGCCCTCCGGATCAAGCACATCTTCGGTAAGGAGACAAGGCCCGAAGAAAAAGTTGAGCTCGGATGAAAAGTTTGAGATCACAGAAATCGCGCGCACCGGCCAACCGATTGAACCCATCCGGACAAAGAACGCATTTGTTAATCAGTGCGGGGTTTTGGTTAGGGATAAGATCTCGATCAGCATCCAGCAATGGTTAAAGCCGGCTGCAGAAGACCCTCAGGTGTCTTATGTCACTCATATGCAGAAAGAAGATCTTTGGACTGAGCTAAAGTCAAATTTCACCCTACCGCCAGAGGATGATCCGGCGGAGCCAGTTAAAGAGGAATTAATCAAGTCTTTTGCTCTTACGAAGATGGCAGACCTATTTAGGGGGTGGAAGAAACACCAGAATAAGTTTGTCCGCAAAAAAGAGACAACAGAATTCAAGGGCATATATGAGAAGATCAGAGATGACTGGCCCGCATTTGTGGCCTATAAGAAATCGGAAAAGAGTAAGAAGATGTCGGCGACAAACCAGAAAAATGCTGCGAAGAAGATGCATCACCATCACACGGGGTCAGGTGGCGACCTCAGAGCCCGGCCTAAGTGGGCCAAGGCTGAGAATGATCTGCTTCAGAAAGGGATCGAACCAGAGACAATGAACTGGCCAGACCGTTGCCAGACTTGGTTCTTCGGGGCTGGCGGAACCTTGGACCCTGTACCAGGGTGGTGCATTTGGACGGATAAGCAATTGGAAATACCACTCAGGAAGATGCGGCAATATATCAAAGCAGCGCAGCAAGGGATGTTCGTTCCCGATAGAAAGAACGACGAGCTCACAATGGCCCTCGGGAATCTTGAGCACCCTGGACGGACACGAGGCACGCCAGGCTCCGTTCTGTGGAGTGCTGGGTTTCCGGACGCAGGCGGTTACAAATGCCACGAGAGGATGAAGAAAGTGCAGCAGACCGAACTGCAGGCGCTGCACGCCAGGGTACAAGCGATAGAGGAACGAGAAGCAAATCGCAACAAAAGAACTGCCGAAGCTTCCCCCGAAGCTACCCCGCCATCTCAGCGGAGGAGCAGCGTGGCTTCCACTGAGCTGCTTCAGCCGGAGCATGTCTTGACGGCTCTTGCCAGCTATCCCGTGGATGATCTTAGCAGGAAGGAAATACTTAGAGATAAAAACATATTTGCACTTATTCCACAAATCAATAATATTTCTAGGAAAAGAGGAAAACCAAGTTTTAGCACGATCTCTAAGTGAAAATGGAAATAACTTCAATTTAACAATATCGTTATCGTTATCCCTTTTCTTTTACATATCACACAAATCAACAAAGTTGTTTAGATGGGTAGCGGCATCTTCACTAGGAAGGCCGGAGAATTGATCTTTCATGACAAGATTCAACAAAGCAACATTGATCTCACAAGATTCAGCATCGGTAATAGGAGCAATCGGAGTGCTAATAAAATCATTGTTGTTGGTGTTGGAGAAGTCACACAATTTGGTATTGTTCTGAGCCATAGTGACAAGCAAGCAATCCAACACACACAAGCAAACAAGAAGCAAGCGAACAAAAAACACACGGCGGAAGAAGGGCAAATAAACGGAAAGGGTGCAGTGGGGAGAGGAAAACGAGAGGTAAAAAAAATGTAATGCGAAGTATAAGGGTTTGTGATAGGTACTGGGTATATGACTTTTGCGTAAGCCTCCCAGGCAACGGCGCCAGAAATTCTTCTTGCTACCTCTTGAGCTTGCGTTGTATTCCCTCGAAGAGGAAAGGGAGATGCAGCACAGTAGCGTAAGTATTTCCCTCAGTTTTTTAGAACCAAGGTATCAATCCAGTAGGAGACCATGCGCGAGTCCCTCGCACCTGCACAAACAAATAAGAACTTCACAGCCAACGCGATAAGGGGTTGTCAATCCCTTTACGGTCACTTACGAGAGTGAGATCTGATAGAGATGATAGTTGATATTTTTTGTATTTTTGATTTAATAAAACATCAAATAAAGGCGGTAAATGTAAAGTAGATGTAGATTGATATGTTGAGAATAGACCCAGGGGCCATAGTTTTCTCTAGTGGCTTCTCTCATGATAGCGATACTCTACGGCGGGTAAACAAATTACTGTCGAGCAATTGATAGAAAGAGAATAATTATGAGACTATTTGGCATGATCATTGTATATAGGCATCACGTCCGAGACAAGTAGACCGACTCCTGCCTGCATCTACTACTATTACTCCACACATCGACCGCTATCCAGCATGCATCTAGTGTATTGAGTTCATACGAACACAGTAACGGCTTAAGCAAGATGACATGATGTAGAGGGATAAACTCAAGCAATATGATGTAAACCCCATCTTTTTATCCTCAATGGCAACAATACAATATGTGCCTTGCTGCCCCTACTGTCACTGGGAAAGGACGCCGCAAGATTGAACCCAAAGCCAAGCACTTCTCCCGTTGCAAGAACTATAGATCTAGTAGGCCAAACCAAACCAATAATTCGAAGAGACTTGCAAGGATATTATGAGAACACATAAAAATTCAGAGAAGAACAAAATATCTTTCATAGATAACCTTGATCATAAACTCACAATTCATCGGATCTCGACAAACACACCGCAAAAAGAGATTACATCGAATAGATCTCCTCGAAGACAAAGGAGAATTTGTATTGAGATCGAAAGAGAGAGAAGAAGCCATCCAGATACTAGCTATGGACCCGAAGGTCTGTAGTAGACTACTCACAACTCAAGGTGAGGGTGATGATGATGATGATGAAGGGCTCCGTGATGGATCCCCCTCCGGTGGAGCTCCAGAACACGCTCCAAGATGGGATCTCCACAGGAACAGAAGGTGCGGCAGTGGAATTAGGGTTTTCTCTCTGTCTTAGGAGTTTCTGTGGTACGTGGACTTATATAGGAAGAAGGAGGGCACCGGCGGCCACTCGAGGGGGCCTCGAGGCAGGGGGCGCAACCTGGGAAGGGGGGCGTGCCCCCCACCCTCGAGGGCACCTCCTCGATCCTCTGACATGGTTCTCAAGCTTCATGTGCGTGATTTTCTCCAAAAATATCTCTCGCAAAGGTTTCATTCCGTTTGGACTCCGTTTGATATTCTTTTTTTGCAAAACCCTGAAATAGGCAAAAAAACAGCAATCTGGACTGGGCCTTTGGGTTAGTAGGTTGTCGGGGAAACTGATCGCCTACGAACACCTATGGGACCGGAGCCCCTTTTCGGTACGGCATGGGGGCGGAGGATGCACAAAGAGCGGATCGAGGCGCACACGCGAGCAGTTTACCCAGGTTCGGGCCGCACGGATGCGTAAAACCCTACTCCTGCTTTGGTTTGTTATTGAGTTCTTGGCTCGGGACCGAGGAGAGCAACAACACACTCTAACCGCTAGCTGGACCGAGCGTGGAGAGTGATCGATGATCGGAACCCCTTCTACGTTGCACATGGGCCTCCTTTTATAGGTCAAAGGGGTCACCGATAGGTGGCAACGCGGATGGGGGTAAAAAAGTAAAAATGGTGCTAGTTGGAACAGTGTTTGCATAGTGCTCTATACCTAAATCTGACGGCAGGGGACAAGGGCATTGAATGCCCGTCGCCGTCGCCCCAAACAGTGCAAAAAGTGATCGTCAGGGCGCCTCCGGTCGCCACGATGGTGGCCATGTCATCGCCGCTTGCCACCGTGTTCCCCTGGCTGCACAGCCTTCCGCCACGTGCGCCTGGAAGGGCCCCAGGGCGACACATGGGTGGATGCGCTGGAGCGTAGGAACTGAGTGGAAGCTTGCCGCGGCAAGTGCCTTGCCGCGGTCGCTATCTTGTCGCGCCTGGGAGCTTGTCGCTCACCGGGCCTTGCCGGGACGCGTGGCGCGTCGCGGCAAGCTCTCTTGAGGAGCCTTGGTTGGCCTTCCCGGCAAGCTCCTCTTGCCGGGGTCTCGTGTCTTGAGCGATTTTGTGCCTTGGGTGGCCTTCCCGACAAGCTCCTCTTGCCGGGGCCTTGTCTCTTTGACTCAAATACTTTGTTCTTGAATGGCTCGAGTGGAACCACGAGGGGTCTTGGCGGTCGCCTGGCGAGCCTTGTCGCGGGACGCTGCAACTGCCCGTGCACAAGTTCGGGATACTAAGTTACCCCTACTTTAGTACACCGACAGGAGCCCCCGGGCATGGGCCACACACGGTGCCGAGCGCTGTTGGGCCAGGCCCAAAACAGTGCACGGGCACGTGCGGCCTACGGCACGCCGTATCCAACTCCGTATCCACCGCGCCCTCCCCTAACGGCACGCGTCAATCACGGCGTCGTGGGAGAGATCGTGGCCTGATTCTTTAATGGGAAATGCGGAACGTCCCCCCCTTCCCCCCTTAAAAGCAGGGGAAACACGGGCAGTTCCTTCCATTCGCTCGTTCCTGCTTCAATCCTCTGAAACCCCCGCCGCTCACCTCTCCCCGAAGATCGAAAGATAGCGGCGCTCTGCCCCCTCCGCCGCCACTAGCATCACCAGCGCCGTCGACTACCCCCGCCGTTCCAGCCATGGCTCCGAAACGCGAGAAGGCGAAGGCCGCGAAGTCCGCCGAGGCGCTGCGGCTAGCAGCAATGCGGAAGAAGATGGTGGTCTTCCCGCCAAAGCTTAACGCGGAGGAGCTGAGGGATACCTTTTACCTCTTCTGGGCGAGGGAGACGAAGGCGCATCCTCACACCAAGGTACTCCTCGCCGTAGCCTGCGATATGTTCCCGACCGGCTATGCCTTTTTTGGCTTGTTCTTCTACTGCGGGCTCTGCCCGCCCTTTTCTGAGTTCTTCTGCGACATCATGAATACCTACGGGTTTCATCTCCTTGACTTCACCCCCTACGACGTCTTGACCATGGCCGTTTTCGCACATTTGTGCGAAAACTTTGTCGGAGTCTACCCCAATGTAGCTCTCTTCCGCCATTACTTCACGCCCCGAGTCGAGGCAGGGTCGCCTCTGTCTGGCGGAATCTCTTGGATCTCGAGGACGCACAAGAAGGAAGCCTATCTGGAAGGGGAGCTCCGCGGCAAGTGGGATGAGTCGAGAGCCAACTGGTGTTGGATAGTGGAGGACGACCCGCAGCCATTCACTTCCCGGTGCCAAGCCGCAGTAGTACGCGACAACGACTGGAGCGACCTGGCCCCGGAGGACAGCAGACAGAAGATCGCCACCACCCAGATCCTTCGCCTCCGGCACGCCAAGCTCACCGTGGGCGCAGTAGGAGCAGACTTCCTCCGCCGCCGCATCGCCCCCTTGCAGGAGAGAAAGAGGGCTGCTTGGGAGTTCAAGAACGCGGCAGACATCATGAGGCTGCGCCTGGGCCTCAATTGGAATTTCACTGTGCTGGAGCTTAACGCGATACTCCAAGCGATGTTCAAGTACAACTCCGCCCACCCCGAATGGTTCTCGTTGCCGCCAGGCGTCGTCCCGCTGTGCAACAGCTCTGCGCTCAGTGCCATCCGGGCCGTGATGCCACTGTGCGACTCCCACGGGATCGATCCCACTTGGCAAGAACCTTCCGACGAGGCTGTGCAGACATTCTTCGACAACCTGGTGGAGCAGCCAGTCGATCCTGATGAGAAGAAAGGCCTTACCCGCGACACCACCGACCAGGAGATGGCATACATTGCCACAAGACTGGAAGAGGCAGCAGCAGCCAGGGCCGCGGGCGAGTTCGGGTATAAAGTGGAGGAGGTGGAGGAAGCGGAGGCGACAAGCCTCGCCGAGGAGGAAGAGCTCCGCAAGGCGCGGAAGCTTGCCGGGCAACTCGCCGGGACAAGCGAGCCCACCGAGCAGGGCGTCGAGTCGAGCGGCCCCACTGAGCAGGGTGCCGGGTCCAGTGAGCCTGCCGAGGACTCGAGAGGCTCACTGGAGATTGGCTCCTCTTCTTCCTCCTCGGGCAGCTCTCCACCACCAGCGAGTCCTCCAGCTCTGACAAGGAGGCGCCTCCGCAAGGCGCAGACGTGGCGGGGCGGCAGGCGGGCCAACAGCCGCAGCGCCGCGCGCAGCGCGCCACCACGACAAGCAAGGCCGCCAAGGGAGTGCCTCGTGCTTCAGCGGCAACAGGAGGGGGATCTTCCCGGACTGGTGCCCCTGCTCCCGCTGTTCCTCGTGCTTCGGCGGCAACCGGAGCGGGGACTTCCCAGACCACCGTCCCTGCTCCCGCCAAGCGGCCGAGGGGACCCACTCCTCCGCCTCCTCGCGCCGGGACGCGCGAGCCAGATTTTGACTTCTCCGCGCTGAGCTTCGACGAGGAGGAAGAAGAGTAAGTCTTCGCAATCCTTGTATTTCTTCGGTTTTTCTTGTTGTTTTTGTCTTGCCTCTCTTTTGCCTAAGTCTGAACCTGTCCTTCTTACAAAATTCTGGCTCAAAGGGCAGCGAAGAGGGCCAAGGTCTGGTTATCGAGGACGAGCCCGCCGCATCAGCAGGGGGCGTGCCCGAGACGATCTTGCCGGACCCGGCGACTGGTCTTCGGAGCAGCCCCCAGCGTAAGTGTGGTTCACTTTCCGCTTGTCGGGCGCGCGTGGGTTTTCCTTCCTTGCTGATATTTTGTTTGTTGACTTGTGCAGGAGCAGAGCAGCATCAGGAGCGCCAGGAGATCGCCCCCGACGAGCCGCACGCCTCGACCACACCGCCAAGGGGAGGCTCCCCGGCAAGGGCGAGCACCCCGCCAAGGGCGAGCACCCCGCCAAGGGCGAGCACTCCGCCAAGGGATGGCGCTAGCGGCCCTCCGCCGGCGGGAGTTACTACCACACTGTCGAGGGAGAGCTCCCCGGCGAGGAACTTCGCCTAAGAGCCGGCCCGCGCAGGTAAACCCTTGGACTTTTCTTCTTCTGATCTACTTTTTTGGATATTTGCGTGACTTGTTCGTCTTTTCTTTTCTTCCATCAGATCCCTCCGCCGCCGAGCCCATGGAAACGGAGGTCGTCGCCGATGATGCCGCCGTTGCTGAAAAGACGGTCGGCGCGGACGGACCTGCTGGCGCAGAGGCCGCCGAGGCTGCCGCCACGGCAGTTGGCGAAGAGGCTGGCGGTCTCACTGACGGTACTGAGGCCGCAGGAGCGCCAGGCGCTACGCCGACCGCCGAGCCTTCCTCCGCAGCCGCAGCCGCCAGCCTCGACGAGCCCGAGGCAAGCGCTTATCAGAAGGCCAGCGACGACGTCTTCATCCAGCTCCCGTGGGCGTCCATGTCCAGGGCGCCAGTCGAGGGAGAGGTCTTCGACGGGGAGGTCCTCGCCTCCGCCGGACTGAAGATCGTCGATGCGCCGAGCTGCAGCAGCGAGCCCGAAGAGGAGCGGCTGCTGTGCAAGCTTCTGTCTCTGTATCGCGCCCGGCAAGCGAAGCTGGAGTCCTGAGAGGCTCTGGCCGCCAAAGCGAGTGGTGACTTGGAGAAGCGCGCAGAAGAGCTCGGGGCCGCCAACCAAGCAGCTCTCCGATCCTTGGCGGAGGAGCGGGAGCAGCTTGCCGAGGCGCATCAGGCGTTCATTTTGGAGAAAGCTAAAGCTGAGGAGCAGCAACGGCTTGCCGCCAAGGATATATCCCTTTGAGAAGGTGAGCTGATGCAGCGGAAGGTCGACCTCGACAGCCATGAGGACGAGCTTGCCGCGCGCGAGCAATCTCTTGGCGGAGCTCTGCAGGAAGCAAAGGATGCTGTTGCAGCCGCCGAGACCGCCAAGAGGGACTTGGAGGCGAGGATGGCACAACTGGAGGCCAACCTCAAGACGAGCGGCGAAGAGGTTGCCGCACTGAAGCTCGAGAGGGAGAAGGATGCCCACAGCCATTCCGAGCTGCAAGTCCGCCTCTCCGAGAAGGGCAAGGAGCACGCCGTCGCCAAGGACTCCATTGTCGATCTGGAGCTGAAATTGACCACGCTGACCCAGACGCTTGACGGTGCCAGGGAGTGGGAAACGGCCTTGAAGGAGGAGCTCAGGGCCGAGAAGGTGTTGCTGGACAGTGCCGCCATCTCGCAGAATAACTTCAGGCGGAACGTCGAGATATGGACGGAAGGGCTTGTCAACGCCGCCGCGGACATCAACACGGAGCTGGCGCAGCTGGGAGCGGAGTTCCTCGGGTACTCTACCGACGAGAACCTCCACGCCAGCGCCAAGCTTACTCTGTTTTTCAAGGGCGTGGCGACAGCCCTCCAGCAACTCCGGGAGAAGATCCCGAAGTAGCTGGCTGACGAATCGCGTAGGCTCTGCGCGGGGGCCCTCCAGAAGGTGCGGATGAAGATAGCGTACCGCAACCCCGGCCTCAACCTCACCAACGTCCTCAGGACTCTGCCGCCCGACGCCGACCAGGAGGCGCTCAAGGCCCTTGTCGCACCCATTGTGGACAAGGTGGGCGGGATCAAGAGGGTTGAAGGCGACCGTGCGGACTAGGCTTGCCTGCTTCCTTCATTCCCTTGTCGCTGTTAACCATGTTACGAACAGTAGTCTATTAGAACTACGACAAGTCATTTTGTAATATAACTCTATCTTAGGTGGTTAAATGCAACGTTATTTCCTTTACTTGACTTCCTTGCTTTGTATGTTTTTACCCCACGCTTTTAGGGAACTTGCCGGCGTAGGCACCTTTGCCGCGAGCGCTGAGTGCGGAACTTCAGCAGCCTGCTGGCAGTGCCATTGCCGACAAGCAACCTTGTCGCAACCAGTTGCAGCACACTTAAGCTGTTGAGCGGGCTCGGAAACAAAGTAAGGGCGCGACACTAGTCGCAGCACACTTAAGCTGTTGAGCAAACTCGAAACAAGATAAGGGCGCAACTGGCCGCGAGTTGGTTCCTCTGTGCATAGGTTTTCCATATAAAGCGCGGCCGTTCAAGGAGAATAACTTAAAAAATTAAAAAAAAATGATTTCTCAAACTTTGGCAACTTAGCTTTTGTGTTGTCTGCTTCCCGGCAAGGCAAGGCTTTCTTGAACGGCACTTGGTCCATACCACTATCTTCTCCTCCCCCC
>LR738714.1:854829512-854938283 GCA_902687465.1 Secale cereale | reverse complement strand
CCCCCCCCCCCCCCGGAAAACTTGTGCGCGAGGGAACCTTCTTTTCCTTGAGAAAAAAGAGAGAAGAGAAAACACAGATATGGGCCTCTGCAGCTCGTTATGGCTTACCGGGGGTAGGTGCTGCACAAAGTGTCAGATAATACATGCAAAAAGACAAAAATGCACGAAAATGACAAGTTGTGCGGGGCACATAAACTTTACTGATGCACGGGGTCTGCGCCCGACTTTGTACAAAGGATTACATGCAACAGCGGCAAGACTTGTACAAAAGGTGGTTGCCGGGGTGGATCACGGCAACCGCGCCTTACGGGTAAAATTTACGAAGATGCTCGATGTTCTAGGAATTGCTCACCGGCAAGCCATCTTCGGTCTCAAGGCGGACAGCGCCGGGCCTTGTGACTTATTTCACCCGATAAGGGCCCTCCCACTTTGGCGTCAACTTGTTGGAATTCTTGGCGGATTGAACATGCCGAAGAACAAGGTCCCCTTCCTCGAGACTTCTGGCATTGACTTTGCGGCTATGGTAGCGACGCAAAGCTTGCAGGTAGCGAGCAACTCGCACAGCAGCCTGAAGACGGCCCTCCTCAAGGAGCAGCGCGTCATCTTGTCGCAGCTGCTCTTGCTCGAGCTCATCATAAGCGAGCACTCGAGGTGATCCGTATACGAGTTCCGTGGGGACAACTGCCTCTGCTCCATAGACTAGAGCAAAGGGTGTCTGTCTAGTGGCTCGATTTGGCGTCATCCTGATCGACCAAAGAGCCGTCGGCAACTCCTCGATCCAGTTTCTTCCGTACTTGTGCAGCCTGTCGAAAGTTCTTGTCTTGAGTCCGCGCAGCACTTCAGCGTTTGCCCTCTCTGCTTGACCGTTGCTTCTCGGGTGAGCAACAGAAGCAAAGCAGACCTTGGCGCCAAGGTCTTGGACATATTGCATGAAGGTGCGACTTGTGAATTGTGTACCGTTGTCGGTGATGATCCTGTTAGGGATCCCGAAACGGCAAACAATCGACCTGAAGAACTTGACTCCTGACTGTGCGGTCACCTTTCTCACTGGTTCCACTTCCGGCCACTTTGTGAACTTGTCGATGGCGACGTACAAGAACTCAAAGCCCCCGGCTGCGCAGGGAAATGGACCGAGGATGTCGAGCCCCCAGAACGAAAATGGCCAGGACAAAGGGATCGTCTGGAGAGCTTGGGATGGTTGATGTATCTGCTTGGAATGGAACTGGCACGCTTCACACTTGGTTACTTGTGCAGTTGCATCTTGGAGGGCTTCTGGCCAAAAGAAACCTTGCCGGAACGCCTTGCCGGCAAGTGCTCTTGCGCCAATGTGGTGGCCACATATGCCTCCATGTATCTCTGCCAACAGCTTCTGTCCATCTTCCCGGGGAATACACTTCAATTTCACTCCGTTGAGCCTTCTTCTGTACAGTTCGTTGCCGACAAACTGGTACATACTTGACTGCCGGGCTACTCTTTCAGCTTCTTCTTGCTCTTCGGTAAGTTCTCCTGTCTGCGATGTCGGGCAAACTGATCGCCCACGAACACCTATGGGACCGGAGCCCCTTTTCGGTATGGCAAGGGGGCGGAGGATGCACAAAGAGCGGATCGAGGCGCACACGCGAGCAGTTTACCCAGGTTCGGGCCGCACGGATGTGTAAAACCCTACTCCTGCTTTGGTTTGTTATTGAGTTCTTGGCTCGGGAGCGAGGAGAGCAACAGCACACTCTAACCGCTAGCTGGACCGAGCGTGGAGAGTGATCGATGATCGGAACCCCTTCTACGTTGCGCATGGGCCTCCTTTTATAGGTCAAAGGGGTAACCGACAGGTGGCAACGCGGATGGGGGTAAAAAAGTAAAAATGGTCGTAGTTGGAACAGTGTTTGCATAGTGCTCTATACCTAACTCTGACGGCAGGGGACAAGGGCATTGAATGCCCGTCGCCGTCGCCCCAAACAGTGCAAAAAGTGACCGTAAGGGCGCCTCCGTTCGCCACGATGGTGGCCATGTCATCGCCGCTTGCCACCGTGTTCCCCTGGCTGCACAGCCTTCCGCCACGTGCGCCTGGAAGGGCCCCAGGACGACACGTGGGTGGATGCGCTGGAGCGTAGGAACTGCATGGAAGCTTGCCGCGGCAAGTGCCTTGCCGCGGTCGCTATCTTGTCGCGCCTGGGAGCTTGTCGCTCATCGGGCCTTGCCGGGATGCGTGGCGCGTCGCGGCAAGCTCTCTTGAGGAGCCTTGGTTCGCCTTCCCGGCAAGCTCCTCTTGCCGGGGTCTCGTGTCTTGAGCGATTTTGTGCCTTGGGTGGCCTTCCCGACAAGCTCCTCTTGACGGGGCCTTGTCTCTTTGACTCAAATACTTTGTTCTTGAATGGCTCCAATGGAACCACGAGGGGTCTTGGCGGTCGCCTGGCGAGGCTTGCCGCGGGACACTGCAACTGCCCGTGCACAAGTTCGGGATACTAAGGTACCCCTACTTTAGTACACCGACATAGGTTAGTCCCAAAAATGATATTAAAGTGAATGATAAAGCCCATTAAACATCCAAGACTTCATAAATAATAGCAAGGAACAATAAAAAATTATAGTTACGTTGGAGACGTATCAGCTACCGATTTGTTAACAAACTCGGTGATACCGAAGCAACTTTGGAACCTAACTAGTGAACTCGGTCAGACCGAGTCACAGTTTGGTGGCACCGAGATTGCTAGGGTTTCACAGAGAGTCTAACTCGGTCGCACCGATTTGCAATTTTCGGTCAGACCGAAAAGCGAAAGTGTGATGGCCTAAGCAAAATCGGTGAGACCGATTTTTACAACTTGGTCGGTCCGAGATGAGTTCGATGGAGACCTAACCCTAAATTTTCGAATCAAAACTAATCTATAGATTTTTTTTCAGTGGATAGATAGTTTGCATACGTGGTAAAGATCATGGAAAAGTAATGTGCTATGAATCAGACTTAAAGGAATAGCACATAGAGTCGAACCCACACCCTAATTTGGCGGGAGTTTGCTACGGCAATAATGGCGGAGAAGATTTCCGTTGATGGCGATGGAAACCAACGACGGGAGGTCGCTGGCGGCGAGGAGACGATCCGGAGACCCAAGACGGCACAGCAGGTCACGCGCGGGCGAGAGGTTTTGAAAAGTTTTCCAAAACTTGACCCGTCGGTATATATAACCTGACCCTGTCGGTGTGACCGAGTGGAACAACTCGGTGGCACCGAGATGCAAAACTGCTAGCAGTTATTGCAACTCGGTGTGACTGAAAAGGTCAAATCGGTTGCACAGAGATTGAAAACATAGATCAACTTAGTGAACTCGGTGTGACCAAAGTGGATGACTCGGTCATACTGAAATACACAAAGAGGTTTTGGAAGTTTAAGTCTATGACGAATCGGGGACACCGAGTGCTCCTCACACAGAGTGGTTCAAATCTGACTTGATCAAACTTTGTGATGTAGCATAAATGGAGTTTTAGACGAGAAAAGCATAGATAGCTAGAGGGGGTTCTTAGGCATTCTTGTCCATCCATTTGGCAAAAGAGAAAGAGCCAAACAATCAAAGCAACAAATGGATGTCCTCAAATGAGAAAAATATGCATTCAACATGCTCACACAATAAGATAGCAAATGAAACATGTGGCAAAGCATGCACAACCATTCTAGCATCTATCAAGCAATTGGCGATGACTAGGTCATCTATATATGAGTATATTGACTTAGGAGTCAAATGAGAATATTTGATCGTAGGCCATACTCATCGTTTAAGCACGAGTGGGGTTACCACTTTTACATAAAGCATTGTTGTGTTCACATCATTAGAGTTGCTTTAGCTCAATTGATTAGAGTAGAGATCCCCTAGATATGATATCCCCCCTAAGAGGGATGAACTAACATTGGTTTTTGTCGATGATGACTTCATGTAGATGTTGAAGATGTGGATGCTCAATGTTGATGTAGATCATTTGGAGTTGGAGTGAGTTGCACTTTCAATACCTACACGGGTTAGTCCCACAAGGAACAAACAAATATATCCATGGACAAAGAGTGAATTGCACACAAGATGATGTCCATGAAAGCATTAGGTTACCTTGTCCCTTGTCTTACAAACAAAAGGGTTTGTGACTCCTTGAACTAGTGCAAGATATGGAAGTTGTTTGCACTTGTCCTCGCCAAAATGATATGAGTGAAGTATGTTGGCGGAGTCACCCTCAAGAACTCTCTAGTTCCTCTTCTTCGGGATCCACACCATCTTGATGGGAATCCTTGGAGTTGTAGTCGTACTTGATGAAGTAGAACTTGAAGTAGTCTTGGGAATCCACTTGACCAAGGCCTTGGGAGCTTCTTCAATTGCATTAATCTCCTCTTGAAGCTTCTCCTTGCCCTTTAACTTGTGGTCTTGTGGTGGAAGATCATCTTGTGCTTGTGTGCCCTTAAAGGAAGTAGGATCATACTTCTCTTGTTGAGGAACAACCTTGGTCTTGGGGTATTGATCTTCTTCCAACTCAACTCCATTGGCATTGAACTTTCGTTCAAAACCAACACCTTGATTCTTCCGGTGTCTTCCTTGCTTGCATACAATTTCCTCAAATTGCTTACTCCCGGCAAGGCTCTTGTAAACACCTTTCTCTATAATTCCCTTCAATAAGCTATTTTCTTTCTCAAGTGTAACTTGGCTAAGAAAACCGTTAGTGGAATCAAGAGTACTACTAGAAGCAACAATATTGGATTTAGCATGATTGTTGTTACTACTAGATGAAGAATCTTTCTTGTTCTTGTTGCTAGATTTTACTTGTGGCATGTAAGTAGACAAGAGTAAACGTTTGGCAATGTAAGAAGAACTTTTCTTGCGAAGATCATCATTGATTGCTTTTAAGAACTCATGCTCTTGCTCAAGATTGAGCTTTTCAAAGCGTAACTTCTCATGAGTCTTTAAAGGTTCTCGATGATCTTCCAAGGTAGTTTCATGAGCTAACTTAAGAGTGTTTAGTTCTTTAGATAGTCGCTCAATCTTCTCCTTATCATTGTCATTCGTTTTATCTTGATTAGCATGATTAATATCAAATTCATCATAGTTTTCATCATAGGTTTCATCACTGTTGCTACTAAGAAGTAAATCATCATCTCCTAGCAAGTCATCTTCATCACTATTAAAATCAAGATACTCGGGGTGTGATACCTTAGGGCCTTTAGCCATGAAGCATCTTCCAGTTCCTTCATTTGGTGAGTCAAATATGTCGTACGAGTTGGATGACACAAGAGCAATTCTGGCAACAACTTCATCTTGAGTATCTTCGGAGTCGGAGTAGTAGCTTCTCTCGAAGTGGTCATCGGAGTCGGAACCGGATACCCATTCGCCAACATGAGCTTGATTTCTTTGTCTTGTATAGCTCCTTGATGATTTTTCCTTCCTTTCCGAAACCTTCCTTCTACGAGAGGGTCTTCGTTCATAACTATCGTCTCTACTCCTTCTCTCTCTTGGTGGTGATTCTTCTCTTCTACTTCTCCTTTTAGGTGAGTCTTCTTTTCTCTTGTGGGGGGCCGTACACTCATTGGAGTAGTGTCCGGGTCTTCCACAATTGTAGCAATTCCGGTCACGACTAGAAGATCTTTTGTCATTGTTGGACCCTTACTTGGAACTTCTCTCTTTGCTTCTATTCTTGTAGAACTTTTTGAAGTTCTTCACCATTAAGCTCAATTCTTCATTGAAGACTTGTTTCTCACTTGATGATGTAGGAGCATCACATGATGCTTTGTAAGCACCACCAGACTTGTTGTTAAGCCCTTCTTTATCCTTGAGTGACATCTCATGAGCAACAATTCTTCTAATGACTTCCGTAGGCTTGAGATCTTTGTAATTGGGCATCATTTGGATCAATGTGCACACGGTATCATATTTTCCATACAAGGCTCTTAGGATCTTCTTGATGATGAATCTGTCGGTCATCTCCTCACTTCCTAAGCCGGCAATCTCATTTGTGATGAGAGCAAGCCTAGAGTACATTTCAGTGACACCTTCATCATCCTTCATCTTGAACTTGTCAAGTTTACTTTGAAGCACATCCAACTTGGATTCCTTGAAGGATTTGGTACCTTCATGCACATCAATCAAAGTATCCCAAATTTCCTTTGCATTCTCAAGACGGCTGATTTTGTTTAATTCTTCAGGGCGCAATCCGTTGAAGAGGATATCGCAAGCTTGAGCATTGTTTTGCAACATCTTCAATTCTTCCGCGGTAGTGATACGTCTCCAACGTATCTACTTTTCCAAACCCTTTTGCCCTTGTTTTGGACTCTAACTTGCATGATTTGAATGGAACTAACCCGGACTGACGCTGTTTTCAGCAGAACTGCCATGGTCTTGTTTTTGTGCAGAAATAAAAAGTTCTCGGAATGACCTGAAACTTCACGGAGAATTATTTTGGAAAATATAAAAAATACCTGCAAGAAGATCCAGACCAGGGGGGCACACCCTATCCACGAGGGTGGGGGCGCGCCCCCCTACCTTGTGGGCCCCCTGGTGCTCCACTAACGTATCCCCAGATCCTATA
The DNA here is from genome assembly GCA_902687465.1 of Secale cereale. Taxonomy (NCBI): domain Eukaryota; kingdom Viridiplantae; phylum Streptophyta; class Magnoliopsida; order Poales; family Poaceae; genus Secale; species Secale cereale. The sequence goes on along the minus strand of LR738714.1, from coordinate 854,931,734 downwards.
TATTCACTTTCGGGGAGAAAAAAATCAAGGAAGAAGAATTATCGCGTTTCAAGAGACAGAGCCGCCGCCAAGCCCTAATCTCTCTCGGGATGGCTGATCTGAAGTCTGTTCGGGGCTCCGGAGAGTGGAGATCATCGCCATCGTCATCATCAACCTTCCTCCATCACCAATTTCGTGATGCTCACCGCCGTCCGTGAGTAATTCCATCGTAGGCTTGATGTACGGTGATGGGTTGGATGGGATCTATCATGTAGTCGAGTTAGTTTAGTTAGGGTTTGATCCCTAGTATCCACTATGTTCTGAGATTGATGTTGCTATGACTTTGCTATGCTTAATGCTTGTCACTAGGGCCCGAGTGCCATGATTTTATGTAATGCCCCGGATGGAGTACTTTCCCTTTTGGGCAATATATATATCTTTGGCTCCATCTATTCCATTCCGGGTTCTTTGTCTTTTGGGTTTTTGTTGTTTTGTTGTGTGCGTGTGTGGCATTCATCCATATCATGTAGTCATGTGCATCGCATTGCATTTGTGTTGTCGTTTGCATCCGGTCCCACTCGTTCCTTTCCGTTGTCCGTTTCGAGTTCCGGAGCTCCCTCACGTGTCCGTGGCATCCCTGAGGCCTACTTTGGTGTTTGGCCGTGTAACGTTTCCGGTTTAGCGTGAGACTTGTCGTGCGTTGTTGTTTTGGTGTGTGTAACCCGCCTGTCAAATCTCGTCGCGTTTGGAGTTCGTTTGCTACCCCAACAGTTATTCTCGTGGGCTGAACGTACCCCCTCTTTGAGGCCCAAGACACCCCTCCAACAGCCCACCAAACCAACCCAAACCCCGCCCTTCATCTAGGCCATCCAATTCTGATTGCGTGGCCGAAAACCACACCTCATTTGGACAACCCTAGCTCCTTGTGCCTATATATTTGTCCAACTTCCCCAATTTTTGCCCTAGAAACCCTAGTGTCTCCTTCCTCCATCATCTCCTACCTCTAGCCACCGAAATCCGCGCCACCTCGCCGGAGTTCTCGCAGCCGCCGGACTCCTCGCTGGAGGAGCTCGCCGGAGCCCCTTCTTCCCCGCCGCCGGCCACCTCCTCGCCTCCCGCCGGCCAGGGAGCTCGCCGCCGCCGCCTCCTCCGGACGGCCAAGGCCCCGCCGCTGGTCACGCCTCCCGCCAGCCCTCACCACCCGCCGCCACGGCTCCCTCCCCGCCGGCCCCAGCCGCACGGCCCCGCCGCGTTCCCTTGCCCGCTGCCGCCGGCCAGGCCGCGCCGGCCATCTCCGCCGATCTCCCTCCGGCTCCCCGCCGCCCCGGGCTCGAAGGGCAGCCGCGCCGCCGCGCCGGACGAGGAGCAGGAGGCTCCTCCCGATCTCCCCGGCTCCCGATCCGATCTGGAGGCCTAACGGGCCGGGCCTCCAGATCCGCTCCACCTCCGGCCCGTTAGCGGTGGACCCGATCCGCTCGAAGGCCCGATCCGCTTCGCCCGTGGGTCCAGCCCGATCCGCCACCGCGTCCGACCCGTTTGACTCAGCCGCCGCCGTTGACCAGCTCCGTTGACCCGTTGACTGAGGAGGTTGATTTTTTCTCTAAGTCCCTGAGATGTTAGTGTCTGATGCTGTTTTAAAATGTGCATAACTTTTTGTGTGTTGGTCCGAATTGAGCAAATGATATGTCAAAACAATCGTGGAGACTTGTACTACATTTCATTCCATTGTGCCATGCATGTTTGAGGTCATCTAGATGCTTAAATATCTGTTGGAAGAGGGCAACTTGTTATAAACTGGTGTTAGTTGTTGTTTTCATGCCATCTTTGCAATGTGATAACTTGGTGCATGTTTATCCAAATGATGCAAATGATATGTCCACGTGTTCGTCATGAAATGCTCTACATGTTGATTGCTTTAGCTTGCATGATAGATATCATCTTGCCATGTTTATCTCCTTTGCAAAGTGCTATGTGGCTGTAATGTCGTTAAACTTGTTATGAGATGTCAATTTGAGGAGCTCATTGCTATCCTTGTGTTTGTCCCCTTGATGCATGCTTAGATGTTTTGGATTCACCATCATGTGTACTTTGCTGTGGTGCTTACCACTTGCCATGTTTTGCTTTGAGGTGACTTAAACTTGTTCTCAAAGATGCCATGATGAAACTGCTGTTTTAACACTTAGTGAAATTTCACTAAGTCTGGAATCTGTAATTTCCAGATGCCATGTTTGCTTGTTGTTCTAGGCAAATCCATGATAGTTTTGGAGTGACTCTTGATGATTCCTTGTTGTATAAGTTGTTGGCTATCCATTCATGCTCTCACATGCTTATTTGAGTGGCTGTAGCATATTTAACTCTTGCTCCCAAGTTGCAACAAATTACTGCTGTCAGGATTTTGTTGTCAAGTTCAATATGTCATAGCTTGTTGCTATTGATCCATGGCTCCTTTGGGGATGCTCAAATGGATTTGTTTGCTGTAGGATATGTCTAGCTTATGTCCATTCTCATTGCTGTGATGTTTGAGTGTTGTAGCCTATTTATCTATTGCTCCGAAGTTGCTATGTGGCTGTAATTTTCAGCTTGTGCATGTTTATTGTTTCGGGTGTAACTTTTAGCCAGTAGCTCCGTTTTGAGAAAGTCCTATATGAAACTTGTGTGATTTTTCATGTAGATTCATAATATCCTATTGTTATCATGTTTAGAAGCATTTTTCTTGCTGCATATTTTTTGTGCTATAACACTGTGCTTCATAAGTAGACTTTTTGTGCTTCCATAGTGCATCTGTTTTGCTTCCATAGTGCATCAGTCATGCATCCAGTAATTTGTCTGCGCATTGCATCTTGTTTGATTCGTTGCCTTGTGTTCTTGTGTTTGAGTAGAGCCGGAAGCTGAGACCGAGTACGAGTACGAGCACGAGGTTACCACCGAGGTTGAGAACGAGGACCCCTTTTACGATCCCATCGACAACACTTCAGGCAAGATAACCGAACCCCGATAACATTACTATCTTTGCCTATTGCAAGTAGTCTCGATCTATAGTTTTGCCTCGATGCCCATGTTTTCCTGTCAGCCTCCTATTGTAACCATGAACCTGTTTAACCACCCTACCTATGCAAACCATTGATTGGCTATACGTAGGCTTCGCTCAGCCCTTCTTATAGCATTGCTAGTTGCAGGTGAAGTTGAAGATGCTTGCTTCATGTTGAAGTTTGTTGGGTTATATCACACTATATTAATTATTAAATGAAATCATCTATATATTGGCAATGGGTGGAAGGCTAAGCCTTTTGCTTGGTGATTTGTTCCACTCATGCCGCTAGGAACCGTATAAACCGGTGTTATGTTCCTTGATTATGCGTTCCTCACACGGTTGGGGTTATGGGGCCCCCTCGATAAACCGCTAAGAGCTAAGTCTTTTCCAGCAAGTCCAAACATTGGTACTATTTGCCTAATAACTAAAAACTTGCATAGGGAGTAATTAACCCTCTTTCTTAATCAACAACCCCGGGCGAGTGCTCCACATGAGTGTTGGTCCGAAACGGGGAGCCTGCGGGGCCACCACGAGGAAACTCGAGGTTTGGTAAAAACCCGTAGCTTCACCCATCCGGTCGTGGCCTGAGACTAGATACGCGCGGCTACTGTCAGGGTGTCGGCACGCCGGGAGGATTTGCTGGATTAGCCTTACCTTAGTTCGGAGTATCTTGAGCACGGGATTCCGAGAATACTCGGGCCTTCCCACCTTGGAGTTGCGACTCCGCGGATCGTGGGCTTGTCATGGGCCAAGTTGGAACACCCCTGCAGGGTTATGAACTTTCGAAAGCCGTGCCCGCGGTTATGTGGCAGATGGGAGCTTGTTAATATCCGGTTGTAGAAAACTTGACACCATGTTCCAATACACTACCAGCGTGAGTACCGTGACTGTCATTTTCCGAAAGGGATTCGGGAGATGAACACGGTGGGGTTATGTTTGACTTGCTTTAGTTAGGATCACTTCGTGATCATCTCTCGATCGAGGCACCTTCTCTTCTCGCTCTCTTATACGTAAGCTAGGCTAGTGCTGCAGCAACCTCTTGTTCTTTCTTCAGCCTTGTTCCACACCCAAGGCTTAAATAGTCGTGTTACCCGGGAACGGGATTGCTGAGTCCTCTGTGGCTCACGGTTACTTCAACACCCCAGATGCAGGTACGATGGTGAGATACACAGGCGATGGCACTGAGCTAGACTGGGAGTACGACGAGGAGCGTAGCCGTTACTATGTGAACTATCCGGCTGATCAGTAGAGCTTCTACTAGGATTCGATCTAGACCTGTGGTTTAAGTTATGTTTGGTATCTTGTCATTTGGATTTTACCCTTAGATGGGCTGTGATGTTTATTTGAATGATGTTTGAACATGTAATGTATTTGAGTGACGTGGCGAGTGTAAGCCAACTATCTTTTCAGTTTTCCATCCCTATTTTTACATGAGATGTGCAAAGGTACCAAACTTGCGATCATTCCAGAATGGGCTTATATCTTTAAGTCGTGCCTCGACACGTAGGAGATATAGTCCCATCCTGGGCATTACAAGTTGGTATTTAGAGCCTTCTCCGACCTAGAAGCCCCCACTGTTTGATTGAATCGTTGACGGTCGAGTCTAGGCACACACTGAAAAAGTTTTTAGTCCTATATATATATCGGAGAGTAGGATTTCTTTGCTTCTCATCCCCTTTCATTCTGGTGAGGACTCCTGACGACTACTCTTGCCTCTTCTACTTTCAAAAATTGCACCAATTTTTTTTTAGGAATCTCGCGAGTATTGTTGGATTGTTTCGATGTCTTTGTGACGAGAATATTGTTCTCGATGCCTCATGACATTAGGGGTTGTGGCAGTGTCCCGGGGAGTTGAGCTTCGGGGTATTGTCGTCACAAGCATATCGCGACAGTACTAGAATACTTAAGACGGCCGACATCGAAAACTCTCCTATACGGTTAGTGGCAAGATCACCCCGACATCACCCAGTACTGGGGAGGTACTTCGGGAGTATTGCCATAGCTTTGTATAGAGGATGTTTTTCGAAGGTCCGAGGTAGACAGTTTCCGAGAAAGACTTGTTATGTGTTGAAGGTTGGATACAGCTGGATGTAGGTTTAGAGTTGAGTGCGCGATGCTTCCCCTGTATCCCCAACACCTGATTGCATAACTGGAAACTTTCAGAAATTAATAGGTGGGTTTATCCAGTAGATCGTAGGCATTCTTCCAACGAATGCAGGTTAGCATGTTCGGGGTTCTACATTGAGTGAAGTGGTTTTATGGCCGATGTACCGATCGGGAGTTGCATTTTAAAGGGTCCTTGGCTATGCTGATCCGGGGATTGCAAAACCCTTTCGTAACGCGTTCATGAGCTTACAGCACAAAAATGTCGAACGAAGCTCCTATCTTGTGTTTCTTCCATATGTACCTTGTGTTTTTCTTATTTACCTTTTGTCCCCTATGTGGCTTCTCGTGAAGATTGTTGTATCATTAAACTGAGAATTTCATTCGTTCCTCTTGTTCGAATGATTCTTGTGAAGACTATGTTGCATTTCAATCCGTTGTTTCAGCTTATACCTTCTTTCAATCAAATTGCTGATTGGTGGTCATCTCTTTCAGGATGGCTCCTAAACGGGTTCCCAACGCTAACCTAGAGGGTGAAGAGGTTCCAGATCGTCCTCCTTCCCCTCCTCCTCCGTCTGAGGCTTGGAGAGCGATTATGCAGACTACAAATCAGAACACCCAGATGTTGATGCAGATGATGCAGCAAATCAAGCAAATCAGGGTGCTCCAGGGAACCAAGGCAATTTCTTCAACCAGTAGCACCATGCTACGCTTAACCAGTTCTTGGCCAATCAACCAAAGGCTTTCAGTTACTGTGTCGACCCTCTCGATGCGGAAGATTGGATTACCGATATTAAGAAGCATTTTGAGTGCAGCAACGTAAGGCCTGAGGACTATGTGAAATTTGCAGCCTTCCAACTCAAAGACCAAGCAGCTGACTGGTGGCAGCAGTACAAAGACTCCAGAGAAGGGCGTGTGATCTCTTGGGATGATTTCTGCAAGGACTTTCGCTCTCACCACATTCCAACAAGTGTCATCGAGGGTATGCGTGAGAAATTCCTCAACCTGAAGCAAGGCTCTATGACTGTCTACCAGTATAATGTCAAGTTCCAAAACCTCGCCCGCTATGCTAAGCAAGACATTCCGGATGCCAAGAGCAAGATCTATCAGTTCCGTGGAGGTCTCAAGGATGAACTTCAACTTGCTCTCACCTTGTTCAAGCCCGATGAGTTCGACAAATTCTATAACATGGCGATTAAGCAAGAGGCAGCCCAGCTCAAGATGGAGGCTTCCAAAAAGAGGATTCGAGATGCCGTTCACTCCTTCTCATCTTCTCAAGTGGTCGCGAAACAACAGAAATTTTGGCTTCCTCCTCCTCCAATGATCCGAGCTCCCTACAACAGCAACAAGAACTCTAGTGGCCGTGGTTTCTCCCACCCACCCAACCCGCGCAACCAGTCGAAGAATCAGTTTCAGTCTCAAGGTTCCAAGTCAAGTGGTTCTTATTTCCGTCCTCTCTCAGAAGTGGTCTGCAACAAGTGCACTCAGAAAGGTCACTATGCTAACAAGTGCCCCAACCCAAAGCGACTTCCGCCTCCTCCAGCTGTCAGTTCAGCTATTGTCAAGCATAATCCCAAGCAAGCAAGGGTGAATCTGATGAATGCAGCGCAAGCGGAGAATTCTTCTGATGTAATTTTGGGTAACCTTTCAGTTAACTCTTTTCCAGCTAAAGTTTTGTTTGATTCGGGTGATTCATGTTCTTTCATGTCTCAACCATTTGCATCCAAGTATAATGTTGACGTCCAAAGTCTGCCTCAGAAGTTGCAAGTTATTTCTCCGGGGAGACGTATGACTTCTAATATTTTTGCTCCGGATGTTTCTATTCGTATGGGTGATTATCACTTTCTGGCTAAACCGGTGGTTCTTGGCAATTCTGACATTGACCTCATCCTCGGGATGGATTGGCTTTCTCAGCATGATGCTCAAATTGACTGTGCGCAGAAGGAAGTCAAGATTACACATCCTGATGAAGATGTGATTATCTTCGCCTCCAGGGATAACACAATCAGGCTTTTCTCTCTCAATGACAAGGGCGAGATGAATGCCATATCTCAAATTCTGGTGGTTAACGAATACGAAGACATCTTTCTTGAAGAACTTCCAGGCATGCCTCCACACCGTCAAGTGGAATTCGTCATTGAACTCGAGCCGGGTACTGAGCCAGCATGCCGGCGTCCGTACAAGCTCTCTCCTAAAGAGTTGAAGGAGTTGAAGAAGCAGCTTGATGAACAGGAGCGTATGGGTTTGATCAGGCCTAGTACGTCTCCTTGGGGTTGTGGTGTCTTATTTGTCAAGAAGAAAGATGGCACGGAGCGCCTTTGCGTCGATTACCGGCCGTTGAACAAGAAGACAATAAAGAACAAGTATCCGCTCCCCAACATCAACGAACTGTTCGAGCAGCTCAAAGGAGCTAAAGTGTTCTCTAAGCTCGATCTCCGCATGGGCTATCACCAGATTCGCATTCGAGAAGAAGATATCCCCAAGACTGCTTTCAGAACGACCTACGGCTCATATGAGTATACAGTCATGTCCTTTGGTCTCGCTAATGCTCCACCTACCTTCTCGAGAATGATGCACTACATTTTCAACCCCTACACCGGCGAGTTTGTGCTTGTGTATCTGGATGACATTTTGGTATTTTCCAAGAATGAAGAGGATCACGAAAAGCACCTCCGTCTGGTTCTCGACAGACTCCGTGAACATAAGTTCTATGCCAAGTTCTCCAATTGCGAATTTTGGCTCGATAAGGTCTTGTATCTGGGCCATATCATCTCCACTGACGGTATTGCGGTGAACCCCGAGAAAGTTCAAGCAATTGTCAACTGGGAAGCTCCTCAGAACGTCGAGCAACTGAGAAGCTTTCTTGGTCTTGCCAGCTATTGCAGAAGGTTCGTTGAGAACTTCTCCAAGATTGTTAAGCCTCTTTCCAACTTGCTGCAGAAGAATGTCATGTACTACAAGTCTCCAGATTGTGAAGTAGCATTCAGAACTCTCAAAGAAAAGCTCGTCTCTGCTCCAGTTCTTACTCCTCCAGATGAGTCCAAGCCCTACGAATTATTCTGTGATGCTTCTCTTCAAGGACTTGGTGGTGTGCTTATGCAGGACAAGAGAATTGTGGCATACACTTCTCGTCAGCTGAAGCCAAGTGAGAAGAACTACCCCACACATGATCTTGAACTAGCAGTTGTGGTACATGCTTTGATTACGTGGAGACACCTTCTGTTGGGCAGAAAAGACGACATCTTCACCGATCACAAGAGCTTGAAGTACATCTTCACACAGCCGAATCTGAACCTCCGCCAGACTCGTTGGGTTGAAATGATCCAAGAGTATGATCCTAGTATCAAATACACACCTGGCAAGGCGAATGTGATTGCAGATGCTTTGAGCAGAAATGCATATTGCAACAGCCTCCTTATCAAGCCGTTCCAGCCTGAGCTTTGTGAAGCATTCAGGAAGCTCAACCTCCAAGTTGTTCCGCAAGGTTTTCTTGCAAATCTTCAAGTTGCTCCTACCTTGGAAGATCAGATCCGTGAGGCCCAACTCAGTGATGCTATGGTGCAGAAAGTGAAACATGGTATTGCATAGGGTACTCCAAAATACAAGTGCTATCGCGTTGATGAGAGAGATACCTTGTTCTTTGAGGACAGACTTGTGGTTCCCAAAGGTAATCTCAGTAAGCTCATAATGGAAGAAGCACATGATTCCCTCCTTTCCATTCATCCTGACAGTTCCAAGATGTACCAAGACCTCAAGCAATCTTTCTGGTGGACACGCATGAAAAGGTAGATTGCCCAATTCGTGAATGAATGTGATGTCTGCAGAAGAGTGAAGGCAGAGCATCAACGTCTAGCCGGTCTTCTCCAACCTCTTCCTATTCCCGAGTGGAAATTTGATCACATTGAAATGGATTTTGTCACTGGTTTTCCTAAGTCCAAGAGAGGGAATGATTCTATCTTTGTGGTGATTGACAAGCTTACCAAAGTCGCTCACTTCCTTCCAGTCAAAGAATCCATCAATGCAGCTCAATTGGCAGAGTTGTACACTTCCAGAATTGTGTCCTTACATGGCATTCCTCAAGTTATCTCCTCAGACCATGGAAGTTTGTTCACTTCTAAGTTCTGGGACTCCTTTCAGTCTGCCATGGGCACTAAGATCAGGTTCAGCACTGCATTTCACCCTCAGACTAGTGGTCAAGTCGAGCGAGTGAATCAGATTCTAGAAGACATGCTCAGAGCCTGTGTCATATCTTTTGGCATGAAATGGGAAGATTGCCTTCCATTTGCCGAGTTCTCTTACAACAACAGCTTCCAAGCAAGTGCCCGCAAAGCTCCGTTTGAAATCCTCTATGGCAGAAAGTGTCGTACCCCTCTCAACTGGTCCAAGACTGGTGAACGTCAACTTCTTGGCAATGACTTGATCTCAGAAGCCGAAGAGATGTGCAAAGTCATACATGAGAATCTCAAGGCCGCTCAGTCGCGTCAGAAGAGCTACTATGACGGCAAGCATCGTGATTTGGCCTTCAACATTGGTGATCATGTTTATCTCCGTGTTTCTCCGATGAAAGGAACCCAAAGATTCGGTATCAAAGGAAAGCTTTCTCCTAGATACGTCGGGCCTTTCAAGATCCTTGACAAAAGAGGCGATCTAGCCTATCAACTTGAGCTCCCTTCCAACTTCGCCAATGATCATGATGTGTTTCATGTGTCTCAACTCCGCAAGTGCTTCAAGACTCCTGAATGCATGATTCCGTTTGAAGAGATTGATCTTCAACAAGATTTGTCTTACCGAGAGCATCCCATTGCTATTCTCGAAGAAACCGAGCGCAAGACCCGCAACAAGTCCATCAAATTCTTGAAAGTCAAGTGGTCACACCATACCGACCGAGAAGCTACGTGGGAACGAGAAGATCATCTTCGTTTCGAGTACCCTTCCTTTTTCCAGTCCTAGATCTCGGGACGAGATCTTTTTGTAGTAGAGGAGAGTTGTAATGCCCCGGATGTAATACTTTCCCTTTTGGGCAATATATATATCTTTGGCTCCATCTATTCCATTCCGGGTTCTTTGTCTTTTGGGTTTTCGTCGTTTTGTTGTGTGCGTGTGTGGCATTCATCCATATCATGTAGTCATGTGCATCGCATTGCATTTGTGTTGTCGTTTGCATCCGGTCCCACTCATTCCTTTCCGTTGTCCGTTTCGAGTTCCGGAGCTCCCTCACGTGTCCGTGGCATCTCCGAGGCCTACTTTGGTGTTTGGCCGTGTAACATTTCCGGTTTAGCGTGAAACTTGTCGTGTGTTGTTGTTTTGGTGTGTGTAACCCGCCTGTCAAATCTCGTCGCATTTGGAGTTCGTTTGCTACCCCAACAGTTATTCTCGTGGGCTGAAAGTACCCCCTCTTTGAGGCCCAAGACACCCCTCCAACAGCCCACTAAACCAACCCAAACCCCTCCCTTCATCTAGGCCATCCAATTCTGATCGCGTGGCCGAAAACCACACCTCATTTGGACAACCCTAGCTCCCTATGCCTATATATTTGTCCAACTTTGCCAATTTTTGCCCTAGAAACCCTAGTGTCTCCTTCCTCCATCATCTCCTAACTCTAGCCACCGAAATCCGTGCCACCTCGCCGGAGTTCTCGCAGCCACCGGACTCCTCGCCGGAGGAGCTCGCCGGAGCCCCTTCTTCCTCGCCGCCGGCCACCTCCTCGCCTCCCGCCGGCCACAGAGCTAACCGCCGCCGCCTCCTCCGGCCGGCCAAGGCCCCGCCGCCGGTCACGCCTCCCGCCGGCCCTCACCACCCGCCGCCGCGGCTCCCTCCCCGCCATGCCAGCAACCTCCGCTGGCCCCAGCCGCACGTCCCCGCCGCGTTCCCTTGCCCGCCACCGCCGGCCAGGCCTCGCCGGCCATCTCCGCCGATCTCCCTCCGGCTCCCCGCCGCCCCGGGCTCGAAGGGCAGCCGCGCCGCCGCGCCGGACGAGGAGCAGGAGTCTCCTCCCGATCTCCCCGGCTCCCGATCCGATCTGGAGGCCTGACGGGTCGGGCCTCCAGATCCGCTCCACCTCCGGCCCATTAGCGGTGGACCCGATCCGCTCGCAGGCCTGATCCGCTTCGCCCGCGGGTCCAGCCCGATCCGCCACCGCGTCCGACCCGTTTGACTCAGCCGCCGCCGTTGACCAGTTCCGTTGACCTGTTGACTGAGGAGGTTGATTTTTTATCTAAGTCCCTGAGATGTTAGTGTCTGATGCTGTTTTAAAATGTGGATAACTTTTTGTGTGTTGGTCCGAATTGAGCAAATGATATGTCAAAACGATCGTGGAGACTTGTACTACATTTCATTCCATTGTGCCATGCATGTTTGAGGTAATCTAGATGCTTAAATATCTGTTGGAAGAGGGCAACTTGTTATAAACTGCTGTTAGTTGTTTTTTTCATGCCATCTTTGCAATGTGATAACTAGGTGCATGTTTATCCAAATGATGCAAATGATATGTCCACGTGTTCGTCATGAAATGCTCTACATGTTGATTGCTTTAGCTTGCGTGATAGATATCATCTTGCCATGTTTATCTCCTTTGCAAAGTGCTATGTGGCTGTAATGTCTTTAAACTTGTTATGAGATGTCAATTTGAGGAGCTCATTGCTATCGTTGTGTTTGTCCCCTTGATGCATGCTTAGATGTTTTGGATTCACCATCATGTGTACTTTGCTGTGGTGCTTACCACTTGCCATGTTTTGCTTTGAGGTGACTTAAACTTGCTCTCAAAGATGCCATGATGAAACTGCTGTTTCAACACTTAGTGAAATTTCACTAAGTCTGGAATCTGTAATTTCCAGATGCCATGTTTGCTTGTTGTTCTAGGCAAATCCATGATAGTTTTGGAGTGACTCTTGATGATTCCTTGTTGTATATGTTGTTGGCTATCCATTCATGCTCTCACATGCTCATTTGAGTGGCTGTATCATATTTAACTCTTGCTCCCAAGTTGCAACAAATTACTGCTGTCAGGATTTTGTTGTCAAGTTCAATATGTTATAGCTTGTTGCTATTGATCCATGGCTCCTTTGGGGATGCTCAAATGGATTTGTTTGCTGTAGGATATGTCTAGTTTATGTCCATGCTCATTGACATGATGTTTGAGTGTTGTAGCCTATTTATCTATTGCTCCGAAATTGCTATGTGGCTGTAATTTTCAGCTTGTGCATGTTTATTATTTCGGGTGTAACTTTTAGCCCGTAGCTCCGTTTTGAGATAGTCCTATATGAAACTTGTGTGATTTTTCATGTAGATTCATAATATCATATTGTTATCATGTTTTGAAGCATTTTGCTTGATGCATATTTTTTGTGCTATAACACTTTGCTTCCTAAGTAGACTTTCTGTGCTTCCATAGTGCATCTGTTTTGCTTCCATAGTGCATCAGTCATGCATCCAGTAATTTTTCTGCGCATTGCATCTTGTTTGATTCATTGCCTTGTGTTCTTGTGTTTGAGTAGAGCCGGAAGCTGAGACCGAGTACGAGTACGAGCACGAGGTTACCACCGAGGTTGAGAACGAGGACCCCTCTTACGATCCCATCGACAACACTTCAGGCAAGATGACCGAACCCAGATAACATTACTATCTTTGCCTATTGCAAGTAGTCTCAATCTATAGTTTTGCCTCGATGCCCATGTTTTCCTGTCAGCCTCCTCTTGTAACCATGAACCTGTTTAACCACCCTACCTATGCAAACCATTGATTGGCTATACGTAGGCTTCGCTCAGCCCCTCTTATAGCATTGCTAGTTGCAGGTGAAGTTGAAGATGCTTGCTTCATGTTGAAGTTTGTTGGGTTATATCACACTATATTAATTATTAAATGAAATCATCTATATATTGGCAATGGGTGGAAGGCTAAGCATTTTGCTTGGTGATTTGTTCCACTCATGCCTCTAGGAACCGTATAAACCGGTGTTATGTTCCTTGATTATGCGTTCCTCACACGGTTGGGGTTATGGGGCCCCCTCGATAAATCGCGAAAAGCTAAGTCTTTTCCAGCAAGTCCCAACATTGGTACTATTTGCCTAATAACTAAAAACTTGCATAGGGAGTAATTAACCCTCTTTCTTAATCAACAACCCCGGGCCAGTGCACCACATGAGTGTTGGTCCGAAACGAGGAGCATGCGGGGCCACCACGAGGAAACTCGAGGTTTGGTAAAAACCCATAGCTTCACCCATCCGGTCGTGGCCTGAGACTAGATACGCGCGGCTACTGTCAGGGTGTCGGCACGCCGGGAGGATTTGCTGGATTAGCCTTACCTTAGTTCGGAGTATCTTGAGCACGGGATTCCGAGAATACTCGGGCCTTCCCACCTTGGAGTTGCGACTCCGCGGATCGTGGGCTTGTCATGGGCCAAGTTGGAACACCCTTGCAGGGTTATGAACTTTCGAAAGCCGTGCCCGCGGTTATGTGGCAGATGGGAGCTTGTTAATATCCGGTTGTAGAAAACTTGACACCATGTTCCAATACACTACCAGCGTGAGTACTGTGACTGTCATTTTGCGAAAGGGATTCGGGAGATGAACACGGTGGGGTTATGTTTGACTTGCTTTAGTTAAGATCACTTCGTGATCATCTCTCGATCGAGGCACCTTCTCTTCTCGCTCTCTTATACGTAAGCTAGGCTAGTGCTGCTGCAACCTCTTGTTCTTTCTTCAGCCTTGTTCCACACCCAAGGCTTAAATAGTCGTGTTACCCGGGAACGGGATTGCTGAGTCCTTTGTGGCTCACAGTTACTTCAACACCCCAGATGCAGGTACGATGGTGAGCTACACAGGCGATGGCACTGAGCTAGACTGGGAGTACGACAAGGAGCGTAGCCGTTACTATGTGAACTATCCGGCTGATCAGTAGAGCTTCTACTAGGATTCGATCTAGACCTATGGTTTAAGTTATGTTTGGTATCTTGTCATTTGGATTTTACCCTTAGATGGGCTGTGATGTTTATTTGAATGATGTTTGAACATGTAATGTATTTGTGTGACGTGGCGAGTGTAAGCCAACTATCTTTTCAGTTTTCCATCCCTATTTTTACATGAGATGTGCAAAGGTACCAAACTTGCGATCATTCCAGAATGGGCTTATATCTTTAAGTCGTGCCTCGACACGTAGGAGATATAGTCCCATCCTGGGCATTACATTTTAGATCTGTACCTATTATGTTTTCACGAATATATGTGTGTTCTTGATCCTATCTTGCAAGTCTATAGTCACCTACTATGTGTTATGATCCGGCAACCCCGAAGTGACAATAATCGGGACCACTCCCGGTGATGACTGTAGTTTGAGGAGTTCATGTATTCACTAGGTGTTAATGCTTTGGTCCCGTACTCTATTAAAAGGAGGCTTTAATATCCCTTAGTTTCCACTAGGACCCCGCTGCCACGGGAGGGTAGGACAAAAGATGTCATGCAAGTTCTTTTCCATAAGCATGTATGACTATATTCCGAATACAAGCCTACATTGCATTGATGAACTGGAGCTAGTTCTGTGTCACCCTAGGTTATAACTTCTACATGATGAATTGCATCCGACATAATTTCCCATCACCGATCCAATTCCTACGAGCTTTTCTTATATTGGTTGTTGCTTATTTACTTTTCCGCTTCTACTATAACAAAAACTACAAAAACTCTATCGTTACTTTTATTGCTGCTACCGCCACAATCATATTACTTTGCTAATAAACTATCTTGCTGCAGATACTAAGTTTCCAGGTGTGGTTGAATTGACAACTCAGCTTCTAATACTTAAGAGTATTCTTTGGCTCCCCTTGTGTCGAATCAATAAATTTGGGTTGAATACTTTACCCTCGAAAACTGTTGCGATCCCCTACACTTGTGGGTTATCGAGACTATTTTCTGGCGCCGTTGCCGGGGAGCATAGCTCTATTCTTTAAGTCACTTGGGATTTATATCTGTTGATCACTATGAAGAATTTGAAGGACTCAAAAACCAAGATCTTACCCTCAACTACGAGGGGTGGTAAGGAACTGCCATCTAGCTCTGCACTTGATTCTCCTTCTGTTATGAGTAAACTTGCGACACCTACTCCTGCTATTGAATCTGATATGTCGTATGTTCTTGATGATGCCACTTCTGCTATGTATGATGAAACTACTTCTATGCTTGATAATACTGTGCCACTAGGTGAATTTCTAGATGAACAAATTGCTAAGGTTAGGGAGAATGCAAATATTGAAACTGATGATATTTATGAAAGTGATGATGAAGCTTCTCCCAATAGATATGAATTGCCTGTTGTTCCTGAGGGTTATGTTTTGGACGAAGAAACTGCTAGAGACTTTCTTGCTTGCAATGATAGATGTGATCTTAAGAAGTTATTAGCTAAGCTGAAAGAAAAGTCCTTGAATGCTAGGATGAAACATGACCCTGCTTTTTCTACTTCACCTATGTGTGTTACTGATAAGGATTATGAATTCTCTGTTGATCCTGAGTTAATTACGTTGGTTGAATCTGATCCTTTCCATGGCTATGAGTCTGAAACTGTTGTGGCACATCTTACTAAGTTGAATGATATAGCCACCCTGTTTACCAATGATGAAAAGATTAGTTACTATTATATCCTTAAGTTATTTCCTTTCTCGTTAACTAGCACATATGCCCGTGCGTTGCAACGGGGGAGATAATTAACTTGTCCATCGCAATGATGTGGCATAACAATATCCGAATGGTGCCATCGAAGGGTGGCAGCGAGACGCACGCTATCATGAATGCATATAAGGCATACATTAAAAAACATCACATATGATATTTTTGGTATGATTTTTGTATGAATGCTATGTTATTTAAAAGGCCTAATTTTCAAATCCTACATACCAAGGCAATATTTGGAAGTTGGTGCAATTTTTGGAATTCGCACGAGTCGTGAAGAAATCTTGCTAAGTTTTTTTTAGCCCCTCCCATCTCTCCCAAATCCACTCTCGTGACGTGCCCTCTTACCTCATATTATTCTATTGTGTTATTAGTCCAAACGCTTGTGTCATTGCTATTTGTCTTGCATGAATCTATATCGTGCACGGTCACCTCTTCAGATATTTAGTTCCTAGGTATTAGTTTCTCCTTCCTTTTATGCTCACTGGATGAATGAGACACACACACTTCATCCTTTTAATTCTTATTCTTGAGGTGCCTTGTTTGTCTTTGACACAACTCAAGAACATATATAAATCTGTAAAACTCTATATAAAACGCGAGATGGTACTATTTAATGGGGCAACAAATCCATTGATCAACTTTTTGATGCAGACCTAGTTTGACTCGGCCCAGGTTTTTCAGGTAGGCTCTACAATCCATTAGTACGGTGCATCAAGCAAAAAGGTCGCCATATAAGTTCCTTCACGTGGCAAGTCAACTCCCTAAAAAATTGAAAATAGCAAGTTTCTACACTTACATTTTTTTAGAATCTACGTGTATAGGTTATCTTATGGATCCTACATGTAGACATTGTTTTGCCTCACACACACTGAAAATACAAATCTAGCCTACATAACTTCGTCAAAAGTAATGTATAAATAGAAAACAACTTGTTACAATTTAGAAGAGACAACTCGGTGAGTTGGTTGCAAACTTTTGTGTGTTTGCGCTGTGTTGTGAGTTCGACTCCCGCTTGCGCACCAATTCTTTTTGGCTCGCTCTAGGCTGGAGCGTGAGCCAACAGCAGCTCAGCCAACCGACGTAGGAAAGACTTGGACCAACATGCCGCAGACATATAAAAAATAGAGATATGGGCCAGCCGGCCGCTTCACTTAGTTTTTGTTTTCCTTTACAAGTAAAATGTCTCGGTTTCCAATTTCCCTAAAAAAAATCTTGGTTTCCAACTAAAAAGTAGCGTACGTAAAAATAGATAAAACGGGATGAAACAAAGCGGAACCAAACCAAGAATACCTATCCCCTTTAATAGTAGGTATAGAAGGGTGATGCTAAGACTTGGTTTAATTCTCTTGACCCTGGTTGTGTGTGTAGTCCCTAGGATATGATGTATTACTTCTCTGCTAAATATTTTTCCGTTCATAAGAAACAAGCTGCCTTACGGGAAATATATAACTTTGTGCAAATTGAAGAAGAGAGTCTCCCACAAGCTTGGGGGGGCTTCTCCAATTACTTAATGCTTTGCCTGATCATCCTCTTGAGATGCATGATATACTTGATGTCTTTTACAATGGACTAACTGTTGCTTCTAGAGACCACCTGGATAGTTGTGTTGGTTGTGTTTTCAGGGAAAGGACAGTTGAACAAGCTGAATTACTATTGAATAATATGCTGGCCAATGAAAATAATTGGAAACTTCCTGAACCAGCCCCTAAGCCAACTCCGAAGAAAAGAGGTGTTCTATTTCCCAGTCCTGAAGATATGCAAGAGGCAAAGAAATCTATGAAAGAAAAACGTATTAAAGCTGAAGATGTTAAGAATTTATTACATATTGAAGAAATACATGGTCTTGATAATCCAACATAGGTAGTAAAGGTAAATTCTCTTTATAGATTTGATGAAGGTGATATTCCTCGTTATAAGTCTGCTAGCCATTGTTTAGATGAGTTTGACAATTTTATTGTGAAACAAGAAAACTTCAATGCTTATGTTGGTAGACAATTGCAACACAATGCTTATATGATTGAACGCTTGAGTGATTATCTGTCTAGAGCTAAAGGTGAACTGAAACTTATTAGTATACATGCTTCTATGGTCACCACTCAAGTAGAACAAGTACTTAAGGCTCAGAATGATTTGCTCAATGAATTAAATAGTAAGAATAATGACTATGATGTTAGAGTTGCTACTAGAGGTGGTAAAATGACTCAGGAACCTCTATATCCTGAAGGCCACCCTAAGAGAATTGAGCAAGATTCTCAGAGAGCTAATTTAAATGCACCTAATTCTTCTAAGAAAAAGAAAAATAAAAATGATAGGACTTTGCATGCTTCTAGTGAACCTGTAGCTGACACACCTGAGAATCCCAATGATATATCTGTTTCTGATGCTGAGACACAATCTGGTAATGAACATGTCGGGGAAACTGATCCACCCACGAACACCTATGGGGACGGAGCCCCTTTCGGTACGGCAGGGGGCGGAGATCGCGCGAAGAGCAGATCGAGGCGAGGCACACGAGCAGTTTACCCAGCTTCGGGCCGCACGGATGCGTAAAACCCTACTCCTGCTTTGTGGTTTGTATTGAGTTCTTGCTCGGGAGCGCTGAGAGCTACAGTACACTTCAGCAGCTAACGAGACCGAGCGTGAGAGTGTTTGAACCCCCTTCTACGTTGCGCATGGGCCTCCTTTTATATGCTCAAGGGGTCACCGACAGGTGGCAACGCAGTTGAGGGTAAAAATGGAAAAAGTGTGGTAGTTGGTACAGTGTTTTATACCTAACCCTGACAGCAGGGGACAAGGGCATTAAATGCCCATCGACGTCGCCTAAATAGTGCAAAAAGGGGCCGTCAGGGGCACCACCGTTCGCCACGATGGCAACCTTGTCAGCGCCGCTTGCCACCGCGTACCCCTGGCTGCACAGCCTCCCACCACGTACACCTGGAAGGGTCCCAGAGCGACACGTGGGTGGATGCGCTGGAGCGCGGGTACAGAGTGGTAGCTTGCCGCGGCAAGCGCCTTGCCGCGGTCGCTGTTTTGTCGCGTCCGGGAGCTTGCCGCTCACCGGGCCTTGCCGGGACGCGTGGCGCGTCGCGGCAAGTTCCTTGAGATGCCTTGGTTGGCCTTCCCGGCAAGCTCCTCTTGCCGGGGTCTTGTCTCCTTGGCTTGAATACTTTGTTCTTGAATGGATCCAAATGAACCACGGAGGACCGTGGCGGTCACCCGGCAAGCCTTTCCGCGGGGCGCTGCAACTGCCCGTGCACAAGTTCGGGATACTAAGGGTACCCCTACTTTAGTACACTGACAGGAGCCCCCGGGCCTGGGCTATACACGGTGCCGAGCGCTGTTGGGCCAGGTCCAAAACATGGCACGGGCACGCGCGGCCTGGTTCATGCCGTATCTTACTCCGTATCCACCGCGCCCTCCCCTAACGGCACGCGTCGATTGCGGCGTCGTGGGAGAGATCGTGGGTGGCTTCTTTAATCGGAAATGCGGAACGTCCGCCCCCTCCCTCCTTATAAGCAGGGGAAACAAGGGCAGTTCGTCCATCCACCCGTTGCTACTCCTCGAAAACCTCCGCCGCTCCCCTTCTTCCCAAAGCTGAAAGAGAGCAGCGCTCCGCCCCCATCGCCACCAGCACCACCAGCGCCGTCGACCTCCCTCACCGCTTCCGCCATGGCTCCGAAAGGCGAGAAGGGGAAGGCCGCGAAGTCGGCCGAGGCGCAGCGGCTCGCGGCGCTGCGAAAGGAGCGGGCTGTCTTCCCCCCCCCCCCACCCCCAAGCTTGCCGCGAGGAAGCTGAGGGAGAACTACTACCTCTTCTGGTTGGGGGAGATGCGGGCGCATCCGCGCACCAAGGTACTCCCAGCCGTCGCCTGTAAAATGGTTTTGAACGGATATGCGTTCTTCGCCTTGTTCTTCTACTGCGGGCTCTGCCCGCCTTTCTCTGAATTCTTCTTTGACCTCATGAATACCTACGGGTTCCACCTCCTGGACTTCACCCCCAACGCCGTTCTGACCATGGCAGTTTTCGCACATATCTGCGAAAACTTTGTTGGAGTCCATCCCAATGTAGCCCTTTTCCGCCACTTCTTTACGCCCCGAGTTGAGAGAGGAGAGCCTTTATCCGGCGGAGTTTCCTGGATCTCGAGGGCCCACAAGAAGGAAGCTTATCTGGAGGGAGAGCTCCGCAGCAAATGGGAGGAATGGAGAGCCAACTGGTACTGGATTGTCGAGGAGAACCCGCAGCCATTTACCGCCCGGCGCCAAGCCCTAGTAGTACGCGACAACGACTGGAGCGACTTGGCCCCGGAAGACAGTAGGCTAAAGATTGCCACCGCCCAGATCCAGCGCCTCAGGCTTGCCGGGCTCACTGTAGGCGTAGTTGGCGCGGATTTCCTTCGCCGCCGCATCGCCCCCTTGCAGGAGAGGAAGAGGCCTGCCTGGGAGTTCGAGAATGCGGCGGATATCATGAGGCTGTGCCCGGGCCTCAACTTCAATTTCACTGTCCTGGAGCTCAACGCGATGCTCCAGGAGCTGTTCAAGTATGACCCCTATCATCCCGAAGTGTTCAGGTTGCCGAGGGGGGTCATCCCACTGTGCAACAACTCCGCTCTCAGCCGCATCCGCGCAATGATGCCGCTGTGCGACTCTCATGGGATCAACCCAACTTGGCAAGAGCCTGCCGACGACGCCATGCAGGCATTCTTCGATGGCTTGGAAGAAGTGCCGATCCGCTCCGACAAGAAGAAGGGCCTCACCCGCGACACCACCAATAAGGAGATGGCGTACATCGCCACTAGGCTGGAAGAGGCGGCGGCAGCCGCAGCCGCGGGCGAGTTCGGTTTCACACCGGAGGAGGCAGATGCAGCAAAGGCGGCAAGCCTTGCCGAGCGAGGGGAGTTTGTCGGCGAGGGAGAGCCTGCCGGGCAAGAAGCTGAGACGAGCGAGCCCGCCGAGCAGGGTGTCGGGTCGAGCGAGCCCACCGAGCAGGGCGACGAGTCGAGCGAGCCCGCCGAGGATACGAGCGGCTCGCTGGAGATCGACTCCTCTTCCTCCTCGTCTTCAGGCAGCTCACCACCAGCAGAGCCTCCAGCTCCACCGAGACGGCGTCTCCGCAAGGCCGGGGACGTAACGGAGCGGCAGACTGGTCAACAGCCGTCGCGCCACGCGACACGCTCCACCGCGGCAAGCAAGGTTGCTGCGGGAGCACGTCGCGCATCTGCTGCAACTGGAGAGGGGTCTTCCCGGACCGTCGCTTCTGCCCCTGCCGCTCCCCACGCCACGGCGGCAACCAGAGCGGGGTCGTCTCACACCACCGCCACTGCTCCCGCCAAGCGGCCAAGGGAGCCCACTCCTCCGCTTCCTCGCGCCGGGACGCGTGGGCCAGACTTCGACTTCTCCGCGCTCAGCTCCGACGAGGAAGAAGAAGAGTAAGATCCTTATTGTTCTTGTATTTCTTCAATTCTTGCTGTTTGGTCTTGTATCTCTTTTGCCTCACTCTGAACCTGTTCCTTTTTTCAGAACTCTGGCCCAGAGGCGGCAAAGAGAGCCAAGGTCCCAGTGATTGTCATCGAGGACGAGCCCACCATGCCAGCAGGGGGTGCGCCTGAGACAAACTTGCCGGACCCGGCAACTGATCTTCAGAGCAGCCCCCAGCGCAGCCCCCAGCGTAAGTGTATGGTTCACTTTCTGCTGTTAGGTGCGCGTGGGCGTTCTTTCTTTGCTGACGTCTTGTTTGTTGATTTGTGTAGGAGCAGAGCAGCCAGACCAGGGGCGTCCGGAGACCGCCCCCGACGTGACATCTGCATCAACTACGCCGCCAAGGGGAAGTTCCCCGGCAAGGGTCTCCCAGGCAAGGGAGAGTCCTCCGGCAAGGGGGAGCTCTCCGGCAAGGGACAGTATCAGCGGCCCTCCGTCGGCGGGGACTACAACTACACCGCCAAGGGAGAGTTCCCCGGCAAGGAACCCTACCGAGGAGCCGGCTCGCGCAGGTAATCCCCTTGCTTCAAACTTCCCTTGGGCTTTTCTTCTTTTGATTCTTCTTTTTGGATATTTGCTTGACTTATTTTTCTCCCCTTTCCTGCCGTCAGACCCATCCGCTGCAGAGCCGATGGAGACGGAGGTCGCTGGCGAGGAGAATACGCGCTGCAACACCGGCGACGCCGCTGCCACCGAAGAAGCGGCCGGTGCTGACGAGCCCGCCGGCGACAAGGCCACCAAGGCTGTCGCCGCAGCAGCTGGCGAGGGGTCTGGCGATCGTACTGACGGCACTGAGGCCGCAGGAGCGCCAGACGCTACACCGACCATCGAGCCCTCCGCCGCTGCCGCTGCCCCAGGCTCCGAAGATCCCGAGCCAGGCCAGCGACGGCGTCTTCATCAAGCTCCCCTGGGCGTCGAATTCCAGGGGACCAGTCGAGGGAGAAGTCTTTGATGGAGAAGTGCTCGCCTCCGCCGGGCTGACGCTTGTCGACGCGTCGAGCAGCAGCAGCAGCGAGCCTGAGGAGGAGCGGCTGCTGCGGAAGCTGTTGTCGCTCTATCGCGCTCGGCAGGCCAAGCTGGAGTCCCGCGAAGCGCTGGCCGCCAAGGCGGGAGCTGACATTGAGAAGCGCGCGGAGGAGCTCCGGGCCCTCAACCAGGCAGCTCTCCGGTCCTTGGCAGAGGAGCGGGAGCAACTTGTCGAAGAGTAGATGGACTTCTTCCTCGAGAAGGCTGAAGTGGAAGAACAGCAGCGGCTTGCCGCTGAGAAGCTGTCCACGCGGGAGGGTGAGCTGGCGCAACGGAAAGTCAACCTCGACAGCCACGAGGAGGAGCTTGCCGCGCGCGAGCAATCACTTGGCGGGGCCCTCCAGGAAGCAAAGGACACTACCGCAGCTGCCGAGACCGCCAAGAAGGAACTGGATGCGAAGGTGGCGCAGCTGGAGGCCGATCTCAAGGCGAGAGGTGAAGAGATCGCCGCGCTCAAGCTTGAGCGGCAGAAGGATGCCCACAGCCACTCTTAGCTGCAGGTCCGCCTCGCCGAGAAGGGCAAGGAGCTTGCCGCCGTCAAGGACTCCAATGCTGATCTTGAGTTGAAGCTGACCACTTTGACCAAGACGCTGGACGGCACCAAGGAGCGGGAGGCGGCCTTGAAGGAGCAGGTCAGGGCCGAGAAGGCGTTGCTGGCGAGTGCTGCTGTCACTCAGAACGTCTTTAGGGAGACTGTGGAGCATTGGATGGAGGGTCTCGTCAATGCTGCCGCAGATATCGACAGGGAGCTGGCGCAGCTGGGGGCGGAGTATCTCGGGTATTCCTCCGACGAGAATCTCCACCCCAGCGCCAAGCTCACCCAATTCTTCAAAGGCGTGGCGACGGCCCTCCAGCAGCTCCGGGAGAGAATCCCAAAGCAGCTGGCTGACGAGTCGCGCAAGCTCTGCGCGGGCGCCCTGCAAAAGGTGTTGGTGAAGGTGGCCTTCCGCAATCCGGGCCTCAACCTCACCAACGTCCTTAGGTCCTTGCCGCCGGACGCTGATCAGGAGGTGCTCAAGGCCCTTGTCGCACCCATTGTGGACAAGGTGAGCGGGATCAAGAGGGTCGAGGGCGACCGTGTAGATTAGGCTGCCCGTTTTCTTCTTTCCTTGTCGCTGCTGATCATGTTACGAGAATAGTCTGTTAGAGCTGCGACAAGCTATCTTGTATTATAACTCTATTTTGGGTAGTGATTGCAATGTTATTTCCTTTACTTGACTCCTTTGCTTTGTATGTTTTTGCCCTACGCTTTTAGGGAACTTGCCGGCGCTGGCACCTTAGCCGCGAGCGCTGAGTGCGGAACGTCAGCAGCCTGCTGGCGGTGCCGCAACCGACAAGAAACCTTGTTGCAACTAGTTGGAGCACACTTAAGTTGTTGAGCGTGCTCGAAAACAAAGTAAGGGCGCGACACTGGTCGCAGCACACTTAAGTCGTTGAGCGGACTCGAAACAAAGTAAGGGCGCAACTAGCTACGAGTAGGTTCCTCCGCGCACAGGTTTTCCATACAAAGAACGGTCGTTCAAGGAAGATAACTTAAAAAATTTAAAAATCTGATTGCTCAAACTTTGGCAACTTAGCTTTTCTGTTGTTTGCTTCCCGGCAAGGCGAAACTTTCTTGAACGACGTCTGGTCCATACCACTATCTTCTCCTTCCCCCCGGCAAACTTGTGCGCGAGGGAATCTTCCTTTCCTTGAGAAAAAAGAAAGAAGAGAAAATACAGATATGGAGCCTTTGGGCTTGTTACGGCTTACCGGGGGTAGGCGCTGCACAAAGTGTCACATAATACATGCATAAAATAAAAAGCATGAAATTGACAAGATGTGCGGGGCACATGAGCTTTACTGATGCACGGGGTCTGCGCCCGGCTTTGTACAAAGGATTACATGCAACAGCGGCAAGACTTGTACAAAAGGTGGCTGCCGGAGCGGGTCGCGGCAACCGCGCCTTACGGGTAAAACTTACGAAGATGCTCGATGTTCCAGGAGTTGCTCACCGGAAAGCCATCTTCGGCCTCAAGGCGGACAGCGCCGGGCCTAGTGACTCGTTTCACCCGGTAAGGGCCTTCCCACTTCGGCGTCATCTTGTTGGAATTCCTGGCGGACTGAACGCGCCGAAGAACAAGTCGCCTTCCTCGAGACTTCTGGCGTTAACTTTGCGGCTATGGTAGCGGTGGAAAGCTTGCTGGTAGCAAGCAGCTCGTACAGCAGCCTGAAGATGGTCTTCCTCAAGGAGCAGCGCGTCATCTTGTCGCAGCTGCTCTTGCTCAAGCTCATCATAAGCGAGCACTCGAGGTGACCCGTATACGAGTTCCGTGGGGAGAACTGCCTCTGCTCCATAGACTAGAGCGAAAGGTGTCTGTCCAGTGGCTCGATTTGGTGTCGTCCTGATCGACCAAAGAACCACCAACAACTCCTCGATCCAGTTCCTTCCGCACTTGTGCAGCCTGTCGAAAGTTCTGGTCTTGAGGCCACGCAGCACTTCAGCATTTGCCCTCTCCGCTTGACCGTTGCTTCTCGGGTGAGCAACAGAAGCGAAGCAGACCTTGGCGCCAAGATCTTGGACGTACTGCATGAAGGTGCGGCTCATGAATTGCGTACCGTTATCGGCGATGATCCTCTTAGGGATCCCAAAGCGGCAAAAAATCGACCTGAAGAACTTGACTGCTGACTGTGCTGTCACCTTCCTCACTGGTTCCACTTCCGACCACTTTGTGAACTTGTCGATTGCAACGTACAAGTACTCAAAGCCCCCGGCTGCGCGGGGAAAGGGGGCGAGGATGTCGAGCCCCCAGACCGAAAATGGCCAGGATAAAGGGATCGTCTGGAGAGATTGAGCTGGCTGGTGTATCTGCTTGGAATGGAACTGGCACGCTTCACACTTGGTTACTTGTGTAGTTGCATCCTGGAGGGCTGTCGGCCAAAAGAAACCTTGCTGGAATGCTTTGACGGCAAGTGTCAGGGATATGACTAGCAGGTATAAACCGGCTAAGTGTAAACCGGCTTAATTATATTATACTTGGTTGTAATATTTTAGTAAAGGCTACGGCCCATGGGATCTTAGGGCCCATGTGTAGAAGTGAGGTTTGTAAACCGCCAAGCGATGTAACTTGAGAGATAAGAAAGAAAAGACAGAGACCGCGGCGGACACAAGTATGAGCCGGCCTCGGGACTCTGTAAACCGGACCAGGCGTCACCTCTATATAAAGGGACAACCCGTTGACGGTTCAGGGACAAGCAACAATCAACCCGTCGAGACACAGGCAAGCGAATCCGCTCCCTGTAATCCAACGCCCAAGCAATACCAAACCAACTAGACGTAGGCTTTTACCTTCATCGAAGGGGCCGAACTAGTATAAACCCTCTGTGTCCTTTGTGTGCTATGAACCCCTTCAAGCTAACCCGTGCGATGGTTCCATCATCAAGTCCGCTAAACCGGACATCTGCCGTGCTATTTCCACGACAGTTGGCGCCCACCGTGGGGCCTCCGCTCGATGGTTTCGAGTTCTTGAAGGGCAGCTTTGAAGGGCTCAAGGGTTACGCGGTCGGCCGGATGACCAAGAGTCGTCGCGGCCGGATCTACATCGACGACGCAGGTTGGGGACCGGAGGCCGATTCAATAATACGGGTACCGGGTTCCTTTCGGTGGCATCCAAGTCTTCATTGGCAAAATCGGCGAACCGGGACCTGAGCCGGACATCTTCCCCAACATCGTCGAACCGGCTCAGCGTGCGAGATCGGCCCGGGTTCAACCCGCCATGAAGCATGTGTTCGTTGGAGCGATCCACGGAGTTCGAGCCGAGAACGGATTGGAATCCGACGGTGCAACAGTTGTCTACACCGACGAAGAACCTTCATCCAGAGAAACTGAGTCTCTGTATCAGTTGCAGGACGGCCGGTCTGAGGGTGAGTCCGATGGAAACAGTATTCCGGACCCCTTTGGCCCGCCAAACCGGGTGGCTGTCTTTATGGCCGGTTCACAGCCCCCGGTGAACGGGGCGACAGCAGAAGCTGGTGCAGGGGGGACAGGGGGGAGTGGCACGACCCTCTCACTTACAGACGTTCTATCCACCTTGATGGATGAGTTCACAGCTAAAGCGGTGGAAACAGTAGCTCCAGCAGACAAGGCGCATCATGATGCAGAACTCCTTCAGTTGAAAGGCCGGATTGATCAGCTAAAGGAAGATCTGAAGGCAGAGAGAGAGATGATAGCGGTGAGACAAGCGGAGCTGGATGATCAGGCTTTCTACCTAAGGATGGAGCAAGCTTCTATGGAAGGAGTAAGGGGACGAAAGTACCAGTCTCGTCTACCGCCGGTTTATGAAGCAACGAATCTGTTCAGGACACCTGGGGCTGGGACTAGTAATAATCCGGTGTTAAACCGGAGGGGTACCCCCAGCCAGGGAGGAGCCGGTTCAGCAGTCCGCCGCAGAGCGGGATCGACGGATCACGTCGGCACCTTACGTTCCCGCCCTTCCAGGTCGTTATTCATACCCTTTGGATAACATTGCTGCAGCTGCTGCACGTTTCGCCGCTTTACCTGTGGAGGAGACGTCTCCGGTGGCAATGGAGGCGCGCAGGGTCAAGGAGCTGCTTAATACGGCGTTGATACAGCAGCAAGCATACTCTCATAGCAGGGAGAGGCTACATTCGACACCACGTCCCAGTCGGAATTATACTAGGCATTGGGAGGAGCCAGAAGTGTCTAGCAGCGAACGCAGGAGGCATCAGCGTCGACAGGATAATCCGGCGGGTGCAGCGGTACCAGCTCCGGATATAAACCGGGTCAGATCAGGAGCCCGGAAGGAGGTTCATCAAACAACGCCGGTTCACACGGCCACAGCAGAAACAGGAGTTACAACGAGTTCTTTTGGGGTGCAGTGTCTTATCCCCGCTTTACGGGGTGTTAAGCTGCCTAAGGATTTTAAAGGGCCCCGCAAGGTACCTAATTACACGGCAGATCTAGCTCCAGAAGCTTGGTTTGAAAGTTATGAGATGGCCATGGAGATGCTAGACGTGGATGAATCGGCTTGTGCTAAGTATTTTACTATGATGCTCGAAGGTACGGCCCGGACCTGGCTGAAGGCTCTACCCCCGAATTCTATCGGATCATGGGGGGAACTACGCAGCCAGTTTATCAAAACTTCAAAGATACATGCAAACAGCCGATGTCAGTGGTGGATCTAGCAGCTTGTGTGCAAGGAGAGCAGGAGTCTACGGCAGCTTGGGTACGGAGAGTAGCAGAGATTTTACACTCTTCGAATAGTATCAATCCTAGTACGGCGATAGTGACTTTGGGAAACAATTGCCGGTTTGAATCTTTAAAGTTAAAGCTCAGAC
Source organism: Secale cereale (assembly GCA_902687465.1). Lineage (NCBI taxonomy): Eukaryota > Viridiplantae > Streptophyta > Magnoliopsida > Poales > Poaceae > Secale > Secale cereale. Next base: position 854,904,127 of record LR738714.1, on the reverse strand, counting down.
GGCTTAAAAGGGATTGCAATGATATGGGAACTCTCATGAGTGCCCTGGTAAAATATGGAGACTCTGATAACACCAAGTATCCAGAAGCGGTAGGAGACAAGACTGGGAAGGGTAGCAAGTCTGGTAAACCGGCGCAAGTTAATCCGGCTACCACAAGTTTTTTGGGCAAACGAAAGGCAGAGGGTGGTTCTGACTTCGTGGCCAGCACTCAAGTTCAAGGGGATTTTCAGCATAGCCTGGGAAATCCACCTTCACAAACCAGCGGAGGAACACTTAGCTGGGATCAAGAGTTAGATCAGCCTTGTCCGAAGCATGGCATAAAAGGCCGACCGTCAAAGCATACCATGAGGGAGTGCATACCCCTTATGAAGGCAGTGGCGGGCAGTTTCAATCCTCATAACAGGCCTCCAAATGGCGGTTCAGGTCCTGGATTTTATGGTCCGGGTCATCAGGGGAACAGCTCCGGATCAGGATATAGGGGCAATAACAATGGTTATCAAAACCGGGCAGGTAATCAGAATAATCAAGGAAATTAAAATAACCATGGCAATCAGTCGCATCATCAAGGTGGTTACAATAGTCAGAGTAATCAACAGCAGGGCCAAGGGAATTATAATAGTCAGGGAAATCAGCAGCAGCAGCGTCAGCAACAGCAGCCGCAATCTGGATATCAGAATAATCCGAAGGAATTAAGCAGTGGGCAATATCATGTCTTCACCACAAGTCTGTGTAAGAGAGATCAGAAGGTTTTGAAGCGGGCTGTTAATGCAGTTGAACCGGCGACACCGCAATTTCTGCGCTGGTCAGAGCAGCCCATTGTGTGGAGCAGAGAAGACCACCCGATGCGGGTGGATAATCCGGGCCATTTAGCTTTGGTGGTAGCACCTCAACTGGGAGGCTACAAATTTACTAAGGTTCTCATGGACGGTGGTAGCAGTATCAATATTTTATACTATGAGACTTTCCGTTGTATGGGTCTGACGGATAAGAAGCTAAGACAATCAAATACGGTGTTTCATGGAGTGGTCCTAGGTAAGTCAGCTTATCCGGTTGGAAAGATTGACTTGGAAGTTACCTTTGGGAATGAGTATGATTCCAGATCAGAGATGATCACTTTCGAAGTCGTCCAAATCAAAAGTCCATATCACGCTCTGTTTGGAAGGACGGTTTATGCTAAGTTTATGGCTAGACCATGTTACGTTTATTTGCAGCTTAAGATGCCGGGTCATAAGGGCACGATCACGGTTCATGGAAGTCGCAAGATAGCGGTGGAATGTGAGGAAGGAGATGCGGCTTATGCAGAAGCAGTATGTGCCACGGAAGAGTTGAAATTTTATAAAGATAATGTTGATCCGGCAGATATGACTCCGCTGAAGAAGCCAACTACCGAGCATGATCCGGCATTGAAGTTTAAATCAGCAGAGGAGACCAAGCAAGTTGATTTTGTGCCTGGAGATTCGTCTAAGCAGTTCACTATCAGCGCTAACCTTGATCCCAAATAGGAAAGCGCGCTCATCGAGTTCATCCGTGAGAACCAGGATATCTTTGCATGGAAACCTTCTGACATGCTAGGTATACCGAGGGAACTCGCTGAGCACAGTCTTAATATTGATCCGAAGTTTAAACCTGTCAAGCAGTATCTGCGCCGCTTCAATGAGGAGAGGCGCAAGGCGATAGGAGAAGAAGTGGCCAGACTTTTGGCCGCAGGGTTCATAGTAGAAGTTTTTCATCCGGAATGGTTGGCTAATCCGGTGCTGGTGTTGAATAAGAATGGGAAGTGGAGGATGTGTGTGGACTACACAGACCTCAACAAAGCTTGCCCAACTGATCCTTTTGCTCTCCCTCGCATTGATCAGATCATTGATGCCACAGCGGGATGTGAGCGGCTAAGTTTTTTGGATGCATATTCAGGATATCACCAGATCAAGATGGCAGTTAAAGACCAAGAGAAGACAGCTTTCATAACTCCTTTTGGTGCTTTTTGCTATGTATCTATGCCTTTTGGGCTTAAAAGTGCACAGGCAACTTATCAACGTTGCGTTCAGAATTGTCTAAAAAGGCAAATAGGGAGGAATGTTCATGCCTATGTGGATGACATTGTGGTCAAGTCAAGAAAGGAAGAGACAATGATAGAAGATCTCAGGGAAACATTTGATAATCTTCGAGCTTATAAGATGATGCTTAATCCGGAAAAGTGTGCTTTTGGTGTTCCGGCAGGTAAACTACTGGGATTCTTGGTCTCAAACAGAGGAATAGAAGCTAACCCAGAGAAAATCAAGGCCATCACATCTTTGACTAAACCGGTTTGCATCAACGATGTTCAGCGCATAGCTGGCCGTATCACATCACTAAGCCGGTTCATCAGCCGTTTGGGAGAGAAGGCGATCCCACTTTACCAGATGTTGAGGAAAACAGACCGGTTTATATGGAGTGATGAGGCAAACGCAGCGTTTGAGGATCTGAAACGGCAATTGGCAAAGCCACCGGTTTTAGCTGCTCCTATTGACAAGGAGCCATTGCTGTTATACGTCGCTGCTAATGCACGGGCAGTTAGCGTTGCAATTGTGGTTGAGCGCAAGGAAGCATGGAAGGAATACCCGGTTCAGCGCCCGGTTTACTACGTGAGTGAAGTACTCATTGAATCCAAGCAGAGATACCCTCATTGGCAGAAATTGGTATATGGTGTGTTCATGGCAAACCGGAAGTTGAAGCACTATTTCCAAGGTCATCCAATAACTGTGGTTAGTTCAGCACCGTTGGGGGATATAATCCAGAACAGGGAAGCTACAGGCAGAGTAGCGAAGTGGGCCATTGAGCTCAGCCCACATGAGTTGAAATATGTACCACACACCGCTATAAAGTCTCAGGCATTGGTAGATTTCATCAATGATTGGACAGAGTTGCAAACTCCTGAGGAGAAGCCGGATCTTACTTACTGGACGATTCACTTTGACGGTTCAAAACAGTTGGAGGGCTCGGGGGCTGGAGTTGTCTTAACTTCCCCCAGAGGTGATAAATTTTGTTATGTCCTCCGCTTATTGTTTCCTTGTACTAATAATGCAGCAGAATATGAAGCACTACTTCATGGTTTGCGGCTAGCAAAGGAAATGAACTTGAGCCGGGTTAAGTGCTTTGGCGATTCAGATCTGGTGGCACAGCAAGTTTCTAGCAAGTGGGATTCAAGGGATCCCCTCTTGGCGGCTTATAGACGAGAGGTTGAAGCAGTTGCAAGATATTTCAAAGGATATCAGGTGGATCATATAGACCGGCGAAGGAACGAAGCGGCCGATGCTTTAAGCCGGCTGGGGTCTCAACATAAACCGGTGCCACCAAACACTTTTTTGGATGAATTGCACAGTCCTTCGGTTCAGATACCGTCGGAGGAAGACCTAGCTGTTCCTGATCCAGAGGCATAGTTAGTTGCAGCACTCCATGTTATTCCAGATTGGACGCTGCCCTATTTGGCATACCTGAGCCGAGGAGAGTTACCGGATGATGAAGAAGAAGCACGACAGATAATCCGGCGTTCTAAGTCCATGAAGATTGCAAACGGAGAGCTTCACCATCGCAGTACTTCTGGAGTATTTCAGCGGTGTGTGTCTGCTGAGGAAGGTTGTTAGATTCTTCGCGAGATTCATGAAGGGGATTGTGGTCATCATGCCGGTTCAAATCATTGGTGGCTAAAGCATTCCGGCATGGTTTCTATTGGTTAACTGCGGCAGATCTGGTCCGGAAGTGTGACGCTTGTCAGAAATTTTCAAGACGTGCTCTGGTTCCAGCGCAGGAACTCCGGATGATACCAATAACTTGGCCGTTTGCGACTTGGGGGCTTGATATGGTTGGACCTTTTAAGCGATCCCAAGATCAGAAAACTCATCTACTGGTAGCAGTAGACAAGTTTACAAAGTGGGTTGAAGCGGAGCCTATAAGCAAATGTGATGCGGCAACGGTAGTCAAATTCATCAAAAAAGTAATTTTCCAGTTTGGTTTTCCACACAGCATCATCACAGACAATGGCACCAATTTATCTCAGGGTGAGATGGAAGAATTCTGTCAACGAGAGCATATTCGTTTAGACGTGTCTTCTGTGGCCCACCCCCAATCCAATGGTCAGGCTGAAAGGGCAAATCAGGAGATTTTGCGAGGTATCAAACCCCGGCTTATGACACCTTTGCAGAGAACCCCAGGATGTTGGGTTGAAGAATTGCCATCTGTTCTCTGGAGTATCAACACTACACCAAACCGGTCTACAGGTTACACACCTTTTTTCATGGTTTATGGTGCTGAAGTAGTCCTTCCGAGCGATATACGTCATGATTCACCAAGGGTGACGGCTTATGTTGAAGCAGTCAACGAGATAGCAAGACAGGACAGTTTAGACCGGCTGGATGAAGAGCGTGATATGGCTGCAGCACGATCTGCGATTTATCAACAAGACTTACGCAGATATCATAGCCGCCGGATCAGGACAAGGACGTTCCAGGAGGGCGACTTGGTACTCCGGCTCATCCAAGATCAAACAGATATGCACAAGCTATCCCCGCGTTGGGAAGGGCCCTTTGTGGTCAGTAAGAATCTACACAACGGTTCATATTACCTGGTGACGTTCAAGAACACAAGGACTCACGGACGTCAGAAGAGGAGACGAAGAGGCCGTGGAACATCGCCCATTTATGGCCATACTATACTTGAGCTACGTGCTCCAATGTATCCTATGTATATATTATGAGTAATGAATAAACCGGCACTCTCGGTAAACCGGGGGCTCAGCCCTTTTTCCATATAAAGATAACTTGTGAGGACAACCATACAAGTTTTTTTATCAGAGATTATATTTCAATATATTGGTCGGTTTAGAAATTGATTTTTTGCAGAGTACACAAAGGAGCAATAAAACTTTCTAGAGAACATGAGATCATATCCGGTTCGAAGAGAGGACGCTTCACGATTTGCCCACCGGTTCAGGAGGAACCATGGAGGCCCTCTGGGAAAGATGGATAATCCACGTCCCATTGATTGGCTTAATTCTTATGTACATCGGCCCTCTGAAAAGAATGGTTCGCCCACGTTCAGTGATTGGCTAGGCCCTCTGGGAAAGAATGGTTTTGCCCACGTCCCAGTGATTGGCTCAATTTTTATGTACAATTCTATCGGCCCTCTGAAAAGAATGGTTCGCCCACATTCAGTGATTGGCTAGGCCCTCTGGGAAAGAATGGTTTTGCGCACGTCCCATTGATTGGCTCAGTTTTTATTTGCGGTTCTATCGGCCCTCTGAAAAGAATGGTTTTGCCCACGTTCAGTGATTGGCTAGGCCCCCTGGGAAAGATGGATAATCCACGTCCCATTGATTGGCTGAACCTTGCTTTGAGCCTGGCAGCTCTTAAAAAGCCTCGACTACATGGTCTTATTTGCAAAATTTGCATCTTTTTGTGTTTGTGTTTTATAACCCTTTAAACCGGAGTGGAGCAGCTACAGAAGCTGACCACATATCTATAAAGTGAAAAGTCTGGGTCATGAATACTAGCATGAGTAACCCGGTGTTCATTAAAACCCGGATCATATATCAGGCAACAAGCCACAAATTTCTGAACAAAGTCTTGGAGAACAAGAAGAACCGGAGTTTATCATCAAGATGAACTGGAATTTTCCAGATTTCTAATTGGATCCACGAAGGTCTTCATCAAGCGACTTTAAAGTCCTACCGGATTAAGAATATTGAGCGTATATAATCTCAGGTATAAAGTTATTTCTGGTATAAGGATATACTTATTTGACGTTTTAAGAGAACAATTTAATCCGTCCAGTGGTAAACCACTAGGACATATTTTCAGTATTATTTCTGCAGGAGCAGAGGATATGCAAGATAAACAACATCAGACAACATTTCAATCGGCAAATATTTCACATTAAGAAAGACAAAATATCTGGATTAAAGCAGATCAAGATTTAGCTATCCTATTACAAGGCATAGCAAGCCCGACGGATTGGAAATATTGTTTGGCGAAACACAGACTGCGATTACAGCAATAAATTTTAAGTTATGCTCCTCCTTGTTGAGACGGCTGGCCATCACCTTGATCCGGAACATCTTCATCTTCTTGAAGCGGTTGGAAGTCCGGCACACGCCAGTCGATCTTCGTCAAAGCCCGGAAATACATCTCGTCGTTGATAAGCTCAGAAGGTTCAATATCAGGAGCAAAGGTATGAGGACGAACCGGCGGGATTAAATTGACGGTGTCATAAACCGGCCGATCCACCCGTTCGTTTTGCAAGTCATATCCAGGATGATACCTGGATAAATCGGACTCAGCTGCAAGCTTGTTGGCGAGGGGACACATCTCCTTTGTCAAAGTGTAAAGATCTTTTGCAGTAAAAGTCGAGCCGTCGTCAGTAAAACCGGTTAAAGCTTCCTCCGGATCAAGATCCGGGACCCAAGCCTTAGCCCTGGTAAGGGCCAGAAGAGCACCACCTTGGGCGGCAGATTTTTTGACTTCTTCAAGACGAGCCGGCAAAACAGATAACTTGTTCAACGTATCTTGGATCATCGTAGGGGCCGGTTTACCAAAAGAAGTTGCACTAATGATCCTCTGAGCGCCGGAATACAGCTGCTCGACCAAGGTGTAACATGCTTTAAGTTTCTTCCGTAAGTCATCCCCAAGATGGGAGACACGGCGCCCTGCATATAGATATTATGGTTAAACCGGCACAAATGGAGATTACAGGGATAAAAGCAGGAGTTCAGATTATACTTACCAAAGACTGCAGAGGTCATCAGTTCAATCTGCCGTTTTAAACCGGTTAATTCTTCTGTAACCGGATTAAGTGCCCCTTCAGTGTCCTGAACCCTTTTCTCCAGATCTTTCTTTTGAACCTCAAAAGTGGTCCGCTCTTCTTCAAAGTATTTCCTCAGATCTTCAGCAGTCTTTAAACTCACCTGAAGATCTTTTTTAGCCTTTGAAGCGGCAGATTCTGTTTCAGCAAGACGGCTCCGAAGTTCATTAATTTCAGCAGTGTTCCGGTTTAACTCAGCCTGCAAGCACAGTTAAAAGACAAGAGGTAAAAATCAGACAAGTCTCAAGCACACAAACAAGTTGTATACTTGACACTTGGGGGCTAATGGCAGTTGAGGCAATAAGTAACAGCAATTCAAAGATTACAAGTCTCAAGCACACAAACAAGTTGTCTACTTGACACTTGGGGGCTAATGGATGGTTGAAGTATCATCAGAAATTTTTACAAGTATCAAATACATAAACAAGTTATCTACTTGATACTTGGGGGCTAATGGATGGATCAATTGTTCAAACTATAAAGTTCCGGTTCACCTTCAGCACACAGCTAAACCGGAACTTGGGGGCTGTTATGGGATAGAAGCATATCAAAGGAACAAAGTCAGAAGGAAAGGGTTACCTCATATTTCTCCCTCATTAAGTTAACCAAACTTGCTTCATAGTCTCGGCTGCTGTGGAGCCGGTTTAGATACTCAGAATAAATTTCTTGGGCGCTCATATCGGCAAGACATTTGCCCTTCTCTTTATATAACTTCTCCGTTTTAGCCGTATGCTTGGCTAAAACGGTGGGCTCAGCCGGAGCAACGAAGGCAACACCAGTCACCACAACATCTGGAGAAGCAGGTGCAATTGGGGGAGTCGCAGTGTGGGCCGGATTGGGAGATGCCGGATTAATCTGAGGAGAGTTGACCCGGGCCGGACTTGGCGGATTATGGGCATCTTCAGCAGTAGGATTTTCGGGTACGGAGAGGTGATCCGTAGGCGCAGGATCTTCAAGAGGAGCTATGGGCTCGCCTTCTGTAGGAACGGTCGTTGCCGGATCATCGGCCGGATCATCTGCAGTGGTCTCAGCAGAAGGCTTGTTTGCCTTGGATTTCTTACTAGGCTTTGGCTTGCTGGAAAAAGTATGCGAAATGAGTTAACATTATAAAGTAAAAAGGAATCATAAACCGGAAAGGTTTAAAAGTTACCCTGGGACAGTCTTCAAGGGAGGAAGCTGCGTGGTAGTAGATTCACCAGAAGAAGAAAGCGGAGTTTCCTAATAATCAGGATCAGACGGTTTAAGAGGTTTTCGGATAAGCCCGGCCTTGGGATGAAGAAGATTCGGAGAAAGTATCACCTCAGCACGGCGTTTTCGAGCCGGAGTTAAAGAAATCCCGGATGATTCCTCGGCCAGGCCACTATGGCGAGTGGTCCGGCGAAGAGCTTCATGTTGTTGCTTCTTCAAAATAAAATTAGGATCCAACTGAGCATAAGGGTGAGAAAATTAGTATTTCCGGACGGTCCGATGACTTTTTTGTGGAAGAGGTTCTGAATCAGAAGAAAGAATGGTTACCTCAATTTCGGCCGGATTATCAGCTTCAGCCAACTCCTGTGGAAAGGGTATTATTACATACAGATATAAGTTTAAAAAAGGGAAATTCAAACCGGATTAAATCATACATCGGAATCCGGATCATCATCTTCAGCGGGAGAACTGGCGTCAACAGCTGCTTTTCTTTTCTTATTGGCAAAGGTTTTTCGGCGTGCTTGCTTGCCGGTTTTCTCCTGAGGCTTCCTCTTCCAGAAAGGATCATCAGACTATTCAAGAGAAAGAAAGACAATTGAAAAGACGGTTTAAAGGAACGGGTTACAAATACAGGGCAAAGTAAAACTTACCGCAGGCAGTTTATTCTTCTTATAATACGGAGCTAGCCCGACTTGGCTGCATTCTGCCAAGGAGACATTGAGCATCTTTTTCGCCGATTCAGATTATTTTTCCTTGGTAAACCGTTGAGGATCGTCCGGTTTACCAGAATATTGGCACATCAGCTGTGATCGCTGGCTCAAGGGAAGAATACTACAAGACAACCAGCAGCGCATAAAGTCAGTTCCAATCAAGCCATTGGCTATGAAAGCCCTTAACCTGGAGAGCTGTGATGAAAACCGGGTCCGCTCGACAGAGCTGAGCCGTTGTGGTAGAGGATGATTCTCCGGAATACGGGTTTCACGATAACCCGGCAAAGGGTTCTCCCCTTCAGGAGAAGTGTCAACGCAATAAAACCATGACTTGTTCCAATCTTTTGGATGCGTGTGTAAAGCGGCGTGAGGAAAAACAACGTCTCTCCTCTTCTGAATACTAACGCCACCGAGCTCCTGATGCGGTCCACTGGTGAACTCTGTGCGCCGGTTCAGGTGAAAGAAGTCCCGAAACAGATCGACAGACGGTTCTTCTTGCAGATATACCTCCGAAAACACTTGGAAGTCACAGATATTTGAAACAGAATTGGGTCCAATATCCTGAGGGTGGAGTTGGAAGGCGACAAGAACGTCCCGGAAAAACTTTGAACCGGGAGGAGAGAAGCCTCGAGATATATGGTCAAAGAACACAATAACCTCCCCAGGCCTAGGAGTAGGGGGGCATTCATTACCCGGAGCTCGCCACTTCAAAACAGACCGAGGGCCTAAGGTACCAATTTCAGAAATTTTGACCAAGTCTTCTTCCGTAATGACAGAAGGAACCCAATCACAGGAGACGTACTGCTTGGCCATTGCAATGGAGGGACAAGTACTGGAAAAGATAAAATGCAAAAAACGAATTATGCGGGTACAGCAGTATAAACCGAAAATCTATATAAGTTACACAACGGTTTGCACTGAGGACTAATGGCATGGTTAAACCGGCAACAACAGCGAGCTACGTCATTTCCGGTTCACAACAGTAAAAGAGGAACAGCTAAACCGTCGCGTTTAATTTCAAAAGGCGAGCAAGAATAGGTCATAACAGTTTAAACCGGAGTATATCTAATGGATCTACAAAGGAGAAGAAACAGTTTCCTTGTAAACAGCTAAAGTGGAACAGATCTGGGCGTGCGAGGAAAAGAAAAATAAAGTGCAAAAAAAATGTGTGAGAAGAAACGCCAGGGATCTTATGCGGAGCAGATGAATCTATAGGATTAAGTATAGGTGGCGAGATCTAAAGCTAATACTAGTGGAAGATCTGTTAACTGGGCCTAAAGGTCACAAATTTTCTACGAAGTACGTATCTACGAGGAACAAGACGAAGCTTTCATTGAAAACTCTAATGGCGGAAGAACAAGGGAAGAACCCTAGAAGATACAGAACGTTAATGAGGAAGAAAGGACATACCTGAACAATGGAGGACAGCGGCGGAGTTCTCTGGTCGAAACAGGTTGATGCAGCGGCCAGGGAGATCTTGATTCGGCGAGGTGACAGCGGCGCTCCAAGCTCGGGCGTCAATGGAGTCCTGAAGCTCGGGCGGCGAACGAAGGAAGAAGAGGCGAGAAGAAGGAAGAACGAAGGGGGACGGCGGTATTTATAAGCGAAAGGACAGATGCGAAGCGACATGTGCGGAATCGAGGGGGCAAAGATTGGATAAAGATCCTTTTGACGCCTCGATTTTAGGATAACCATTAAACAAAGCTACGGTACAGTTCACAGCGTTAAATACGGAGATGATGTCACGGTCAGATCTAGTGAGTCTCGAAGATGACGTCAGAGCCGGTTTACAAGAGTGTGAAGACAGAAGAAAATTATACAAGACAAGGAAGACTGATATGAACAAGTTCAAATCATTCTGGGGCCTAATGTCAGGGATATGACTAGCAGGTATAAACCGGCTAAGTGTAAACCGACTTAATTATATTATACTTGGTTGTAATATTTTAGTAAAGGCTACGGCCCATGGGATCTTAGGGCCCATGTGTAGAAGTGAGGTTTGTAAACCGCCAAGCGATGTAACTTGAGAGATAAGAAAGAAAAGACAGAGACCGAGGCGGACACAAGTATGAGCCAGCCTCGGGACTCTGTAAACCGGACCAGGCATCACCTCTATATAAAGGGACGACCCGGTGACGGTTCAGGGACAAGCAACAATCAACCCGTCGAGACACAGGCAAGCGAATCCGCTCCCTGTAATCCGACGCCCAAGCAATACCAAACCAACTAGACGTAGGCTTTTACCTTCATCGAAGGGGCCGAACTAGTATAAACCCTCTGTGTCCTTTGTGTGCTATGAACCCCTTCAAGCTAACCCGTGCGATGGTTCCATCATCAAGTCCGCTAAACCGGACATCTGCCGTGCTATTTCCACGACAGCAAGTGTTCTTGCGCCAATGTGGTGACCACATATGCCTCCATGTATCTCTGCCAACAGCTTTTGTCCATCTTCCCGGAGAATACACTTCAATTTCACACCGTTGAGTCTTCTTCTGTACAGTGTGTTGTCAACAAACTGGTACATACTTGACTGTCGGGCTACTCTTTCCGCTTCTTCTTGCTCTTCGGGAAGTTCTCCTATCTGAAGGAAACGGACAATCTGCTGTGTCCATGATGGAGCTTGTGGCTCGACAACAAGGACTAAAGGCACATCTGCTGCTGCGGGAACATCCGCTTCTACGGCGAGAACCTCTGGCTCGGCCGGAGCTTGATGTTCCCCGGCAAGCTTGCCGGAGCAAAACTTTTCGGGTCCGTCTGCTTCAACGGAACAAGCCCTGGGGCTTGCCGGAGCAGACTGCTCCTCAGCACTCTTGGTGTTGATCTTGGGGACCTTCTTGGCGGCGGCTTCGGGAAGCTCTGCCGGAAAATAGTCACCGTAAATCAACTTTCTCTTCTTGCTCTGTCCAGTTGATGGTGTTACGGATGGTTGAGTCACCTTGAGCACAAAGATCCCTGGTTCCATAGGTAACTTAAGTGCGGCGCACTTTGACAGACCATCTGCAATGTCGTTCTGAGCTCTTGGAACATGCTCCATCTGTAGGCCATCAAAGTGCTCTTCTAGCTTCCTCACTTCATCGACGTAAGCTTCCATCAACGGAGTCTGATAATTCTTGTTCACTTGGCGGACGACAAGCTGTGAGTCACCCCTGACAATAAGCTTCTTGATCCCAAGGTCTGCCGCGATCCTGAGACCGGCAAGAAAACCCTCATACTCTGCGGTATTGTTTGTTGCTTGCTCCTTGGGAAAGTGCATCTGGACTACGTACTTGAGGTGCTCTCCGGTGGGTGCGACAAGCAGCACGCCAGCACCGGCGCCTTGCAGCGAGAAGGCACCATCAAAGTACATCAACCACTCTTTGCTTGCTTCCTTGACGGGGATGCTCGTTTCTGGAGTTTCTTCATCTGGTGTTGGCGTCCACTCTGCTATGAACTCTGCCAATGCTCTGCTTTGGATAGTTGAAGTGCTCTCAAACTTGAGGCCAAAGCTTGATAGTTCCAGTGCCCACTCAACAATTCTGCCTGTTGCTTCTGGATTATGCAGTATCCTCTTCAGCGGAAAGCGAGTGACAACTGTGATCTCATGTGCTTGGAAGTAATGGCGCAGCTTTCTCGAGGCCATGAGAAGGCCGAAAAGCAGTATCTGCACACCGACCTATCCCCCTGCAAAAGGGAGCTGACAAAGTAAACTGGGCGCTGCACCATTTTCTTCCGTATCTCCTCTTGCGCCTGCGCAGATCCATCTTTGTCGGGACCAGAGCTTGTCGGGGAAGCCCCCTGCTTGTCCCTGGATGCGCCTGCCGCGGTTGCTGGCTCATCATCTGCCTCCCTCCCCGCTACTAACGCAGCACTAACCACTTGATTGGTTGCCGCTAGATACAGCAGCAACTTCTCTTGTGGCTTAGGTGCGACAAGTATTGGAGTGGAGGACAGGTATCTCTTCAAGTCTTGCAGCGCAGCCTCCGCTTCCGGAGTCCATTTCATTGGACCTGCCTTCTTAAAAAAATTGAAAAACGGCAGGGCGCGCTCAGCAGACTTAGAGATAAACCTGCTGAGAGCAGCGACGCAACCGGCAAGTCTTCGTACATCCTTGACGCGCTTTGGTGCTTCAATCTGCTCAATGGCCTTGATCTTGTCGGGATTGGCTTCAATTCCCCTCTGAGACATGAAGAACCCGAGAAGCTTGCCGGAAGGGACTCCAAACACACACTTCTCGGGGTTGAGCTTGAGCTGGATCTTGCGCAGATTTGCAAAGGTCTCGTCTAAATCTTGAATCAGGGTTGCCCTGTCCTTGCTTTTGACCAGTATGTCATCCATGTATGCTTCTACATTTCTGTGTATTTGTGGCTCAAAAGCGGTATGGACTACCCTTGCAAATGTTGAACCAGCATTCTTCAAACCGAAAGGCATCCGTATGAAATAGTACGTGCCACATGGAGTGATGAATGCGGTCTTCTCCTCATCCTCTTCTGCCATGAAGATCTGATGGTATCCTGAGTATGCGTCAAGAAATGAAAGCAAATCACATCCGGCCGTGGAGTCAACAATCTGGTCAATGCGCGGCAAGGGAAATGGGTCTTTGGGACAAGCTTTATTCACATTGGTGAAGTCGATACAAAGCCTCCATTTCTCGTTTGCCTTGCGCACGACTACAGGATTGGCCAACCAGGTAGGATGGAGCACACCTCTGACAAGGCCTGCTGCTTCCAACTTCTTGATTTCTTTTGCGATGAATTCTTGGCGCTCCACTGCTTGTTTCCTGACTTTTTGCTTGACGGGCCACGCATGAGGACAGACGGCAAGATGGTGCTCAATTACTTTCCTGGGAACACCGGGGATGTCAGACGGTTGCCACGCAAACACGTCGACATTCGCCCGCAGGAAAGCAACGAGCGTGCTTTCCTATTTAGGGTCAAGCGTGGCACTGATGGTGAAGGTACCACCAGTGCCGTCCTCCTTGGCGGACACCTTCTTGGTCGCTGGCGGAGCTGCCATTGTCTTCTTATACTTGTCGGTGGAGCTCGATGGTGCGTCCTCGACAGTAGCGCAGCACTCCGAAGAGGTGCGCTTGCCGGAGTGGGCATCAGAGCTCTTGCCAGACTTGGTCTTCTTCTTCCCCCCGGGAGCTTCAGCGGCAAGTGACTTGAGATCTGTTGCAGCTGCTGCTTCCCGGTAGATCTTTTCGGCGCAGATAAGGGCATCCTTCTTGTCGCCAGGGACAGAGATGACGCTTATCGGGCCTGGCATCTTCAGCATGTTATATGCGTAGTGAGAGGCTGCCATGAACTTGGCGAGTGCTAGACGGCTGAGTATCCCATTATAAGGCAATGGAAAACCGGCAACGTCAAAAGTGACCCTCTCAGTCCTGAAGTTCAACTCGCCGCCAAATGTCACTGGCAACGTGACCTTCCCCTTCGGCTTGCTCTTTCCCGGGTTGATTCCTTGGAATGTGCCGGTCTCTTCGAGCTCGCTGTCAGGGATCTGGAGTTTCTGGAGTACAGCGGAGGAGATCAGGTTCAAGCAGGCCCCACCGTCAACTAGCATCTTAGTGACCTTGAGGTTGCGGATAGTTGGTGAAACCAACATCGGCAAGCACCCGACTGCAGTTGTGCGATCAGGGTAGTCCTCAATATCAAAGATGATAGGCGTGCTGGACCATTTCAGAAGTTTGCACGATTCGACAGGTGGTTCCGCCGCATTGACTTCCCGCAACCACTGCTTGAGTTGGTGGTGTGAAGTATGCAGAGAAGCACCGCCGTCAACGCACAAGACCTCTGTGGCTTTCTGGAACTCCTGCTCACCGGTCTCAACATCATCCATGTATTCATCGTCGTCGTCATCTTCATTCTTGTCGCGGCCGTGGGGAGGTCTGTCTCCTTGCCGCTGCTTGGCCTTGCCGCGGCGTCCTCCCCGGCCGTTGAATGACCGCTTATTGCCGGATCCTCCATCACCTCCCTGGCCCTTTTCCTTGTCGCGTCGCTCGTACTCAGCCTTTTGCTGCTCAACAAGCTGCTCGACCCTCTTGCAGTTCTGGAGGTCATGGCCCTTGGTGCGGTGGATCTTGCAGTACTGCTTGTCGGTGCCGTCCTGCTTGTCGGCGGCCACCACAGCCTGGCAATTGGTGCATGCGACAGTCTCCTTGCCGGAGCTACCAACTTGGGCTTTCTTGGCGCCACCTTCATTGCCGGACTGCTCAACGACTAGCACCTCTTTGTTTTTCTTCTTCCTGTTGTTCCGCCGCCGGTTTTTCTTTGCCGGGGCGGCATCCTCGCTGTCAGATCCTCCTGCTCCTGTTTCCTCTCCGGGGAGTTTCCTCCCTTCCTCAGCACGTGCACACTTGTCGGCCAGGGCGTACAGCTCACTGACGTCTCTGATCTTGCACATCGCCATCTCCTCCCTCATCCTGCGGTTACGCATGTTCTGATGGAACGCGCTGATGACCACGGCAGGGTGGACGTTTGGGATGTTGTGTTGTACACGGCTGAATCTCTGAATATACTTGCGCAGGGGCTCTCCTTCCTTCTGGGCGAGCAGGTGAAGGTCACTCTCTTGGCCATGAGGTTTGTGGCCGCCTGTGAAGGCGCCGACAAACTGATGGCATAGATCTACCCAGGAGGATATGGAGTTGTCCGGCAAGTGCATGAGCCAGGACCTCACGTTGGGCTTGAGTACCAGCGGGAAGTAGTTGGCAAGGATCTTGTCATCTCGCCCCCCGGCAGCTTGCACCGCGATGGTGTAGATGCTGAGGAACTCCGACGGATGCGTCTTGCCGTCGTACTTCTCTGGTACGTCTGGTTTGAAATTCTTCATGCTGGGCCACTAGACTTGCCGCAGCTCACGAGTAAACGCAGGACAACCTACCGCGTACGGCAAGTCGCCTGGTCCCCCTGGCGCATGCATGTCGACAGCGGGCCCAGCGCGCTGGTCGGATTGACGTCGCGCTTCTCTTTGGCGCTCGATGCGAGTGCGAGCGTCTTCTTGTTGTCGTTCGTGAAGAAGTTGGCGCTGGTCGCGACGAGCTCGTGGATCTGATGACGCAATGGAGTCGTCGTCGATGTTGATCCGGCGAGTCGGCGATCTTGGCCTTCGGGGCGGAGAGTGCACGGTGGTTGCACCCCCACCGGTCTTGTCGCCATCGGCCCGCGCCTGGCTAACTTGCCGCGGCTGCGATGTGCTCGGCTGCCGCGGAGTGTCGCTGTTGGCGAAGGCGATGAGACTCTGAATGGTGGCCCTCCAGTCGTCGGCCTTGTCTGCCGCTGGAGGGAAGTCTAGGAGCAGTTGAGCTCGCGCCAAAGCTTCTGCGGGAGTGGCGGGTAGCGGTGGCGAACGGTGCGAGGAGCGGGATATGCTCGGACTTCTAACTATGTTAGAAGGAGCAGTATCCCATCCAGGCGACCGTGCCTTGCTCGTGCCGGCATGTTGGCGTGCATGCTGGTCTTGAGCATTCCGAGATCCGCCAGCTTGATCTTGGCCCAGCAAACGTATGGTACCGTGAGTACCATGACGATGCCGGTCCCGCGCCTCCTGAGATGGGCGCGGTGCATGCACGGACGACGAGGTCTTGGAGTGCACCCGGTCGTTGTGGGAGTCGTCTACGCCGCCGATGGGCGGCGCAGCCTTGTCCTTGGACTTGGCGGCACCGTGGTCTCCCTCATCGACGCCCGTTCTTCTGTTGGCGTCTACCCCACCAGCCGTTGGCTCCGGCGGTGGTGGGATCGACGCGGACGGACCAGCTGCCTCTGAAGCCTTCTTCTTTGGCGGCATGTTGATGAAGATGATGAAGATCTAGCTCGTGTGCACGCCGGATCAGGTTCACACAATCTCGACGCACCCCTACCTGGCGCGCCAAAGATGTCGGGGAAACTGATCCACCCACGAATACCTATGGGGACGGAGCCCCTTTCGGTACGGCAGGGGGCGGAGATCGCGCGAAGAGCAGATCGAGGCGAGGCACACGAGCAGTTTACCCAGGTTCGGGCCGCACGGATGCGTAAAACCCTACTCCTGCTTTGTGGTTTGTATTGAGTTCTTGCTCGGGAGCGCTGAGAGCTACAGTACACTTCAGCATCTAACGAGACCGAGCGTGAGAGTGTTCGAATCCCCTTCTACGTTGCGCATGGGCCTCCTTTTATATGCTCAAGGGGTCACCGACAGGTGGCAACGCAGTTGAGGGTAAAAATGGAAAAAGTGTGGTAGTTGGTATAATGTTTATACCTAACCCTGACGGCAGGGGACAAGGGCATTAAATGCCCATCGACGTCGCCCAAACAGTGCAAAAAGGGGCCGTCAAGGGCGCCACCGTTCGCCACGATGGCAACCTTGTCAGCGCCGCTTGCCACCGCGTACCCCTGGCTGCACAGCCTCCCGCCACGTACGCCTGGAAGGGTCCCAGAGCGGCACGTGGGTAGATGCGCTGGAGCGCGGGTACAGAGTGGTAGCTTGCCGCGGCAAGCGCCTTGCCGCGGTCGTTGTTTTGTCGCGTCCGGGAGCTTGCCGCTCACCGGGCCTTGCCGGGACGTGTGGCGCGTCGCGGCAAGTTCCTTGAGATGACTTGGTTGGCCTTCCCGGCAAGCTCCTCTTGCCGGGGTCTTGTCTCCTTGGCTTGAATACTTTGTTCTTGAATGGCTCCAAAGGAACCACGGAGGACCGTGGCGGTCACCCGGCAAGCCTTGCCGCGGGGCGCTGCAACTGCCCGTGCACAAGTTCGGGATACTAAGGGTACCCCTACTTTAGTACACCAACAGAACATGAACCTAGTGATAATATTAATGATGATGTTCATAATTATGCTCAACCTAGCAATGATAATGATGTAGAGATTGAACCTGCGGTTGATCCTGATAACCCACAATCAAAGAATCAACATTATGATAAGAGAGCCTTTGTTGCTAGGAAGCACGGTTGGGAAAGAGAACCATGGGTTTAGAAACCCATGCCTTTTCCTCCTAAACCATCCAAGAAAAAGGATGATGAGGATTTTGAGCGCTTTGCTGAAATGATTAGATCTATCTTTTTGCGCATGCGTTTGACTGATGTGCTTAAAACAAATCCTTACGCCAAGTATATGAAGGATATTATTACCAACAAATGAAAGATACCTGAAGTGGAAATTTCCACCATGCTTGCCAATTATACTTTTAAAGGTGGAATACCTAAGAAATTAGGAGATCCAGGAGTACCTACTATACCTTGCTCCATTAAGAAAAACTATGTTAAAACTGCTTTATGTGATCTTGGAGCTGGTGTTAGTGTTATGCCTCTCTCTTTATATCGTAGATTTCACATGAGTAAGTTGACACCTACTGAAATATCTTTGCAAATGGCTGATAAATCAACTGCTATACCTATCGGTATTTGTGAGGATGTGCCTGTTGTAGTTGCAAATGTTACTATTCTAACGGACTTTGTTATACTTGATATTCCCGAGGACGATAGTATGTCTATTATTCTTGGAAGACCCTTTTTGAATACTGCAGGGGCTGTTATTGATTGCAACAAAGGCAATGTCACTTTTCATGTCAATGTTAATGAGCATACGGTACACTTTCCGAGGAAACAACCCCAGGTCCACAGTATCAATTATATTGGAAAATTTTCAACTATTACTATTGGGGGTTTTGAATTTCCTCTTCCTACTGTCAAGAAGACATATGACATTGTTATTGTTGGGGACATACATATCCCCATTGATGTAACATAGTGTTATTCGAAAATTCTCCGGTTACATGCTACTCGGAAAGAGTTTATTAAAAAGACTTGATGCACCTTGTTAATGGATTCCTTTTGATGAGCATGGGATAGGTGAATCTAGATAGCACAACCTTATGTACCCTCGTTCTACTTTCTGTTAATTAGGAAAAATAAAGAAAAAATAATATTCTCTATCAGTTTTCAGATTTATCCGTGCAATAAAAGATACCCCGAAAATAAAAGTTCTCCAAATGCCATGAAAATGAAATATGATTTTTTTTCTAGAATATTTGAGAAAATATGGCACAGAACACACAGCGAGGGGAGCCCGCTGGCCACGAGGGTCCAGGGCGCCCCCCTGCCAGGGCGCGCCCCCTGCCTCGTGGGCCCCACGTGGCCCCCCTCCACTTATTCCTGCACCCAAGCTCTTCTTCTTCCTCCCAAAAAAATCACCAACCAGCTCAAACCCGAGTTCTAGCTCATCTTGCTGCCATTTTCGATCTCCTTGCTCAAAGCACCATTCACCAAATTGTTTGGGGAGATTGTTCCTTGGTATGTGACTCCTCCATTGGTCCAATTAGTTTTTGTTCTAGTGCTTTATTTATTGCAAATTTATGCTGCTGTGGTGACCTTGTTCTTGAGCTTGCATGTCAAATTTTTTTGGTCCCAAGTAGTTCTAATGCATGATATAGTCTCTAGGCACTAGTAGGAGTTGTTGCTATCAATCTTGTTGAGTTTGGTTAACTTTTATTTTGAGTTACTAAAAATTTCAGAAATTTTCAGAAAAGGAAAATGATAAAAAGATTGTTGAGGGGCTCCTCCAGTAAGAGCTCAGAGGAGAAGAAGAAAGAAGAAAATAAGAAGCCCAAATATAATCTTCCTCACATGGCGGAAGTTCGGCCGTGTGAATGGCCTTGCAATGATTTCATGATATCTGCCGGGATTTACGAAGACTTTTATTGGTTCGCAGATAATGCAGGCCTCACCGACTTCCTCCACGACCAGCGTGAACAGTATCTCTTACTCACCAATATTTTCACGCAAAGTTTTCATTTTCATGCTAAGAAAACACCACCTATGGTGGAGTTTCGTTTATATGATGTGATTAAGGAGATATCACTCTTAGAATTTTGTGAAATATGTAAGATACCCTTTGAGGGTAGACTTGATGAACCACGTCGTGAAGATGTTGAAGGGTTTATTGACATGATAGCTATAGGGGAAACTCAACAAGTCTCAGGGGCAAGAATCACTAGTATACACTTCCCTGTTCTGCGCTACTTTGCTTTATTTGATTGTAGATGTTTGATTGGTCGCGGGAACAGTGGGAATCTTAGTGCCCCTGATATTGTCATCTTACGCCATGCTTTGTTTCAAGACACAACTTTTAGCTTGGGCACCGTTGTTGCTAAACGACTGAGTCTGAACCGCTCAAAGGGGCATGTCTTTGGAGGCAACTTTGCTTCTCGCCTTGCTGAACATTTTAGAATACCTATTAGGCATCATGAGAAGGAAGAAAAATTGCTTGCCCCTGTTTATCTAGACTACAAAAGCATGGTAGCTCATGACTTTATTGTTAAAGACAAGAATAGGCTGCTTAATTATAAATTAAGGTTTGATGAAATATACTGTGAAATTGTTACCTTCCATGCACCATCTTTGTTTGATTTGTCCACATGCAAGTATCTCATTACATCAGATGCCTTCTACAAGTACCAGGGCCAGGCACAATCTTCAGAGCCTGAGCCGGAGCCACCCCTCGATCCTTACCGTTAGTCTGTTTATGGGTGGGAGCTGGATGAGCTCGCCAACCAGTGGCACCTAGAGGACACATCTTAGTACACTGGAGGGGGTAGCTTCGATCCGTGGCCATAGACCAACTTAGGCCAAAAGCCTAAGCTTGGGGGAGTATGTGTTTCTCACCGACTTTACATTCATGTTCACACACTTATTCTAGTTGTCGGTGCTCACACTCTTTCATTGTGTCATCCATGCTTAGTTTCAATTCTTTTTCTTAGTCTTTTTCTTGTGTGCTAGAAAAACCTTAAGAAAAACACACGCAAAATATTAGTTGTGGCTTCTAGCTAGTTTACTTTCTTTGCTTGTAGTAGTAGTTAAAAATGAAAACCCAAAAAGATTTCCCGCTCTTCTTTTGCTTGTTGGGAGCTTTCCCGTGTAAATAGTTTTTTTCTTTTCTTTGGGGGACAAGAGTAGAAGACCATGATTAAAATGCTTAGTGGCTCTCATATGCTTTACTGTTTGTTTAACCTTGAGCCATATTAACTTGTCTTCTCTCTTGTATTAAATGTCTGCAGATTCCAGCTTAGTCCAATGCACGCGCACTATTATTATTATTCACACCGTTCAGTCATGCGAGTGAAAGGCAATAAGGATGATATATGATGAACTAATTGAGATGAGAAAAGCTGGTATGAACTCGACCTCTCTTGTTTTTGTAAATATGATGGTTCATCGTTCCTGATTCAGCTTGTTATGAACGAAACATGCTTGCAATGACAATTAGAGATCGTAGCTGATTATGCCATGCTTAATTAGCTGAGAGTTATAATGGTCTATCTTGCGTGCCAGCATGATATTAAAATGGTTGTGATGTAGTATGATGGGGTGGTATCCTCCTTTGAACGATTCAAGTGGTCTGACATGGCACATGTTCACGCATGTAGTTGAAACAAATCAACATAGCCTCCACGATATTTATGTTCATGGTGATTTATATCTTACTCATGCTTGCATTCATTGTTGGTTAATTTTAATGCATGTTCATGACCGTTGTTGCTCTCTAGCTGGTCACTTCCCAGTCTCTTTCTAGCCTTCACCTGTACTAAGAAGGAACACTGCTTGTGCATCCACTTCCATAAACCTCAAAGTTGTTCCATATGAGTCCACCATACCTTCCTATATGTGGTATTTACCTGTCGTTCCAAGTAAATTTCTATGTGCCAAACTCTAAACCTTCAAATGAAATTCTGTTTTGTATGCTCGAATAGCTCATGTATCAACTAAGGTTGTCTATATGTTCCATGCTAGGTGGGTTATTCTCACGATGAGTGGACTCCGCTCATCACTCATGAGAAAATGGCTGGTAATCGGGATGCCCAGTCACATGCTCAAAATCATAGTAATTAAAGAAAACTCCCCGAGGGCTGTTGCTGGTTTGGACAGTACCCGTTGTTTTGGGCTAGCCGTGGAGTGTGCTTGTTGGTGGTTGGGGGAGTATAAACTTTACCATTATGTTTGGGAACCACCTATAATGTGCGTAACATGGGAGATATCAAGATTCTTGGTTGTTATGTTGACAATGAAAGTATACCGCTCAAAATGTTATTCATCTCTATTTAAAAAATTGAGCTCTGGCACCTCTACAAATCCCTGCTTCCCTCTTCGAAGGGCCTATCTATTTACTTTTATGCAGAGTCATCATCCTCTTATCAAAGAGCACCAGTAGGAGAGCACCTCTGTCATTTACATGTATTACTGTTAATTTGCATTGAGTATGATCATGACTGGATCTCTTTTACCATGAATTACAATGTCTAGTCAGTCCTTGATCTTTAAAGGTGCTCTGCATTTATGTTTTGCGGTCTCAGAAAGGGCTAGCGAGATACCATCTTGTTATATCATATCATGATTGTTTTGAGAAAGTGTTGTCATCCGAGGTTTATTATTATTGCTCGCTAGTTGAATATGCCATTGATGTGAGTAGTCTTGAGACCTGAAAGTTATTGTTAATGTGGTTAGTTCATGATCTTGTTGAAAACCTGAATGTTGGCTTACATATTTACAACAAAAAGAGCAAACAGAGTTTGTCAAAGTTTTTCTTTATCACTTTCAGTTTATCAACTGAATTGCTTGAGGACAAGCAAAGGTTTAAGCTTGGGGGAATTGATACGTCTCCAACGTATCTACTTTTCCAAACCCTTTTGCCCTTGTTTTGGACTCTAACTTGCATGATTTGAATGGAACTAACCCGGACTGACGCTGTTTTCAGCAAAACTGCCATGGTGTTGTTTTTGTGCAGAAATAAAAAGTTCTCGAAATGACCTGAAACTCCACGGAGAATTATTTTGGAAAATATAAAAAATACCAGCAAGAAGATCCAGATCAGGGGGCCCACACCCTGTCCACGAGGGTGGGGGCACCCCCCCCTAGGGCGCGACCCCTGCCTCGTGGGCCCCCTGGTGCTCCACCGACGTATCCCCAGATCCTATATATTCACTTTCGGGGAGAAAAAAATCAAGGAAGAAGAATTATCGCGTTTCACGAGACGGAGCCGCCGCCAAGCCCTAATCTCTCTCGGGAGGGCTGGTCTGGAGTCCGTTCGGGGCTCCGGTGAGTGGAGATCATCGCCATCGTCATCATCAACCTTCCTCCATCACCAATTTCATGATGCTCACCGTTGTGCGTGAGTAATTCCATCGTAGGCTTGCTGGACGGTGATGGGTTGGATGGGATCTATCATGTAATCGAGTTAGTTTTGTTAGGGTTTGATCCCTAGTATCCACTATGTTCTGAGATTGATGTTGCTATGACTTTGCTATGCTTAATGCTTGTCACTAGGGCCCGAGTGCCATGATTTCAGATCTGAACCTATTATGTTTTCATGAATATATGTGTGTTCTTGATCCTATCTTGCAAGTCTATAGTCACCTACTATGTGTTATGATCCGGCAACCCCGAAGTGACAATAATCGGGACCACTCCCGGTGATGACCGTAGTTTGAGGAGTTCATGTATTCACTATGTGTTAATGCTTTGGTCTAGTACTCTATTAAAAGGAGGCCTTAATATCCCTTAGTTTCCACTAGGACCCCGCTGCCACAGGAGGGTAGGACAAAAGATGTCATGCAAGTTCTTTTCCATAAGCACGTATGACTATATTCGGAATACATGCCTACATTGCATTGATGAAATGGAGCTAGTTCTGTGTCACCCTAGGTTATAACTTCTACATGATGAATTGCATCCGACATAATTTCCCATCACCGATCCAATGCCTATGAGATTTTCTTATATTGCTTGTTGCTTATTTACTTTTCCGCTTCTACTATTACAAAAACTACAAAAACACTATCGTTACTTTTATTGCTGCTACCGCCACTATCATATTACTTTGCTACTAAACTATCTTGCTGCAGATACTAAGTTTCCAGGTGTGGTTGAATTGACAACTCAGCTCCTAATACTTAAGAGTATTCTTTGCCTCCCCTTGTGTCGAATCAATAAATTTGTTTGAATACTTTACCCTGGAAAATTGTTGCGATCCCCTACACTTGTGGGTTATTAGGTAGCTTCACGGTTTGGTTCTTTCCCGTCAAAGAATTCACCTTGCCAGCCAACACACACAATAGCCCAAACGGCGGGGTTATGTCCAAGAATATGCATTTTCATCTTATGCTTCCAACTAGCAAAATTAGTACCATCCAAGTAAGGACCTCTACGGTGGTAATTTCCCTCGCTAGACGCCATACTCTCCTAGGTTGTGAAACCAATGCTATGATCACCAAAGCTATGGAAATCAAGGCAAATGGAGACCAAAGCTCTGATACCACTTGTAGGATAAAAGTATGTCTAGAGGGGGGTGATTAGACTACTTGACCAAATAAAAATCTAGCCTTTTCCAATTTAAATTCTTGGCAGATTTTAGCAACTTAGCACAAGTCAAGCAATCAACCTACACATGCAATTCTAAGAGTACAGCAGCGGAATGTAAAGCAATTGCATATGAAGGTAAAGGGCGGGGTTTGGAGAGTGCAAATGCAAGTGTAGACATAGATGTTTTTGTCGTGGTTCCGATAGGTGGTGCTATCGTACATCCACGTTGATGAAGACTTCAACCCACGAAGGGTAACGGCTACGCGAGTCCACGAAGGGCTCCACCCACGAAGGTGTGATACGTCCAAAACGTACCTATAATTTCTGCTTGCTCCATGCCTCTTTTGGGTGATATTGCTATCATATTTATACACTTCCATACACTTTTGATCATATTTGGACTAACCTATTAACTCAGTGCACCCCAGTGCCAGTTTCTGTTTTCGGCTGTTTTTGTATTTCAGGTTTTCACATTACGAGAACTGCCAGAAAAAATCCAGAAAAATTATATAAAAAATCAGCGTTCTAGAAGCTACCAGGCACCCGAAGCACAGCCGGAGGGGGACCACCAGGGCCCCAGGCGCCCTGGTGGCGCGCCCCCCCTGGGCCGCGCCGGGGGGGTGCCTGGGCCCCACGAGCCTCGTCTGATGCCCCCCTTTGGCATATATTTAAAGCGTCTCCCGAAACCCTCGAGACGAGAACTCTTTTTCGCGATCTCATCTCTGTTCCGCCGCCGCCGCCGCTTCCAAGATCGGGAGCACCAGGAGAACTCTTCCCGGCACCCTGCCGGAGGGGAGGATCACCACCGGGAGCTTCTCCACCACCATGGACGCCTCCCGGATGAGTTGTGAGT
This sequence comes from Secale cereale, assembly GCA_902687465.1. Taxonomy (NCBI): domain Eukaryota; kingdom Viridiplantae; phylum Streptophyta; class Magnoliopsida; order Poales; family Poaceae; genus Secale; species Secale cereale. The sequence continues at coordinate 854,879,245 of LR738714.1, read as the reverse complement.
AGTCTCCCTTGGACCATGGGTCCATGACCAGTATATATGTGATGTTCTCCTCCCGTTCTTGTTCTTCACTAATTAGTCCTCGTGAGCTGCCCTACATGATCGAGGCACATATGTAATCCTTATGCTGTTGCTATGATAAGTTTGCTGGGATCCGATGGATTGTGAGATTATGTTCAGATTGTGTTTGAGTAATATATTTGATTCACCTCTTTTATATTTATGTTCGTAAGTAATTCTTGCACGTTCTTCGTTGTTATTTATTGCTTTGGCCAAGTAGTAGGTAGTGACTCCAAGAGGGAACGTTATGCTTGATTGTGGGTTCATGCCCCTCGATGACTAGCTTGAGTGACAGAAACATGAGTCTAGGGTATGTGTTGTTGCCACAAGGGGGAAAACAACGGTGCTTGTGCCCGCGGGTGCAAGGATTGTTTACTTTACGCAAAGTTCTTTTAATGCAGTTGTCTGTTGCTTTGAGTTTACACTATGGGTGGGACTCGCAACTTAATACCAGCGAGATGTTCTGGATAGATATCTCAAGGTAGATGATTAGTAGTAGATGCAGATGGATTTCGGTCTACTTGCCTTGGCGTACCGCCCATGCTTTGAACCTCTACCTTTCTTGCAACATAGTAAGCATTGGTTTGCGCACATAATTCTGTCAATTGCCCAGTTGTAATTCGTTTACCACACATAGCTGTTTTATCGTCTTTTGGGAGAGAGACATCACTAGTGAACATCATGGGACTCCGGTCCATATTACCATCATTGATCACATCCACTATTTACTTTCCGTTTTTACTTACTATTGCAGCAATACCTATCACTATTATCACTTGCGTTTGATCCTTTGTAAACGACAAGGCCGGAGGGATTGACAACCTCTCTGTACTCGTTGGGAGCAAAGTTATTTGTATCTGTGTGCAGGTCCACGTTGATTGCTAATATCTGGCGCCGTTAGCAGTTGACACCTTCTTGTTGAAACTGGGAGTCTCAGGGGAAATCGATCCTTGGTATCTTTGCCAAGGGAAAACTTCCGCTACACTGCATCTCAAACCTTCCACTTGGGGTAACCAACGAGGAGCGAGAAGCCATCAAGAAAAGTTTTCTGGCGCCGTTGCCGGGGACTCCACTCTTCAGGATAGGGGAGTTGCACGCTATCTTTTACCTTTGCTTTTAGTCTTGTTAGTTTACCTTTCAGTTTTTGCTTTAGTATCTTTTATTGAAAATCATAAAAAATAGTTATCTCATTCTTTAGTTGTCATTATGTCGGGTCCTTTTTGTCTTTGACGAGGCAGAAGTCTGAAAGATGCTTGGTATAGAATTAATGATTCTCAAAAAGAGCCACCAAGAAGCAACCTACTACTATCCTGCTTAGAAATTTTTATGTTGGAATTACTTCTTGGAATAGGTTTATTCTAGATACTGCTATCAATGGAAATTTCCTAGAGGCCCCAGTTTGGGAGTCTCTTACTATTATGGAAAATCTTGTTGGGAATCCCCCCGTTGTTAGCATTCAAGAGGACATCACCCTAGCTCACATTATGAAAAAACTTGAAAAGATAGAGCTAGAGATGCCAAGCATTAATAAGATAAATGAGTTGGATCGTAAGATCCAAGGGAATTTGAATAGGCTTGATAGCTCCATGCATAAAATTTTCAAATCTTTGGAGACCATCAAATCCCATGACTTGGACTCTTCTAGGATAGATAAGATTGAGGAAATATTTGATACTCTAGGAACTACTTTCTCCTCGATCAAAACCAAAAAGGTAGAAACTCCGGCAAGGAGGGAACCTAAGTTCGTTCACGTTCCAAAGGCTTCCCGTTCTAAAAGTAATCCATCTATTGCAAAAGGGGTTGAAACTGTAAAGACTTTGGAAGAAACACCTCTCTCTGATGAATTTATAGATGAATCTTCCCTTGACTTTTATCCTTTTGGTCTTCTCCCCAGAAGTATCTCTATGAGGCCTTTATTTGAAAGTCCTCTTAAGACTAGTTGTATTATTGAAGAGCTTTTTGATGATCTTGATGATGGTTCAATTGATACAACTTGACCTCTATGCATTATGCCTAGCTTAAAGGCATAAAAGAAAGCGCTCTTGGGAGGCAGCCCAATGAATAAAATTTTATTTTGCTTTTGTTGTGTCTTGATGTTGTTACTACTGTAGCATCATCATTGTATCTTTGCTTTTCAATTTTGTTCCAAGTGTAGCCTCTGATTGCTAGAAAGTTCAAAAGTTGTGACGTGCTGTCCAGGAAACAGATTCTGTCCTTGGATAGAAAAATTCGTATAAAATCACCAGATCATCTTTTTGGTCTGAATTTTTTCGATAGTGTGCTCTATATAATTGTATTTTGTGCGTCTGTTCTGAGTTTTTTGATTAGAGTTGCAGAAGTGCCCCGAACAAATCATTTACTACCTGCTGTTCTGTTTTTCACAGATTCTGTCTTGTTTTGCCTTTCCTTCATTTTGCAAACCTAGAGCTTGCTTTTTCTTTGCAAAAACCTTTTGGCAATCTTGAGAAACAGTAGAACTTCAAGAATATCCTTATTTCCAGCAAGGGACAATTATTTTATTATGGGTACTAACCTCGCTGATCAGATTATGATGAGTTATGTATGAAGGGAGTTTTCAAGTGTGCGAGGGAAGATGATAAAAAGATTCAGGAGTGTCAAACGCTCAAGCTTGGGGATGCCCCCGTGCATCCCCAAGAAATATTCAAGGAGACTCAAGCATCTAAGCTTGGGGATGCCCCCGTGCATCCCCTTCTCCATCAACATTATCAGTTCGTCTTTCGTTCCACTATATTTTTATCACTTCATGTGTTATGTGCTATGCTTGGAGCGTCTTGCTTTTAGTTTTCTTTTTAGTTTTCTTTAGCTTTTCATAACGAGTCGGAACTCAGCTTTCTTTATGTGGGAGAGAAACACGCTCCACTTCTACCTAGAACATAACATAGAATTTGCATGTCTATCTTTGCTGTGTGTGTTCTTTGTCTTTAAATAGCTACTATCATGCTCAGCTCTTAACTTTCATGCTTATCTTTTTAAAGAGCCACTACGGGAATCAGCTAATTTGCCGTCTGTGGCTGTCTTTGCCGTCATTTTTTCGTCGGGCATGACGGCAAAGAGCAATTTTGCCGTCAACTGCAGACGGCAAAGAAATACTGATGGCAAATAGCTAACTTTGCCGTCTTCTAAAAATATACTGACGGCAAAATAGGCTTTGCCGTCTGCCAGAAAAAATACAGACGGCAAGCAACTCACTTTGCCGTCTGCTAAAAATATACTGACGGCAAAATAGGCTTTGCCGTCTGCAAAAAAAATACAGACGGCAAAATAGGCTATTTGCCGTCTGTATATTATTTGGCAGACGGCAAAGAGAAAACACAAATCACGCGGATCGCTGACATGGCAAGATCTAAACCACACATCCCACCTAGCTACCGCGCCCGTCAGACCACGCATGCCTCCCACCCACCCATGACCTGGCCCCACCCTCGCACGCCTGTCTCCTCTCCATCTCTCCCGAACGGACGTCCGTCTCGAACTGCCTCCTTTCTCTCCTACCGAGCAGATCAGATCGCAGCGCCCTCCTCTATCCTCTCCCGAGCAGCCAACTGCCGCCGGCCCCGTCCGGCGACCTCGAGCAGCCGCGCGCCGCCGGCCACCGCTAGCCCGCCCGTCCGGTGCCCTCGCGCAGTCGCGCGCGCTGGTCAGCGCCCGCACGCCCGCCCGTGCGGCGACCCCGAGCTCCCGAGCGCCGCTGGCCAGCGCTCGCCTGTCCGGCGACCTCGAGCAGCCGCGCGCCGCCGGCCACCGCTAGCCCGCCCGTCCGGTGCCCTCGCGCAGTCGCGCGCGCTGGTCAGCGCCCGCACGCCCGCCCGTGCGGCGACCCCGAGCTCCCGAGCGCCGCTGGCCAGCGCTCGCCTGTCCGGCGACCTCGAGCAGCCGCGCGCCGCTGGCCTGCGCCCGCCCGCTCTCCCGTCCGGCGCCCCCGAGCCGACGCGCGTTCGTCCAGCGCCCCCCAGCGCCCGGACTCCACGCCCCTCGCCGTTCGTCCAGCGCCGCACACGCCCGTCCCCGAGCTGCCGGACTCCGCGCCCCTCGTCGTCCGTCCGGCGTCGTGGCCCCCGTCCGCGTGCAGCTCTTGGTTTGGTTGGTAATAGTTTTGCTCAACAATGTTCAGTATTCTTTATTTAAAGTTTGGCATCTGTTACTAGAATTGTTCTTGCTCATCTATCAGTTAATTTGACACTGTAAATAACTGAGATATTCTGGCAGCATATCAAGTACAATTGCAGAAGTACACTGCAGCTCAGTATGAATGGTCTTCTTTACTTCATTTAGGCAATTTCTTTTGCTCTCTCTTCCGAGTCTATTCTCTTAATGAAACTACAGTAGCCCATCTAAGTCACAACGTGTTAGGATTATTCAGTGCTCGCATATTTTTTATGATCTATTCTGCTATGGATGATCGTTTATTTTTTAGGTGCAGTATTCTCTTTCTGTATTTCCTGAATTTGGTAGAAATAAGCTCGCGGATTATGTTTTCTACAACTACTGATAGAAGGCATAAACAAAAATAACACCGATGGTGCATAGGTAGAACGAACGGGTGTACTCACATGTGAGACTTACTCCTGATCTCAGACTCTCAAACCTTGAGTATTATTATTTCAGTATGTCTACGACGCCGTCCTGACGCTGCCCATGATGAAGACATCACTAGGAAGCCTTTGGTTGTGGGAATACTTCACGTCTCTCATTGTTGGATGCGCTGATGCTAACGTAAGAAACCTCGGATGCTTCTCGCCTAAGTGCTCTCTCGACATGTTTACTGGCAGGTGCTTTTGACCACGGCCACACGTGTGTACAAGACGCACAGGCCGGTTCAGACTCGATTGATCCGTCGAGGCGCACAAGTACACGAAGATTGCTTGGTTGATTCTTGCAGCCGGATGAAAACATGAACGTACAGAACAAACAGACAAGGTGCTTTCTTATTCCTTCTGTTTCTCTCATAGTCTACCCATTCAACGCAGAATTGTCCTTTACTAATAAAGTTTTGCTAACGATGTAACCCCTTTGTTCAAATAAATTTTAATTCTAGGATGAAAGGTTGTATACCTCAATGATATTTACATAATTTTATTTGCTTCAAATATTCAAACAAAATAGTCAAAAGTATAACATTTAAAGAATTTTGCAAGATAAATACAATAATATCATTTGTGATTGACAAATATACTTTCACATATAGTTAGTGGTCAAGGTTTTATAAATAGTGACCAAGCGGATAGTTATCACCTTATATTACCCAATAGAGGACTTCCTAAATTATGTTTGATCATAAATAAATAATAGACGTATTAAGATGGTTGCCTCTGCATATTTTAAGACTCCCACAACGAAGCAAAGCATCACACATTGTTTCTGTAAACTAATAAACCAACCCGATAGATCGTGCATGTGTGACATAAGTTGAAAACCATTGCCCAACGATCCCATTACAGAAAACCATGTCCCCTCTCCCTAAATTAACTAATGTATTCACCATCTTAATTCCTTTTTCCTAATTAAGACAACTGAATTTCTATTGTTGATTGGAGTATGTTATAGTGAACAACTATAAAAACATCGAGCCGTATTAATATGTACCGGAATATAAAGGGATGCTCTTTAGTTGTGTTTGATGCAAAAAACAAAATCTATTCCAGCAGTAAAGTGCTACAGAAAATGATATTAATTCTATTTACAATTCTATGTAGCTTGATGTGCTAGAGTTTCAATAGCTGGCTTAATTTGTCATCTTGATATAGTATCTATGTTCTATATGGAGGGAGGTCAAAAAGACACTAATGTTATTAGTGTTCCAATTTTACATTTATTTGTTCTATCAAAGAATAATGTACAACAAGATAATTTGATTTACGGTTTGTTTGGTGCCTTCATTTCAACTTCTCAACATAGTTGAGGCCAAAGTTTTATGCAAAGGTAGTTGGATCATTTGTTACTCATCTCATAACTAAAATATCTATCACCCGATACTCAATAAATAATAACTATAAAACAAAATTCTAGCCCGCGCATCGAGCGGGCCACTTCTCTAGTTGAGTGAAATAATAATAGAAGATAGTATTAACTATTTGATACGATGAATTTCTAAATCTGAACCTTTTTTCCTTTATAGTTAATTGTTGCGGGTGGGCGCTGTCCATGTACAAAATAGACAAGGACGAAGAGCAGTACGCGACCCGACGGCCGAGCCGACGAACAACCACCAGGGAAGGTTGATCCCTCCCTCTCGACTATGTTTTATTTCCCCAACTTATGCATGCTCTGCTCTGGTTTCTATTCTTGGGGTTGATATACTGCTTGATTGAATCATATGAGGCCACTAGGTTCCTCTCATGTTGCTCTTTTTCCTGATGAGCTGTTGTACATGTATGTGGCTAGTTCAGATTTGGTTCTAACGAATATTTAATTTACTCCTGCCGCTCTGCATGTAAATATTTGCTCCTGTTTTGCATGTCATGTTTGCTACTGCTAAATGATGTGTACTAGGACATGTTATTGCTGTACTAAGAGGAGTTGTTGCACATGTCATATTTATTCCTGTACCAGGCTAGTTCAGATTTGGTGTCAATAGGTTCTTGTCTATTAGGATGATGTTATATGCTTGACAAGTTTATTTGATTGACAAAAAATGCCTTTAGTATGAAATGATGCACTCGAGTCTGAATCTATTTGATAATATGAATCTAAGTCTGAACCTCTTTATTATTGTTTGATTAATTGCAGTGGACATGTGAAGAAGGGATGGAGCAGCAACGATGATTGGTCGCACGGGGCTACAGTCAACCTGATGTGGTGTTTTAATCTCCTCGACCTAGCGAGTAGTTGTGTGTGGTTTCCTTTCAAGTAGCATAGTTGGAGTTTCGCATGTGTGTGTAGAAGCTGATGGTCGTGAGGCTAACTCCTGATGGTTTAGTGTACATGACTTGAAGATGCCCAGCTAGATGTGAGACTTCCTGATGGTTTAGTCTACTTTGTGATCTCATATGCAACACTTTGTGATACCCTATGATATATATATATATATATATATATATATATATATATATATATATATATATATATATATATATATATATATATGGACATTTGCTATGGTTTGTTTCGTTTCTATGGAACATTGCTGTTATATTTGTAATATATATGGTCTATTGAACTGCTAAAATGAAGTTCTGCTAAAATTTGCTGTCTGGTACAATATGAGCTGACAGCAAAAAAGATGGGCGATTTTGCCGTCTTGTAGTCCCGCAGTTGACGGCAAAAATGTTCGTAGTTTTGCCGTCTGGGCTATCATTGGGCTGACGGCAAAAAGAACTCACACCGTCCGGTAGACGGGCGTCCCGTCTATTTGCTTTTTTTTGCCGTGTAGGCATTTTGGCTGACGGCAAAAGGTGTTCACTGACGGCAAAACTTTTGCCGTCATCTCGTCATTGGGCTGACGGCAAAATGAGCCTTTGCCGATTTTGAGATTGCCGACATATTTTGCCGTCATGGGCTGACGGCAAAATTTTTGCCGTCTGTAATCCTTTCTTTGCCGTCTGTAGCGTACTGACGGCAAAATGCCTGATTCCTGTAGTGAGCTTTTGTTTAGTTGGTTGCTTGAACTCTCTTTAGTTATCATGCTTATCTTATTAAGAGAGTTTGCTTCTGTTGCATTGGTTAATATGTCTATGATAAAGATGCTACGTGCATAATGGCGCTTAGTAGTTCATGTTTTCTTATGGTTAGTCTCAAATAGCTGGGGGGTTCCTAATGTGTTATTGGAGTACCAACATGATTTGTTTGCCGATGATGTGGTATGGTTTAGTAATATCTTCCTTCGAGAATTTACTTTGATTGACTTGGCGTATGCTCACGCATATTTAAGACTGTAAAGAAAGTCTGTCAAGCCTTGATGATCTTTTGTTTCTGAGTAGCGATATAACTTCCATGCGTGATTCAATGTTGCTTTGTCGCTCTGCATGATTATGACCGTTATTGCTTGTCGGTGTACTAAGGTAGGGGTACCTCAGTACCCCAACTTGTGCACGGGCAGTAGCAGCTTCCCGCGGCAGGGCCTACCACGCACTTGCCGGAGACTTTCCTGCTCCATATAAAACCATTCAAAAACAAAGTATACAAGACAGAAGATCAAGACCCCGACAAGTGGAGCTTGCCGGGAAGGCCGTTCCAGGCTCAAGATTACGTTACAGAAGACATGCCTCGGCGCAACATGCGCCCCGGCAGGGCCCGGGGAGCGACAAGCTTCAGAGCCCGACGAGCTCCCGGGCCCGGCAAGGTCGAGACCCCGGCAAGGTGCTTGCCGGGGAGAGTTGTGCTGTGTGCCCGCGCTCCAGCTCATCGAACCACGCGTCGCACTGGGGCCAATCCAGGGACGCGTGGCGGATGGCTGTGCAGCCTGGGGGACACGGTGGCACTCCACGATGGTAAAGCCATCGCCGTGGCAAACGGAGACGCAAGGGCGGGCGCTTTTGGGGTCGACGGCGACGGGCATTAAATGCTCTTGTCCCCCACTGTCAAAGTAGGTAGCGACCACTATTCATGCACTGTTGCTCCACTATTCCCGCACTGTTACAACTACCACCACTTTTACATTTTTACCCTTTCTCCTACGTTGACACCTGTTGGTGACCCCTTGCACTATAAAAGGAGGCCCATGCACAACGTAGAAAGGGTTCGGAACCTAGATCGCTCATACGCTCGGTGTAGCTAGTTCTTCAAGCTCCCGAGCTCCCCAACTCAATAAAAACTAAGCAGGAGTAGGGTTTTACGCGTCCATCGCGGCCCGAACCTGGGTAAACTGCCCGCGTGCTCACCACGATCTGCTCTTTGTGCTCCCTCCGCTCTCTTACCGCACAAACAAGGGGCTCCGGTCCCATAGGTGTTCGTGGTGGACAGTTTCCCCCGACATCTTTGGCGCGCCAGGTAGGGGGCGTCGAGGTTGTGCGAACCTGATCCGGCGTTCACGCGGGCGCATTCTTCATCAACCTCTCCAGTTTCATCAGCAACCTCATCAGCAACTGCGCCATGGCCCCGAAGAAGAAGGCTTCGGAGGTCGCTGGCCCGTCTGCGTCTCATCCGCCGCCACCGGAACCAACGGTGGGCGGGGGAGACGCCGTCGGAAGGGTGGTCGCCGGCGAGGAAACTCGCGGCGCCACCAAATCCAAAGACAAGACGGACGACCGAGCCTCGGTCTCCGTGGACGCGCCACGTCCATCTCAGCAAACGACAACCCAGCTGCGCCATGCCACAGGAGGTGGCATCCGCTTGCTGGGCCAAGGGCAAACCGGAGGCTCGCGGGACGCTCCGGGCCATCGTCCTGGCACGAGCAAGGCGCGGTCGCCGGGGCGGGACCCTGCTCCTTCTAACGCTGTTAGGAGTCCGAGCATATCCCGCTCCTCGCACCGCTCGCCCCCGCTCCCCTCCACTCCAGCAGAAGCGCTCGCAAGGGCGCAACTGCTCCTCGATTTCCCTCCAGCGGCAGACAAAGCCGAAGACTGGAGGGCAACCATCCAGAGCCTGATCGCCTTCGCCAACAACGACTCTCCACAGCAGCCGGCGACCTCGCGGCCGCGGCAAGTCGAGAAGACGAAGGCCGACGGCGACAAGACCGCCAGGGGTGCAACCACCGTGCACTCCCCGCCGCAGAAGCAGAAGACGCCGCCCCGCCGGAACAACGTCGACGACGGCTCCACGGCGTCGTCGGATCCGCGGGCTCGTCGGGACCAGCGCCAGGTCCTTGACGACCGGCGATAAGAAGACGCTCGAACGACGATCGAGCGCCGCCGAGAAGCTCGGCGACAATCAGATCAGCGAGCTGGAGCCGCTGTCGACACGCGCGCGCCTGGTGAACCAGGCGACTTGCCGTACGCGGCAGGTTGCCCTGCGTTTACCCGCGAGCTGCGGCGCGTCCAGTGGCCCGGCATGAAGAACTTCAAGCCCGACGTACCGGAGAAGTACGACGGCAAGACGCACCCCTCGGAATTCCTCAGCATTTACACCATTGCGGTGCAGGCTGCCGGGGGGCGCGACGAGAAGATTTTGGCGAACTACTTCCCGCTCGTGCTTAAGCCGAACGTTCGTTCGTGGCTTATGCACTTGCCGGAAGGCTCCATTTCTTCTTGGGCAGACCTTTGCCATCAGTTTGTTGGCGCCTTCACAGGCGGCCACAAACCCCACGGCCAGGAGAGCGATTTCCACATTCTAGCCCAGAAGGAAGGAGAACCCCTGCGCAAGTACATCCAGCGCTTCAGCCGTGTACAGCACAACATCCCCGACGTCCACCCTGCCGCGGTTATCAGCGCGTTCCACCAGAACGTGCGTAACCGCCGCATGCGTGAAGAAATGGCCATGACCAAGATACGGGATGTCAGCGAGCTCTATGCTCTAGCTGATAAGTGCGCACGCGCCGAAGAGGGGAGGAAACTCCCCGGGGAGGACACCGGCGCGGGGTGAAGTGACAGCGACGACGCCGCCCCGGCAAAGAAGAGCAGGCGGCGGAACAACAGGAGGAAGAACAAGAAGGAGGTGCTTGCCGTCGAGAAGTCCGGCAAGGAGGCTCCCGCCAAGTAAACACAGGCTGGCGGCTCCGGCAAGGAGCCTGCCCCTGTAGCGGCAGCCGACAAGCAGGACGGCTCCGACAAGCAATACTGCAAGATCCACCGCACCAAGGGCCACGACCTCTCCAACTGCAAACGCGTCGAGTACCTCGTCGAGCAGCAGAAGGCTGAGTACGAGAGGCGCGACAAGGAGAAGGCCCAAGGTGGCGGAGGAGAACCAAGCAAGAAGCGGCCATTCAATGGCCAGGGAGGACGCCGCGGCAAGGCCAAGCAGCGGCAAGGTGACCGACCTCCCCGGGGCCGCGACAAGGATGAAGAAGACGACGACGATGACATGAAGGATGAAGATAACAGCGAGCAGGAGTTCCAGAAGGCCACGGAGGTCCTGTGCGTCGACGGTGGTGCCTCTCTGCACACCTCCCACCGCCAGCTCAAGCAGTGGGTGCGGGAGGTGAATGCAGCGGAGCCGCCCGTCGAGTCGCGCAGGCTCCTCAAATGGTCCAGCACGCCCATCATTATTGATCTTGAGGATCACCCAGACCGCACCACTGCGGTCGGGTGCTTGCCGATGCTGGTCTCACCCACCATCCGCAACCTCAAGGTCACTAAAATGTTGGTTGACGGCGGGGCCGGGCTGAACTTGATCTCCTCTGCTGTGATCAAGAAACTCCAAATCCCAGATGGCGAGCTCGAAGAGACCGGTTCTTTCCAAGGAATCAACCCGGGGAGGAGCAAGCCCAAGGGGAAGATAACTCTGCCGATGACCTTTGGCGGGGAGCTCAACTTCAGAACTGAGCGCATCACATTCGACGTCGCCGATATCCCATTGCCATACAATGATACTCGGTCGTCCCGCCCTCGCCAAGTTCATGTCAGCTTCCCACTACGCCTACAACGTACTCAAGATGCCGGGGCCGATAAGCGTCATCACTGTCCATGGCGACAAGAAAGATGCGCTTGTCTGCGCCGACAAGATCTACCGGGATGCAGCAGCTGCAGCAGAGAAGGATACACTTGCCGCTGAAGCTCCCGGGGGGAAGAAGACGAAGACCAAGTCCGGAAAGTGCTCTGGGGCCCACTCCGGCAACCGCACTTCTTCGGAGTGCTGCGCTGCCGTCGAGGACGTTCCATCGAGCTCCACCGGCAAGTGTAAGAAGGGAATGGCCGCTCCTCCGGCAACCAAGAAGGTGTCCGCCAAGGAGGACGGCACCGGTGGTACCTTCACCATCAGTGCCACACTTGACAGCAAATAGGAAAGCGCGCTCGTTGCCTTCCTGCGGGCGAATGTCGATGTGTTTGCCTGGCAACCATCTGACATCCCCGGTGTTCCCGGGGAGGTAATTGAGCACAAGCTTGCTGTTTGTCCTCATGCGCGGCCCGTCAAGCAGAAGGTGAGGAAGCAAGCCGTGGAGCGCCAAGAATTCATTGCTGAGGAAATCAAGAAACTAGAGGCAGCAGGGCTAGTTAGAGGTGTGATCCATCCGACGTGGTTACCAAACCTAGTCGTCGTGCGCAAGGCCAATGGGAAGTGGAGACTGTGTATAGACTTCACCGATGTGAATAAAGCATGTCCCAAGGATACATTCCCCTTTCCGCGCATTGACCAGATCGTTGACTCCACTGCCGGATGTGAGCTACTCTCTTTTCTTGATGCGTATTCAGGCTACCACCAGATCTTTATGGCCAAAGAAGATGAAGAGAAGACTGCATTTATCACTCCATGCGGCACTTATTGCTTCATACGCATGCCATTTGGACTGAAGAATGCAGGATCAACATTTGCAACGGTAGTGCACACTGCTTTCGAGCCACAGATCCACAGAAATGTAGAGGCTTACATGGATGACATCGTGGTGACGAGCAAGAGCAAGGATACCCGGGTCCAAGATTTGGAAGAGACATTTCAGAACCTGCGCAAGATACAGCTCAAGTTGAACCCCGAGAAGTGCGTCTTTGGAGTCCCCTCCGGCAAGCTTCTCGGGTTCTTTGTGTCACAGAGGGGGATTGAAGCTAACCCCGACAAGATTAAAGCCATTGAGCAGATCGAGGCCCCGAAGCGCGTCAAGGATGTCAGAAGACTTGCAGGTTGTGTGGCTGCCCTCAGTAGGTTCATTTCGAAGTCTGCAGAACGCGCCCTACCTTTCTTCAAAATCTTGAAGAAGGCAGGTCCCATGAAGTGGACTCCGGAAGCGGAGGCAGCGCTGCAAGACTTGAAACGGTACCTATCCTCCACTCCAATACTTGTCGCACCTAGACCACAGGAAAAGTTGCTGCTGTACCTAGCGGCAACCAACCAGGTGGTTAGTGCTGCGTTAGTAGCGGAGAGGGAGGCCGACGAGGAGTCCGCACCACCGGCAAGGAATCCAGCGACAAGTAGGGGGCTGCTCCGACAAGCTCTGGCCCCGACAAGGCCAACTCTGCGCAGGAACAGGAAGAAGTGCGGAAAAAGATGGTGCAGCGCCCAGTGTATTTTGTAAGTTCCCTCTTGCAGGGGGCTAGATCAAGATACTCTGGGGTGCAGAAGTTGCTTTTCGGCCTCCTCATGGCCTCGAGAAAGCTGCGCCATTACTTCCAGGCACATGAGATAACAGTGGTCACTCGCTTTCCGCTGAAGAGGATATTGCACAATCCAGAAGCAACAGGCAGGATCGTTGAGTGGGCACTGGAGCTGTCGAGCTTTGGACTCAAGTTTGAAAGTACCTCAACCATACAGAGCCGAGCTTTGGCAGAATTCATAGCTGAGTGGACCCCAACGCCCGATGAAGAAGTCCAAGAAACAAGTGCACCCGCACAAGAAGCAACAAGTGAATGGGTAATGTACTTTGATGGTGCCTTCTCGCTGCAAGGCGCCGGTGCCGGCGTGGTACTCATCGCGCCCACCGGAGAGCACCTCAAGTATGTTATCCAGATGCACTTTCCAAGGGAGCAAGCGACAAACAACACTGCTGAATATGAAGGTTTACTCGCCGGTCTCAGGATTGCGGCCGAACTTGGGATCAGAAAGCTGATTGTGCGGGGAGATTCTCAGTTGGTGGTCCGACAAGTTAACAAGAATTACCAGAGCCCTTTGATGGAAGCTTATGTAGATGAAGTGAGGAAGCTTGAAGAGCACTTTGAAGGTCTGCAAATGGAGCACGTCCCGAGAGCTCAGAATGACATTGCAGATGGCCTTTCAAAGTGTGCTTCGATGAAGTTACCTGTGGAACCAGGGACCTTCTTGCTCAAGCTAACTCAACCATCCGTTACACCATCAATTGGGCAGTCCAAGAAGAGAAAGTTGATCTCCGGCAACTACTTGCCGGCGGATCTTCCTGAAACCGCCGCCAAGGTCCCCAAGATCAACGATCAGAACGCTGAGGAACAGTCTGCTCCTACAGATCCGAGGATCTGTACAGTTGAAGCAAGTGTTCCCGACAAGCCTCGCCCTGGCGAGCTTGCCGGGGGACCATCAGCTCCGGCGGAACCAGAGGTTCTAGCCGTAGAAGCTGAGGCCCCCGCAGCGGCCCTCATGCTTTTAGTCCTTGCCGTTGAACCTCGGGCTCCGGCATGGGCGCAGCAGATCGTCCGTTTTCTGCAAACTGGAGAACTTCCCGATGACCCAGAAGAAATAGAGAAGATAACCAGGCAGTCAAGTATGTACCAGTTCGTGGATAATGAGCTGTACAGAAGAAGACTCAATGGTGTCAGGTTGACGTGCATCTCCAGGGAAGATGGACAGAAGCTGTTGGCAGAAATACACGGAGGCATATGCGGCCACCACATAGGCGCAAGGGCGCTTGCCGGGAAAGCTTTCCGGCAAGGGTTCTTTTGGCAAGAAGCCCTCCAAGATGCAACTGCACTAGTAACCAAGTGTGAAGCGTGCCAGTTCCATGCAAAGCAGATTCATCAGCCAGCTCAAGCTCTCCAGACAATTCCTTTGTCCTGGCCCTTCTCGGTCTGGGGGCTCGATATCCTCGGCCCCTTCCCCCGAGCCGTCCGGGGCTTTGAGTACTTGTACGTCGCGATCGACAAGTTCACAAAGTGGCCAGAAGTGGAACCAGTGAGAAAGGTGACAGCACAGTCAGCGGTCAGGTTCTTCAGGTCGATTGTTTCCCGTTTCGGAATCCCTAACAGGATCATCACCGACAACGGTACATAGTTTACTAGTCGCACCTTCATGCAGTACGTCCAAGACCTTGGCGCCAATGTCTGTTTCGCTTCTGTCGCTCACCCGAGGAGCAACGGTCAAGCGGAGAGGGCAAATGCTGAAGTGCTGCGTGGACTCAAGACAAGGACCTTTGACAGGTTGCGTAGGTGCGGAAGAAACTGGATAGAGGAGCTACCGACGGCTCTTTGGTCAATCAGAACGACACCAAGTCGAGCCACCGGACAAACACCCTTTGCTCTAGTCTATGGTGCAGAGGCAGTTCTCCCCACGGAACTCGTATACGGATCTCCTCGGGTGCTCGCTTATGATGAGCTCGAGCAAGGGCAACTGCGACAAGATGATGCATTGCTCCTCGAGGAGGAACGTCTCCAGGCTGCTGTACGAGCTGCTCGATACCAGCAAGCCTTGCGTCGCTACCATAGCCGCAAGGTCAAGGCCAGGAGTCTCGAGGAAGGCGACCTTGTTCTTCGGCGTGTTCAGTCCGCCAAGAATTCCAACAAGTTGACGCCGAAGTGGGAAGGCCCTTATCGGGTGAGACAAGTCACGAGGCCCGGCGCTGTCCGCCTTGAGACCGAAGATGGCTTACCGGTGAGCAACTCCTGGAACATAGAGCATCTTCGCAAGTTTCACCCATAAGGCGCGGTTGCCGTGATCCGCTCCGGCAACCACCTTTTGTACAAGCTTTGCCGCTGTTGCATGTAACCCTTTGTACAAAGCCGGGCGCAGACCCCGTGCATCAGTAAAGTTTTTGTGTTTTGCGCTATTTGCCTTTTACATGCTTTTCTTTGCTATTTGCATGAATTATTTGGCATCTTGTGCGACATACACATCCGGTAAGCATTAGCACGCCGAAAGGCCATATACTTGTTTCCCTCTTATTTTTCCTTGCCTCTTAAGCAGAAGGAATGTTCCTCGCGCACAAGTTTGCCGGGGGGAAGGAAATGGAAGAGGAACCAAGTGCTGTTCAAGAAAGAGAAGCCTTACCGAGAAGCAAGCAATATATGAAAGCTAAGTTATTAGAATTTGAGCAGTTCAAATTTTTAATTTTTAAGTTGTCTTCCTTGAACAATCACACTTTGTATGGAAAACCTGTGCGCGGAGGAACCTACCCGTAGCTAGCCGCACCCTTATCTTGTTTTCGAGTACGCTCAACGACTCAAGTGAGCTGCGACAAGTGTCGCGCCCTTGGTTCGTTTTCGAGTTCACTCAACAAGCCGAGTGCATTGCGACTAGCTGCGGCAAGGTTGCTTGCCGGTAAGACCTTGGCCAGCAGGCTGCTCAGAGTCCAGCACTCAGCGCTCGCGGCAAAGGGCCCTTGCCGGCAAGCTCCCTGGAAGCGTAGGGTAAAAAGCATACAAAGTGAAGGACCAAGACAAGGAAGATAGCATTGCACTGATTGATCAAAATAAGATAAATATCTTACAAAGGATAACTTGTCGCAATGATTAACGAGTTCATAACACCCTATGCAGCAACAAAAGAGATAAAGGAAAAGGAGGCCTAACCTACGCGGTCGCCCTCAATCCTGGAGATCTTGTTCACTTTGGCGATGATGTGGGCGACCTGCGCCTTCAGCGCCTCCGTGTTCGCTTCGGCCGACAAGCTGCGGAGAACGTTGACGAGATTGATACCAGGGTTGCGGTACACAATCTTCGTCAGAACGCGCTCCAAGGTTCCCGTGCAGAGCTGGCGCGACTCCTCGGCCAGTTGCGCGGGGAGCTTCTTCCGAAGATCTTCAAGAGCCGGCGCGATCCCTCTGAAGAAGAGGCTGAGCTCGGCGCTGTGAGGGAGGTTTGGATCCGGAGAGTAGATGAGATGCTCAACCTTCAGCGCCAGCAGCTCCTGGTCGATGTTGGATGCAGAGGCCACCAAGTCGTCGGTCCACACCTCGACGGTCCGGCGAAAGTTCTCAGCTGCAGTATTGGCGCTCTCCACCAAGCCTTGCTCCCTGCGGAGCTCTTCCTTCAGCTTGGTTTCCCGGTCCCGGACGGCGTCGACCGAGTCCTTCAACGTGGAAACCTTCAGCTCCAGATCCTCAATTGAATCCTTGGCGGCCTTCAGCTCGTTGCCCTGCTTGGAGAGGCGCACCTGGAGTTCGGAGTTAGTGTGGGCGTCCTTCTCGCGCTCTGTGTTGAGCGCGGTGACCCTCTCCACGCTCGCCTTCAGTGACTCCTCCAGCTGCGCAACCTTGGCCGCGAGCTCCTCCTTGGCGGTCTCCGCGGCAGCCGCGGCGGCCTTCGCCTCCTTCAGCTCTCCGCCAAGGGCCTGCTCCCGGGCGGCAAGGTCTTCCTCATGGGAGTCGAGGTTGACCTTCCGTTGGGTGAGCTCTCCTTCTCGTCGGGACAGCTCTTCCCCGGCGAGTCGCTGCTGCTCCTCGGCCTCGGCCTTCTCCAGGAGCCACTCCTGGTACTCCCCGGCGAGCCTCTCGCGCTCCTCCGCCACGTCGCGGAGGGCGGCCTGGTTGGCGGTGCGGAGCTCCGCCGCACGCTTCTCCATATCGGCGGCGGCCTTGGCGGCAAGGGCCTCCCGAGACGCGAGCTTCGCTTGCCTGGCCCGGTAAAGGGCCAGGAGCTGATGAAGCAGCTTCTCCTCCTCGGGCCCGTCACTTCCGCCGGGCGCCTCGACGATCTTCAGTCCCGCGGAGGCGAGAACCTCTCCATCAAAGGCCTCGCCCTCCGCGGGGGCTCGCGATGAAGAACCCCACGGCACCTGGATGTAAACGCCGTTGGGGGCCTCAAGATAGTAGGCAGACGGCTCCTTCTCGGTGGAGGGGCCGGCGGCCGGCGTAGCGCTTGACGCTCCTGCCACCTCCGGGCCGGCAGTATGGCCGCCGTCCCCCTCCCCGGCCGCCGCGTCTGCGGCCGGAGCGGTCTCCTCCGCAGCCGGCTCGGCGGCTCCCGTCGTGTCCTCAGCGATAGGGGCGTTGCTCCCGTCGCCCTGCGCGTCCTCCTCCACGACGATGGTTTCCGTCTCCATCTGTTCCGGGGGAGGAGGATCTAGAAGAAGAAGAAAAAGTAAAAGAAGTTCAAGCAAATACCCAAAAAGAGACGAATCCAAGAAGACAAAATTACAGAACTTACCTTGACGGACGTCGTCAGCGGCGGGCTCCCTCGCCGGGGAGCTCTGCCTTGGCGGAGTGGCCGCCCTCGCCGGGCTACTCGCCCTTGGCGGGGTACTCGCCCTTGGCGGAGTACCCGCCCTTGGCGGAGTGCTCTCCCTTGCCGGAGAGTTCGCCCTTGGCGGGGACGGCGGGGCCTGCGGCTCCTCGGGAGCGACCTCCGGATGCTCCTGTGGTTGTGGCTCCACCTCTGCACAAGACAATCAAGACAAGAAAAAACATCAAGATATTAGCACAAGACAAAATCCTCAAGCGCGCCCGACGAGCGGAAGTATGGAACCCAGACTTACGCTGGGGGCTGCTCCTCGGAGCAGCGCTCGGGTCCGGCAGGCTCGCCTCCGGCACGTCCCCAGTCGCCGCGACGGGCAAGTCGTCCGCGACCTCGACCACGGGCACCTTGGCCTTCTTCACCACTCGCTGGGCCATGGTCCTGAAATCGAAGCAGAAAGCAAGATCAGAATCAGCAAAAATCAAGACAAAGTTAAAGAAGATGCGAAGCCTCAAGTTCTTACTCCTGTTCCTCGTCGTCGTCGTCGTCGCTCAGGGCGGAGAAGTCGAACGCCACCTGAGGCGCGTCCGCGCGAGGAGCAGGAGGCGAAGACTCCCTCGGGCGCTTGGCGGTCCCCGGGGCTGGGGGCTGCGAGGACCCGGCCCCTGTGGACGCCGAGGCCCGGGGAGCAGGCGGAGCAGCCGCTCCGCCCTGCGAAGACCCTCCTCCGCTTGGCGCTGACGTGCGGGGCGCCCCCGTCGTGGCCTGTGTGCGGGTCGCCCCCGCCGTGGTTGGTGCGCCGGGCGCCCCCGTCGCAGCTTGGCTCCCCCGGGTAGCTCGCGCCGCCCGGCGAGTTGGTTGTTGTCGGGGCGCCTGGGCCCTCGTCCCCGTCGTCGCCTTGCGGAGACGCTTCAGCGGAGATCGCCTGGGACTTGCCCGAGGCGGGGAGGTCCCCGGTGACGAGGAGAGGTCGTCGGCGTAGAGCCCCAGAGACCCGTCGGAGTCCTCGTCGGCCTCGACGTCCTCCTCCTCCTCCTCCTCGGCAGGCTTGCTGGGCCCAGCGCCCTGCACTGCGGCCGCTCTCCCTCCGGCGCCTCCGCCCCCTCCGGCGCCTCCGCTCCCTGCGGCGCCTCTGTTTCCTCCGGCAGCGCTGCCTCTCGCCGCGGCCTCGGTCAGGATTCCGGGGATCCCGGAGTGCCTCAAAGAAGGGACCCCGGCAAGCTCGTCGGGAGGAAGCTGCAGCAGTCTGCGGATCTCCGCCTCCTCCGCTTGGCAGGACGCATCCGCAGCCTCTGCCTCATCGGGCGTAAAGCCAAATTCTCCTGCCGCTGCGGCTGCAGCGGCCTCTTCAACCCGAGAAGCTATATAAGCTATCTCCTAGTCGGTGGTGTCCCGTGTGAGCGCCTTGATCTCGTCCTTGTTCTTCGCCACCTCCACCAGGTTGTCGAAGAAGCTCATGATGACGTCTGGCTTGGGCGGAATCCATGTGCGGTCGATGCCATGCGAGTCACACGCGGGCATCATGGCGCGAAGGGAATCCCGGGCCGTGCTGTTGCAGAGGGGCACCACTCCCCGGGGAGCTCTGAACCACTCTGGGTGGGCCGGGTCATGCTTAAAGAGTTCCCGGACCATCCCCTTCAGCTCCAGTGCCGTGAAGTTGAAATTCAGCCCCGGGCGCAATCTCATTACGTCCGCCGCGTTGCCATACTCCCATGCCGGCCTCTTCCTATCCTGTAGAGGGGCAATGCGGCGGCGGAGGAAATCTGCTCCTACTTCTCCGACGGACAACTTTGCTACCCGGAGACGAAGAATTCTGATGAGGGCGACGTTGAGCTTGCCGTCGTCCGAATCCAACTCACTCCAGTCCCTGCCGCGCACGATGGCTGTTGTGCGCGGCGCGGTGAAAGGTTGCGGCTCGTCCTCGACTACCCAACACCAGTCTGCACGCCACTCCTCCCACTTGCCGCGGAGCTCCCCCGGCAAGTAGGACTCCTTCTTGTTCAAGCGGAAGACCCAAGAAATCCCCCCGGAGAGGGGAGCACCGGCTTCTACTCTAGGGGTGAAGAAGTGCCTAAACAGCGCTACGTTCGGATAGATCCCAATATAGTTTTCGCACAGATGTGCGAAAACCGCCATCGCGAGGATGGCGTTGGGGGTGAAGTCAAGAAGGTGGAGGCCGTAGGTGTGCATGATATGGCAGAAGAAGTCGGAAAAAGGGGGACAAAGGCCGCAATGAAAGAAAGCTGCGAAGAAGAAGTACCCGCCGGGATAATTGTCCTTGGCGGCGGCGGGATAGGCTCTGGTCCGAGGGTGCGCCTTGGTCTCCTTGGCCCAGAACAAGTAGTACTTGTTCCAGAGCTCCCGCGCGCTGAGCCTCGGCGAGAAGACGACGTTCCGCTTCCGCAGCAGAGTAAGCCTCGCCGCCTGCTCGGATTTCTCCTTCTTGGTCTTCTCCGCCTTCGCCTTCTCGGTCTTCGGGGCCATGGCGGAGGCGGCGAGGGAAGGGGGACGAAGAGTCCGGCGGCGCCGCAGATGCGGAAAACGGCGGAGGAGGTGTGGAGGCGGAGCGCAAGAGGGGATCTCTGGAGATGGAAGAAGAAGCAATGAAGGCGTAGGAGGGGAACCGCTCCTGCTTCCTCTGCTTTTATGGGGAAGTGGGGGACGTTTCGCCCTTTCCATTAAAAGAGCGTGGCCACGTCCCATCCCACGACGCCACGATCGACGCGTGCCGTTACGGAGGGACGCGGCGGATGCGGAAGTGGATTCGGCGTGCCGTGGGCCGCGCGTGCCCGTGCACTGTTTTGGGCCTGGCCCAACAGCGCTCGGCACCCTGTCTGGCCCTGGCCCGGGGGCTCCTGTCGGTGTACTAAGGTAGGGGTACCTTAGTACCCCAACTTGTGCACGGGCAGTAGCAGCTTCCCGCGGCAGGGCCTACCACGCGCTTGCCGGAGACTTTCCTGCTCCATATAAAACCATTCAAAAACAAAGTATACAAGACAGAAGATCAAGACCCCGGCAAGTGGAGCTTGCCGGGAAGGCCGTTCCAGGCTCAAGATTACGTTACAGAAGATATGCCTCGGCGCAACATGCGCCCCGGCAGGGCCCGGGGAGCGACAAGCTTCAGAGCCCGACGAGCTCCCGGGCCCGGCAAGGTCGAGACCCCGGCAAGGTGCTTGCCGGGGAGAGTTGTGCTGTGTGCCCGCGCTCCAGCTCATAGAACCACGCGTCGCACTGGGGCCAATCCAGGGACGCGTGGCGGATGGCTGTGCAGCCTGGGGGACACGGTGGCACTCCACGATGGTAAAGCCATCGCCGTGGCAAACGGAGACGCAAGGGTGGGCGCTTTTGGGGTCGACGGCGACGGGCATTAAATGCTCTTGTCCCCCACTGTCAAAGTAGGTAGCGACCACTGTTCATGCACTGTTGCTCCACTATTCCCGCACTGTTACAACTACCACCACTTTTACATTTTTACCCTTTCTCCTACGTTGACACCTGTTGGTGACCCCTTGCACTATAAAAGGAGGCCCATGCACAACGTAGAAAGGGTTCGGAACCTAGATCGCTCATACGCTCGGTGTAGCTAGTTCTTCAAGCTCCCGAGCTCCCCAACTCAATAAAAACTAAGCAGGAGTAGGGTTTTACGCGTCCATCGCGGCCCGAACCTGCGTAAACTGCCCGCGTGCTCACCACGATCTGCTCTTTGTGCTCCCTCCGCTCTCTTACCGCACAAACAAGGGGCTCCGGTCCCATAGGTGTTCGTGGTCGACAGTTTCCCCCGACATTGCTCTCTTAGTTGGTCGCTCCCAGTCTTTTGCTAACCTTCGCCTGTACTAAGCGGACTGACTGCTTGTGCATCCACATCCTTTTAAGCTAGTTATGCCATATGAGTCCACCATACCTTCCTACATGGTATTTACCTGCCATTCCTAACAGAGACTTGCATGTGCCATCTCGAAATTATTCAAAGAGAAAAAAAGAAAAGCATTCCTATTTTGTGCATGTGTTTTAAGTTCATGAGGAAGTAGTAGTTAATTCATGATCTTTTTAAGTTGGACAAGCTTCACCCCGAGATTGCATGTATAATGTGCAAACCCATAATACGAGAAGGAACTGGCATTGAGTGCGCCCGGCTCAAAAATATAATATAACAAACAAACCCTCCTTCACGCTTTGCTCATGAGAAATCAGATAACTTTGGCAGTGATAAACAAAGGAGATTAAGAGGATGTGATCGTCCTCATTCGGGAGCCGTTCCTCGAAACTTGTCCATCTCAAGAAGTGATTGAGTTGTCTGCTAGCATTAGTTGACGAAACATGCATGATCTAAAAATATTATTACCTCTGTTTTTAAAACCAAGAGCTCTGGTACATGTTTTGTCTTTGTTTCCGATTACGGGTTTTCAATCTTGCCAACAAAAGCCACGGTTCGAGAGTCTCCACCTTCTTTTAAAAGCATCAACTACTGAGAGCATGATTGTCATTCTGAGTGTAATGTGCATTGTCCCAAAGTAGCATTGTCTTTTGCATGATTGTGATATCGTTTATTCTGAAATCATTGTATCTAGTCATCACTTAAACCTTGAAGGTGCCCCTGCATTTATGTTTTGCTTCACTAAAGGGGGCAAGCTAGATATCACTTTATCATATTTGCACATCATGTTCATTACAAATCAATTTGATGTTTCAATATCATATTGTAAAACTTTCAGTTCTTTGTGATTTTCTCATGAGGCAACTTAATTACTATAGATTCATTGTCTCAGTAAGCTTTTGTCATATGACTATGAAAAGTCCTATATGGTTAATAGCATGTCACCATAGAAATTATTCTTGTTATCATTTACCTACTCGAGGACGAGCAGGAATTAAGCTTGGGGATGTTGATACGTCCAAAACGTATCTATAATTTCTGCTTGCTCCATGCCTCTTTTGGGTGATATTGCTATGATATTTATACACTTCCATACACTTTTGATCATATTTGGACTAAACTATTAACTCAGTGCACCCCAGTGCCAGTTACTGTTTTCGGCTGTTTTTCTATTTCAGGTTTTCACATTACGAGAACTGCCAGAAAAAATCCAGAAAAATTATATAAAAAATCAGTGTTCCAGAAGCTACCAGGCACCCGAAGCACAGCCGGAAGGGGACCACCAGGGCCCCAGGCGCCCTGGTGGCGCCCCCCCCTGGGCCGCGCCGGGGGGGCGCCTGGGCCCCCCGAGCCTCGTCTGATGCCCCCCTTTGGCATATATTTAAAGCGTCTCCCGAAACCCTCAAGACGAGAACTCTTTTTCGCGATCTCATCTCTGTTCTGCCGCCGTCGCCGCTTCCAAGATCGGGAGCACCAGGAGAACTCTTCCCGGCACCCTGCCGGAGGGGAGGATCACCACCGGGAGCCTCTCCACCACCATGGACGCCTCCCGGATGAGTTGTGAGTAGTCTCCCTTGGACCATGGGTCCATGACCAGTAGCTATGTGATGTTCTCCTCCCGTTCTTGTGCTTCACTAATTAGTCCTCGTGAGCTGCCCTACATGATCGAGGCACATATGTAATCCTTATGCTATTGCTATGATGAGTTTGCTGGGATCCGATTGATTGTGAGATTATGTTCAGATTGTGTTTGAGTAATATATTTGATCTACCTCTTTTATATTTATGTTCGTAAGTAATTCTTGCATGTTCTCCGTTGTTATATATTGCTTTGTCCAAGTAATAGGTAGTGACTCCAAGAGGGAACGTTATGCTTGATTGTGGGTTCATGCCCCTCGATGACTAGTTTGAGTGACAGAAACATGAGTCTAGGAGATGTGTTGTTGCCACAAGGGGGAAAACAACGGTGCTTGTGCCCGCGGGTGCAAGGATTGTTTACTTTACGCAAAGTTCTTTTAATGCAGTTATCTGTTGCTTTGAGTTTACACTATGGGTGGGACTCGCAACTTAATACCAGCGAGATGTTCTGGATAGATATCTCAAGGTGGATGATTAGTAGTAGATGCAAATGGATTTCGGTCTACTTACCTCGGCGTACCGCCCATGCTTTGAACCTCTACCTTTCTTGCAACATAGTTAGCATTGGTTCGCGTTCATGGTCATGTCAATTGCCCAGCTGTAATTCGTTTGCCTCACATAGCTGTATTATCGTCTTTTGGGAGAGAGACATCACTAGTGAACATCATGAGACTCCGGTCCATATTACCATCATTGATCACATCCGCTATTTACTTTCCGCCTTTACTTATTATTGCAGCAATATCTATCACTACTATCATTTGCGTTTGATCCTTTGTAAACTACAAGGCCGGAGGGATTGACAACCTCTCTGTACTCGTTGGGAGCAAAGTTATTTGTATCTGTGTGCAGGTCCATATTGATTGCTAAATATCTGGCGCCGTTAGCAGTTGACACCTTCTTGTTGAAACTGGGAGTCTCAAGGAAATTGATCCTTGGTATTGCCGAGGGAAAACTTCCGCTACACTGCATCTCAAACCTTCCACTTGGGGTAACCAACGAGGGGCGAGAAGCCATCAAGGTGTAACGCCCCGGACACACCCGCCGGCGGTGGTTGTTACTCCTGGCGGGATCTAGACTGGTCTCACATATCAACACTAGTCTTTTCAGCGCACTTGTCCTCACTCGTGCACACCCGGGAGCAACTTCCCGGTCGGTCACCCATCCTGAAACTACTCCAAGCTGAGCACTCTTAACATTGGAGTTCTGTCCGAATGGGCTTCCGGAAAAGAAGGAATTCCTTATTGATATGAGTAGTCTAACATCCCTATTAAGCCAGGCTATCACATACACCCTTACTCAGAGGAACCGACGTCCTCGTCGGGCCACAGGAACGTTCCCTTTTGGCACAAATGTCTGTGCTTCCAGGACAGCACATGTGCCATGCCGTGTGCCACGACAGGTCACAAACGTCCGCAAACATATGTGTAACCGTGAGGGTCGGCTCTGATACCAACTTGTAATGCCCCGGACACACCCGCCGGTGGTCGTTACTCCTCGCGGGATATAGACTGGACTCATATATCAATACAAGTCTTTTCTGCGCATTTTATCCTCACTCGTGCACACCCGGGAGCAACTTCCCGGTCGGTCACCCATCCTGAAACTACTCCAAGCTCAGCACGCTTAACTTTGGAGTTTGTTGACGCTCAAAAGTGGCACAATCGTAAAAATTACTTTAATCTATGTCAAGATTACTTCAAACTTATGATTGGAAGTCACCATGAGATGGCTTTCTTTGAGAAGATCAAGATGGATATGAAAGTGGTCTAAAACGGAGTCCGGATGCAAAAGTTATGACAAGTTCAGAGATGCTCATGGTGACACCAGATTAAAGAATGGCTTGAAACGCAATTAAGATTACTTCAAATGGAAAAAGTTTCAACATGAAAGTTGTGCGTCTCGTCGAAACGGTCGATTTTAATATAAAATCGTCTCAATCCGAGTTCGTATGCAAAAGTTACAGCCATCCGAACACAGCCCTGTCACAGAGCCATAAGTGGCGCGCCCCACCAGCCATGTGTCTGATGGATAGCGCGAATAACAGCCTGTATTGTCTGACCGTTTTGGCCTAGAAGATGGCTTCAAATCGAAAAACGTTCAACATGAAAGTTGTTCGTCTCGTCGAAACAGTCAAAATTGCTTTTGGGCTCTTTTCTATCTGAGGTCGTTTACCACCTCAAAAATTACCCGCAAGGTACAGCCAATTTAAACCGAACAGTTTTGGAAAGTTCGGACAAAACCAATCCGAATTTGGATAGGGTTTTGGACGTGAATCCAAGCCTTTTCCTTGCACGGGTAGTCCAGCCGCCTCTTATATACTCAAGGGATAATGGCCGATTGAACAACAACACACAATCGCAAACGCATCTACAACTTTTTCATCTACGTTTTGTTCCTCCCTCGTTCTTCGTCGTTCTTCGTGTTGGAGAGCTGTGAATACCGAGGCTCTAGGGGCGGCTTGACCGACCTAGGGCAGCCCATAGCCGCCGCACTCCCCGACGGGGTCCCTCCCGGGAGTGTAGGGATTCGGGTCTTCAAAAGCTCTCGCCGGTCGACTTGCAAATCGCGCTTCCGGTGAGACTCCTTCGACGTGAGCTGCGGTGCACCACCCCCGGCGTCGAGGGTACACGTGACGTGTTCGTGTGCGAACACACTTTTTGGCGACTCCGCTGGGGAAAAAGATCAATGATCATCATCATCCATCATTTCTGGCAACGACAAGATCCCCAAACCCTCGGAAATCGACGCCGATAACATAATCAAGCCCAATTTTGAGGAGTTATCGGAGGAACATCGCCAAGTTTATGAGGAGTACAAGAAGGCACGTGAAGAGAAGGAGATGCAGGAGTTCCTTGCTAAGTTCAAAAAGGATCGTCAAGGCAATATCACTCCGGTTGAAGAAATCAAGTTTCCTCCTCTTCATGATGAACAGGTTAAACCCTCTGTAAGTAATACCTTCTCTCCTGAGGTATGGGCTGAAATTGATAGTCGCATTACAGATAGCAATAATCTTTTATACCAAATTTTCTTGGAAAATAGTAATGCTAAAAATAGTGTGCCTCAATCATCTAGTGGTAATGTTGGTGTGCCTGTTACCACAGAAATCCCTAGTCCAACTTTACCTATTTCATCGGCGCCCCCCGTGCCGATGAATTTTTATCCTAGCCCCACAAATCAAATTGTTGCTGCACCCATTAATCCTATCATGAGTATGCCAAGTTCGGTGGTGACGCCGAACCAAACTCTACCTACAAGAGCAAACCCTATTAGATCACTACCGAATTACAATTCGGCATGCATGCCACAATTCACACCTGCAACTACTAACCCTACTCCTCCAATGCTACCGCCACAAGCTTCATCGTCCACCGTGGATGATGGTCTAGCTAATCTTAGAGGGGAGATGGCTAAGATGCTCCGAGAGAATTTTGGAGTTGAGTTGCCAAGAAACCGTATTTATCAAAAGCCATATCTAGAATACTTTGATGCAATTCAATGCCCTCCGGGATATAAAATTCCAGATTTTGTTAAGTTTAATGGAGAGGGCACAAAAACCACCTGGGAGCATGTTAGTCAGTACTTGGCACAATTAGGTGAGGCAAGTTCACGAGATGAGTGGAGAGTACGTTATTTTCCTTTATCTTTAACCGGTACTGCTTTCTCGTGGTTTTCTGCGTTACCACCTTGTTCTATTACTACATGGTTTCACTTGGAACAAAAGTTTCATGATCACTTCTACAGTGGTGACAATGAGCTTAAGCTATCCCATCTTACATCGGTTAAGCAAAAGTATGATGAATCGGTCTCCGATTATGTCAAAAGATTTAGGGATACAAAAAACCGGTGCTATAGTTTGGTGATAACCGAGAGATATTTGGTTGATCTTGTGTTTAGTGGTTTGAGAACTCACATTAGAGAAAGGCTAGAAGGATACGAGTTTTTAAATATCAACCAAGTCTTGCAAAGGGCTTTGGCTCAAGAAAGCCGAAGCAAAGATCTTAAAGAGGTGCATAGATATAAAACTGATCGTTCTAAAATGAATATGGTTGAGTATGGTAGTGACCACTTGGACGATGAGGGTGATATTTATGCTGCTGAATTTGTTTGGACATCTAAGGCCAAACCATTTACTTGCAATGATTTAAAGCCGATTTATAAGAATCGTGATGAAGAGATGAAATTTACTTTCAACATTACTAAGTGTGATAGAATATTTTATGCTTTTTTTGCAAGCCAAGATTATTAGAATATCTCATACTTTACCGCCGTTCGAAGAGCTAAAACGGCGTGCTTATTGCAAGTATCATAATTCTTTTTCTCATGCTACTAATGATTGTAATGTTTTTCGACGACAGATACAATCGGCCATTAATGACGGACGACTGAATTTTTCTGAAATGCAAGTTGATAAGCAGCCTTTCCCAATGAACACCATGGATTTGGAGGGGAAGAAGATGTTAATTCGGCCCAACATAGCCGAATCAGCTAATAAAAATAATATTGTCATTTGTGAGCCCAGGAAAAATGAGAAGAGCAATAAGGTCTTGGGGAGACAAGTTGTGCTTGACAAGCAACCCATGGCAAGGAGGTAATCAAGATCACCATCAAGAATCCTAGACTCGGGGGGCAATCACAAGTGCAAGAGAACACGCATGTCAAATTTGTTAAGCCCAAGAGTCCAGAGGTTGGCAAGTGGAAGACGAATGAAGCTAAAGTGCAGCGCAAGAGAATCAAGCCAACTTTTGATATGCTATTGTCCAAGTATGCCAATCAAGCGGCCAGTTCTAGCTCTAACCGGTCATCAAATTTGAAGCGCTCAAGATCACCTCCGAGGGAAGAATCTCATCATCACGTAAGGCCATATGGGTCATGGGCACCAGGACCATGGATGGCGCCGCCCCCCTATGTGCCATACTAAATGGGAGGCTTCAATGGAGGATGGGGGCAGCCTCCAATGGCCCCTTATGCTTTTCATCCGGGTTGGGCAGAAACAAGGAGGCCCGTTCATGAGAGGCTTTCTTATCCCACACGAGGCCGTTTGAACAATTGTGTCAATCGGCCAATGCAAGATAATGAAAAAAGGGTCAACCGGCAAGTGTGGCGTGCCAAATCATCAAGTGCTGAAATTTCAGAGCCTAGCAAGCAAAAGGAGAAGAATGCTAGTGGTAAAACTATTATGATAGGCATTAAAGAATTAATAATCAAAGAGCCGATTATTGTTGATAATCCGGTTGATTCTAATAAGGATGTGTCTGCGGTCCAGCAAGGCCCCATGGCTAATGATCATGAAGCTAGCATAAGCAAGGCCAAGTCGAGGGATCCAAAATATACTCAGCCTAAGTGGTGTCCTTCCGGTCTGACCAAGGCGCAAAAAAGGAGATTGCAGCGCATGAGGAGTCATGAGAAGGAGGAACAAGAAGCAGAAAAGCTAAGGGATAAATTATTCAATGAAAGTCGTCCCATGGTACCCCCAAAACAAGTGTGCATGCCAAAGCAAAAGGAAAACATTGCAGCTTCTGCATTGATCATAGCAACACCTACACCACCAACGGAGGACGATGCGGCTACTATTACATCGTCCACTTTGCCTACTACTTCCCCTTCCCTTGAAGATATTTCGGAGTCAGTGGGCATGCTTGCGGAAGGAGATGAAATGCTTGATTATGAGTCTACACCAGTTCATGAAGGTATGGATATTAATATGGTGTATTACTTACCCGCTGAATTTCGTGCTACAGATGAAGAAGGGGAAGTAGCTCAGCTAGATTTTGGTCCTAAAAATGCTATATTCGAGAAGCCAAAAGAACCGGTGACGCACTTGAAGCCATTGTTCCTTAAAGGTCATATTAATGGATCGCCGGTTGCTAGAATGCTTGTCGATGGTGGTGCTGTGGTGAATCTTATGCCATATTCGGTCTTCAAAAAATTGGGGCTGCGTGATGAAGAGTTAATAAAGACCAACATGGTGCTTAATGGATTTGAAGGCAAAGAGAAAACTGAAGCCAAAGGTGTGATGTATGTGGAGCTTACGGTGGGAAGCAAAACTTTGGCTACCGCATTCTTTGTCGCCGAGGTGCAAGGTAACTACAATGTGATATTAGGCCGCGATTGGGTTCATGCGAACCAATGCGTGCCATCTACTATGCACCAGTTTTTGATTCAATGGGTTGATGATGAAGTAGAAGTCATTCATGCGGATAATTCGGCTTGTGTTGCTTTGGCCGATGCATCGGTGGATTGGCAACATCCCAATGCTACTTGCTTGACGGGGCGCGACTTATCAGAATATGATTTTCTTAGCGCGACAAAAAGTGGTTTCGTGCCCGTTTCTTTAAAGCCGGTTGGCGATAATCGGCTCCAAGGTATGATGTATTTAAATGGATCCTAACTCAGAGTGGTTACAAAAGCGTCTTGTAGAATATCGGTCCAATGAGAACGATATGTATGAGTCCATAGAAGAGTTAGATGATATGGATAAGTTAGGACAAGGTTTTACATCGGCCGATCCATTAGAAGAGATAGATATAGGAGATGGTTCAATTCCTAGGCCGACATTTGTAAACGAAAATTTAAGAGC
Source organism: Secale cereale (assembly GCA_902687465.1). NCBI lineage: Eukaryota > Viridiplantae > Streptophyta > Magnoliopsida > Poales > Poaceae > Secale > Secale cereale. The sequence continues at coordinate 854,849,262 of LR738714.1, read as the reverse complement.
TGATCATAAGGCTAAGTTGATCGAGTTATTAAAAGAATATGTTTGTTGCTTTGCATGGGAATATCATGAGATGCCGGGTTTAAGCCGAGAGCTAGTGGAGCATCGGTTACCTATAAAGGCCGGTTTTAGACCATACAAGCAATCGGCCAGAAAGTTTAATCCAAAAACGTATGACCGGATCAAGGAAGAGATCGGTCGTTTGCTTAAAGCTAATTTTATTAGACCTTGCAGGTATGACGAGTGGATTTCTAACATTGTTCCAGTAGAGAAGAAATGCTCTGGCAAGTTGAGGGTGTGCATTGATTTCAGAGATTTGAATAGAGCTACACCTAAAGATGAGTATCCCATGCCAATAGCCGATATGCTTATTAATGATGCTTCTGGACATAAGGTCATTAGCTTTCTTGATGGTAATGCGGGGTATAACCAGATTTTTATGGCCGAAGAGGACATGTCCAAAACGGTTTTTCGATGTCCCGGTTTTCTTGGTTTATTTGAGTGGACAGTGATGACCTTTGGATTAAAAAATGCCGGTGCCACGTATCAAAGGGCTATGAATTTAATTTTTCATGATTTACTTAGTGTTATACTTGAGGTTTATATTGACGATATTGTTGTCAAATCGGATGCTTTTGAATCTCACTTAGCCGATTTGCATTTGGCTTTTGAAAGAATGAAGAAATATGGGCTGAAAATGAATCCTTTGAAGTGTGCCTTTGGTGTATCGGCTGGGAAGTTTCTGGGTTTCATTATTCATGAAGATGGCGTGGAAATTGATCCCAAAAAGATAGAAGCTATACAGAAAGTAGGGGCTCCAACATGCAAAAGAGATATGCAAAAATTCCTTGGCAAGGTCAATTATTTGACGAGGTTCATAGCCAATCTATCAGGGAAGGTTGATGCATTTACTCCTATCCTTCGGTTAAAGAATGATGTTGATTTTACTTGGGGGGCAAAACAGCAAGAGGCATTTGATATGATTAAGAAATATTTGTGCACTCCTCCGGTTATGAAAGCGCCCAGGCACAGGGAGCCATTTAGACTTTACGTTGCAGCGGAGGAAGGTGTTATTGGTGCTGTTTTGACTCAAGAGACCGAAGGAAAGGAGCATGCTATTACTTATTTGAGCCGACGGTTATTGGACGCCGAGACAAGATTTGGATTATTTTAGCATTGCTCATATATCTAGACACGACAATTGGAGAGCAAATGAGTTGGCACAACAAGCATCCGGCTATCATGTTGATCGTGGCATGTTTCATATTTCTCAAAGGCCGATGTCTAGTCTTGCCAACATAGGGGAGGCCGAACCAGAGCCCACCGTTTCGGCCACTAATGAAAAATTTAATGCAGGAGAAAATCAAGACTGGAGGAAACCCATTATTGATTATTTGTGTGATCCTAGTAAAAGGGTGGACAGGACTGTTCGGCGTATGGCTTTCAAATACACAATGAGAGATGATGGTCTCTATTGCCGAACGGTTGATGATGTTCTTTTAAAGTGCTTGAACGAGGACCAAGCGAGAGTTGCTATGGGAGAGGTCCATGAAGGTATTTGTGGCACTCATCAGTCGGCTCCCAAGATGAAATGGCTATTACGACGTGCTGGGTTTTATTGGCCGACGATGGTTAATGATTGCTTCCGGTATTATAAAGGATGTGAAGCTTGTCAAAAGTTTGGTGATATTCAGTTGGCTCCCGCTGCTATGTTACATCCTATTATCAAGCCATGGCCTTTTAGAGGTTGGAGATTAGACTTTATTGGAGAGATTCATCCTTCTTCTTCAAAGGGGCATCGGTTCGTGTTGGTGGCGACTGATTATTTCACTAAATGGTCTGAAGCAATACCACTCAAAAATATGACGCATACAGAGGTAATTCAATTCATAACTGAGCATATTATTCATAGATTCGGCATTCCTCAAACATTAACTACGGACCAAGGTTCATCCTTTATGTCACATCAAGTCAGAGAATTTGCTGAATCGTATAAGATAAAGTTGCTCAATTCCTCTCCATATTATGCCCAAGCCAATGGACAAGCTGAGTCTAGTAATAAAATATTAATCAAGCTCATCAAGAAGAAGATTGAGGATAATCCAAGGAGATGGCATGAGCTATTGTCCGAAGCTTTGTGGGCACATAGGATCTCAAGGCATGGTGCTACAAAGGTGACTCCATATGAGCTCGTATATGGTCAGGAGGCCGTTTTACCAGTGAAGTGAATTTGAATGCTTTGAGAATAGCCAAACAAAATGATTTGTCGGCTATAGACTTCTATAACTTGATGATGGACAATATTGATGAAGTTGCCGATAAAAGTTTGGTTGCTTTAAAGGCCATAGAGAGGGATAAGTTGAGGGTGGCAAGAGCTTACAATAAGAAGGTCAAGTTGAAGAATTTTCAAGTTGGCGATCTCGTGTGGAAGGTGATTCTACCAATTGGTTCAAGAGATAGAAAGTTCGGGAAGTGGTCTCCAAGTTGGGAAGGTCCTTTTAAGATTACAAGAGTGGTTCCCGGAAACTCATACTTGGTGGAATCCATACAAGGCACATTATTACCTCGAGCTCTCAATGGCAAATATTTAAAGAAGTATCACCCAAGTGTGTGGCAAGAAGCCTAGATAGGCAAACGGCCGATATATAACTATCGCCCTTAGCATAAACATGGCCGATATATAATTATCCTCCTAAACATATAAATGGCCGATGGGGTGTTGACATCGTCCTTAGAACCAACATGGTACAAATTATTTTTCGGCACGCTTGCTTTGCCGAAAAACAGGGGGGCATGTGTTGACGCTCAAAAGTGGCACAATCGTAAAAGTTACTTTAATCTATGTCAAGATTACTTCAAACTTATGATTGGAAGTCACCATGAGATGGCTTTCTTTGAGAAGATCAAGATGGATATGAAAGTGGTCTAAAACGGAGTCCGGATGCAAAAGTTATGACAAGTTCAGAGATGCTCATGGTGACACCAGATTAAATAATGGCTCGAAACCCAATTAAGATTACTTCAAATGGAAAAAGTTTCAACATGAAAGTTGTGCGTCTCGTCGAAACGGTCGATTTTGATATAAAAATCGTCCCAATCCGAGTTCATATGCAAAAGTTACAGCCATCCGAACACAGCCCTGTCACAGAGCCATAAGTGGCGCGCCCCACCAGCCATGTGTCTGATGGGTAGCGCGAATAACAGCCTGTATTGCCTGACCGTTTTGGCCTAAAAGATGGCTTCAAATCGAAAAACGTTCAACATGAAAGTTGTTCGTCTCGTCGAAACGGTCAAAATTGCTTTTGGGCTCTTTTCTATCCGAGGTCGTTTACCACCTCAAAAATTACCCGCAAGGTACAGCCAATTTAAACCGAACAGTTTTGGAAAGTTCGGACAAAACCAATCCGAATTTGGCTAGGGTTTTGGACGTGAATCCAAGCCTTTTACTTGCACGGGTAGTCCAGCCGCCTCTTATATACTCAAGAGGTGATGGCCGATTGAACAACAACACACAATCGCAAACGCATCTACAACTTTTTCATCTACGTTTTGTTCCTCCCTCGTTCTTCGTCATTCTTCGTGTTGGAGAGCTGCAAATACTGAGGCTCTAGGGGCGGCTTGACCGACCTAGGGCAGCCCATAGCCGCCGCACTCCCCGACGGGGTCCCTCCCGGGAGTGTAGGGTTTCGGGTCTTCAAAAGCTCTCGCCGGTCGACTTGCGAATCGCGCTTCCGGTGAGACTCCTTCGACGTGAGCTGCGGTGCACCACCCCCGGCGTCGAGGGTACACGTGACGTGTTCGTGTGCGAACAGAGTTCTGTCTGAATGGTGATAACCCTCAACCGTAAGGGATCGAGATAGTCTTCGCGGGTAAGAATAACCCAATTTATTGATTCGACACACGGGGAGCCAAAGAGTATTTATAAGCTTTGACAGTTGAGTTGTCAATTCAACCGCACCTGAAATATACTTACTTGCAACAAAAGATAAATGGTAACAGTGATATGATAGTGATGATAATGATAGTAAAAGTAAACAGCAACAGTAAATAGTAAAGGTAAATGGCAAAAGTAGCAACTAGTGACAAGCAGGATTTAAAACACTGTAGGCTAGGGAGATGGATGGTTGGGCATTGCATGCATGAGATATATCATGATTCTAACTTGGGGCATGGCACACGGAAAAGTAATGATCATCTAGGCAAATATCAAACATTAGGCATGTATCCCGTAGGTAGTTGTGCGTGCTTGCAATAAGAACTTGCACAACATCTTTTGTCATACCATCCCGCTACGAACGGGGCCAAAAGGAACTTATGGAGATTAAGGTGCTCCTGTCAAAGAGCACCGGAACAAAGCAATGAACTCAATGGATACAAGTAATCCTCAAACTACGGACCATCCCCTTTGGTGTCCCAAGCTGTCACTTTTGGAATCGCCGGTTCCGAACCGTAACAGGTGCAAACAACTCATAGATAGGATCAAGAACACAAATATATTCATGCAAACACATATGGTTCAGATATGAAATCATGGCACTCGGGCCCTAAGTGTCAAGCATTAAGAATAACAAGTTGAAGCAAAGATGATAAACACCATAGTAGATGATAGGCAACATGCCCCCAACGATCTGACAAACTATTACATGATCTAACTCATCCAATCCCTACCATCCCCTTCGCCTACAGCAGGGGAATTACTCACACATGGAAGGAGAAGTCATGGAGGGATGATGGAGTGGTGATGATGATGACGATGGCGACGATCTCCCCTCTCCGGAGGCCAGTTCAGCCTCCAGATTAGCCCTCCCGAAGAAGAACAGAGGGTGGCGGCGGCTCCGCGACGGAAAACTGCGAAAATAACTTCTGATCTGGGGTTTTTTCGTCACGGGTAAAAATACGAGTCAAAGTAGGGCACCAGGGGGCGTGGGGCCCACCCAGGCGACCCCCCGGCGCGGCCAGGGGCTTGGCCGCGCCACCAGGGAGCCTGGGCCCCCCTGGTCCCCCTTCTGGCTCCTGGTTCCTTCGGGTGCGTGGATTTTCTGTGATTTTTCGTGGATTTTTCTGAGATACCTAAAAATCTGTTTTACTGCACACAATAAAACCATACAGGCAGCTCTGCTAAAAACAGTGTCAGTCCGGGTTAGTTTAGTTCAAATCATGCAAGAATGAGGTCAAAACAATATCAAAAGTGTTTGGAAAAGTAGATACGTTTGAGACGTATCAACTCCCCCAAGCTTAGCATATTGCTTGTCCTCAAGCAATTCAGTTCAACGAACTGGACGCGACAAAGAAAACTTTGACAAACTCTTTTGCTTCATTAGATGTATATAAGCATGTACTACGAAAAGAGTCTAGCAAGTATTGAAACAGTACTATGAGGACAATGCAAGGAGCAATCCTTCTTTCAAGTGACCAGTCACAAATACTTAAAAGTAAATAATATATTACTGAAAATCAAGACAAGATTACATTGCACACAGCTTGAGCATATTAGGGTGGTATCTCGCTAGCCTCCATGAGTGAAGCAAAACATAAATGCAGAAACTCCTCCAGAGTTTTAAAGGAGACTAGAACTAAGGATTTCAGAATAAATCATATCACAAGCATGCAGAAGACAATGTAATACTTTGGGACAATGCACATTACACTCAGAATGACAATTATACTCTCCCAGTTAGTGCTTTGAAGAAAGAGGATGGAGACTCTCGAACCGTGGCTTTTGTTGGCAAAGTTGAAAACCCGTGGTCGGAAACAAAAACTAAACATGTACCAGAGCTCTTGGTTTTAAAAACAGAGGTAAAAACGTTTTTTGAGAGGTGCATATTTCGTCAACGAATGCTAGCAGATAACTCAATCACTTCTTGAGCTGGACAAGTCTCGAGGAACGGCTCCCGCATGAGGACGATCACATCCTCTTAATCTCCTTTGTTTATCAGTGCCAAAGTTTTCTGATTTCTCATGAACAAAGCGTGAAGGAGGGTTTGTTTGTTATATTATCTTTTTGAGCCGGGCGCACTCTATGCCAGTTCCTTCTCGTATTAGGGGTTTGCACATTAGACATGCAATCCAGGGGTGAAACTTATCCAACTTACAAAAATCATGAATTAACTACTACTTCCTCATGAGCTAAAACATAGGCACAAAAAGAGAAATGCTTTTGATTAATTTCGAGGTGGTACACGAAAGTATTCGTTAGGAATGGCAGGTAAATACCATGTATAGGAAGGTATGGTGGACTCATATGGCATAACAGGTTTTAAGGATTTTGGATGCACAAGCAGTCAGTCCGCTTAGTACAGGTGGAGGTTTAGCAAAAGACTGGGAAGCGACCAACTAGAGAGCAATAACGGCCATAATCATGCAGAGCGACAAAGCAACATTGAATCGGGCATGAAAGTGATATAACTATTCTGAAACTCAAAGATCATCAAGGCAGAGTAGACTTTTTAGTCTTAAACATGTGTAAACATGCGCCAAGTCAATCCAAAAATTTCCTAAAGGTATATACCACCTTAGTATACCGAACTATGAACAATGCAATGCATGTAGATCATTTCAATAACACATTATATACTCTAGTTATTCGAGACTAGCCACAAGGAAAGCACGAACCACTGAAGGAGCATTGTAAACATAGCACTATGTCGCTACAAGCTGGTCTCTAGATCATAAGTACAGGCATATGTACAAAAGTAGAAACAAGAAGAGTTCATACCGGTCTTCCTTGTTGCTTCCCTTCAGTCGATCTTTGTCATTACTGCTTGTCACTTGCACGACCGAACGTAGGAAATATAATTAAATGCCATCACGGACTCGAGCTGAACTCTGAAAACAAAGCAAACTAAACAGAAAAGGAAATCTTTTTGGATTATTTTAAAGGTTGAACGAAAGCAAAAGAAAAAGAAAATCTTTTTGTTGTTTTTGCAAAGAGGGAAATAAAGAAGAACGGGCAAAAACTTCGAAAAGATCAAAGCGAATAAAATGGATGATACAATGGAAAAGTGAGAGGGGCACGTACTCCCCCAAGCTTAGGCTTTTGGCCTAAGTTGGTAGCAGCTACTGCCCCCAGGAGCCTCCTGCTCCGGGGGTATGGTGGTGAGTCCAAGGGTCGTAGAAGGATGCTGGCACGTACACCGAACTCCTCGGAGTCTCCCACGAGGAAGGTTCCGCACGCCAAACAGAGGAAGACCCTTCACCAAACTCGGTGGCAGTTTCTTCCTGAAAAGGTGGTAACTCACCGTGCTCCTCCCCGTCGGGCACAACCCCCTCCATGGGGTTATGAAACTGATACTGGACCATGAACTCATCGAACTGGACAACATCAAAGGACCATCCGTTCCTGCGAGAAAAATCAAACAAAAGAGGTGCAGGTAGAAGGATCTCGTGTTCCGCAGTAGTTCCGAAACGTAAGATATAAACAAGATTGTCCAGCTCAGAAGCCATGGTAACAAACTTATGCCTTTTCATAGCAGCATGATAAAAGCTTAAATAAGTAAAAGGATTATCATCACGGTGTGGGGTGCCTCCAAGATGTTCTAAGATAAGTGTGGCATAAACGCCACCATATAAGTCTCCCTTGTTACCGTTCATAGCAAGGCGTCGAGCAATTAAGGTACCCAGATTATAATCAGACCTCCCTGGGAGGGCTGCTGCCAGGATAGCAATATCCAAAGCAGAAATGTTGCACGTGTTGTCACGAGCTAACACCCCTCTAGCAACATAATATGCAAAATACCTGAGGTGAGGAAATAAGATGCTGGAGATCTTCGACCGATGAATATCCCTCGTACCCATGCTGCAGAGAGAGTTGATGACGGTTTTCAGCTCAGAGGGCTGAGTGGCCATTCAAGCTGTCCTCCCAACGTTCGGCACACCTATTATTTCACAAAACTTTCCCAAAGTCATGGTGATAAGATCATTGTAAATTTTAAACTCAATAGCACCTGAATCAGGATTATATCTAAAACTGTTAATGAAACTGGAGGTGAGTTTTTGATACTGAGTAACACGGCACGTGACGAGCCGTGTCAAACCTGCATTAGCACAAAGATTATAAAACTCCTCCTTAATTCCCGCAGCTTCAAGGAATTCATCACATGGAAATGTCATTGCACGTGCTGGACTTGTGTCTTCCAACAACTCCAGGGGCACATGATCTTCATTATAGCTCACCCTAGCAGTTGAGGGTGAAGCTGCGGCTCTAATAACTCGATCGAAGTGTGCAGGCCTCCTCTTCTCAAGCCACCCTTTTGCCCTTCCTAACAAACTCATTTCTGAAATTTTTAGCAATTTACAAAAACGAGGATTAAAACAAGATGAGTTAAGGCAAACTACTCAACTCACTTGCCCAAGGCATAAACTTGCATCAAAACATGGAAAATAACTTTCTACACATGCATGCAAGCTCATCTATAAAGCACCAAGAACTACTAAATACTCAAAAATGAAGCCACCAATCAAAAATCTAATTGGAGGGGTGGAGGAGTCACATACCAGGGAGTATTTGTTCAAAATCTCAGCTCAAATGATGAGCTGTAGAGAGAGATCGAAGAATCGCCTCCAAGAACGGCAAGAACACAAGAACAAGTGCAGAACTCGCGTTTTTGGAGAAAAAGAGAGAGGGAGGAAGAAGACATACCTGGAGGGGGGCATGTGGGCCCCAGGCGCCCTGTGGGCGCGGTCAGGGGCTGGGTCGCGCCAGCTGGCCGCCTGGGCCACTGGTGGGTCCCCCTGGCTGGCCCCAGGCACCTCTGGGTCACTCCCGCGTGGAAATTTTTATTTTAATTTTTCTGGAATTTTTCTGAAAACTTCACTGTTGAAAATTTTTCGAAGTTCAAAAAGCTGCGAAACTCTCTGAAAACTTGAAGCAGTTAGTAGTATTGTGAAGCTTCAAAACATAGATACTTGGTACAGCAAGTAGAACAAAAACTAAAAACAAATGAAAACATAACAAGCTCAACTTTTTATCCATATAAAACATGTTTACTAGTAAGGTTGATCAAGTCTTACCAACAAACAGGCGATATATAGAGCAAAAAGTCTCACCTCTTACAAAGTAATCACTGAACCTTTACCTTGATGGACATTGTCCCCACCATGATAGTTTTGTATTTGTGAGGCACATGTAGTGGACAGTCCCATTCTCCAATCTTCACGGTCTCGATATTTTCTATAGAGTTGAGGCCATGCCTCCTGTCGGTCTTCTTTGGAAAATATACCGTGTGTTCTTTATCATTCACATGGAAGGTAACCTTCCCTTTATTGCAATCAATAATAGCACATGCGGTGTTAAGGAAAGGTCTACCAAGAATAATGGACATGCTCCCATCCTCGGGCATGTCAAGCACAACAAAATCAGTAAGAATCAAACAATTAGCAACTTCTACGGGAACATCCTCACAAATACCTATCGGAACAGCGGTTGACTTGTCAGCCATCTGGAGAGAGATATCTGTAGGAATTAGTTTCTCTAAACAAAGCCTCTTATAAAGAGAGAGAGGCATAACACTCACTCCTGCTCCAAGATCACATAAAGCAGTTTTGACATAATTATTCATTATGGAGCAAGGAATGGTGGGTATACATGGATCACCGAGCTTCTCAGGAATCTTGCCACTGAAAGAGTAGTTAGCAAGCATTGTAGATATTGCTTCATTCGGAACTTTTCTTTTATTAGTGACAATATCTTTCATATATTTTGAATAAGGAGGTAACTTAATAGCTTCAGTCAAAGGGATTTGAAGAAAAAGAGGTTTAATCCACTCACAAAACTTATTGTAATGCTCTTCTTCTTTAGATTTGATGGACTTACCTGGAAAGGGCATGGGTTTCTGTACCCATGGTTCTCTTTCTTTCCCATGTTTTCTTGCGATGAAGTCTTCTTTAGTGTACCTCTTACATTTGTCAGGTGCTTCTTCTTCTCGAACTTCAGGCGGATCATTCTCATTATCCTTACCTTCAGGTTCAGCACCGTCTTCAGTCTCAGCATCGGAGATAGATACACTGTTGGGATCAACAGATGGCTCTTCATCTGCAATAGGATCATTAGAATTGTCAGTCTCCTTATGTTTCTTCTTCTTCTTTGGAGAGCCAACAATTTCTTCTTCCTGCATTTGAGAATCCTGCTCGATTCTCTTCGGATGCCCCTCTAGATAGAGAGTATCTTGAGTGCTAGTTCCTCCTCGGGTCTTAATCCCGAAAGCCTGCAAATTATCTTGTTTGGCATTGTTAGCAAGCAAATCTCTTTGCACATTAGAAATTTGGTCAAGCTGAGTTTTAACCATATGAAAATGCTTCACAAGACATTGAACATCATTAACTGTTCTACCTAGAACATCAAGCAAACTTTTGATAGCAAGGGAATTATCATGCAACTGACTTTGTATCCTCTCATTAAAATGATTTTGTTTCATAATAAAATTATCAAACTTATCTAAAAATTGATCAGGAGGCTTACCATGAGGGATGTCACTTGCGTTGAAATCTAAAAGAGAGTGTACCTCTACCATAGGAGGGTGAGTGGTAGGCTCACACAGCTTCTCAATAGGGGGTAGATTCTTCACGTCTTCAGTTTTAATACCTTTCTCTTTAATAGACTTCTTTGCTTCTCGCATATCTTCGGGGCTCAGAACAAACATGCCCCTCTTCTTTGGTGGTGGAGGTGGTTCAGGGACGGACCAATCTTCATGGTTTTTGGCAATCCTGCCCATCAAATCTTCTGCATCTTCCGGCGTCCTTTTCCTGAAAACACAACCAGCACAACTGTCCAAATAGGACCTGGATTCATCAGTTAAACCAGCATAGAATATATCGATTAATTCGTTCTTAGGGACTTCATGTCCTGGTCTAGCCCGAATCAGACCGCAGTACCTCCCCCAAGCTTTAGGGAGGGACTCATCCTGCAACTGTTTAAAGTTATAAATTCTTTGTAAAGCAGCATGTTGCATGTGAGCAGGAAAGTACTTATCGACAAAAGAGTGAGATAAGTCTTGAGGACTCTTAATGGAACCGCATGGAAGCGAATCATACCATGCTTTAGCACCTTCCTTCAAAGAGAAAGGAAGAAGCTTGGTGATATAAAAGTATCGTATCTTCTCATCTGTGGTAAACAGGCCACCCAACTCACCGAGTTTTGTTAGGTGTGCAATAGCATCATCATTTTCTCTGCCATAAAAGGGGTCAGCTTCAACCATAGGTATAAGTAAAAGATCAACAGAGAAATCATAATCAGGATCATCAATGCATATAGGAGATGTAGCAAATTCAGGATCAGGAACTGTTTTGTTCTTCAAAGAGTGTTTTTCAAATAGTTTCTTAATAACTTCAGGGTCAGAGCCAGAAAACTCTGTCAGTTCCCTGCATAAATCTTCATCAAGCATATAGTAATCATCATCAAGGAGTCTCTCCTTGAGTTTACTCAAATCAGGATAATCATAAGTTTCACCAATAGGGTAGCGAGTAACAGGAATTTCAATTCCAGACTTTTTAGCAGCAGCAGCAATTTGTTTTTCAAGAGCATAACTAAGTGAGCTAATATCATCAACAGTAGTCGAAGCATCATCAAGAGTATCGGACATAGTAACTGATTCAGTAGGAGCATCATGTGGTGGTGGTGAGGCAAACTTACTCATAACAGAAGGCGAATCAAGTGTAGCACTAGTGCTCAGAACAGTACCTCTTCTTGTAGTAGATAGTAAGATCGGAACCTTGGGGTCTCCTTTCTTACCCATAGTGGATGAAGTGCAGCAGGTAGGATACTTCAAGTAGACTTGTAAATATTGCTATGCTCCCCGGCAACGGCGCCAGAAAACGGTACTTGATAACCCTCAACCGTAAGGGATCGAGATAGTCTTCGCGGGTAAGAATAACCCAATTTATCGATTCGACACACGGGGAGCCAAAGAGTATTTATAAACTTTGACAGTTGAGTTGTCAATTGAACCGCACCTGAAATATACTTACTTGCAACAAAAGATAAATGGTAATAGTGATATGATAGTGATGATAGTGATAGTAAAAGTAAACAGCAACAGTAAATAGTAAAGGTAAATGGCAAAAGTAGCAACTAGTGACAAGCAGGATTTAAAACACTGTAGGCTAGGGAGATGGATGGTTGGGCGTTGCATGGATGAGATATATCATGATTCTAACTTGGGGCACGGCACACGGAAAAGTAATGATCATCTAGGCAAATATCAAACATTAGGCATGTATCCCGTAGGTAGTTGTGCGTGCTTGCAATAAGAACTTGCACAACATCTTTTGTCCTACCATCCCGCTACGAACGGGGCCAAAAGGAACTTATGGAGATTAAGGTGCTCCTGTCAAAGAGCACCGGAACAAAGCAATGAACTCAATGGATACAAGTAATCCTCAAACTACGGACCATCCCCTTTGGTGTCCCAAGCTGTCACTTTTGGAATCGCCGGTTCCGAACCGTAACAGGTGCAAACAACTCATAGATAGGATCAAGAACACAAATATATTCATGCAAACACATATGGTTCAGATCTGAAATCATGGCACTCGGGCCCTAAGTGTCAAGCATTAAGAATAACATGTTGAAGCAAAGATGATAAACACCATAGTAGATGATAGGCAACATGCCCCCAACGATCTGACAAACTATTACATGATCTAACTCATCCAATCCCTACCATCCCCTTCGCCTACAGCAGGGGAATTACTCACACAAGGAAGGAGAAGTCATGGAGGGATGATGGAGTGCTGATGATGATGACGATGGCGACGATCTCCCCTCTCCGGAGGCCAATTCAGCCTCCAGATTAGCCCTCCCGAAGAAGAATAGAGGGTGGCGGCGGCTCCGCGACGGAAAACTGCGAAAAGAACTTCTGATCTGGGGTTTTTTCGTCACGGGTAAAAATACGAGTCAAAGTAGGGCACCAGGGGGCATGGGGCCCACCCAGGCGACCCCCCGGCGCGGCCAGGGGCTGGGCCGCGCCACCAGGGCGCCTGGGCCCCCCCTGGTCCCCCTCTGGTCCCCCTTCTGGCTCCTGGTTCCTTCGGGTGCGTGGATTTTCTGTGATTTTTCGTGGATTTTTTTTAGATACCTAAAAATCCGTTTTCCTGCACACAATAAAACCATACAGGCAGCTCTGCTGAAAACAGCGTCAGTCCGGGTTAGTTTAGTTCAAATCATGCAAGAATGAGGTCAAAACAATATCAAAAGTGTTTGGAAAAGTAGATACATTTGAGACGTATCAAATGGGCATCCGGAAAAGAAGGAATTCCTTATTGATATGAGTAGTCTATCATCCCTATTAAGCCAGGCTATCACAGAAGGGTCCATGAAGAAGCAACCTTATCTATCCCACCATGGTCGTCACCCATGAAGGACTTGCCTCACTAGGATAGATCTTCACGAAGTAGGCGATCTCCTTGCCCGTACAAACTCTGTGGTTCAACTCTACAATCTTGTCGAAGGCTCCCAAGTGACACCTAACCAATCTAGGAGACACCACTCTCCAAAAGGTAATAGACGGTGTGTTGATGATGAACTCTTTGCTCTTGTGCTTCAAATGATAGTCTCCCCAACAGTCAACTCTCTTTCATAGCATTGGATTTGGTGGAAAGATGATTTGAGTGGAAAGCAACTTGGGGAAGGCTAGAGATCAAGATTTATGTGGTTGGAATGGAATATCTTGACCTCAACACAAGTGTAGGTGGTTCTCTCTCAGAAAATGTATGTTGGAAGTGTACGCATGTTTGATGGCTCTCTCTACGAATGAAGAGTGGGTGGAGGGGTATATATAGCCTCCACACAAAATCTAACCATTACACACAATTTACCAAACTCGGTGGGACCAAATCAGAGAACTCGGTCAGACCGATTTAGTTCATAATGTGACCGTTAGGCATTTCGGTGGGACCGATATTATCAACTCGGTAGGACCGATTTCATTAGGGTTAGGGCATAACGTAAAATTGGTGAGACCGATTACACAAACTCGGTAGGACCGATTTTGGTAATAAGCTAACCAGAGAGTTGGTCAGGCAAACACGGTGGGACCGATTCGCTCGTTTCGGTTGGACCGAAACGTTATGAAGGGGAAACAGAGAGTTTCCATTGCGAACTCGGTGGGACCGATCGCTCATCTCGGTTGGACCGAAACGTTACAAAGGGAAACAAAGAGTTTGCAATCCCATCTCTGTGAGACCAAGATCCCTATCGGTAAGAACGAAGTGATTAGGGTTTGCGGCAGTGGCTATGTCAACTGAACTCGGTGGCGCTGGATAGAAAGTTTCGATGGGGCCGAGTTTGACTTTTGGTCTGGGACATATGTGGATGTGAGAAAGTGGTTGAGGGTTTTGGAGCATATCACTAAGCATTTTGAGCAAGAAACCCATTAAGAAACACCTCATCCCCTTTTAATAGTATTGGCTTTCCTATGGACTCAATGTGATCTTGGATCACTAAAATAGAAAATGTAGAGTATTGAGCTTGAGCCAATATGTGTCCTTAACATTTTGAGGGGTCCATATTTCTAATCCATGCCATGCCAATCATTGAACTTTCCTGAAATATTTATCTTGAGATAGCATTGGTTCAATGAGCTATATGTTGTTAGTAATTACCAAAACCACCTAGGGATAGTCCGGTTTGGGTCGGCATCACTGGAACGAGAAAGAGGTCAGGCTAGCACAAGGATGAAAGACTCTCCTTGAGCCCGACAAAATATATCATGTGACAAAGGAAATGGAAGTGTGACATGTTGTACAGGTTCGCTAGCCAGCTTCATAGTCTGCTTGGTGGTTGGCACGCCTTGCTAGAGGCCGCTACCAACTGTACAGGTCGGAGGTGATCCAAAGTGTGACCAAGCCGACTTGAACCTAAGGGGTCGTAAGGAACCTGTGAGGTTGGATCCGACTCCACGAGTCAAACTTGGTCCTACTCGGACTCGGATACAGACCGAACATACTTTGGGCTTTAGGCTCTGTGCGAGACCCAAGTGTTGAGCCCGCGACGGATGCCTATATATAGTGGACATGTGGCACACTCATTTGATTGATCGCTTCGGCGCAGACACTAGGGTTTGCATGTGTTGCGAATAGCCACCACCACTCGCCGCCGGTTGTGTGATCGGACCTAGCAGTCCGCCACACGACGTTCCTCCTGCACGTGCGGATAACGTTAGAGGCGGTGCACCTGCGCCGCTCCGGCGAACCTGTTCGCGGGATCTGATCGGCTACGTGAGGGACCGACGAGGAGGAGACAACTCCGGAGACGCGCTGCCCGAACTCTACTTCCACTGCACGGCACCGCGCATCTAGTGGTAACGATCTGTGATCCATCTCCCCTAGCATGTTCCTGGATATTCTACGCGTAGGAAAATTTTAATTTGTAGTCGACGCACCCTACTGTAGAACACAACATTTTTTGATCAAGACAGGCCTCTCAAATGGCCCGCAAACACCCGGGCTGATGGGCACCCCCCATATCCTGCCCAAATATGGGGCGGATATGGGGAGACCGCGCGCGCCCGGACACGCCCGTCACGTTGGATCCGACAGCCCGTCCCTACCCCAAATTGCACCAAATCCACCCCCCGAGCTGCCAAATACATTTGCTCCCTTCTCTCTTCTTCCCCCTCCGCGTCGTCCGGCTCGCAGCTCTGACGCCACGACCGCTCCGTAGCCGTTCCAAGGCTCTCTGCCGCCAGCTCCGGAAGAGCACTCTCGGGGGACGTCCGCTGACAAGGTTACAGACCTAGGGTAGGGTCATAGGCCTGACCTAAAGGTTCCTCCCAAGGTCACTATCCTAAGAGATCAAAAGACAAGACCTACGACGGTGGAGACGATCGACTGAGATGGTCTAAGGTGACACTTCACTCGACTGATTCACGTACCCAGGATGACTCAACTCCACTCGACTAGATCAGGCACTCGACCCCCGAAGACTAAACGCCTCTCTGACGGCAACGGTCATATATTTACTCACTGTAGTAAACCCCATAACTACTGCAGGCGTTATCAGTAACGCCTGCCTTAATGTACCTTTAAGCCCTTGGTAACGTGGAGCATGGCTGGGGTCTTGGCATACTATATAAGCCACCCCCCCTCCTCCGGAACAAGGGTTCGCACCTTTGTAACACATACATACACACATCAGTCGATCAAGCCTTCGGGCAACGAGACGTAGGGCTTTTACTTCCTCCGAGAAGGGCCTGAACTCGCAAAACACCTTGTGTACAACTGCGCCATAGCTAGGACCTTGCCTCTCCATTCGTACCCCCTATCCTCACTGTCAGACCTAGAACCACGACAGTTGGCGCCCACCTTGGGGCAGGCGTCTTAGCGACATATTGGTGAAGTTGCAATCCATTCCCCGACCACTTTCATCATGGTGTCAGGCGGCGTTTTGGCGTCGGGCCACGAGATCAGGCTCGGCGCGCTGATCTTCGTCGCCGACAACTCCGCGTGGCTTCAGGAAGCCCCGCTCGACGTTGAGGCCCTACCTGCTCGCGGAGCCACTCACTTTTGCGCCAGAGCCGGCGGCGTCCTCCTTCTCCAGCCGTCTAGCCGGTACTCATCGTCCACCATCCCCGCTGGACGCCGCCGTAAGCGATCCGGTCGCTCACGGCTCCAGCGGTGGGTAAAACACGCGGTGGCTCGTCAAACGGCCACCCCGCAAGTCGCGTCCATCGAGCCCGACGGTTATCTTTACGGGTCGGCCGATCAGTCGACCGGGCTCGAAGATTCCATTTCCGAGTGCGGGAGCAGTGACCCCACAGCGGAAATACTCATGGTCGATCCGCGCCGTAGCCCGCCAGGTTTTCCTCGCGGGGAGAACGGTGGCAGCGGCGGCGATCGAGCGCACGACAACGACGGCTACATCCCTCAGCCCCTCACCTCCGAGCAGAGGGCTGAGCTCTGTCGCCGCAACGGATATGCGCTCTTCACCCCCATCGTGGGGGATTCCCCAGAAGCTTTGGCCCTCGAAGCCACGCGCGTGGCCACCTTGGCCGAGCGCGCGCGCCTGGAAAACATCCAATCCTGAACAAGCCCGCCGACTGGCCCCCGAGTCCAGTCGACGGCCGCGGCAATCACGTCAGCATGAGACTCAGGTGTTCCGTACACCAGTCCAAAACCTCGAAGCCGCGGCTCGTATCGCGGAGTCGATTCAGCCCTCCCAGTCGAAGGCTGGAAGAGGCCTTCAGCAGATCCGAGCTTTGCTCCGAACGGCTGAAGAGCAAAACGCGGCTGTCTCTCAGTCGCGCAACAGGATTCATAGCAGATCGGTGGCTGCAGACACCGTATGGTCGGCCCACAGTCCGAGATCGCCCCCGAGGCGTGAGGAACGTGGTCCGCGGCATGACCGGCACCTGGGTCGGAACGATGACCCACTCGATCATCGACACGGGCGCAACGACCGCCGTCAAGTGCCTACCCCTCCTTCGGGGAGTGGGTCACACTCGCCTCCACGGCACGTGGGCAGGCGCCTGCGAGACGACGAGCGTAGGATTCCCCCAGATCCCCGGCAGCAAGGCTTCGACGCGAGGTCCATCCTTGTGCAGGGCCGGGTCGACCGTAATCGGGCATCCAGGGACGAGCGAGGCGGAGACCAACCTCCGGCAGCCGAGCGTCGGCCTCCGGGCCCGAGTGTTTCTGCAACGCAATCAGGGCTGTGGAGATCCCCCCGAACTTCAGGCTGGCGGCCAGAGTAAGCAAATTCACCGGTGAGTCAAAGCTGGACACGTGGCTGGAAGACTACCGAGTGGCCGTGCAGATCGGGGGAGGCAACGACGACGTGGCCATGAAGCACCTCCCCTTGATGCTGGGAGGATCCGCTCGGCCATGGATAAATCAGTTAGCCCCCAGGAGCATATACAGTTGGGAAGAGCTCGCTCGGGTGTTCGTTCGGACCTTCGAAGGCACCTGCAAACGACCTGCCTGGCTCGCCGAGCTTCAGCATTTCACGCAGAAGCCAAGTGAAACTTTGAGGGACTACATTCAGCGGTGGACAACTTTGCATCACGGGGTGGAAAACGTCTCCGAGCACCAGGCGGTGTGCGCTTTCAAGGAAGGCGTGCGCAATCGGGAGTTGAATCTGAAGTTTGGACGAACAGGCGACATGTCCCTGTCGCGTATAATGGAAATTGCCAGTCGGTACGCCAACGGCGAAGAGGCCGACCGGCTCCGTAGCGGCAAGAAACCAGTCAGGCAGGACGACCAGAATCACAATCGGAAGAACAAGCGCAAGGCCGACCCAGCTGCTCAGGGAGAGGCCGCGGTGGTCAACCAAGGGAAGGGCAAAGGAAAGCCCAAAGGCTCCTGGGCCCCCAAGAAAGGAAAGGGTTAGGCTGGAGATGATATACTCGACCAGCCGTGTCCCATACACACTAAGAAGGATGATGAGGGAAACTTGGTATACCCCAAGCACACCACTCGACAGTGTCGACTGATGGGCCTCTAACCCCTCGTTAGTTACCCCAAGTGGAAGGTGTGAGATGCAGTGTTGTGGAAGTTTTTCCCTTAGCAAAGATGCCAAGTATCGAATCCCTAGAGACTCCTAGGTTCAACAAGTAGGTGTCAACTGCTAACGGCGCCAGATATTAGAAATCAACGTGGACCTGCACACAGATAAAAATAACTTTGCTCCCAACGAGTACAGAGAGGTTGTCAATCCCTCCGGCCTTGTAGTTCACAAAGGATTAAACGCAAATGATAGTAGTGATAGATAATGTTTGCAATAGTAAGTAAAAGCGAAAAGTAAATAGCAGATATGATCAATGATGGTAATATGGACCGGAGTCTCATGATGTTCACTAGTGATGTCTCTCTCCCAAAAGACGATAAAACAGCCATGTGAGGTAAACGAATTATAGATGGGCAATTGACAGGACCACGAACGCAAACCAATGCTGACTACATTGCAAGAAAGGTTGAGGTTCAAAGCATGGGCGGTACGCCAAAGTAAGTAGACCGAAATCCATCAATATCTACTACTAATCATCCACCTTGAGATATCTATCCAGAACATCTCGCTGGTATTAAGTTGCGAGTCCCACCCAGAGTGTAAACTCAATGCAACAGACAACTGCATTAAAAGAACTTTGCGTAAAGTAAACAATCCTTGCACCCGCGGGCACAAGCACCGTTATTTTCCCCCTTGTGGCAACAGCACATCCCCTAGACTCATGTTTCTGTCACTCAAGCTAGTCATCGAGGGGCATGAACCCACAATCAAGCATAACGTTCCCTCTTGGAGTCACTACCTACTACTTGGCCAAAGCAATAAATAACAACGGAGAACATGCAAGAATTACTTATGAACATAAATATAAAAGAGGTAGATCAAATATATTACTCAATCACAATCTGAACATAATCTCATAATCCATCGGATCCCAGCAAACTCAACATAGCAACAGCATAAGGATTGCATATGTGCCTCGATCATGTAGGGCAGCTCACGAGGACTAATTAGTGAAGCACAAGAACGGGAGGAGAACATCACATAGCTACTGGTCATGGACTCATGGTCCAAGGGAGACTACTCACAACTCATCCGGGAGGCGTCCATGGTGGTGGAGAGACTCCCGATGGTGATCCTCCCCTCCGGCAGGGTGCCGGGAAGAGTTCTCCTGGTGCTCCCGATCTTGGAAGCGGCGGCGGCGGTGGAACAGAGATGAGATCGCGAAAAAGAGTTCCCGTCCCGAGGGTTTCGAAGGACGCTCTAAATATATGCCAAAGGGGGGCACCAGACGGGGCTCGGGGGGCCCAGGCGCCCCCC